>CM017444.1:17230909-17890054 GCA_007726485.1 Eragrostis curvula
CCGGCTCCAATCCGCCATGGCGAATGCGGACGAGGGACGCGGAGCGACGGCGAAACGAAGGGAAGTTGGAGAGCGAGCGAGGCGAGGAAGACGAAGCGGTTTGCGCAAGGGCGAGCGGCGGTGGATGCGAAAGGTTGCGAAAACCTGGTAAGGCAAATGAGGTTAGGCTCATCCCTTCTTTATAGTTATCGCGTTCACACGACGCCTCGTTTCTCGCGCCTTCCCTGTTTCGCGATTTAACAGGTGCAGGTGCCTTAAAAATCGCCATCATGGCCCGCTCCACTACCGCACGAAGACAGATCGTGGCCTCGATTCACGCGGAAGGCGAACCGTCGCGTCTCCACGACGCACGATGACGGCCCAGGCGGGCTTGGAATCCCGGCCGGGCCCACAGGTAATAAAGGCTAGGGGCTGAAAACGCCCCGACGGCCTAGTTTCCGGCCCAGGAGTTCGAAGGCCGGCCCCGCGAAAGGGTTCGAATGGCCGCTCCAGGGCAAAACTAAGTGAGGGGCCACCAAAGAGGGGTCCCCAGCGACCGCAACCCGTACACCGTAGTACAATGGGCCTCTGACGGTAGCGTCCGAGTCCGAGTCTAAAAAACCTCGACCTTGATCTCCCATCGAGGGAGGGCATCGAGCCCACTGACTCCGAGCGAAAGGAGTCGGCGATCGAAAAAGGCAGGAACTCGGATTTTTAATGAGGCTGACTCCAGCTAGTCTCAATCGGATCCCCGCGAAGGGCAAGCCGAGGCCTTCACTCGGACACACCCGTTTGCAGCTTAAAACGAGCACCACGCATCGAACCATCGAGGAATGACGTGGCCGGCTCATACGTGCCCCGTCTTATCGTAAAGACGCGCGGGTACGGACGAAACAAAAAGACGAAACGACCCTCGGACGGATCCGCGCATCGAGCGAGGACTCGGGGGCTCGCATTCGCAAACAAGGACCTACTGCGTGGTCTCAGGAAAACCTTTTTTGCCACCCTCGGCACAAGTAAACCACTTGTATCGAGGCTCGGGGGCTACACCCGGCGGGTGCGCTCGCGCGCACCCACCGGTAAGAGTAGTACGAAAATACCCTCGGAGAGACAACGACAAGCCTCGACGGCGACCACGACCCCCGGCCGCCGCCCAGGCTCGGGGGCTACTGACGGATACCCAAATCAGGGTATCCTGATCTAGGATACTTAATCCCGCTAACCGTCTCAGCTTAAATTGTATAGGGCCCACAGGAACAGGTGCATGACAACAGAGCGCTCGAGGGGCCCACGGCCGACCCCGAGGGCACATACAAGTTCCGCCTCGCCCGACCCCCAGTCGGGCGGGCCCACGACTTCCGCCCCGCCCGACCCCGAGTCGGGTGGGGTCCACGAACTCCGCCTCGCCCGACCCCCAATCGGGCGGGCCCACGACTTCCGCCCCGCCCGACCCCGAGTCGGGTGGGGCCCCGAACTCCGCCTCGCCCGACTCCCAGTCGGGCGGGCCCACAAGCCGCGCTTCGCCCGACCCCGAGTTGGGAGACTTCGTCGAGAAGATTTTCCTCTGACAAGGAGGATAGGCATTTACGACGAGTAGCTGGGGAGCCTTAACTCTACCCAGCAACTCATATACTTGCAGGCACTCGATGTGACCCGCACAGTGGCACCCGTCCCATCTCGCGGCGCCGCCTGACACCTCGAGTACAGCAGCGGGATGGCTACGACATCATCATCACCCTGAACAGGGACGAAGACCGGACCGGCGACAAGACGGCCGCGACAGTCTGGGTTGACATCTCGACCACCTGCCCGGCGACCGGGCTGACAGGACGCCGCCTGACTAGGGCCACAGTGGCAGCTAGGGTTCAGACTAGTGCGGCGTGTAGCCGCGCTAGCCCACAACTCGAAAGCCCCGTTCCCATTTGTAAACCGGCTCACTCCATGACTATAAAGGGAGAGCTGGGGGGATCGAAGGAAAGAGGGACACAGACATAGAGATACACACGAAGAGGTTTGGAGTCTTTCTCCTCCCTCGTCAACACTTGTAGCTCCCCTCTGCAAGTCGAAACACGAACCACCCACGAACTGGACGTAGGGCATCGATTGCCTGAACCAGTATACATCTCGCCTCTCTCACAAAACCCTCGCCATCATAGAAGATTGTCAGGCGCCGTAGTTACAAATTTACTTGTCGGCCGGTTTCTTAACACCGACAGAATGTGTACCATGAAGGACGTTTATTTGGGTCAAGTACATGCACAACTTGTCTCTCCATGTTCACGGAGAATAGGTAGTAAATCCCATCGTGGACAAATGGCAGCATAATCTAGATTAAGCGAATGAAGATATCGTGAATGCATTGTAATAATAATAAAATCAAAATAGATGTGTCATGGGATCTTACCAGTTTACAGTCGGATATATGGTAATCGAGTACCCCCCAATGACACAGAGTTTTCGCGAGACGTTGAACGTCAAGGGCTTTACATGAAGCTGGAGGCTTGAAAAGGTTGGAGACCATCTGAGGAGTTCAATTGTGAGATAAAAATACTCATACATGCATTATTTAATTATTGAATTAAATAACTTACACAAAACTCAAGGTCCATGTAGTGGACAAGGGGTTCTACGGATACTTGTGTTTCATCGCAAGCAAACACACGAACACCCAGGTTAAACAAGTCAGGATGCATGTTACCCGGGGGCATTAGTAAATCCTTGATTTTTCTGAGTGTCAAACTAATTGGATAAGGATGCTTGCTCTTCACCCATTCTCTCCTATCAAAAGCATATATTTTGACCACATGTCATGAAAAAAATTAGAGATGCGCAAAATACATGAGGTCTGTATTAAATAACACATGTGCAAAATGAGTATATCAAATGCTAGACAGTACATACTTTAGGGCATCCGCAGCGTCTATGCCGCATATATACCACCACAGCTGGTGCATTAACTCGACGCCGGACATAGGCACATCGACAATGGAAAGAGAATACCTTGAGGAGTAGACAAAATCTGTCCTTATTCTCGTTTGATTTTAACTATGGAACACAGCCGGTGGGATTTCTATAATTTCCACACCATCTAAATCTCCTTTATCGTCTTCTTCATTATCTTCCAGAGCAAGATCAATTCCTTTTCTCTCATTGAGTTCCGAACCCAACAAAATAGCTGCTAATTTAAGCCTGAAATTAACCATGTCGGTCTGTGTCATACCCCATTTCCAGAGGTACTTGAATCCACCGTATCAGTCCCTGGATCAGACGCTGATACGGACATTCTCACAGAATGGCATTTCAGAGTCACAACATTTATTTATTACCAAAGCTCATTACAAGCCTTTTAATTTACATAAAAGGTCTTTGAGGTGGCCAGAGGCCTTACAACACTACACATCACACCACAGTGGCCATTGCTGGGAAGCAGCAATGCCACACTTTATTCTACGCAACGGACGGCGGAAGCAGATCCACTCCACTGGCAAGCTTGCGCGTGACGACCCTAGTCTTCTTCGCCATCGGCTTGAAAGTCGTACTCCGCTTCTTCTTCTGAATGATTGATTGAGATGGGAAGTGAGTACATAAGGTACTCAGCAAGTCCTAACACAAGGGTGACTCATATGCAAGGATATTGTCAAGGAATAGGCTGGGGTTTTCATCGATCGGCCGACAAGCCAATTTTCAATGTAGGGGTTTGTTTTGAAAACCAAAACAGTTTTTCAAAACTCTAAGTCAGGATTGATGAAGATTTAGTGGGGTTGTGGCCCTGGGGGAGAATAAATCCTTCCCGCCAGTTCCCCAAATTTTAACGCTGGCTGGTAACCAGCACACGGCTCCAAACCGGCGTTGTTCCAAAAACACACACGCCAAGGATAACTCACACAGAAATCTAATCATTGTGTGGTCATGGCTTTCGCGCTGTCCAATACCGTGGAACACGGCTATCCGGATAGATTCTTATCCTCTGCAGAGGTTGTACACTTTCCCCACGAGGGGTGCCAGACCTTCCCACCGTCGTGGGTCGGAAAGACACGCAAATGGTCCCGTACCTGCCTAGTGTCACCACGGTACCACCTCGGAAAATCCGCGACCAGGGGCCTCATATAAACATAGCATGGCCAAAGCCAATCACCTCCACCTGCCGGATCCGACGCCAACATCGTCAAGATCTTCTCCTGGCTTCCGATTGCAACTCCCTGCCTCCTGGTGGTACCGGGCGATCACTAGTAGGGTGTGGTTCCAAACCCTACCCATAATAGGGCCTCGTGGTTGCACTGTGTGCTAGGCCAGACGGCACATGAACCGGTCCTTATACGACCGAAGCAAGCATCTTCAATAGCTACTCTCCAACGAGAAGTAGCGTCCCAGAGATAGCCTCCCCACTGAGGACTACCTCGCTTGCTCCCGTCTAAAACATAACCCCCACTATGGGTTTCACTTACTAATCCCATCCCTTTTATTTCACACACACATCACCAAGTCACACTCACACATTTTCACACAAAAACATGTGAAGCAATATTATTAATTAACACAGTGTGATTGAACCTAAGCGGCAATATTTTCCAACAAATCATTAAAGATTAATGATTGTGGAACCTAGGGTTAACAATGGATTAAGGATAGCAATAAACAAGGCATGGCTTTTCTCAAAATAGGTTACTCTAACATTTAAATCATTTTAAAAGACTATGCATATTTAATTTGCACACAGGCTCTATATAGGGTATTTTGTAAGAATTAATTGGGTGAAATATGATCAAGGTGGTTAGGACTTGCCTTCACCAAAATCTTCCTCCTCTAAGTCTTCCTCGTAGTCGGGGTCCTCGTGTTCCTCCTCGAAGACTTGATCACCTAGCGATTAAATAAAAGAAAGGCTAAGTCTACCGCTTAACACTCAATTAAACAATCATTAAAATAAAATAAATAAAATAAAATACACCACTAAAGATGGTTTTGATGGAATATGGTAGGAGGTGATTTTAGATGAATAATGGTGCAAGAATCATCGAATTCGGAGTTAAAACGACAAAGATATGAATATTTGAAATTAGGGGAAAAGGATCAAATTAGGGGTAGATTAACTTTAATTAAGTATAATCTCCACCCTAATTTTCCAGAGGTGTACAAGGGTTGGAAAAAGGTTAGAAATGATTTTGGGAATTTTTGGATATTTTTGGGAATTTTTCTGATATTGGAAATATGCCCGAAATACATTTCTGTGTACACTCTCGGGTGTACCCAGCATTTTCGTGCGCGAAACAGAGGCTGACATGTGGGCCAGCTGGGGCCGGGGGCCCCGGGGGTTACTGTTTGGTGGACTCGGTCCACAGAAGCGTGGACCGAGCCGCGTGTGTGTGTGCGGTGCACGTGGGCCGCGTGCACCACGTGTGCACGCCACGCGGTAGGGCGTGCCGACGCGGCGCCGACGTGGCTGCCACGCGGACGCCACGCGGGCTCGACGCGGCGCAGCGGCTCCGGCGCGGCGGAGGCGGGGGAAAAGTTCCCGCCTCGCCGGAAAACTCGCCGGCGCGCTCGGAAGATGGCGGAGGAGGAGGTTGAGCGGGTGCCGGTGACCTACACGCTATGGCGGAGCTGGCGGAGGGACATGTGCACGTGCGGGAGTCGTGAGGCGGCGGCGCAAGCTCACCGGAGCTTGGCCGGGGTTGAGCATGCGCGCGCAAAGGCGCGTGCGCTTGCGCGCAAGCGGATTGGAGTGCCCGCACTCGTGCATGCGCGCAATGGGGAAGGTGTAGCCGCGTTCGGCTGGGCCGGGGGTGCTCCCGCGGCAGCCGGCGGCGAGGGAGAAGGGTGGCGGGCGGCGGCGCTCGGTGGGGGCCATGCTCGGAAGCGAGGAGAGGGAAGAAGAGACGTAGGTGGGAGAGAGAGGTAGTCGGGGAAGCTCACCTCGAGCTTAGGCGCGGCGGGGTGCAACGGAGGAGCGAGGTGAAGCTCACCGGAGTTGGGGGAGAGAAGAGGAATTGGGTTCGCGTGAGGGAGGGAGAAGATGGGTTTGAGAGCGAAAGAGAAGGAGGAAGGCCGTGGCGTCCTTTTAAGGCTGCGCGAAGGCGGTGGCTGGCCGGATATTTTCGCCGGCGCTCGAGATGCGCGCGGCGCGGGAGTGGGGGACGGGGATGAGACGAAGCCACGCGGCGCGAAGAAGAGGAGGGGCCCCGGGCGCGACGTGAAGAGCAGCGCGTCGTCTTGACGCTACCGCGGCGGGGAGCTCGAGCTCGCCGCGTTTAATGGCGGGGGCGGCTAGGGTTTGATGTTGCCGGCGGTTTGGGGGAGCGGGGCCCGGACGAGAGGAGGAGGAAGAGCGCGGGAGAGCTACGCGTGGGGGAGCAGAGGAGGAAATGCGGCGGCGGGGAGTAAATCCCCGGCCGGCACGCCGGCCGGTCGGGCGGCGCGCGGCGGCGCGAGGTTGACGATGGGGGTGGCCCCACTCGTCAGCCTCTCGCGGCTGCGGGCGGGCCGACGGAACTGGGCCGCGGCGCGCGAACGGCCCAGCGGCCTGGCGCGGGAGGAAGAGGGGGAAGGAGAAGTGGGCCGGGCGCGGGGAAAAGGGAGAGGCGGCCCAAATAGCTAGGAAATAGTTTAACTTTTTCTGGGTTTGGAATTTGGGAGAAATTCAAAGGGATTTGAATTCAAATTTGGGTTTGGACTTCAACACTCACCCAAACAGTTAAATAAAGACAATAAGAGGCAAAATGCACATGAGTGTTTCATGCATGGCTTTACTTTTCGAGAAAATTTTGATTGAGCCCTATTTTTGATCTAATCCATTTTTATTATTTGAAAATTTTTGAAAAAGGCCCAAATTTTAGGTTTGTCGAAATGAGCAAAAAAAAAAAAAAAAAATTACGGGTGCTACAGTCTGCAGGGTAGAAGACAATTAAGTTGCATGTAGAGTACAACGAAATATAGGTCATTTTCGGGAGGGCTAGTGGGTACCTGGTTAAAGTCGTCGGACAGCACGTCACCCGTCCAATACTCCATGAAGTTTAGTAGGAATAACCCGCAGGACCATCTTAAATAAATAGTAGATCAATAAATTTGTAAACTTGAAATGGTAAGTGGACTCAAAATATATATATATATATATATATATATATATACACACACACATATATAAATGAAATGAATAGCCGAGAAAATACCCATCCGTTTGCATTATGTGTCCAAAATCAATCTCTCTAACAGGCCAGGTAGCAACTTGGAGGTTAGGCCACTTTTCCATGTTGAGTTCTTTCAGGTTCTTGGCAACGTTTATTTGACTCTGTAAACCCTGCAACTGTGACATAGCAAATTTTTACCAATTAGAGGTTGACAGGTGCAAAGAATTACTGAAATAATGAGAGTTTGGCTACGTAGCTTACAGTGTTGTGGAGATCTTTCCGCCCGTAGGCTAAACCTAGTGAGTCTAGCACCTGTATCTGACCCTTCTTCACGTTTATCACAGCAAGGTACCAGTGAGATTTTTTAATATTTATTGGAAGGAACACCTGTTTATCAAGAAGTAAATAAACAAACACTATATTGCATAGAAAACAATAGCTAAAAAGAAAGCCACATATCATACAAAGATAATTGTTACCAAATCATGTTGCAGGTACTTGTCCACCCTGCGTTGGATGGGGTGACCATTGTTGATGTTCACGTACTGCTTGTCAATTTCTCCGTCCCGCTTTATAGTTCCGGACACGTGAGCGTCCTCCAACCAAACTTTTGCACCGGACCGTTGCAAAAGATGGGCATGCCTTCTTAACATGTGTATATAAACACCAATAACCTGTATATTGCAATTAAAAACATGCTGAACCATACGCATTAATTTCTAAAACTTACGCATTATCAAAATGTGTCTGGTGCACTTACAGAATCGTTCAAAAATGCCTCAGGCTGAAGGAGACATTCGAAAAGGTATCTGTTCACAAATGCAGTACCGACATCTGATAGTATCTTAGTACCGGGTTCGGCTGGAATCCGTCTTACAGGTTCGATGATAGCAAGGTCATCGCGCGTGCAAACATAGTCTGGAAAAGGAAAGTTACACTTCACATATCAATAAGTGCAGAAACAAAAATTCATCTTCTACTTTTATTAAAGGTATAGGAATTTGTAAATTAAATGTCACCTTCTGGGACAACTCCGGTGGAATCGGCTCTCTTAGGCTTGTTTCCACGCGTCATGGCAGTGCTCAGAACTCCTCCTGGTATTAAAATTTTAACACTTATAAAAACATAGTACCAATGCACATGCGCCAGGCACATGCATAAAGAATAACATCACTTGGCAAGACTATGAGCATTACGATGGACTTGATCGGCATTTCTCTTCGTGTCATAGATTAGTAAACAATATCTAAGTTGCAACATATTAATTATTATGCAACATGTTCACTCAAAATATAAAATATGCCACACCTGTATATAAACAAATTGGAATGTATCAAACTAAATATTAATCTGCGATCTACATGCAAGGGCACAATTGCAACTAATAGGAAAATCAGCAAAAATAAATAAATCAGTAAAGGCAACATTTTATTTCCATAAACATGTAATTTTGTTTTTTGATCAACCAAACAAAATTCACGTTAATACTCATTAGATTAGTTCTTAATTGTTATAAGTAAGTATGTCATTTGGAATCTTAGCCAGAATATGTAATTTCAATAATAATTTCTCAAAACTTGTTGTTTTATTCCATTACCAAGATGATCTCGTGACCCACTAAATTGGTTAATGTTCTAGAAACACAATGAGAAGAACATACATGTACAATGGCAGAGCACAAATCGAGAAGAACATATGCGTAGGAGCAGAAATTGATCTATCTAATTCTCCTTTTGATTTTAAAACTAAGACAATCTGGTTGCAAAGCGGCAGAGCAAAAATATAGTAGAATTAAACTACTACCGTGAAAGAGGAAATTTATGCATTCAAACCCAAACAAGAAACTACAGAATATACACCACCCCCGCGCAGCCTATATCAAACTCGACGAACCAACGATCACTGGACGTCGCCAACCGTCCGATAAGGTAAAAAAAAAAAAACCGTCCAATAGGGTCCAGTGAGGGGAATGGACGTCACCTGAGTGATTGCTTGGACGACGATGGCAACGGTTGCATGCTCCGCAACGGCGACGATTGCCTGGTTGAGGACGGTGACAACCTCCTCCACGACTCCCTCAACGTGACTCTTATCATTAGAAACCTTCCAAATGATTATTTTGTACCATGCAGTAATCTTATTAATATTTCCTGTAGAAAAGGAAATGAATAATCATGGCCCAACACAGCTGTGCTATGCGAAGGAAAGTTCCTAATATTATGTTGTGCCGGCAGTATGTAGACAAAATTCTTCTAAACAAGGAAGGAAATAACCATGGCTCAACGTGACTTAGCTATGCAAAGGAACCTTCCTAATTATGTTGTATCGTCATTAACTGTAAACAAGGAAGGAAATAATCAAATAAATATGGCAGGACGTGAAGGGATGTGGTATATGCGGCAGGCTAGCTGTGTGTCTGGTAACAAAATATTTTGAGAGATGTCATGGAAAATGAACTGCAATAAACATTTGTCCCCTCCCCATATCCTACTTTCGCGGGTACGGGCCCAGCATGGCAGGTCCTATTTCCAAATCTACAATATCAGAAGTATTATTGCTGCATGGAATCTTTAAGCTTACAAGGAAAGATGAACCAAAATTAAACGTCTACCATATCAGTAGTATAGGTTTCCTTGCTTAGTTCTACCTGCCAGAAAAAAATTATTCTCGCAATAATGTTTCCTTACATCCACGCGTGTTCAGTTACTAATTGTGGGAAACTTGCTTATTTTATTCCAAGGAAAATAGAGGCTGCATAAACCTTCCCTGCCTTTAGCCTCGATGACAACCATGTGTCTTGGCGGGAAAGTAATATAAAGTACATGCGCCTAACATTTTCAAAGGAAAAAAAGTGGCATCCTTACTTGTTTAGAAAGATTGGCGTCTGACAAATATGCCAAATTGTATTTAACATTTGATTTATAGTTCATTAATATGACAATATTGCATATTTTTTATACAAAACTTGTATCCTTAAGATCTGATAAGATCTGACGTAGGAAAAAAGAAGCTCCAAACTAACCGGGTTGTACATTCTTGCTTTCAGGCGATTCAGGCGATATCAAAAAATACCCAGCAGAAAATCTTTGTATCTTTAATGGAAGATTATTGCATATTTTAAGATAGGAAAAATAATGGCACATATGCGATGTACTTTCATTCATAGTGTGTAGCATGCTTTCCTTGCAACAATAATAAAGATAAAGATAACGCCAAAATATCATCACACCGCCGCCTGGCGGATGTGCCATGATGTATTTCACATTTGATTTACTTAATGGGAAAATATTGCATATTTTCTATTGAAAACATTGTATCTTTAAGGCAAAGTCGTAGAAAAAAGAAGCCCCAAAATTACTGAGTGATATCATGTTGAAGCAGCTAAATTATGACTCGATGTAGTATATCGTTCGATTATCGTTCGATCAAACTCCATATGTAGTTAAATCCAACAATATTTATTACAAACGGAAATATCATGATGATGTAAAATGTTTCTGATCATATATCTAAATCCCTCAAATACTTCTGAACATGGTACTGAATCTACACAAATATCTAAATCCCTCAAATGCAAGAAAACACAGACACTTATTTGCAATGAAACCTTTATGGTGGTCTTGGTGTGGATATAAGTGCTCCTCGAGTTTCTTCCAATCTTCCAAGGGCATACTCCTCACTTTGTTGATATCGAAACTTGGCTTGAGCTAAACACCACTGGGAATAAAATACGACTCCTTCTTACCAGATTCTCGGCTCGGTAAATATAGCCATTGTAAAAGAGATAGGGGGCACACCTTATAAATCTTCATGAAAGAGGTCCAGCGTGGAGTTCATCTGTCGATGTTCACACTGGTGATGGTAAAACATATTTTTTTCTGCAAAAAGAAATTAATGCATGTGTGCTGGTGCTAGTCAGAAAGAAGTGCATGAAAGGAAGGTCCAGTGAAGAGTCAACGCATTGTCTCAAAGTAGTCCATCCTGATACTATGCACATTATCAGGTAGAAATAACAAATATATGAATTTTAAAATATTAGCTGATACAGGATATGAACTTTTGCAGATACACAGTTTCTGTTGCATTATGAAAACTAATCATTCACACACTGTTTGTGAAAAATCCATTTTTATTTCCTACTGACACAGAAGGAGAAATCTTATTTTTATTCTTGCGAAAAAAGGGCAAGCAAGAACTATGCAAATTGAATGAACCTGCGGGCATGGGTGACCGGTGAGTGATAGCTCTATTTAAGATTATAAAAAGAATAAAAATGCACGTACGCCACGTACGTGTCTAAAAGGCTTAAAACGATAATTTACGATGGAACTGAAATGTAAAATGAAAAAAGAAACTTAGTATTGTTACAAATTTCTGATTATCCATTGCAATTGATGCACTATTGTATTTTGGCCTCTAGAACCTGGAGATCACTCATAATTGGTGGAACATTCTAGGAATCTCATTGAAACAGAAAAAAAGAGAGCATAGATTCGAGAAGAAAACAAAGCATATACGTTGAAATCTAAAACCAATATTGTAATCTGAAAACCATCACCATTTCTTGATGAAGCTTTCCAATGTTTGATTTTTGAGCTGCATAAAAGGTTAAAGCATTTGTCCACGCATCTTCAAGATTTTAGGTAGGTCAAACATCTGCCCTAAAAAAAGTAGTTCAAACATCAACTTTGCATGATATATACACCATTTATACATCTGCCCTAAAATCACAAGGGACTGAAAAGGGTTATCAACTTATCATGACATATACACCATTTATGTAGCTCATATTATCAGCAACATTGGCATCAACCTTTTACTTATTAATCAGCGACTTTAGGGTTTGCAGGGAACGAGATTGAACAGAACAATGTAATGGGAACCATCTTGCAGATCGAAATAATTAGTTCAAGAGCCAATCAACCTACCGAAAATCTCAGAATTAGATCTGACAGGCAGCACCACAACAAAAAAAAATTTAAATTCTACTGAACTTATCTTGTCAAATTATGCAACAACAATTCACAAGAAGACGATCCTTTATGATAGACTGGTAAGGTTATCCATTCTGTCATTTCAGCAGACTTTTAATGGAGCTCTGGGACTTGCATAAGCTGTGTCTCATGAGGTCAAATTTTAACAGATTTGTTCAAGGTCATCAGAGTGATGTAAACTGTGGAAGTAGATGCCACTAAAGAAAACTGTGGAAGTAGATGCCATTAAAGAACAAACAGTTATCAGGCGATACTCCATTCGTGCTTCCCCTATGAACATCATATGCTTGAGTACACGAACATAGCACAATTTTCAGAATCAGACAACTACATAGCAAACTTGCTCTGGAACCGTTGTGGGAAAAAGAAAAACAATCTCAGTAATTGTAAAGCTAAAGGCGAATTCCATATCCTAGAGTCCAATTGCTTCATAAGCCTTGATTTTCTCGTTAATAAAAGGATCTATAGCTTAATAATATCATAGAAATAACATTTGATAAAGAAGTAACATTACTTTCAAGAAACAACACTGTAAAGTCTAAATAAACAACCAGTGTGGCGTATAAGGTGTTTGGACTTGTTTGGTGTATACCCTGAAGAAAACGCCAGCCTCAGGCAGAGCGCTCAGGCGTCCGATTTCGGACGCCTAAGGCTAAGATCGGTCCCTGGCCGATGGTGCTCAGGTAGGGCACCAACCAAAGTGGCCCTTGATGTTTAAAAGCTTTTCAACAAATGGAAAACAATTTGGCCATCAATCCAAGAGTAAAGACCAAAGAGCAAAAACAGAACAATAGCTGCTTTCAGAACAACTGATTGATCTATGAGTCAAATTATACTGCCCTCATTGGGATAGAAACTCCAGGTACCGGACAGTCTCATATAAAGATGGGGGGTGTGGGGGGTACTATTATATCTCTGAAAACAACAATCTTCAGTCAATATCTTTGAACTGCCATCTCCAATCCGATATTCCACAGTCTTTCTTTGACTTACAGCAATCTGCATCTCTCAAACATAAAACCAACATGTAACAGACATTGGAGTTCAATCAGATAGTAGTTCATGATGGGGTTAATTACAAATGTTCGTACCTTGCTTCAAAGTGAAGATAAAAACACGCACATGCAGTTCCAATGTCCGTCCTATTGCCAAAGAGACCTTTTGTTGGTGTTCTCAACGTTTTGCTATTTGAATGATCTCCAGCCATCACGCGGTCGACGGTCCTCTTGGTGGCAGCGACTGCAATCCATGATGTTCCCTCCCTCAATCGTAAACCTATATAACCCGAAATGCACATCAGATTGAGAACATTTAATCACAACCACAAATTTGGCAAGAAATCAAGTCTGGGGATATTTTGTTGGATGCCCACCTTATTGTTTAAAATGGAGTTGACCACAAGCACACTGGCTTCAGTATATCAATCAAAATTATAAATTCATGTACAAAATAATTTGGTTCGATCATCAATTCATCTACAATGGCCTCAGTGTACAAACCTCGCTCTAATTGCACAACACTGCTTAAGGAAAAAAAAATGCCAAAAGGACATGAACAAAGTGCATAAATAGCAATAATTTCATCTCCCTCCAAACATTGCAAGAAAATAACCTTGGAACACACAATCTAGAATCTTTCAAGTTATCTGAATTGAAGGCAAATCGCTGCACCTAAAGGAGTACATAAGAAACAGGGAAATTCCTAGTACTTTTACATCTACAGTTACTCTGATGGGCAAGCGCACAAACAAGTTAAACATGAAACAACCTGCTGAAAGAGATATTCCCCACAGGTTAGCTGCATCAGTGTTTACCTTTCAGCCACAGTTGACAGCAAGCAAAAATCAGTGTTTTCCTTTGCCTCGTCCTTTTGAATCTGAGAATTCTGTTGTGGGTACTTCACTAAACCGTCACAAATATTTCAGGCCCTCACTAAACATCCAGTTTCTGGTAGTGGAAGCCTGCTGAAAGACATATTCATCTCAGGTTATATGCCCTCCATCTATGCCACACTGACAAAAGCAACCTGTGGGACAATACAAATCCAAAGTGCATATGCATTAGTTAAGAGGAAAAACAGAAAGAGATGATCAGTTCAGGGCTCCCGTAAGCTTTACCCGGAAAACAAAAAAGCAAACTGTCACTTCCACGTCGATGATGAGCCAGCTGTATAAGGACATGTCCGAAGACAAGGTAGCAAAGCAGACCCGTTGATGATGAATTGTCATCCTCATCCACGTTGGCCTCGTCGTCCAAGACCAGCTGGAGCACCGTGATTACTCCTTAGCTTGTCCACGATGTTCCCTTCCTCAATCATAAACCTATATAAATTTCAAGCTAATCACTTCAAATGATAGGACATAATCCATCTAAGTTGAGCAAAGGAATACTTAATTAGCTTCAATGTGAACAGGACGACACAGATAGCAACAATTAAAAAATTAAATTCATAATGCATCACAGGTATCATGTAAAATAATCTGAACTTAAAGTATTAGCAAAGACAGGAATATAGGATATGCGATCAAGAAGATACAGGGTTTCTTTAATATTGCATTATGAATTTTATTTAGTCATCCCGGTACTACATGGCTTTTGATGCTATGCTCACACAAAGTGAGAGAATCTGATTTGTAATGTCAATATTTTGCTCACACAAGTGAGAGAAATCTAATTTGTAATATCAAAATTAGGGCAATTAAAAGCTCTACGAATTCAATGGTTGAGAAGGCGAGACTGAAACAAAAATGCGGTTGTGTATGATTGACTCTGTAATTAGCATGCATCTTCTCCTACACCCTGTACTTACGCATACGGATATAGAACGCGGATCACAGGGCTCGCCGGCCTCCGATGCCGGCACTGACGGATGGCTCATCTCGTAGTGCCGGTGGATCAGGTTCACCAGGGCCCCTCCCTCTTGCATGGGACGAGCAAGTACAGCGGCAGCGACGCCATCAGCCCCAGCATCCTGCCGATCGAGCAGGGCCACAACCTTGTCCCCGCGGTGTGGGCACGCAGTGGTCGTTCCCCGATGAGGACGCCGACGCTGCGAGCGGCTCGCTAACGCGGGCGCCGAGGCCCGGGCGCGCCAGCAAGTCCAGCGAACCCACGAGCTGCTCCACGAGCCGCACCAGCAGCGTGGCGGTGTGTCGCCGGCGAGACAGCAGGGTGGCGCGCGGATCCACCCAAGGAGCTCACCACGTCGGCGCCGCCGCTATGGTCGTCAAGAAATTTTGACCAAATCAGAGGAGACGGATGGGGGATTGAGATCAAAAGCTAGCAACAAAAAAAACCCAACTGCAATATCCGATACACATGGGCAAAAACTAAACATATGTCACTTACCTTCTCTATGCAGCGGCGGTGGACAACAGTAGATCAAATCCCCAAATTCTTCTTCGCAATCGCTATATATGTAGCGGCAGCGGACCCCTGGCAAGGCGCAGACCCGTCAAAACGAGGATCGCCGCTTGCCCCCCACCGCTGCTCGACTCCTGCTTTCCCCGCTCGACTCCATTCTCCGCATAAGCAAAACAGATGTGCTGGTCATGGGAAGATGGATGAGGAGAGAGATGGGATTGGAGGATGAGAGGATAGGGGAGGGGATTGGGCTAGTACCGAAGGGTAGGATGAACTATGGACGGGGCCTGCGCGTGCGGCTGCCGCCGCTGCCGTCGTCAACCCCCATAGGGAAGATCCCCAGCTCGAGCGCCGTCGCCCTCTCCTCATCCTGCCTGTGGCACGTTGAGACGAGAAGGAAGGAAACGACATCTTCTGAAGCGGCAGGGAAACAAAACGAGAAGGAAGGAAACGTGCTCTCCAGCAATGGAAAGAGTGATTTACGGGAGAGAGATGGTGGGGAGAGGGCATGCTTCCAGCGATGGAAAGAGAACCGGGAATTCGGGCGTGTGGATCGGGGTGGTTGCTGCGGGCGGGTACAAGATGCGCCAGGTGAGAAAAAGATTGAATTCGACCCCAAAACGTAACCTTTTGCTATTGTAACGTGTAACCAGAGGTGTAACCTTTATGTAATGGCCCCACCTTGCTTAAAATCCGAGGGTGGAGGCAGCCGCGGGGGGTGAATCCGGATGTAGATTAAGGGTGGATATAAAGTTGGGTACCTAAGATTTAGGTAAACCAACAAAACGTAGGTGGTTCGTGCTTTATTAGTTTAGACTAGGCCATGACGACCTTGTCGGTCGCACCTTTGTTCCTTCTTTTGGCCTGGGAGCACCACGCATCACGCGGACATAGATTACTCTCTCCTAACTTCCTTTAGATTTTATTTATTTATTTATTTATTTTTCACATCATCGATGGGCAAGTGAAGACAGATGCCAAGGTTAGGGGTGCTGGCTTGCTTTTGTCTTAAAAATTATGATTTGCTTTGTTCCCTGAATGGGTAATGGGCATGGTCATCCTGCTTTAAGGCTTCCAGCTGGTGTTCTTATCCGCTTCGCGGCACAGCCAGTGTAGACATATTTGCGTTTCACACATGAGGTACCGTTGTGCCATCGAACAAGGAAGGCCTCACCGTCCGGCCGGCAGTGCGGCATAGAGGCGAGATACATCCTGACTGGTATTTCAGTTGCTATTTCTTGACATGCGGCTGACCTTTTCCTTTCTCAAATCTATGATTAATTTCTACTAATATGGTTTGTTTCGTTCAGAGACCGGAGAAAGGCAGAGAACTAAGCAACGATAATCCTCTTCATGCTTTTCACTGCAAACAATAACACTGGTAGATCGCTTCTAGCCGATCCTGACAAAACTGCCATTGACGATCGCGTTCATGGCGCACGGCGTTATTAGAATAAAGAATGCCACCAAGAAGGCCATTAAGGACCATGGCTGGGGGAAGGCCATAGATGATGATTCTGGCCGGGAGAAGACCGCTGACGACTCTGGCTGGGAGAAGGCCATTGACGACGCTGGCTGGTATGATGTAATGGTCATCAACGGGTATGCTGTGTTCATGGGGTACCTGTTGATGCTCGTCAAGGGGCTGAGTGTGATGATTGTTACATGGTCCGGGGCCGTCCTTCTTGGAGGCTTTGTTGGCTCGCTACAACCGAAGGACTTCTTGTCTCTCACGCTTATCACCCTCATCCAGGCAGCCAGGTTAGACTTCTTAACGCTTTTATATAATACTAGCAAATTGCCCGTGCGTTGCTACGGAAACAATGTGAATTCACAAATGTGACACATATTTAGTTCATATGTCTCACGTCCATTACCTCTAAATGATTTTTGACAAGAAATGACACAAATTTGTGCTAAGGGTGCCACAAATATGTCTCACATCCACATACTTGCTTATGTTCCCACCTGTCATGCATGGTGCCACAACCATGGGTCAAGTGGGATCCACATGTATTTATTTTTAAAGAAAGCTAAGAGCAAGGTCTTGTTGAATATGCTTCTAAGCAATATATAAGCTGGAGAGTTTAAAAAATTATATCTAATCATACATCAAATATTTGAATATGCTACTGTCAAAAATTGATGCCCAATGTTCGTCATGTGAAAATATATGAAAAAAATACTTCAAGTTAGAAATCAATACATCAACAATAACTTGCAATAAAACGTAACGTACAAGTTAGAAATAATTTAAACATAATTTCTAGAAAACATTATTGATTTATTTTTAATCTAGATTGTCATTTTTCTGCTAGTGCTAAAATATTAGAATGAAACGTTGATTTATTAGGAAAATTTAAATCAAGCATTTATATATCGTTTCTTTCTCCTTTGATTCTTTTTGTTTAGCTCCTTCTCCTTTGATTTATTTGCCAGCTCAATGTGCTACTCTCTCGTGGTCCAATCAATATATTAGACCCACCTTGTGCCCATTCCGCAGCCCAAGCAGCCCAAAGAGGCGTGGGCGCTACCCAAGCCCAGGTAGCCACGAAAAAAAAATTAAAATTTGCTGGTGCTGGGTGGGAATCGAACCCAGGAGGAGATAGAAACGAACGAAGAATGCCCTTGCCACTGGACCAGGTTGCTCTTGTGATTGTATCCCAATAGAGATTTATAAGAAAGAAATTGCACATCTGAATTTGAATCGAATTCGAAATAATATTTGACATGAAATCGGATGGCGGAGTTTGACATGAAATCTGATGGCATAGGTCTGAAAATTTTGGCTGACGACTTCTTTTAGACTTATTAAGTAGTAGAGATATATAGTTCTCATATGTTTGACTCTGTTAGGAGTTAAGGCTTATACAGATTTCAGGAAACATGACTATTAAAAGAACGCATGAGAATATTGGGAAGATTGTGGGGTCAAAGTTATAAATGTCACTCAATTCAGAATACTTCTCAATTTTATACTTGAAGAGAATATACTACCATTTAATTTTGCATCTTCACTGATTTTGTCAACCATGGTTTTTGCCATGGACATGAAATGGGCCGGGGAGGTTAGCTTTTTCAAGGCTCCTGTTTTTTCAGTGGTCTTGCGATAACTTGAGATGAGAATGTAGATCTTTTACTGAGTGATCATTGCTTTAATTATTTGGCTCTTCTTTCTCTTGTTATGTGTCCCAATGGAAGCAAGTGTTGCATTCACTCTTAATATATGACATTTGAGACAGCTATGTATCGAACTATTTTTTTCTTAAACATCGTCTATATCTCTAAGAATAAATGCGCATTTCACTCTTTAAATTTCAATACTTATCATTAAACCATAAGAAATTAGTACATCATCATTAGCTTTCATAACATTCATTTAGGTGAACAGAGGCATATCACGAGGCTTCTTGTGTAGCATGCCTATATATTAGTCGCGGGTCACTCGGTCTTCTATATATGCCTGGCCCAAATCACCACCATCTGGTTGGGTAGTTGGCCCGGCCCATCTCCTGGATAGCGGTCCACTTGTCACCACTAGTCACAGTCTCCATTCTCTTTGGTTGAGGAATCAAACCACCAACCATATCGCCCATCTTCATCGGCCGTTATTGCTCACTCAAACCATTCACATCAGTGTTCCCCCCCTCTTGATCACCATCTATGCTAAAAGCGTCAAGATCTTTGAACAAAGAACTCAATACGTGTTTTATCCATACAAAGGATTATATTCCCTGGATGTAACATCCATACTAACAAATAGTTACCTTTTAGTAGGGAATCAACACTTATAAACTTTTTTTTATCTTGATAAGTAACCCACAAATATGGGTGACAATTTTAGAAGAAGAGGCATTTGATAAATTAGGTAAAACTGAGTACTTATACATCAAAACAAATAAAATTAAGTATCACTTATGATTTGTTGACAATTGTTTCCCAGTTTTTTTTTTCAAATGGAGCATATGGGTTACCCTTCACTCAAAACCACCAGGACCCAGCATATCCTCTTGCAAATCTACCCGCAGCATTGGAAAATAGTTGCATAGTTCAACCTTGGTTTTAAGAGATATATTCCAACTGTCGGTCGAAGGATAAGCAAATCTAGCTTGACCATGTTTGTAAGTCAATCTTAAAGGATGACATAATACAACACTGATTTTATTCCAAGTTGCACGAATAAATTCTGATCGGCATTCAACATTATTTGAGATTCCAGTTCCCATATAAATAGGAGAAGGAACTTTGCGTTATCCATGTTTCCACAAAAAAAAATTCATGTAGCTGCATGAAACTTGCCTTCGCATGTGTGGATCCAATCCCCAGGGAGTCAATTGATATTGCTCATAAATGTACAGTGAACTGATTTATCTTGTTGGTCAGTGCAAGCTAAAGATTTGTTAATTTGAACTAACAAAACATCA
This sequence comes from Eragrostis curvula, assembly GCA_007726485.1. NCBI lineage: Eukaryota > Viridiplantae > Streptophyta > Magnoliopsida > Poales > Poaceae > Eragrostis > Eragrostis curvula. Next base: position 17,250,790 of record CM017444.1, read on the forward strand.
ATCCATCAACATGTACCAACAAGGGTGGAAAGGTAAACAAATCAAGTAAACTGACTTGCAAAACTTCAATGTTTATAGTCTATTCTACTTGCAGAGGTCTGTTTATCCAAAATTGCCTCAATGTAGAGCATCTGCAAATCAAAATGACATCATTGGTTTTGACAAAGGCATTCTGGTCAGGTACCCATCCTAGATGCACTTTCTTTGGCTTCTAATTCATACGGAAGGATACATGGCTTCGTGAAAGAATCTCACTGATTCATCCAAAAGCAGCACCATCCAAATGACGAGTCCATGCCTACAAAAGGACTCACATTGTTTCAGTTTTAGAACATGCTCATGAAAATTCAGAAAACCACAACAACGTTTAGGGTGTGTTTGGTTGGGCTGTGGCTGTCAAAAAAGCTGTTGTGGGCTGTGAGCTGTGAAAAAAGCTGCTGTGGGATTTAAGCTGTGAGAAAGTTAAAAGCCGTTTGGTGAAACAGCTGTGGCTTTTTGGAAACTGACTACATGTCATGTATATGTATGTATATACACACACACATATATAACATATTCATATGTATATAAATATACACACTTGTATATAATATTTATATATACATACATAATGTATATGTATGTTTTATAAATATTATATGTACATATACATATATAGGGCAGCGCTAATTCACTCCCTGGGTGTGAAATATTATATCACACCCCAGCCCGCCCAGCCACCAAGGCACCCATCCATGCGTGCGCCAGGGGAAGCAAATTGATTGCATGCAAACAGCCACCGCACCATGCATGCATGCTCAGGGCGTAAGTAAGGAATGTCTAATTATAGCTACTAATTAATCGAAAATGCTTCAGAGCCGACTAGAAACACCGACCGTGGTACGACTAAACGGCGCAGCTGACGGTCATGCTTAACGTGAAAAAACATAATTGAATCCGATTGAATATGCTGGGCTGACCAGAGCCCACGTTTAAGCCCAACTATCTCCGAAACTGACATGATCTCCAAGATACTTTGCCGCGGCCATGAGTAATACCAACATGCATGATCAAGATATATGCCGAAACCTTAGTTGATCTATTTTCTAGTCCACGTCAAAGAGATCATGTGTGCACTTCTGCTTGTTTTCTTCTTTGTTTTCTCCTTTTGAGATTCTTACAATGAGTTTCCTGATACAAAGAATGAGATATTGCGATAACTTTGCTCATCTTTTTCCCGAGACGATTCTTGGCGCATGTTGACATGTCAACAGAGCGGGCGCGAGGACAGCAGATGGAATATCTACGATGATCCTTGGGCTTGCAACCTTGCCATTGCCTATAAGATACGATATAGTGTACAGAGCAGAATACGGTCACACGTAGAGACCCACCTAATAATACTTTGACGCCGTAACTCGTGTTCCATCGGGTCGGAACTCAGTCGGACATTTCGGTCGGCTCTGTAGCAGCGTTCCTAATTAATTCATGTAATTAATTTGTTGTTTAATACCAGCCGGTTGGCCACCATGGACGGCTGGACCAAATTATTTATTTCCATTTGTTGCCAAGCTCTATATTTGGAAACATTTGCATTTCCAGGAAATAAAACAAGATCATAAAAGCTGGTGTCTTATCATAGAAAACAATAAAATTTATATACCCTGTCCACAAAAATCCACCCCCAGGATTGTAAGGCTCTGTTTGTTTCCACCTAGATTATATAATCCAGCTCATATAATCTATAAGCTGAAACAAACAGGTTTCAGATTATAGCCAGATTATAACAATTCATAGGTCAGATTATGATAATCTCATAAGCCGCTCTCACCCAGCTTATAAATTATATAAGCTGGATTATATAATCTGAGGGAAAACAAACAGGACCTAATATCCTGCATCAGACACACACCTGTATAAAGATGTGTCACGCACCAATGCCACAACAGAGTTTCTTTTTGCACTGTTATAACAAATTGAATTTTTCACTTCTAGTAAAATTACGAACACATGAATCGAACAAACCTGTGAGTGTAAAATCGAAATAAAATCTTGGGAGTCACAAGCAACGATTATTTTTGCGATTCACAAGAAACAAGTATTTTGCGATTCAGATACCATATTTTTACACTTGGGAGTCAATATTTCAACTAAATACTTAATTGTCGATCATAAAACTTGTATACTGTGGATTTCATTAGACTATCGAGAATGAGACCACCTAATCTGGATTTGAGGATTATGAAGCCGTAAGGGCCCATCGATAACTGCTACCGATAGGACGAAGAAATGTCGTAACCATAAAGATTTAATGCATTTACAATTTCATTACCATATATTTTCACTCTAAAAGGTGCATCATAATGGTATCGTGTATTTGCTACACAATTCAAATAAAACCATTTTCGTAAATGGCTTATCAGAATCATAAAACAAATTGTTAGTTCTGAGAATTTGGTTTTGTCTTGTGTCACCGTTTAATCATAAAAACCTTTTTGTATGACTGTAAAATATTATTTGTTTTATGGTCAGAACCTTCATGGGTGTGAATTTTATGGCCACAACTAGTAACATTTAATACTCATGCATGCGGAGGATGCATCGTTCCTTCTCCTACTAGTACCCAGGGTTTGAAAAACCGTTGGAGCTGCAAAAACCGGTGGGTGGCGGTTTTGCGGTTTTCGCGAAAATCGTGAAAACCGCAACAAAAACCGCACGAATACAAAATTTGAATTTTAATGAATTCAAGACGGAAACCGCACGGTTTCGGTGGTTTTCTCCGCGGTTTTCACGGTTTTCGTGCGGTTTTCACGGTTTGCCGAGGAAATTCTTTCGCTCAACAGTACACCACACGGTTTATCGCGTGGTTTTCGCGGTTTTCATGCGGTTTTCACGGTTTTCGCGCGGTTTTTGAAATTTTAAATTCTTTCAAAATTTAAATTTTTTTCAAATCTTTTCGTGGGAAACCGTCGAATCGTCTAAACCGTTGGGTCGCGGTTTGAACGAAAACCGCGGTTTTCGCGCGGTTTTCGACGGTTTTGTAAACCATGCTAGTACCTTAGGTGCCCATGTAAATTTCAAAGTTGAATTCTTGTCCCGCAGTTTTAGAGAACGTAAATTTAATAATTTCATTGATCATGCATGTTAGAAAATGGTTTTCCATGGGCACAAGGAGTAATCACTACGGATGAAATTTTACACTCAAAGACTAGGCAACTTGTGCCAGTGGAAATATCAGCCCCTAATTTTTTTGTATCGACTCATCTACTGACATAATTAAACAGCGATGTTGGTTGTGGATGCAATACAAAAACTTGTATTTTAGGCTGGTAAAATATACAAGTTTGTCTCCTAACACCCTCATGACCATAAAAACAATCATGTAACTGTAAAATATTAATAGTTCTGTGGTCACAACCCCTATAGTAGAACTCAACACACAACTGTAAAAAAATTTAATGTCATGAGCGTAAAAAGCAATCATGTTTATGCTCACGATTGCTTGACTTGGTTTTTATGGTTAAAAAGTGACCGACCAATAAAGAATATATTGCAATCATTTTCATTAAAAATTCTGCATAAAAACCCTTTCGTTTGATTGGAAAAACATTTTTCTAATTTATGATTGTGAGGTGCATTTCACGTTCATAAAAAATTTGGTATTTACAATTTGACTCATTATTATTGAAAAATAGAGTACGTGATTAAAACTTTTTTGTGACTTGATGAGTATTACATGTAGCTTGCGACTTGACGAGTATTACTTTTTGCGACTTCAGAAATAGAGTACCATGCAACAGTAAATATTTTTGTATCTGCAAAGTAGCGTACATGTAGCTTGCAACTTGAAGCACGACCCTGTTCTTTGTCAATGACAGCCAATAAACCATATTAATCTATTGAAGATTTACAATCTGAACACATTTATCTACTACAGAATAACAAAATTCAGATCGTAAAAACCGAGTACATTTGCTATTTAGTTAATCGTGATGTACAAGAGGAGTCGACTGTGATCCTAAACACCGACGAGTATTACATTTGGGACTTGAAACAGGGGATGTATCCTCCGGTGAAGCACAGGCCTGCAAGTCGTACACATGAGGTAGCTCAGACCGGTGCTGGTGCATCCGTAGAAGAAGACATGCATGCGACACAACCAACTCGCTGTGAGCGGACTGACCCCAGCAATGCCCCGTCGTTCGAGCCAATGCAACCACCAACTGCAAGAACGCCTGATGTTCTATTTTATTATAGAGTCATGCAAACGCACATATTAAAATAAGATTTAAACACAGTGTAAGATTCCCACCTCTAAGTCTGGAGAGGACACACATCAACCAGCAAAGCTTTGTGATGCGGTTCAGATCAGATGCTGGCGTCGCATCATCAGCGACCCGGCGTCCTCAGGCACGCTGCAGCAAGGTGCCTCGATGGAGCGGCGGATGTGTGGCATCGCTTTCAACGGAGGAAGTCTGCACCCATATGGCCTGTCGTTCTTCACAGGAACACCACCGTAGAGCTCCTTATGCTCTTCCGAACTGCCGCATATAAAATCAAAGAAATGATCATATCACAAAGTGGAAACGATGAAGAAGAAAACGGCAGAGTCTTACCTCGTTGCGCTGCTCCATGCTCCCGTCGTCGCGAGCTACAAGCTTATGACTGGCCGTCGAAAAATTGTTGCGCATTTGTATTTCTGGTTGAGATGAGAGAGACGGAGAGAGAATGAGGGCTGGCAACCTGATTTTAGAAATACCCACACGCATTTTATTGAGTGGGGAGAGATAGGAGAGAGAATTAATTAATTATGGTACCAGCCATAATTTTCTGGGCCAATCAATGCTTTCTATAATGGAGAAGATTAATTAAGAATCAATGACGTGCATGCATGGACGCCTGAGGCCGGGATGGACTAAGCTGGCTCGGTCATCTGGCTGGGGAGTGAAATATTATTTCACACCTAGTGAGGTATATAGGGTAACTATACATATATATGTATATATTATAAATATTTTATGTCTATATAAATATTATAAATAAATATTTACATTTTTATATAATATTTATACCTACATATGTAAATGTATATGTATGTTTTACAAATACTATATGTACATACACATATATATGTTAATATTATAAATATTTTATGTATATATAAATATTATAAATATTTTATGCATATTATAAATATTCATATGTATATGTGTACATATGTATGTATACATGTATATGGGTAATTTCTTCATATTTGTGAAAGCCAAAGCCCAAAAAAGCACCTTCCTACCTGCTTTCAGAAATGAACTAGACAAAAACTGCTTTTGGCTGTGACTTTTTTTGACAGCCAACCCGTTTGGTTGGGCTTTTGGCTTTTTTAAAAAGCCAAAGCCAAAAAAAAGCCCAACCAAACACACCCTTAGCATTGCTAGAACCGAAATGTAAAGGCATGCAAGCTGTCAAGTAGAGAAATTATTGTAGAAGGGCATATTCCAAACATATGACTGTGAATCACTGATAAAAGCCAGGTGCCTGCCTAACTGTTTTACGGGCGACATAAATCTACTTTTCTTTGATTTGATCTAATCAAATGCAATTTTTGAGATATGATACGGCACAAGTCATCAGTAATATCACTTGTCCATGTTTATTCTATTGCTCATTATATGTGCACGTTAGCAACGGGAAAAATCATTATTTGAGTTTACAAAAAGCTTCAGCTCATGTAGGACTACCGGAATGAAACAATCTGAGTAAACTGAGCAGGCTGAATCATCTGAAAAAAGTATGCGAACAATCTGCCTATCAACAATACTATCTCACTCTAAATCAACTCTAGGCTCCGAACAGCTATGCTGCAAGCCTGCAACTACTTAAAAAAAACAAAGCTTGCTTTCTCACAAAAAGTATCTTACTTGTACTGAGAAGTAATACTCATGTTCAGCTAAAAGAACTAACAATCTGAACATTCTGGAACTGTTTTCCGAGATTGACCCCTCTCTAGTTTTATGTTAATCCGCTACTGAAACAATAGGCTAACAAAGGCCAGAAGCACATAAAAGTCATTAAGCCGGTGAGGTGCTTGCTACACTAAGGCACAAGATATAGAGCTTCATCATATCACTATCCCTCGGACGATGGTGAAACGTAGACGGTGGCGCTAAACATCGCATACTACAAATGTGTCAAAGCATCATTATTCCAAGTCCTGCTGTTGAACTTTACCAGCCAATCAAAATCCTCCCCAATACCAGTGCAAAGAATGTTATCATACCGGAGGGCGTTTTCTTATCGGTACGATGGCACGCCGTGGTAGCCCTTGCTGCTGGTATTGGGGATTTGGGATTTTTCGTCATGCCATGGTGACCCTTGCTGCTGCGGAGACCATAATATGTCTAGATGCACCTGAATCTAATTTCACAAGAGATGTACCTTTATTAGGATGAATAAGATCAATAATGTTATCGAGGATTGTTTTAGTCCTTTGTATCAGATATTAATTCTGGAATCTTTGCTGAATACAGTTAATGTATCATCTCGAGACGTGCTCAGTTTTTTTTTTTTTTTTGGCAATTGTAACTACTTGATTAGCCAGAATATTTGCTCAATTCATCTCACACCTGGAACGCTCCTCTCTTCTCGTGTAACCAACTCACAAAAACTGCAAAAAAATCTTGCAGTGAAAAGAAGCCACCACACAGCTGCAGTAGCACCATTTTTTCAGCCCCACATAGCTGCCTCTAGATCTATACAATTTAAACTTTCTTTAGGTGTGGAAGCACCCGCCACACACCTCCTTTGCTTGTTTTCTTTTCCCCTGAACCAGGATAGTAGCACCATCAGTGAAACACCTAAAATCCTACTATAAAATTTATCCAAAATTTTGGCAGAGGCTCCCCCTCATGTGAGGCCCCAAGTAAGCACAATAAACATAACACAAGTAAGCTCAGTAAACATAGGTAATCAAGAATTGACCATCGTCAGTCGTAACCACGTATAGACCATAAAACGCTCAATGCGACCATATCAATTCTATATAATAATGATCAACCAAAACTCCGGGTAAAGTAATATAGAAAATAATTGAATGTAAAGGTTTGGATGTGTGTGCTCAAAATAACAAATTTTACTTCTCCTACAATGCATGCTTTAAATCAGCGAGTGCCAAACACCAAATAAACATAAGAGTGAATAAAAACAATCAGCAAGTACAATTCAGAATTGGAAGAACAAAAATATCAATATGGAGAATGTTAAAAATCAATAATCAAAGGAAACATGTTCTCTTGAAACAATCGTGAAACAGTAAGTGGGGCCAAATCATATTCGTAGGATCTGAATATAAAAACCAAATCACACAACGAGTATTTGTCCAAACCCTCAACACTTCAATAATATGAAATAGGATACACAAACTTGAATACTTGACATGAAAAATAATAACATAGAAAATCTTGAAACAAGGATCATGTGAAATCAAAGATACATCGATGTATCGGATGAGCAATACAAAAACAACAAAGAGCCTATAATCATATGCACAATACAAACAGTTTCATTATTGATTCACTTGCCTTAATCAAGTTTGAAAAGAATCCGATGAAAATTATGTTTAGAAACTTCTCCAGAATCAACATAAGTCTACTTGACACATTCCGTACATATTAATTATTTCAGAAAAAGGCTAGAAACCAAATTGTCCAATATTCAAAAATACATCAATATACCTTACTTGCTTGTGTTCAGTCCATAACCACTACAAGAAAATAGAGTTTTAGTCACCAAGTGTTTGTGACCAAGAAGTTTTTTCTTTTGGTGGTCACTAAAAATTGATCAATAGTGACCAAGTTTGAGATTTTTTGTGGAAATACGATTTAAGTGACCAGTGTTATATATAGTTACCAAGGTTGTGTTGGTTGCTACAGAGTTTTAGTGACCAACATATACAATTGTGGGTCACTATATACATATAGTGACAAGATTTTAGCTACCAAAATGTGACCAAGCTGATTGGTGACCAAATAGGTATTGTGACCAAATAATTATTTTTCTTGTAGTGAACGTTTTAATTTCTTAACCAGTTGCTATAAAAAATACATTCTAAACATCTATAGAAAATTTTTCACAACCTTCATACTTGCTATAGTTTGATTTCTGTCCATCTCTTAGTTAAAATAAAAAAATAGAAAATTGTGCAGACTAGAAATAATGAGACAACAGTACAAAAATGAAGATTTTTCCGTGGTGGCTTATTGGAACTGAGTGAGACCAAACTGTTGGAAAGATAAAAAAAGCATCAAAATTACTACACGAGTGAAGAAAGAAGGAAAGAAAGGAAGGGTAAGGAGGATAAAAAAGTGAAAAAGTCACTTAATATGGCATTTTTTTTTAAAGTGCATCTTAGGTCCCTAAACTATTTTGACATTCTCATCTAGGTGATCTTGAAACTAATTTTCGGTTTTCTTCTAGGTCCATAAAATCTTAAAACAAAGATTTAGCTCTCCAAACCATTTCTTGGTTCCCATATGGGTCCGTAAACTTTTAAAATGAAGGGATACCAAAAAAAATCTTAAAATGAAGATTTGGGTCCTTCAGCTATTGTTTTTGTGGTCACAAAACTCTGAAAATGAAGATTTTGGTTGATGATTATGTTGTGTGCCGATCAGTGATTGCGGGTATATGGCGATAGTTTTGACTCTTGATAGGTTGTTTTTAATTTTGCATTTGATCCATCATTTGTACTCGCCAGTGTTGCTTGTTTACCTTGATTGAACCAATATGATTTTTGTACCTCACTTTTGTCAAAAATAATTGGAGCACTAAAATTAACAAATATATGAGCACTTAAGCAATTTGGCAACAACATGAAAATTTGGGCTGGACTTGTGAACAGATGGGGGCAACAACATGTTTAATATTACAATTTGCAACAAGTCACAATTTTTATACACGACATGGTCGAAACTCCTGTCAAACTTGTGCAATCCCCTAAGTTGGCACACCACATCATCTCGATTTGGGCGCAAGCCATATTTTGGATGGCTGCTTGGCGTAGGGATCCAATTTTTTTTGAAAAGTTTATAGACACAAATGAGAATCCTAAAATAGTCTAGGGGTACAAATCTTCATTTTGAAAGTTGAAGGACCCAGATGGGAACCTTGAAATAATTTAGAGACATGAGATGCACTTTACTCTTTTTCTTTTCTTTTTTAAGGAACAGGAGGGGAACTCCTACTGATTTGTACATACTCCATCCGTCATAGAATAATATGATGGATTTTAGTATTTGTCAAAGGGAAAAAATCAATAATATCTATAAAATAAAATTTTGAAATCAAAAGAATTATGTATTATGGTAGTTGGTTTCATCATAAACTAGTGATATTACTAATCTTTATGAAAATTTTAATACAGACGGTAAGAGTTAACAATGTTTGATTTTAACTAAATCCATAATCCCTTATATTTGGGACTGATGGAGTATTAAATAAAAGGAATGGTCCAAATACAACAAAAACAAAAAGAATAAAAAGAAAGATAATAAAGCCCTTCTTTCTCAAATTTAGAGGGAGTTTCATTACCAACACAACGTAATTACACCTTGATTCGTTAGAATAGCTTCCGTTGAGTCTCTGCACCTATCCTTTTCATTTGGGTTCTAGTTGGAGAACCACTTGTTTTTTCAATAAAGGGATTTGGCTCAGGAGGGCATTCACTGACATGTATGTAAATTTATTTTTGTGATATATATGGCCATGTATTCATCAAAGCACATCATCTTTCTTCTGGCCACGTTAAGATATGTGTAGTAGACAAACACTCAATATCGAGGGATTATTTACATAAAACCTTTTTTGTGTGTGTATTTACAGACCACTTAGGTTTTTTCTGATTAATCTTGCAACATACAACAGGGTCTTCGATTTTCTTCTGGCCGAGACAGTATATGACGTCATAAATTCAGGGCGGGGTTTGCTACGAGCTATAGATCGGATAAGACTGGGACAAGGTGGTGAAAAAAAGAAACAACGTGATGAAAGAAAGATACAACGTGATGAAAGAAAGATACAACGTGATGAAAAAAAGAAACGTGATGAGAAAAAGAAAAAACCCACAGTTTCACGTCTTGCTTTAGCATATGGTTTATCTGTTCAAACACTTGTGTTTGCTCTTCTGTTGTGCACACTAGCAGTTTTCTACATGCTTGGTCCACATATCTCAACTGGGATCTCAATTTGGCGTCTGATAGAGCATGATTATTACGGCAAAACCAACCAAGAAAAAGGAGATCAAAACAAAAGGCTAGCTCTGGAAGTTTTGTACTCATTAGCTCTGGCTCAGGGTATTCTCTTCGGTTTCTGGGCCCTATATGCTTTGGGGGTGCATTCGGCGCACGCCTCTCTAAAATTTAGAGAGGTCTAAACTAAAAGAATCTAGTACTAATAAAGTTTACTGACAAAACTTTTTTACAGATGGGTACATCTTTACGAGACGAATCTAATGAGCCTAATTAAGCTATGTTTTACTACAGTGATGCTACAGTAATACTACAGTAACCATCGTCTAATCACGGCTTAACTACCCTCATTAGATTCGTCTCGCGAATTAGAGGAGGGGTTCTGCAGTTAATTTTGTAATTAAACTTTATTTAAGACAAGATTTTTTTAGTTTAGACTCCTCTAAATTTTAGAGGGGCGTGCGCCGAACGCACCCAAAAAAAATTGCTAAAGAAGTTGCCGATGCGTATGGACTATCTGAAAACATAGTTCTGAACTACTCCCTCCGTTCAGAAATAGATGTCACTGTTGACTTTTAGACATCACGTTTGACTGTTCGTCTTATTCAAATTTTTTACATAAATTTTATTTATTTTTTTACAACTTGGTTTATCATTAGATATATTTTAATTATGACATATTTGTTTTTATATTTGAGCAAATTTTTTGAATAAGACGAATGGTCAAATGTGATATCTGAAAGTCAACAGTGACATCTATTTCTGAACGAAGGGAGTACATGGAAAAAACCGTAAGGGCATGCGAGAAGGATCCATCATTTGCCAAAGACTGGAACCTTGTCAGATATGCTGTGGACCTAATAATGGAAGCCAAGTCACATCATGACAGCAGTACTGGGGTGATAATCTTGGGTACAGTCATCAAGCAGAAAGCCAGGGGGCAGCAAGTGCTAGCAAAGCAGATGCTAATCGAATCAGCATCCTTTGGTCACATTTTGGAGGTGTTCGTTGCATGGGGTCTAAAATTTAGAAGGAAAAATCTTGTTATTTAAGAGTATTAAATAAAGTTTAATTACAAAACTAACTGCAGAATCACTGGTCTAAATCGCGAGACGAATCTAACGAGGGTAGGTAAGCCGTGATTAGACGCTGGTTACTGTAGCATTACTGTAGCATCACTGTAACAAAATATAGATTAATTAGGCTCGTTAGATTCGTCTCGTAAAGATGTACCTATCTGTAAAAAGGTTTTGTCATTAAATTTTATTTAGTACTCTTAAATAATAAGATTCTCTTTGATGTGACAGGTCTAAATGTTAAATGCTAAAGCAACGAACATCCCCTTTGTTCGGAAGCTGCTTAGGACGATTGGTTCTAGGAGCGCACATCACACAGAAATCAACATTCTGTTCAGCAGGCTGTAGCTGCGGCTACGGCTGCAGAAAAGTAACTGCGAACACTGTAGCTGCTGTTGAAAAAATAACTGTAAACACTGTAGCTGTAAACACTGTAGCTGCTGCAAAGCAGCGAAACGAACAGGGTGCAAAACTCATGCCGCAAGGATATTGGCACACTGCTTGGGGGTAGCATCAGTCTGTTGCAGTTCCCAGGAGGGATTCAGTGCATATCTTCCTTGCTCGATAAGGAATACAAGTGGCGGCTGGAGGGATATGAGCAAGAGGGAGATCAAATTAAGAAATGTCAAAGGCACTGGCTGCTGGAAGAAGATGAAAGCACCGGGGCAACCCATGGGTACGGAAAAGAAAGTGACCTGCTGGTGAGTCAAGGCCTGCGTATCCTTCAGAAGCTCGCACTCGACGAGGACAACTGCAGAGTCATAAGCAACACCAAAGGTCTGCTATCGAAGATAATGGCACCTCTAATAACTGAACAACTTAACATGGACCAGAATCATAATGATGATTGGTGCAGCATGGCAAAAGACTCACTGGAACTAATGAGTCGCCTCCTGGCTGCTCCTGGAAGGACCAAGACGAAGCTGCGACGAGAAATCTCAAATAATAGAGAAGCAATCATCAGGTCTACTGAAAATATTTTAGACTGCAACGAATGCGAAGTGTTGCTGAAAACACTAGCTGTAGTGATTCTTTTAGATCTACATGTGGATACGTCCTCCATTGTGGCAAGTGGAAGCAGAATAACAACATTCATCTGGATACTGCTACACATTTCTCTTTTGACAGATAAGTGTTTTGGCAGGATGTGTGGATCCATTCTTTGGGGAAAAAAGGGCAGTAAAATCAGAAAATTGGCAGGTGAAAAGCTCCAGGATGTGCTGTCATTACAAAATGAAAGGAATTCCCCAGTTGTGCTACAATCAGTTGGTGCTGTTATTGGCGACATAGGCAGAGCAATTGTCGATGGAGATAACAGTGCCTACAGAGTACATGCAGCACAAATCCTAGTAGATCTCTGTTGTCATTACAAGCAGGATAGGTCCTGCGAGGAAGGGAAGAATGTTTCGCTTGATATTATGACGAAGGTAACATGTGGCAATTTGATAACCTTAAAAGGCATTTTCTTAGCTTATCAACTTCAAAGACGAGGTTTTCCTATATTTTGTCAGTTTCAAAAAGTATTTTGCACTCTTGTCAGACTGAAATACCGTTGATGTTGCAGGTGATCAGTCAAATAATTGACTGTGGCTCGACAAGAGAAGAAATACAAGCGGTAACAGGCGCAAACAACTTCCAGGTTCGGGCACCGAGCACTGACTTAGAAAAAGGTGGTACTTCACATGATAATGGCCAGGAAAACACCTCTTCTCACCAGCAAATGCGTGAGCAAAATGGGGACAATAAACTGCGAGAAGCTTTGGCATCCTTGTGTTGGTGTTGGTGGGACTTTGCAGAAGAGGATTTAGTTCGTCAGTTCAGAGATCTGGCATCTAATATTTGTTTGGAACAAGGGAAGCCTGCCAAGTATTTCGGAAAGCTATTGGAAAAGAAATTCGGAAAATTTGGTACAAAAATAGTAAAGAAAGATGAGATCAGGAGTTAGCTCTTCAAGTCCGAGGAGAGGATATCATATTGATGAAGACAGTATATATTCATCTGCATGTTAATCAACATCCAGTATGTATTGTGTGGCCGTGAGTATTGGAACACTTATTTATGTGTTGTTTCTTTTTTTTGCAAAGAAAAATTATCATGTTTTGTTTGGGTCTCTTTGAACGATCTGCTGGTACAATGCTTCAGCGTGCCTGCAAGCTCCTTCTGACTATGTTGCATGTTAATTAACATCATGAGGGTGGATCGGACAACTCGGATCTCGTCCGGAGACGCAGAATTGTGGATTTGAGGAACATGCAAGGGAGACAATAACAATCGAAGCTCAATCTCTCTTTTCTTGATTGGGGCTCAAGGTACAAATGGACAGTGGTCGGACACCAGCGTGTGTGTATTTAGGGGTGACATGACAGAGGAGGACGGCACGAGGGGCATGCCCTCGTGCGTCAATTAAGCACAGAAAAATGCTCTCACGCTGAATGGTGGAAGGTGAACCCAGAACCTTGCAAATCGTCCTCAACAACCTTCTGGCGTCATGTAATTGCTCCAATGCCCGGCAATTCCCCTCCCGGAAGAAGCATCGGTTTTCCACGGGCAGCTTGCCACGCCCTCCTCTCCCGTTCCTGTTCACCTCCGTGTTTCTCAGCGTGCCGAGGCTGCACATGCAGCTCCACGATCGCGTCCGCCACGTCTCGCTCCTGCTCTTCCTCGGAGAATCGCACCCCATGAACACGGCCAGCTTCATAAGGTTAATCTGATCGAGGTTGCAGTAGCATCTCCTCGTACGTACCTGAGGAACAGCACGTTGTTGTTAGGACTCCTCACGCTGCTGGCCTCCTCCCAGTACTCGAGCGCGTGCCGCCACTGCGGGCCGAACACGCAGCGGCTGTCGCAGAAGAGGTCGAACGCCTCCTGGAACGCCGGCGCCGAGTTGCGGATGAAGAGCCACCAGGAGACGAGGGCGTCCTCTTGGGGTCCCGGCCGGGACACTCAGACGACGCGGCACATCTCGGCGACGCGCTCGGGGAAGGGAGCGCCTCGCTCTGCGCGCCGACGTTGTCCGCTCTCGCGAAGTCGATCACGACGAACCGGCAATGTTTTAAATAACGGGCTAAGGCCTTTAACGGTTGATGTCCTCAAAAGCTAAGAAAAGCTATAGCGAACAATAGCGGCAGCTGTAGTGAAATGGGGAGGTGTGGGGATTGGAGAGGAGTATATTCTTAGTAAAGTAGGACCCACATGTAGGGTTCTTTAGCGAGCAAATGAACATGCAAACGCGGGCATAAGTTTTCTTTGCCGTTATGATTTGCCCGCTAAGTTCGATGTAGTGCCCGTGCCTGTTCCCACAGGCATAAACTCCCACCTGAATCTGCGCCCCCATCAGGTAGGATATCCAGGGCACGTGGATATGTTGCCATCCCTACTTCCAACTCTAACCTAGCTCTTTCTTTTATAGAATGAATGTGGATCTTGGCGAAAACTTCCGTCGAAAAGCTCCCATTCGTAAAATTATTATATATATACATAACAAAACACGATATAGCTAAAAAACAATGCTAAAGCATAATCATAGCAATGAAGCTTAAATATAGCCAAGAGAGCATAGATTAGCTAGTTAGGTTCATTATAGTGGAACCAACACACCCGGGTTCAAGTCCCAGACTTGACACGGGTGTTGCACCGTTATGGCTGTTTATTCTTTCACTAGGAGGCGACGTCCCCATTGACAGTGAGGTGCCTGTGACTATCAAGATCAAGTCAGCTTAGTCTTTCGAAAATACTCATAAGGGTATGGTGTGCGTACATGTGTTCATAAAGGTAATTACTGGTCAATTTATTGTGAGTATTTGTGTATGTTATGTGTTTATTAGAAAATGGAGCTCAAATATGATGAATAAAACACTATAAAGTAGGTATGATAAACCACGCCAACAACCTGCGCCTACAAAGTCAAAGTATACACTATCCTCCATCAAAGAAATCTCTGAGGTAGCGTTTGGATGTTGGCATTGGGGGATAGAATTTAGCATTGGTATTTGGCAGCCTTCAATTCCAGCGTTTGGATGTCCTTAGAATTTGCTTACGGAATCACCGTCGAATGCCAGAACGCTTTCCGCCTTGCCCGCGTACCGCTTCGCTCGATTCGGAGCCCCCACGCTCGGCATTCACGCGAAATTGCCCCGCGCTCCCCCCGCACCCACTTTTCCCCTCCCCGCCTCATCAAAACACAGCGCCTCAGTCGACATGCTCCAGCGCGCCTGCAGAGAAGAGAAGGAGACGGCGACTCGGCGGCAAACCAGCGGCGCAGGTGAGTCGACATCCATCCTCCCTCGTCGTTCTTCCCCTGAGAATCGAGCCCGCATCCCATCCTTCTCATTCCGCCATGGATTCGCCCCCATCCCCTACTCCCTTCTCAATCCACCATGGATTCGCCCCCATCCTCCTCCCTTCTCAATCTGCTGCCATGGATTCGCCCCAGCACCTCAAGCAGCAGCCCGTGGAGGGGTCCTCCAGCAGCACGTCCAGATCTGAACGCCCCTACTTCCCTCTCTCCTTCAAATCCCTAGAAATTTTTGGTGACGCACAAACTGAATGCAAACTGAATGTTGCTCTGGTTTATTGCAGGGTAGCACACAAGCAGGCCGGACAACTGCAGGTAACAGCTTGTTCTAAGCGCTCATGGAACTTCCTATTGAGTTGAGGAAGGAATGGTTGCTGATGTTGAATGAGAAGAATGGCGCTTGAACAAGCGTGTGTAATAGTTAACTAGATGCTTGATGATGGTTGCTTTGCTGTTATGGACCTAAACTAGTGATTTGTCGTTTATCTCTTATTGCTGGACACGTTGTTGTACTTGGAAGAGACATGAAAACTATTTGTGTCATGTTATTTGGTACCATAATGGCCTTGTATCAACAATTATGCTGTTGTCCAGTCATCAATATTTTTAAAAAGCTTGCTGCTGATATTTGGAATTTTTCAGAATTTTTACCTTGTTCTTACTATTTTCCACAATATTCTCACGTTTTTTGTGCTTAACATCATATATATTCTTTCAAATATATGCAATAGTTGTGTAGAATATATTTTGAGACCTTAAAAGCGACTTATGGCTATTATAAATATTCTATATTATATCCAATGATAGCTTCACTAATGAGATTTGTAATTAGTTTTGTACTTATACTTTATTTAGTAACCTTAAATGACAAGATTCAAAATGGCTAAAATTTTAGCCAAAGAAACGAACACCCCCTGAGACCTTAAAAGCGACCTTTTTTTCCCCAAAATACTCTCAACTTAGAGCACTTTATTCAATGGCATGTTAGGTATTTTTTTTTCATCAGCCTTCCACTATGCTTTTACAATTTGTTTCCACTTTGTAACACCCAGGTTTTCAAACAAAGTAAACTAATTCAAATATCAGTGTACTTCAATTTTTCCTTTACTAAAATTTGGCTAATTTCAACGTGCATCATTTTGTTTGTTTGCATTTGTGTGAAAAATGAATTTCAAACTTGATAGAAGACCCTCCACAATGCAACGAACAGGCAGGCTAGACGTCCAAAAGAATACCATCGGCTCTTTCCTTCTCTCTTGAGTGCAGTCCGTGCCATAATACATGGCAAAACTGTCAAAATATTCATTGCCGTAATCAATTCTTTTTATTTCCTCATTAGAGCGTGGCCTCCTTTCCTGGAAAACGCCTCCTGCACTTTCCATAGTTCCACCAAAACAAGCAACGCTGTGCTTCGTGCTTCATCTTCCTGCTGATCTCCGATTGCCTCAGAGAAAACCGGCCGCCGCCGTCTCCGGTAAGTCAACGCCGTGATCTCCGTCGCCGTGAACCGCCATGGATCCCTGCTGATCGAAGCTCTCCCATCGCAGGACAACAAGGAGCTTGCCGATCCCGACGCCGTCGTCTTCTCTGCCCGGAAAACACGTTCCCGAAGAGCACCGGTGAGTAGCGTCGTCACACACCGTTGTCGCACACTCATGATTCTCTTTCTAGCCGTTCATCACCGTCTCGGCACCGCAGGACGACCATGGCAAAGGAAGAACTCGCCTCTGAAGATGCAGCCTCGTCCCTGACGAACACGCCGGCAAGCATGACCCATCGTCACCGTTGCCTCGCTACCTGGGAGATCACATCGCCGACAAGTTCTGGATGACCACGAAATCTTGATGACCTGACGCATCTCTCGCCTGCAACGCTGCAGCGTCATCCTCGACGAACACCGGCAACCTTGCCAGAGCCAGCCCCTGCCGTCGCGACGAGGTGAGAACCCCGGCCAGTCTCTTTTGTTTGCGCTGCAGCCATGACATTTGTGTACATACTTGTTCAATCTCGTGGTTAGACTTGCTAGTTTGGCTAAGATCCTTGCATGCCCATTCGTTGATTGCTAATCAGATCACATGGCATGCATGCTGCTTTTCCTGATCTCTGTTGGCTTCCTCCTAGATAAATTATGCCAATCTCTGTTGATCTGCTAATCCTGACGCCAATTGCACAATATACCAGATTCCATGTATTTACAAACTCAATTATGTAAGCTTTTTCCTTGTGTGCATCTCATCAATTAAGTATGCTAGTATGGCTACGACTAGACTTTTTCATGCCCTTCATGTTGCTTATCAGATCAAGGGTGTGCTTCTTTTCAATCTCAATTGGCCTTTTTCCTGTATAAAAATACATGAGTTCCTGTTGCTCGTCAGCATGTTGCCCATATTCAGGTGCTCTGTTTTCTGTCCGAAACAGAGTATGTCACTTTTCCAAAGCAGAAAATTTCAGGAAGATAGTGTTACTTCCTTTTTTTTATATCTTTTTCATACGAACTCCGATTTGGACGATTCTTGCGCTCACGCGACCGTTACGACGTAGGTTTTCTTGTGATATGCTTGTTTTTCTGTGATTATATTGTGGGTTCTGTTTTCTCAGTATGTTTCTTGTTTGCTTGTCGGTACGATGATTTCGCGAACAGATCAAGAGCCGGCATTTAACCTCTAAGATCAAGTTTTTGAAGAGTTTGAGCAGCAACCAGGCAAGTTCCGTTGAGTATACTGAACCCATCTTAGGACTAGATTTTTATTTTGCATGCATGTCTTAAATTGGAATCCTATGTTATGGTTTACTAGTTATTTCCTTATCTATTTCCTTGAAGCCTGTTGATGAGTAGTATATAGGTCTGGGTAGTTTATTTGCTAGTGCTGTCAGTGGTGGGTTCATGGGGTATCTTAATTTGACTAATTATACTGAACATAATTCATAGGATGGTAATTGCTCTTAGAGACTTGGAGATTAGGGAACCTTGGCACGATGGTATGTTTGGTTGGTGCCGTCGTGCACGAGAGCTCGGTTTGTGCTAGTGCCTGTCATAGGTTCTAAGGACCGGTTCATGGAGCATGTAACCCGGCTTAACAGCGCAGCCATGAGACCTATATGGGTACAGCCTGGCTAATTACTTGGATATCCTCTTATTCTCTGTACACACCATCCGGCGGTCTAGTGGCGCAAGAGGGGGCTTCTGCAGCGGAGGTAAAATGGACTCCATATGCTGTTAGCAGTGGAAACTTAGCGGGTGTCTACAGGTTAAGAGGAGCCTTGGAAAGGCCTTGTAGTGTGACCCTGGCTGCACACCCCGGAAGTGTGAAGCAAAACGGGAAACACGACTCATGGGGAACGTGCGCAAACTCTGCAGAGATTCAAACTGTCATGACAGCCGTGCTCACGGTTAAGAGCGGCCTGGACTTATTCATGATTAGTGGGGGGCTTGGCGGGCTAATTGTTGGTAGTCGGATTGGGATCCGATGAGTTCTTCCCTTGTCGGTTCAGTTTTGTTGGAGAGTTGACACCTAGTAATTAGGATGCTTTGAGTCTATGTTTGCATAGTGCAGTAAACCCGAGTCGAGTCTTTCTTGCTTATAGCCAACATGTCATATATTTTTCCACACTAGCTGAGTACTTTATGTACTCACGGTACTATATTTCCCTTTTTGTCATATATTGCTGCTCAGACGATGGAGGAGAAGTGGAGTACAATGACGACGACTTCGACCCCCCGGACAACGCCTGTGGAGATGGAAGACACGCTTCATTTTATTGCGGCATTTGTAATTTTCTTTTAGACCTACGGGTCCTTATGTAACGAATATTTAACGTTTACTTGGCTTGTAATAATGATATTTCACTATTTGTCGACTACATGTATGGTTAACTGATCCTGGCATACATGTGGGTTTATATTCGGTTATTTTCTTTGAACCGGGTGTGACAAAGTGGTATCAGAGCCGAGGTTGTCCGTAGGACGCGAGTCTAGGTAGAAATGGTCGTTATGAGGATTATTTTCGCATATCAAAACTATTTTGAAAAAAAAATTGCTTTATTGCTCTTCTGCCGCTTCCTTCATTGATTTATTTACTTTGTTTGGAGCTTACAAAATCTTCACTATACTTGTTCTGTTTACGAAAAGTATTACAAAGTTGTTCATTTCTCTGTTTAAAATCTTGCAAAACTGTCACTTGCTTATCTCTTGCTGTTTTCTTTTCTAAAAGAAAAAAATAGATGACACATATGCACGAGCATCGAGGCCATCTACGGAGGTACTAGTTTGCGCCAAGAGAACATGATATGCAGTGGTGCCGCAAGATTTTCAAGAACTGCTTGGTGGGTGCTTACACTTCAGGTCAAGCTATCAAGCACCTTGACAGTTCCAAGGACGTGATGATTGTTGGTCAGGAGCAAAGGCGCTGATGAAGCTGCATTACATCAAAGACCAGTGACACATGCGGGTGCTACATTGAAGGCTGCTAGAGGGTGCTAGAAGGGAGCATCGACAATGAGCAGTGCTCCGACCACGGACAACCACCTCTTCACCGTGCGGCCTGTCGTCCGCCAACTCTTGATCCAGAATCGCTCACCTGTCAATACTCCCCATGACGCTGGAGTTCAGAGGCATAGGAGTCACCCATCTAGAGTTGTATTAGGCAAACGTTCCTAGCATCTTTAGTACCGCTTTAGATAGTACGGTGTGCTGAACTCTTGGGGTGTGTTTGGATGAGTGTGCGAGGATGGATGGTCTGGGGCCGCCACTTTTGAGACAGTGTTTGCTTTGGAGTCAGGCAGGGGTGGGGGCGGCCACAAGAGGAATATTCAGTGAGATTCGGGGGCGACGCGAACCCCCAAAAACGAGCGGACGACGCCGCCCCCGTCCGCCTCGCGCTCTCGGCGTCGTCTCCGGTGCAATGCCGTGATCTGTCCTCATCCTATCCTCACCCCTTGCGCTTCTCTCTGCCCATGAATCCGGGGAAAAGGCCCAGCGCGACATCGAAGAAGACGAACAGAACACGAACAGCTCTGGTTTGGTGTGGAGGATGTAGTAAAATTGCTCACTGTTACGCGAAATTGATGGTACAAATGAGATGAGAAGCACAAGAGTAGTTGATTTTGCCAATCTCTAGTGAAAGTTGACGACCGATGGTGGCAAATCTTTGCGGCGGCTGTGCGTTGTGTAAGAAGAAAGAAACAGAGGAAAGATATTGCTGCGGCAGTGCTGAACCGTGAGGACAGAGGACTAGGGTAACGAGGGGTGATTTGGCTAATGGGCCGGTAGATGAAGCCCATCATTCTTAACATGGCCAGCAAATCTTTTCCTTTCTTTATTCATGTAGTTGACTCTATACATTCATCCAAACATAAACTGGGGCGGCCTTGCCCCCATTTATCCCTCCAACCAAACAAAAAAAGTGGCTCGTCCCAGCTCTGCAATCAAACAGGAACAGGGGCGGCCTCGCCCCATAAAACGTGGCTGGTCCCGCCCCAACCCACCTTGACCCCCATCCAAACACACCCTTGTTTTCTCCTGTGGTCTGGTTGGACCATTGTTTGCTTTTACCTATTTGTTTGGTGTGCTGATACAACCATGGAACGCCTCGGCAACTTGTCCATGGCTGCATCCTTTGCTTATCCATCCATCGTTTAAAGTTTCATTGATGCATATAGCTGGCAGTCCTTTTTATCTTAGTTCTTTCACTAATGCTACCCCTGGCGGTCCACATTAAACAATTGAAGAAATGCTTGAGCAGAGGAGCAAGCCAATGGAGGACCGAACCGTCATGAAGATCTTTCATGTTCTGATCATCCTGATAAGATATCATTGAGACATCTCGGAACGCATTAGTCGGAACATGAGGATTCGTATGTGCAAAGTTCAGTGGAAGCATCGTTCGGAAGCAGATGCTACTTGGGACAGAGAAGACAAATTTGATGCCCGAGTTTCCGAATTTTTTTCTCTTAGGTTCTCGAATCTCGAGGGCGAGATTCATTCTAAGGGGGGTAGATTTGTAACACCCAGGTTTTCAAACAAAGTAAACTAATTCAAATATCAGTGTACTTCAATTTTTCCTTAACTAAAATTTGGCTAAGTTCAACGTGCATCATTTTGTTTGTTTGCATTTGTGTGAAAAATGAATTTCAAACTTGATAGAAGACCCTGCACAATGCAACGAACAGGCAGGCTAGACGTCCAAAAGAATACCATCGGCTCTTTCCTTCTCTCTTGAGTGCAGTCAGTGCCATAATACATGGCAAAACTGCCAAAATATTCATTGCCGTAATCAATTCTTTTTATTTCCTCATTAGAGCGTGGCCTCCTTTCCTGGAAAACGCCTCCTGCACTTTCCATAGTTCCACCAAAACAAGCAACGCTGTGCTTCGTGCTTCATCTTCCTGCTGATCTCCGATTGCCTCAGAGAAAACCGGCCGCCGCCGTCTCCGGTAAGTCAACGCCGTGATCTCCGTCGCCGTGAACCGCCATGGATCCCTGCTGATCGAAGCTCTCCCATCGCAGGACAACAAGGAGCTTGCCGATCCTGACGCCGTCGTCTTCTCTGCCCGGAAAACACGTTCCCGAAGAGCACCGGTGAGTAGCGTCGTCACACACCGTTGTCGCACACTTATGGTTCTCTTTCTAGCCGTTCATCACCGTCTCGGCACCGCAGGACGACCATGGCAAAGGAAGAACTCGCCTCTGAAGATGCAGCCTCGTCCCTGACGAACACGCCGGCAAGCATGACCCATCGTCACCGTTGCCTCGCTGCCTGGGAGATCACATTGGCGACGAGTTCTGGATGACCACGAAATCTTGATGACCTGACGCATTTCTCGCCTGCAACGCTGCAGCGTGATCCTCGACGAACACTGGCAACCTTGCCAGAGCCAGCCCCTGCCGTCGCGACGAGGTGAGAACCCCGGCCAGTCTCTTTTGTTTGCACTGCAGCCATGACATTTGTGTACATACTTGTTCAATCTCGTGGTTAGACTTGCTAGTTTGGCTAAGATCCTTGCATGCCCATTCGTTGATTGCTAATCAGATCACACGGCATGCATGCTGCTTTTCCTGATCTCTGTTGGCTTCCTCCTAGATAAATTATGCCAATCTCTGTTGATCTGCTAATCCTGACCCCAATTGCACAATATACCAGATTCCATGTATTTACAAACTCAATTCTGTAAGCTTTTTCCTTGTGTGCATCTCATCAATTAAGTATGCTAGTATGGCTACGCCTAGACTTTTTCATGCCCTTCATGTTGCTTATCAGATCAAGGGTGTGCTTCTTTTCAATCTCAATTGGCCTTTTTCCTGTATAAAAATACATGAGTTCCTGTTGCTCGTCAGCATGTTGCCCATATTCAGGTGCTCTGTTTTCTGTCCGAAACAGAGTATGTCACTTTTCCGTAGCAGAAAATTTCACGAAGATAGTGTTACTTCCTTTTTTTATATCTTTTTCATACGAACTCCGATTTGGACGATTCTTGCGCTCACGCGACCGTTACGACGTAGGCTTTCTTGTGATATGCTTGTTTTTCTGTGATTATATTGTGGGTTCTGTTTTCTCAGTATGTTTCTTGTTTGCTTGTCGGTACGATGATTTCGCGAACAGATCAAGAGCCGGCATTTAACCTCCAAGATCAAGTTTTTGAAGAGTTTGAGCAGCAACCAGGCAAGTGCCGTTGACCATACTGAACCCATCGGACTAGATTTTTATTTTGCATGCATGTCTTAAATTGGAATCCCATGTTATGGTTTACTAGTTATTTCCTTATCTATTTCCTTGAAGCCTGTTGATGAGTAGTATATAGGTCTGGGTAGTTTATTTGCTAGTGCTGTCAGTGGTGGGTTCATGGGGTATCTTAATTTGACTAATTATATTGAACATAATTCATGGGATGGTAATTGCTCTTAGAGACTTGGAGATTAGGGAACCTTAGCACGATGGTATGTTTGGTTGGTGCCGTCGTGCACGAAAGCTCAGTTTGTGCTAGTGCCTGTCATAGGTTCTAAGGACCGGTTCATGGAGCATGTAACCCGGCTTAACAGCGCAGCCATGAGACCTATATGGGTACAGCCTGGCTAATTACTTGGATATCCTCTTATTCTCTGTACACACCATCCGGCGGTCTAGTGGCGCAAGAGGAGGCTTCTGCAGTGGAGGTAAAATGGACTCCATATGCTGTTAGCGGTGGAACCTTAGCGGGTGTATACAGGTTGAGAGTTGCCTAGGAAAGGCCTTGTAGTGTGACCCAGGCTGCACACCCCGGAAGTGTGAAGCAAAACGGAAAACACGACTCATGGGGAACGTGCGCAAACTCTGCAGAGATTCAAACTGTCATGACAGCCGTGCTCACGGTTAAGAGCGGCCTGGACTTATTCATGATTAGTGGGGGGCTTGGCGGGCTGGTTGTTGGTAGTCGGATTGGGATCCGATGAGTTCTTCCCTTGTCGGTTCAGTTTTGTTGGAAAGTTGACACCTAGTAATTAGGATGCTTTGAGTCTAGGTTTGCATAGTGCAGTAAACCCGAGTCGAGCCTTTCTTGCTTATAGCCAACATGTCATATATTTTTCCACACTAGCTGAGTATTTTATGTACTCACGGTACTATATTTCCCTTTTTGTCATATATTGCTGCTCAGACGATGGAGGAGAAGTGGAGTACAATGACGACGACTTCGACCCGGACGCTTCGTACTAGGCTGGCACTCCCCCGGACAACGCCTGTGGAGATGGAAGACACGCTTCATTTTATTACTGCATTTGTAATTTTCTTTTAGACCTACGGGTCTTTATGTAACGAATATTTAACGTTTACTTGGCTTGTAATAATGATATTTCACCATTTGCCGACTACATTTATGGTTAACTGATCCTGACATACATGTGGGTTTATATTCGGTTATTTTTTTTGAACCAGGTGTGACACACTTTCATTTATGATATCAATTGATGTCATAACATTTCCCCATTATGTTAAGTTAGGAATTTTAATATTTTCAAATCAACCTAGGAATATACACAAGATTCCTGAGTTGCCATGTTAATTTTAGTACTGAATATTTCTCATCTGTTGCATCTTGTAATGAATCATCATAGCTTCTACCTCCATTCCAGAATATAAGCATTTATAGGTTTGTTGACTGTCAAACATCATCAACTTTGACTAACAATATCTACAAAAATAAAATATTTTAAATATAAAAAGTTACATAGTAACATAGTTGCTTACGTGATGAATCTAACAACACCATTTATATATAATAAAGTGGTATTATTGTTTTTATTGAGAGTCAAAATTGAAGCAATTTGATTTTGACCAAACCCATAAATGTTTATATTAAGGAATGGAAGGAGTACATAATTTGTCTCCTATTTCTTTAGTTTTGTTATACTACAGGATTTCGTTGCAATATAATTGCAAACGAAACATTCAGTTAGGACAAAAAACAAATTACATTTAGAGCACCTTATGTGGACCCACGCCCATGTCGGCAGAACACATTACTTGAACCCTGCATATAACAAGTCACGAGAAGAAGACAGGTGCATCAACTTGACTGCTAAAAAAACATATCTTGAGATACAAATTTTAAAGCCTATCTCTCTGTGGACTACTCGTAGTTCACTTTTTGAATAAAACCTTGCCCAAAAGAGTAAATTCAGAAAAGCAAAAAGTGCACGCAACCGAACCCCAAACCAGAAACAAAGGCCCTTTCTGTGTCCTTGCCCAAATACCAAAACACGCATGGTCTCCAAAAGAAAACAGATTTAAAAAATGTCTTCACCGCTCCAAACGCAACTTATATACAGCTGCACTGCACCTTGCAACTTTTCAGCTAAGCAAGTCAACACACAAACGCAGAGAGAAGGCAGAACAGAGATGGGGCAGTGTTCGTTCTCCCGGCAGCTGGATGTGGAGAAGGTCAGGCCGCAGCCGGCGGCGGCCGCCTGCGTCGTGAGAAGGTTAGTTCCAAGAAAAGCTCAGCAGTGACTGATCTTGACTTTACTCCGGTGAGCCGTGTGACACTGACATCTTCTTCTACATCTGCCCTGCAGGCAGGAGCAGCTGCGGAAGCGGAAGGCGGCGGCGCACATGAAGCAACCCTACCATGCTAAGAGCCATGAGGACCTCGTCCTGATGGTGTCGCTGGATGCCATCACAAAGATCGGGTGAATCCGCGGCAACAAGAACAATATCTGGTATTGAACTTTCTGGGACCCACACATATAGCCTTGGAGATCTTTTGAACAGCATCCACTGACATGGTGGGACCATGGGCATGGTGTGCTCTACACACTCCTGCTTATTATGCTCCAATCCGGTTCTTTTTCAATCAAACTATTTTTTTTTCCTATTACTTCAAGTGTACCTATTTTTCCTAGGTGTTATTTTTTTCGGTTCAAGAAATCGATTCAGTCGAGGTTGGAAGTTCACGCAAGTATTTTGTTGGTTCTCTTAATATCCTAATCAATTGAACATTTTTTTTTCATGTTGGCAAATTGTAATTCAGCGGGGATATGTATGACTGACAATAACAAATACAGCTCATTAGCTCGTTTTATGAGATGAACCAGTTCTGACGAATTAGTTAGTCATATCTTTGGCAGGAGGAACAAAGAAACTATTCTCCTTCGATACTTCATATATATGTTCTCTTACAGTATATATCCTCATGTTTTCTGGAAATATAAATGTTAGGTGAAATTTTCATGTTCATGAAACTCACCCGTAAGTAATTATCTAGAGATAAGTGTTTGAGATTCGACTAATGTAATTTTTGTAAAGATGATAATGGCATATCACATCTAGGAGCACGTGGAAGATAGTGGGAAGTCTCATTGTGGATCTTTCCAAAGTATCTCTTGCTTGTTAATGCACAAATAGAACTCGATAGGTTTGTTACCGCAATTAGCCCAGTAGCTTACTATAACTGTATCAGTTCATTTTTTGAAGGACTCAATTAGCTCGGTTAACTTGTCTTGCGTTACATAATCAGCAGTAGTGAAACTTATCTTCACAATGTCTTCTTCAGTCCATGATGTTGATTGGTGAACCTCATCTTGTCCCCTTCTATGTTCTAAAGGAGGATGCAGCTAGACTGGCCTTGTTGGTCGTCTATGAATTCACTGTCAATGAAACCTGTGTCTCCATCCATGTAGTTAAGATTAATGTTTAATCCACGTATATTCAACCTCGTCACTTAAGGCCATGTACTTCGAGCAGTTATTTTTCAGAAACCATGTATGTTGATAAATGAAGTTCCTTGTGTACATAAGCATCATACTGCGCCTGTGTCCATCATTTCCCGGTAGTTTCAAAAACTTAATGTCAGTCCATGTATTTGCAATAGAATCTCATGACTTGAAGCAGTTGTTGTTCACACGTGGAATGGGTGATTGTGGTCCTCAAATATTTTGCTGTAGTGCTTATTACATACTTTACATCCAGACATGACGGCCAACAATGTGTGCCGGGAAACTTTTAAAGTTTGGTCACTATTGTAATCACAAAACAAATAGTCACTATTATATATATGTCAGTTATTCAGATTTGCTACATGGGAACTATGTTACAAATTAATCACTGAACGGACTTTTTGCATGGTTGTAGTTTCTACATGGAAAATGTACATGGAAAATGTAATGACCAAATTAACCCATGACCATACCATAGTTTGCACGGACTTTTTGCTTGGTTATAGTTTCTACATTTTCTATAAAAGTAATTAATGCCCGTGTGATGTAGATAACAAGTTTCGTCATCCAAGCCGGAGGTGCACTGTATCTTACATTCCAGCTCATCCAAGTCCTTCGGGCCCTTTCAGTTACGTCGACCTCCACTTTATGGAAATGCCAACACCTTTCGTCATCCCAAGAGGACGACAAAAACATTTAAGCCGGATCAATAGTTCTCGGTCCTGAAAGAGCTCAAAATAGACAAATATCTCCATCAGTTCTGATGTCATGCTTTCTTGTTCTTATCTCAATATGTGTGGTTCTAAAGTCAAAAATGGTTGTAAAAGACGAAAATCGATATTTCAGGAAGGTACAATATTTGTAAGTCATGCTGATCATTAGCTTTTATAGCAGGCAGTATGCTAAAGTATTTTTGAAATAAATCAACATTCATTCAACAATCCAAATAATTATATCCATATTAACAGTGTAAAACTAACTCGGTCTACAGAAAGGACAATCTGATTGACAACCATAAACTGCTCATGCTAGTAGTTGATGACACTGGTAAAGCAACTTCAGAGGAAATTGACTATTTTACAGTTCATAGAAAGAATCAACACAGAAACTCTATTTGCTTTTAATTTTGACAATAACAAATCACTTGTATATTCGACTGTGATACAGGCATGGACAGGCCCAGGAGTAAGTGCAGGTTTTTAGTAAAAATATAAGATGTTGATCTTTCATTATCAATTTTTTTTAATGAACACTTCAATCTCTATATGTTTGTTACCATAATTAGCTCAGTTCCCCACTACAATTTTCTGGTTTTTTTTTAAGGATTAGCTTGCCCGGACCTCTCTTGCATTACTTATTTATATTTATTGACAGTTATCTTCGTAATGTCTTCCGGGGATTCGATGGTGAAGTTCTACATGAAATTGATGTTTACAATCCACCTTCCAGCTGAAAGAAATTCTGAGTGATTGTAATTTTATTGTTGTGTTACGTACTAATGCACACAATTTAGAAAAAATAAATATATGCACATATGCATACTCTTTCCAGCACACTTTCAAGTTAATACACCCTACTGGCCCGTATGGTTCGCTAAAAGTTAATAAATTTAGAATTGTACAGACCTTAGTAATCTCAATATAATGTTCTCTTCGCTAGTTCATTAGTCAAAACGATTTCAAGTGTGGACATCTTTCGCATACAAAATGGCGTGTCAAAGAAATGTAATTCATCAACAGCTACAACGTGACCTTATATAGTTATGTCTCGTGGTAGCTTTCCTAATCACTGGTGGGACATTTAGCAACATTTGAGGCCTCCACCGCTGAAAGAAGATATACATGGATAGGGTGATGTACTGCCTCCGTTTCCAAAATATAAGCATTTTTGGGTTTGTTGATTGTCAAACATCATCAATTTTGACTAACAATATCTATAAAAAAATATTTTAAATATAAAAGGTTACATATTAGCATTGTTGTTTTTGTGACAATCTAACAACACCATTTATATATAATCAAATGCTATTACTTTTTTGTTATTGAAGGTTAAAGTTAAATCAATTTAACTTTGACTAAACTCAGAAATGTTTATATTTTAGAACGGAGATTAAAGAATCACCTCCCGCGTCTTCTTCCTCAAGTCAGAGCTCCTTGCTATAGGAGTGCTATAGTGGCTGAATAGGACTTGTGCCAGATGGAGCGGACCCGTGCCAAATGCGGCCCTACTTTCCTGCATGGAGAAACAGCATTGCATTGGCAGCATGTGTATCTTGTGAAGATGAATCCTTCCAACACGACCATAAAATCTGAATAGTTTTATTGCATTCTGTGACTTCTGTCGCGGAGGAAACATGCACAAATATGTTGACGCCATAATTGGCCAGGGGTGCGTACATCCAACATCATGTCCAAACTCGGCAGTTCAGAATCGAAACTAAAGTAGTGAAAGATGTTAGAACATGAACAGGCATTAAAATGCCACTCTGAGTCAACTTTGATATGTCTGCAAATTTTAAAAAAAATATCAAAGAGCGTCTCGATTACCACCTGCATTAAGTGATTACTTGTGCTATTAGGAACCAGTTCTTGAAGTACGTATGTATCATCGGCCTCTCATCGATCCCCTTCCCCACCTCTTCAGCTGCAAACATAGCCCAAACCAATCAGAAACCAAATGATATGCCTTCAAGCTAATATCAAATATTAGAAGACAATTCAACCGATTGGCCACAATTGCATAGCGCCTTCACAGGTTCTAGCTTCCGTCTCCTATAGAGCAACTCCAACAGCTTACCCAAAACTGGTACCCAATTAAAAACAGTTTTTTCAGACTACCCAAAACAACTTTCTGGCTTTAGGTACCCTGTGCTTTTCCAATATACCCAAATCAGACTACCTATATCCTTGGGCTCCACATGTCATTGTCCAGCCCTCTCTTCTATCCTTGCGGTGCTTCGATGGCCATGGCGAGGGGAGCGGGGCCGCGGAGGCGCGCGTCGGCATGGAGAGGGGCGGAGCGGGACGGCGTGGGAAGGGCGCCGCGGCGTCGGGTGCCGCGCCGCGAAGGAGGTAGACGTCGGCGGATAGGGACTAGGGAGACCGCGTCGCGGAGGAAGAGGACGGTGGCGGCGGAACCCGCATCGCCGCGCAGGAGGACGGTGGCTGGTGTGGGCGAGCCGGAATAGCGTGGCGCCGAGCTTGTGGTCAGGCGAAAGCATGAGGGTGGTCGAGGACGAGGAGGATGAGGCAGCGGCGGCGGCGGAGGGAGCGGGGAGCGCCAGAGCGTGGAGGAGCTGGAAGAAGGCGGGCTTGGACATGCGACCTCGGTGCGTGGCGGGCAGGCAACTCGGCGCAAACTGCAGGGAGCTCGGCCACACATGGCGAACATTGGGGAGGAGGAAACGTGGGCGCACTCGCCATTCGCCTGGCCATGGTGCAGCGTAGCCTTCGGGGGGGGGGGGTGGCGTTTTCGGTGTGCGTCGCGCGGGGACCAACCGTTGACAAGCACGACGACCACGGTGTGATGAGGTCGGGAAGGGGCGGCGCCACCTCGTCCCGCGCCTGCTGCATGCACGTCTTCCCCCACTTACAGGTGGGGCGTCTCGACCAGAGGTGGAGCAACGGGTGGGGCGGCGCGGCTCGAAGCCAGAGGGGGACGCCATCCATGGTGGCGGCGGGCCTTGGATTCGGCGAGAACACTCCAAATCGACCGGGATTCGTTTGGGAATGGAGGGGAGAGGCGGCGGAGGGTGCTGGGGCGGACAAAAGGGGCCCGGTGAGCTTGCCGGCGGCGTTGAAGGTGGCTGCACGCCGATGCGGCGGTGGGCGGGAGAGAAAGTGTCCCTCCGCCGATGAACAGTGGATAGGTAGGCAAGGAGAGAGTACCTTTCTTTGGGTAGGGAGAGGAGGATTTAGCTGGCTACCAAAAAATTTTAGGTATTGATAGTCAGATGGGTATTCTGTTGGAGCAATTCGTGTTATTTTTAGGAATTTTTTTTATTATTTAAACTTTTTTTAACTAATATTTTAATAAGAGACTGTCTGAAACTAGATTTGCAAATCTAGACGTTTTGGTCGCGCCGAATCGATTGGCGTGACTGAGACTACAGTCGTTCCAAACTGACTGACGCGATTAACTTCCACGTCAGCGGAAACCGCCACGTCAAGTTTCAGTCGCGCCAACCCAATTGGCGTGACTCAAGTATGAGTCACGCCATTCTGGTCGGCGCGACCGGACTTGGGCCAAAGCTTCACGTTCCTGTCACCTGCGAGGATCCAGCGGTTCTCCAATTTCGTCCTTTCTTGTCCCCGTCTAGCACTGCACCTATTTCTTTCTACTGTATTGAGGGGACAACTAGTAGCACTACTCCTATACTATTTTACTCCATGCCTCTCTCCTTGAATTGATAAAGAGCTTGCAGAGTGCACATGCTCTGCTCCTTCATCTTTAACCGAGCAAGTACTAATATTTACAAAGCAGCTTTTCAGCCTGTTCGCCTCGCTGTTTTGCAGCAGCTACAGTGTTTCAGTTATTTCTTTAGCAGCAGCTACAGTGTTCACAGTTATTTTTCTGCAGCCGCAGCCGTAACTGCAGCCTGCCGAACAGGTTGATGCCATTTTCTGTTTAGCTAATAACCGAGTGCTCTGTCTTGAAGAGAACAGCTGCCATTGAATTTCCTATATGTTGGAACCGAGTATCATTTTCCATGGCTTGAAGTATTTATGTAGATTGGATGGTTGCAGTGGATCGGATAAATAACAGTAAGTAAACTAGTAAACGGATAATATGACGTGAGTTAATCATAGAGGCTCCATCAGTTGTTTATTTTTCATTAAGATATTATTTACATAAACTCATGAATTTCTTACTGTGATTTAAATCCTCGGTTCCTCGGGTAGGGTACATGCCATACTAAATTTATTTGTGCTTGTGGTCAAGGTATGGTGGCAGGCAGCTGGAGAAGGTTTCAGGTTTCAGAGAACAGCAAACTAGTCATATTTGGTCATACGATTGTCGACATGTACGAGCTGCAGAACAACCAGCTCGACTTTGAGCTTCTGCTGTGTGCTGTTAAGACTAAAAGATTGAAGCCTGATAGGAGACGCACTCCAAGCTTGGTGCTCAAACTTGTGTATTCATGTGATAGTGGTATAATCCCAGGTTTTGCATGATTCATTTTTTTCGGTTTGTTGTTGTTAAAAATGGTACATACACTTGATGCTCAAAGCTTGTTGCTGACTCAAAGCTTGGTGCTGACTTACTCTAAAAAAAAAAAGCTTGGTGCTGACTTTTGTGCGCGTTGTGCTAGTGGGAAAGCAATGAACTTTTGGTTACAGGAGACGCTAGAACAAGTAGATGTAGGAGTAGGTGGGAAATTGCTGTCTGGTCCAACGGTCCATGGGCTGCCGGCTCCGTGTCACTGTTGCGCACTTGCGCACATAGCTCCTCGGTCATCGCTCGCGCGGTTCTCCCACCCACGCGCATGCGCGGCTCTGTTCTCTCTGCTTGCCGTGACTGGCTGGTCAACTCATTTCAACAATCCAAGTGCTGACAGGAACGTGAAGCTTTGGCCCAAGTTCGATCGCGCCGACCAGAATGGCGTGACTCATACTTCAGTCACGCCAATTGGGTTGGCGCGACTGAAACTTGACGTGGCGGTTCCCGCTGACGTGGAAGTTAATCGCGTCAGTCAGTTTGGAGCGACTGTAGTCTCAGTCACGCCAATAGATTCGGCGCGACCAAAACGTGTAGATTTGCAAATCTAGTTTCAGACAGTCTCTTATTAAAATATTAGTTAAAAAAAGTTTAAATAATAAAAAAAATTCTATTTTTAGATATTGGTAGGCATATGGGTTTCCTGTCGGAGTTGCTATCTGTACCGGTATGATCATTTTGACACAATTTCCAGAACAACGAGATCACAGCACCGAAACAGATCAAACAGAGGCCCTCACATGCCGATGGAGCAGCTCGGAACCGAACCGGTCTTTGTCTTGTTTACCAAATGTGACGAGTTGTTGATCAGAGACAGTTATACGTACGTGGTCCCGGTTATTTTACATTGTCAAAGATACTCAACGGCCGGCATGAATCATGGCGGTTTCTCTGCTTTCTTTTGTTAAGATCCATGCGCTTACAAAAGAGACAAATGGTCAGCAGTCCGAGCTTGTTTATGACATGATCCCGGGTGGGTGAAAATATTAGCCTCTTTATCATCACTATCATAATTCTTTGTGATGTGGACGCATTGGTGGCAGCAGATGGAGCTATATATTTAGAGGGATCATCCAGGATTGCTCAAAACACTTATTTGCAGAATCTGTCAGGCGTAGTAGGATGGGAAGGGAGTTTTGTGTAAAACTGTAGATCGTTTTTAAATATTGGTGGTTGTACTTTCATTGGTCACCTGTGGTTATACTTTTTCCTTTACAAAAACTAAACTTTATTGCCAACAGTTTTAAGGAAACCAAATTTTAGTTATCAACTGTATAAAAATATCCACAACTTTTGGAACTCTTTAAGAAAAAATAAAAATTTATTTGCCTTCCCTTTCAAGAGGGCCTACATATATATAAACTTGTTGTTGTCTGCACTTTGAAAAGAGGAACCATAATTTCTTTTATTCTATATATGCTAATTTGATATGTGAAATCTTTATAAAGGTGTACTTCAAATGGAATTCAACAAAAAACAATTAAGGCTTCTCCTAAGTGCTTTTCCTAATACAGCTGAGAAATTATGCTCCTAATGACGATGGCTGCTTTAGTCACAGGATCCTTTGTCAATCATACTGATACTGGCACTCCTTATCATGAGCCTGTAGTTTCCAAACAAACAGATCATGATAACGGTGACAACACCTTAACAAGATGGCAGTTGATATAGGTTTATTATCTATGTGCCTTAGGTACGACTGTGTTGCAACTGGCTTGCATGACTCATGATGCTTCCTACTCCTATCACTTGCTCGTTATATAACAATCTACAGAAGAAGAAAAAACAATCTTATTCATGCGTGGATTTCATCTTCTCATGCTGAGTCACGTGGTTATCCACATGACGTTGCTAAAAGAATGGTTTGTATCAATAGGACGTGGAGTATTTTTTTAAGAAAATAAAAGAAAAAATAAAAAGAACACTAGGTGAGAAACTTTTTTTTCTGGTTGCATTGGAAACTTGGTTTGGCAATAAATGTCGCTCATATTTAATGAAAATCACTGTGAACATAAGTTCAATCAATGATATAATAAAAAAACCCGCATGGTTGTTAGTATAACTAGTTCTGGTTATTAGTATAAATAGTTCATATATTATGTTTGCATGGGAATTCACAAATCCAGAAGAGTGGATTTCTCTAAATAGATTTGACCAGTGGTTTGTACCATAGGCCCTTATATATTTTTGTGAAGAATAAAACATATTTCTCATTCGCATTTTGCCATGCAAACATATCAAGCTTGTCGTTTGGGGGGATGAAGTAAAATTTCCGCTTGGGTCAGCTGTCATGTGTTAGTTCCACAATTGTTTTAGTACCTGATAAAATAGTTTTACATAATGCATTCAGTCTACTTTCGGTTAACTATACCTTAATTGAAACAGTGGTCCTCCTGATTGCCATAAAGCATTTTGAAATAGTTACTGACAGCGCCACTATAGTTTCTTGAAACCTTGAAAGCCACATTGGGCTAAAAAAAATGGTCATGACACAGTATACACACTTTACGGGATAAGAACGGTTGCTTCCAAACATAACCTAGCAAAAAAGGGTAATTTTGATAAGCATAAAGTGCATACAACCAAGTCCCTAAAGATGAACGCTTTTGGGGAGCTTTTTCCAAATGTCAAATTGCGTTTGGTTTTCGAACGATATAAGAAAAATATGTCATTTTCGCGCCAAAACTAAGAACTCAACATATATAGCTGCCCCTTGCACAATACAGGGGCACGAGAGAGAGAGAGAGAGAGAGAGAAATGGGGCAGAGCCAGTCTACTTGGCCGCAGCCGAAGGCAGAGAAGGATCGGCCGCCACGGAAGGCAGAGAAGCTTCGGCCGCCAGGCGGCGGCCGCGTGAAAAGGTTTATTTGGACGCTTTGCTTCATTTTTTCTGTAAGATCCAGCTTGTGAGCATGGACGTTAACATCTTCTTCTACCTCCGACTTGTACAAGGCAAGAGCTTCTGCGAAAGATGGCGTCTACAGAAGACCCGAAGAAGAAGAAGGCCTTCGACGCATATCCAAGCAGGGACAATAACCTCGTCCTGACAGTTTCTTTGGACGCCATCACCAGGATCGGGTGATTCATCATTCGTACGTATGTGGCAAGAACATTTGATATATACTAACCTCAGTTATACTTTGTTTTTTTTTTTTTGAACGGAAAACGGGGGGAGAAACTCCCACTGCAAATTTATGTTATAATTTGTGTCCTTCAATTTCACTTTGTAACCCTTTCTTCAATCCATAGAGCGAACCTTGTGGATCATTTTGAGTCTGTCCTGATGAGGAGTACAAATCGAGATAATCTATGTTTCAAGCAGTTCGTTCTTGACTCCTCGAATGCCAGTTTTCTTCGCTGTTCCACTTACTGTCTGCGTTTACAGTCAAATCTTTAGTTCCTATACCTTGTGTTTCATGTTTCTTCGCTGTAAATTTTCGCAATTTTGGGGTGTTTGCTCCAACTTGAGAATTTGTGCAGGCCTTGATTAATTGTCTTACCGTGTTTGTTAACTGTTGCTTTTACTGGTGCAGTGGCAAACCGGAGAAACATTCTATTCGTGTCAGCGATGCATTCTTCAGCAGGTACGTAACAAATTCAGGGGAACTGCAAAGATTACGAGAGACAAAAACCAACTTAAAGCATAGTTATATAACGTGGTGGACCATGAAATAACCTTCACTACAATGATCTGACGGTAAAACATATATACGTGCTAATTCTACCAGATCCAATATTTGTTTGTAAAACCTAACGTTATGGGCCTTAATATTGCCACTGGTCGACATAGTTGATAGTTCCTATGCTCATCACAAATAATCTGTTTCCTTGAATGTTCAAGCTGTCCAGCGCAACATGGTTTTATATCAAATAACCTAATTTTTTAGATCCAGTTAAAACGAATTTGACAAGACCAACATTTTAGTTCATTTGACAGAGGGAGTAGTGAGTTTCGAAAGAGTAAGTATTCACATGTACCGTTGACCATTCCTACGCGGATCAAAGTTTATTAGTGGCCCACTTCAGTTTGCTCAAAATAAAAATTAATGGCTCACTTCTATATAGCTTGGTTGCCTTTTAGGACTTCATTTTATCCAGTCCTTTCTGGCATTGCACGATGAGTGTATTGAAAGTTTGAAACTTATATTCAAAACATTCCTTGACTTTTTCAGGCTCTGATGGTGATTGGCGAGCATCACTTTGTCTGCTTATAGTTTCTAAAGGAGGATGCAGCGGCCCTATTTGTCATCTATATACAAATTTGAGATTGCACTGCCACCCCCCTGTAGTTACCACAATTATATCTTCTCCTTTCTAGGAAGTTCTTCACTAAGCAGTTAAGACCGTGTACTTTGTGGACATGATTTTCAGACCCATGTATGTTTGAGAAATGAGAGTCCTAGTATCTATAAAATATGTACTATAATTGGAGTGTTTGGTTGTGATATAGATCCAATATATTTCATTTAGTTGTTGCTAACTTCACTACAATGAAAAAGAATTTCTAACCACTCTTATCCATGAATGAAGTATTGGTCTTAGTTTTGTAAAATGGTGCAATTAAATTGTCATTTCCCAACATACATATATAATCCCAATTCGAGTAATATCATGTGCAATGACATCATAATTATGTTAGTATGCAATAAAGTCCCCTTCTCGAGAGCAAGCCATGTTATATTTTTATGAACTGAGGTGGATTTTATTAGCTGAGAGGTGTGGTATAATCAGTATTAATGACATCATAAATTACATGGAGAATTTATACACGCACACAAAAGAAGAAGAAATCAATGTGTATTTGGGCAAAAAAAATCTGTAAGCTAGGGTATTAAAAGCAACAGAGATTAAAGATGAATATCCTTTAAAGGGTCCAAATGATTACATTGCATTCCGTAACGAAAAAAAAAGAATAATTTTATTGCACATTATCGTTCTTGTGCAGACAAGCCGTTGAGATGCATGCCGATGTTGATGCCATGGTAGGCCAGGGGTGCGTACATCCACAGCTCATCTGAACTCAATAGCTGACATGACACAAAATGGAGGAAAAATGATGAATCTGAAATATGCATTTAGATGACATTTCAAGTCAATTTTTAACTACTTGAGCTAACGGAACACTGAACAAAGACCTTGATTTGAAGATGCAGAAACTTCACATACTCAACTGCCTCCTCCAACATTGTGCTGATGTCAACCTGCAAGTGCAGATGGTTCAAAATACCTTTCAGAAGCGTTCAGATTTGTGAACTGTATTAACTGGTAGCAAGAGCTTGTTACCTTTGTGCCATTAGGAATTAGCTCTTGAAGCACCCTCAGACTCTCATTGATCCTCTCCCTCCTCTTCTACTTGAAACATGGCGCGAAAGTGATTAGACACCAAACTGGACCACTTCATGATCAGAACAAATATGAAACAATTCAGCAATCACCAACCTTTGCATACCGACTTTGCGAGTCCTTTTCTGACTTCTTACGAGCTCTTGTTGCCTGCAGAATCAACCACACTCTCATATAAAATGCAAGAACAACAGGTTTCAACACAAAATGGTATAAAATAGACTTAAGCAGTTAAACTTACCGCAGGATCAGCACAGTCTTTCTCGCAATGGATCATGAGCTCATCAAGCTGAATTTTCCTCTTGTTGCCTACCTTCGCCTCGTTTGCAGAAGCAAGGTTGTCAACAAGTTGGTGATCAAAACCCACATTCGTGGTAATGTTCAGAGATGCTCCTGTGCTATAGCTATCCTGTTCTACAAGAGAACAACTGTTGGAGGAGCAGAAGTTGGGATCAACTTCAAGGTCACTGCTGCCCAAGAACACAGACTGCAGGTGTGCAATCATC
Source organism: Eragrostis curvula (assembly GCA_007726485.1). Taxonomy (NCBI): domain Eukaryota; kingdom Viridiplantae; phylum Streptophyta; class Magnoliopsida; order Poales; family Poaceae; genus Eragrostis; species Eragrostis curvula. Next base: position 17,288,628 of record CM017444.1, read on the forward strand.
TCCGCCTCCTCGCAGATTGTGTTGACGGAGCTTCACTGGGTTGCGCACTCGGCCTCCATGTCTGTTGAGCTCTGAACCTTCTGGACAGTGCTTAGGTGAAGCATTGTGCATCGAGCAGCAGTGGTTGTCTATATATACTACATAGCAACCACCCATATATCTTTCTTATTTGCTCCTGTTGACAACATTGGAATTTGTTTTTTCATTTTTGTTCAGATCCCGTCAGTTGTCCAAAAGAGCCAACGCAGCTCTATGGATTCCATGTAACGGTGTGGAATGGATCAGATTATTAGAAGACAAAATATCTGCTTGGTAAGATGAACCATGACGGCATGGTTCAGGTTCGTCAGTTTTAATTCCTTTGTTACGACCAACATGCTGAAAAGAAAAGGAGGAAGGAGCCCTAACATTCAGGTCGGGGGAGGTTGCGAGTTTAGGGCTTGTCAGGGCATGGTGAATATTCTTGAGGGAGCTTCTCCTGTTGACTATGGTGGAGTAACTCCTTGTCATGCGGTCGCAAGGGTGTTGTTTGGAACGCGAATGTCGCATGAATCTTACATGTGAAATATTAACTTGGGGGGGGGGGGGTATGGGATTTCATAGGAATTTAAGTAGAGAACCAATCATCACTTAAAAGATCTGCCACTGAATTTGAATGATACAAAAGAACCAATGGGATTGCTGCAACGCACAAACAATTCTGCAGGAATTACATTGGGTAGCCGGCAGCCCGATTATCTTTATCTTTTCTTCTACCTTTTGCAACACTTCTGCTCAAGGATACACACAGCATCCAGCAGCTAATACAGTTCATGGACAGCTGTTGATGCTGATCTGACGCCCTAGTCATGATATTAGCAGTTCTGGTACTGTTCGATTTGTACAAGAACAACATTGTTCATGCTCTGGAATCGAACAGCCGATACTGCTGCAAGTTCAGTTTGCCTAAAAAGACACGGTCTTAGGTCCAAGACTCCAAATAGCAACTTTGCAACTATATTACTCCTGGTTGAAACTGGAATGATCTAACAGAACACGCAAACACATAAAAAACCTATCAGATCGGACGCTGTCGTGTTTATTTTGGCAGAGAGATAAAGAGCATCTCTAAGAGAGCTTCATAAAACTCTTTTAAATTTAGTTATTAAGATTTTAAGCAAAAAATTATCTCCAACAGGGTTTCAAAACAACCCCAATTTTCTCATAGCCCCTAAACTCTCCTCATTTGTAGGTACAAATAGGTGAAGAATTGGAGTCCCCATTCCTTCTTTTTCCACTACAATTAATATTTTTTTGGCTCCAAATGCTGATGTGGCCCAATTAAATTTGTTTTGATCCACTTTTAGAGAGGGAATGTTGAAGGAGGGAGGACAAATCACCCCTCATAATTTTTTAGTTGCTCTGGGAGATGCTCTAAGATGATACTAGATCAAGCAAAATCTTCAGTTCGCAGGGATTGCTCAACATACAAGACCTGGATGAATGGAGCTGATATTAATGGATTGGGAAAAGCGAGTAAAATAATGAGGTAGAAGCACCTATGCGAGCTCCTTTGCAGGTTTGTATTGGAGAAAATTGGATTACAGTTTCATAGCACTACCTATGCAGGTTTGTATTGCAGAAATTTTATTACAGTTGCATTGGAAGCAATGACCAACTAGATGGTTTAAGGAGTTGACGCTACTTTCTTTTCAGTTGATACAACAGAAGAAACGAAGCAACAGGTTGTATAACAAGATAGCAATGACCAACTGGATGGTCTAATTGACTTTACTTTCTTTTCAGCTGATATAACAGAACGAATCAGGAGGTATAACAAGATAGCTCACACATCGCATTTGGTACAATATTGCAACTAACTCATGTTTAACATCCAGATAATTCAGTTATCCAACATAAACATAAACCAGAGTTCACTAGCAGGCTCTCAGCAAATATCTAAATTACTGGAATTCAAATAACAGCTTCTTTCAAATGATCCATTTCTTCACCCCAGATAGGTTCCCATCACTGGCATGTAGCCCAGCAGACTTCAGCGGTACTGCAATAGAAATAGGATTGCGATTTTGTCAGGATACTTGCATGAAGAAACAGAACAAAAAAAAAGAACTTCAGAGCCAGTGATGCCTCTAACAAACTCTTGGCAACTACACATACAGTAGCAGTTGTAAATAGGTAAGGTATGTATTCTAACTCAGCAACAATGGACAGTAGTACCAATTGTGAAGGAGTGCACAATGCTACACAAAACAGTAGCAGTTGTAAAACAGATAATAAAGCACCACAACAAATTAGGAAATGAAAATTAAAGAAACAAAGGTACAATATTTGAGTTTAGCAAACAAGTAAGATGCTGCATTATTCAGTAAAACTAAATGAAATTTAATGAAATATCGAAAGTGATTATATGTAGGTTCATCAAAAACACTGCTCTGGAAAGACGCATATTTTTCACATGAAAGCCTAGAATGCTACTCTTGTTACGCTAACTAAAACGATACCAATGCTTATGTTATTTTTCTAGCAGATGCTCCAAACATAGACATTTCCAATATCAAACATTGTTTCACAAAACTGAAGACCATAAGGCTGCATACCTTGATGAAGCCGATGTCCTTGGCGTTGCTGCGGAAGCACTGGCGGCAGCACATCAGCCCATACTTCCTGATCAGTCCATGAGGGTTCGCGCAGACACGGCTGCCACGGGAAACAGAGACACAGTGAATACAAACCATTCCCGGAACAGAATCTCAAGACCAAAGCGCCACTCCAAAGCACCAAAACTTGACACGAACATAACAAGCCTAGCTACATAAATCACAAGTAGACTATATGCTCAAAAATCGACATCAACGATGACTTTGCTTCTTCCGTATGCATGTCAGGATTATCACATCACGAACACAACGCAGAGGCCAAAAAAAAAATATACATTTTTATCCGCTAAAATATTTCGCGGCACCATGATCCCAAATCTAAGCAGGCTAGCACACAGTAATGAAGCGATCCGACAAACTACAACAACGCACAGAACTAACCATCCTACCAGAAACGGCATCTCAACAAACAACTGCGATCTCTCGCGAAGAGGACAGGGAGATGGATCGAGCGCGGGAGAAGAGGCGGTACGTACCACACGCGGGAGCCGGGCCCGTAGTTCTTGGGGTGGGAGTTCCACACGTTGGAGTGCCCCATCGCCGCCTTCCTTCGCCGCCGCCGCGCCTCAGCAAACCCTAGCGCTCGTGAGGAAGGAGGAGATGGTGGCGAGTGGCGGCGGCTGGAGGAGAGAGGAGGCTTATATAGTGGAGGCGGAGCGGTAAACCCTAATGCAAGAGCCGGTCGAGTTGGGCCCTCGTTTGGGCCTCGAAACAACACCGGCCAGTCTGTTCTCTTCTTGGGCTGTATTGGGCTCTGTTGCCGCAGTTTGTTGTGTTATAGTATGTGATCCAACGGATGGCACCCACGACGGCCCGATTGATCGACTCGCGTCGCCTCCGCTCCGCCGCCGCTCCATGTCCGCCGCCGGCGGTGAGGGCTCGTCGCCGTCTCGGAAGGTACGGGATCCACGACGCGCTCACCTTGCTCGCCTCATCCCCCCTGTCGTATCTGCTTTCCCGCTTTCTTACGTCCCGCCGCGTGCGTTCTTGTGGCAGGGGAAGGATAGGGAGGAGGACGGCGCCGGCGGGAGCAGCCGCCGGGAGGAGGGGGTTGAGGTGTTACAGCTTGAAGTGGATATGGGCGACCTCTACGGCTCGTCGGCAGGGTGGGTGGAGGCGCGGACCAGCTGCCCGCACCTCCACACCATGCCGGCCGCCGGCGCCGACGACCTCGCGCGCGTGCCACCGCCCGACTCGCCCTGCTCCAGGTTCGGCTCATCCTCTCTTCCCGACAGCTCAGTATGGGGCTACAGAGCAGTGAGATGATTAGTTGAGCAAGTAGAGGGATAATTGCTATTACTTTGTGGCAAGGTGATATTACTGGTGGTGAGCTGTGACTTGATATGATGGATTTTTTTTAGTTCAAAGAAACTCATTTAGGTTGCTAATAATTGCTGTGTACATAGATGAGAATGTTTCATTAGTTCTTGAGTTTGGAATGTGCCAGAAGATTTTAAGAGTGATTACTGAGATTGGGATGTACCTAGAAGTTGTAAGCATGAAGACGAGGGTTATACGGACTAATGTCCAGGAGTTCCAGTTGATGATTCTTTTCCTTCCACTATGTGGCACTTTATCTGTTTTATCTTTTCGTATAATGAGCTATTTTCCATGTGCAAAACATTATGTATTTTATCCACATCTAGGATAGCAATTTGTTAAATTTACATTTAATCCCCTTTACTGGAGATGGTTAGGTTCATGGGTTTTATGTTACCACAATTTGGTTGCCTAGCTGACCTTATTTGAATTTGAAGTGCTATAACATTTTGTGAGATGTTGATTCACTGATGCTTGGTTCGCTATTGACTATGGTTAGGTTCATGGATTTTATGTTACTACAATTTGGTTGCCTAGCTGAACTTATTTGAAGTGCTATAACATTTTGTGAGATGTTGTTTCAATGATGCTTGGTTCGCTATTGACTAGTCATGTATTCATGGATGCACGGACATGTTGAAAATGGATATGCATGTTTAAGATCTCTTAAATGTATCGCAAACATAAAATGCCACCAGATATTGTCCCAGCATTTTTCAGGCATAGGTGCTTTCATGCTTGTTTGTGCACTGATTCCATATAGATGAGTTGGCCGATAGATACAGTGACATTTAGTGTTAACATTTATTGGACCTGGGCAACCCAAAATTTCCATGGAAGGATGACAATATTTGTAGTTGCATGCCTCTCATGGTAGTTGAAGAAGGCACCTTCGTTGAATTTCGATGAGTGCATATGCACTAAGTGGGGCCGCTGATATAAATGTTGGATACAAGGTGCTTTAGATATTCATGTATGAGATTTTTTTTTCACAAGAAAATTTTCATGCAGATGTCATCACCCTGCTGAAAACTGGTTATGCTTGATCTGCAAAGATGTATTGTGCAGTCGTTTTATCAACAAACATATGTTGTGCCATTATCAAGAAGCGGGTCACTGCCTAGCTCTGAGCTTCAGGTAAATTGTTGATCTTGCTTTGACTAAATTATATTTTGGTCACACAAGAATATTCTTTGGTTCTATGCAAGGGTTTATTGATGCATACTTGATTTCATCCTTTGCTTACCAATAAGCATGAATAAAATCTTGAAATGTACAGGTTTATACCTAAATACATGATTTCTTTGAAGAATTACAGTATATCAACTTCACCAGTTCAACAGGTGGACTGCTGATCTGAGTATCAGACCAGTGACCACTGAATAACCTTACTGGTCCCCAGCTTCCATCTCTAGCTTTTTAAAGGTTGAATGGCACATGCTTCTTTTCTGCTGATATGTTTCAAGCAATGACTCAATGAATGCACAACCAGTTGATCACTTACTGCTGGGTTAATATGCCATTAGCTAACAAACAGGAAGATAACTGATCCTTTACAGACTACAAAAAATCGTGAAGTTCTGAACTTTACTACATAACTAAATTGTTGGTCTCCCAGCCCCCAACCAATGGTGAATTTAGCTACAACAATACAAAAAAAAAGACATGTTAAATGTTTGCATCACTATATGATTGTCATCTTTATGCTACATATTCTGGACATAATTTTATTACTCATGCTAAACATGGTGTATATAATGTTCTGCAGTGATTTGTCAGTCTGGTGTTTCGCCTGTGACTCGTACCTGGATGTTCAAGCCATTTTGGAACTGCGCCCAGTCTATGAAGTTGCTCATTTGTTGAAGTTTGGGGAACGTCCACCTTTTCGAGCGCTTGATGAATTGAATTTGACGAGCAGAGGAGATGGAAGTTCATCACAAGCCTAGTTCTCTATGCGGTTACCGAGTTCTCTTTTATGATGTTTCAATCTGATTAACCTAGCACTTGTTAAGCTTTGGTGTGATATAAATCTGCTTAGTTACCCTGTTCTTTTCCTCTGACTTTTGGTCAGTATGTTATAACAACTCAAAGCTTCCTTGATGGTCGTTGTAACATGCACTGGAAATGAAGCAAATGAGAAGTGTAGGAGGCTTTTCACCTTTGAAGATAATAATGGTGGGCATCTTGCAAGTATTCAACCTCGTATATATTTGGCTCTGGTTACTGATTACTGACCTACTTATCTACTAAATAAATAAAAATGAAAGTTTAGGTATCTTTCATGTTACTTTACTTACGAGTGCCACATCATCTTCTAATAACTCTTTTTTATGCACTTATATATGCTGAATTTGAGGTCAGCATAGAAACTTGTCGTGATCAAGGTCAATATAATGAATTATGTATAGATGAAAATGCACTGTGCATGTCACCGTCATGGAAGCTATCTAGTTGTTTGAGATTTGGACACTGATAACTTTCTGATTTAGATATGATCATGAGAATGATTTTAATTGATCAATCCAATGTTGACGAAAATGCTGTTGGAATTTCCATTTCATTTCAGGGAATTGCTCCCTTTGTGGCTTCAAGGTCAACTGGGTAGCTTTGCGGTACCAAGCTTAGCAAAACTCGTTTCATTTGTATGCCCCAACTGTTAAAGTGCTGATAAACTTCTGGGAGGATAAATTCTGACATGAAACTTGTTGTGTAGTTCTTTTTTATCTTTTTGCGAAATGATTGATAGATACTCATTCTTTTGAGTTAGTGTGATGCCATCCAATGTTCCCTGAAGTGATAGTGATGTTGATTTGCCACTTGCCTAACAGTCTGTCCAATCAGATGTAGAAAAATATCTGCCCTTTTGTTCTCACTCGCGTGCTTGGTGAGATATGGTGGATGGTCATGCCAAGTGTGTGATGGCATTTTCCTTATGTAGCAATAGTATTTTGCTTGAGTAGTAAGTAGCATTAGCCACTATATATTATTGTTAAATGCTGCCTCTATCATGTCTCGTGCTCCCTAATGTTTGTTTGACCATGCTTGTGATAATTGATATCTTCAATCTATGTAATTATTCCATACAAGTAAGCCTCTTGACTTCGAAGTTTGGTTGGTTAACAGGATGAACTGATATACTAGTATGACAAAAAAAAAAAAAATCATCTGCTGTATATCACCACAAACGCCCCAGTCGTATTCCTGCGGTCCCTTTTTACTTTATTACTGTCGTTTTTTTGAAACATGTTGATTTTGACTTCACATGGAAAGGGACACTGCTCGTTATTATTCTATTCTTCTCGGTATTTGGTATCTGGATATTCCTTTTGGGTGAAATTCATTTCCAGTCAAATTTCTAAAGTTTAATTAACTATTGATGCTGTGGCCTATGGCAAGTGTCGAACCTGTATTGTATTCATTTCTTCATCCAAAAAAAAAAAAGGAATGTGAAAGCTTTCCTTCACGTCCTTATGTGAGTGGATCTCAAGGCATGAGACTTCCCATTCATTTACACAATCTTTCATGGTTACACCGGGGTTTTGTACCTCTTTCTCAGTGACAACCAGCAGTACAAAGAAGAATCCAAAAGTTATGCACACTCAGTGGATACCAAACCATTGAAGTTTACATCTGATCATGGCTGTAGTTGAATAGTGATAATATCTTTAAGGTAGATATATTACAGAAAGGTACTCGCTGGCGCTAAGTGTTCTTTTAACCTTTTGAGATATGGTTTTGTAACCTGCATGATCAGATAGGACAAGTGTGAGTTCAGTAGTTGGAATCGGATTGGTTTTTCATCACAGTTGAGGACAAACAGGTAGAGGTTTGCTTAAGGTACTTACCTAAGGCCTCCAATTCTTTGGTCAGATGTCCATGTCAGTAGCACAGCAGTGCCATGATGCACCAAGGACTAAGCCATTAACTGGTGAGTGTCAACATCAGTGGAATCAGATCCTCTGACTTCCAGTTGAACAGCTGCGGCATTCATTTCGTCATGGGTACCATCTGATCGGAATTTTGCCTTTCGTCTTTCATATGTGTCATCTGATCAGGAGTGGGACGGTGGATAGGGTATGCCGTGATGACGCATTGCAAGAACTTCTGAATTCCTTGTGTTGATTGGAGGTGCGATCACTCTTTTATTGGTCTTGCCATATGAACCATCATGGATGTGCAGGTGTCGAGCTTCCTGTAAATGTGTCATTTTGGGTCATATAAGGGTTGGCCAATTGGCATCATGCAGTGATGTTGAAGACATGAGAGTTAAGCCAATGATGCAGAAGAGAACATGTTCAAGTGTCATTTTTAGGTCAAGGAAAAGTTTCCAGCTACCTCAATTTGCTTTGGCAACGAAAAGGTTGACCTTTTGAGCACTCAGATCAGATCCAATGCACTTTGTTGCATCAGGTGGTGAGACGTTTGCAGCTGCAACTGCAACCATAAGCCTGTGCAGTCTTCACCGTCTTCAGTGTTGATGCTTTGGGACCATGCGTGCCATGCTGAACATGCCAAGTTGAAAAAATGTCTCTAGCGTACTCCTTTTATACGTGTCAGTATGTTTATCCTTCTCTTTGTGGCCTAGGCTCTTCTTTTTTTTTTTGATAACACGTCGCCTATGCTCATTGTAGTCACACCATAGCGAAGACACAAGAGAGATAAATCTAGGCAACATCCCAAATTCATATGGTTGCTTCTGTATGCCAAGAAAATCTAAGGTGTAACTTCAGTCAGGTTCCACTTGGAGTATGGAACTAGTTCATGCCCAAAACATGAGTTCCAAATTCCTGGGATGATCGGATACACAGTTGGTATCTTTGCGTTCTTTCTGGTTTTCCTTTTCTTTCTTTTTTTTCCTTTGTTTTGTGCTTTATTTTCCTTTATTTTGACTTTTCTTGCTAGTTTTTGTGAGTTTTATTCCTAGCCTACCCCAACTTGCTTGGGATTAAAGGCCTTGTTTTTATTTAATCGAATACGCAGTTGGTGTTGGAGAATAATGGTTCCACTCACCATCTTAGTTGGGGCTTTTGAGGTCAGAATGTACTGGTTTTAGGGGGATTCATTAATATTTAGCAGATTATAATTACTTTTAGAGGAAAAGTTCTCTGTATCCTTACTATTATTTTTGTGTAAAGATACTTCCACGGCATGTTGATGTATAAACAAACATGTTTGCTGCACGGTCATGTTGGTGGATGGTTAGATCATGGGTGGTGGATCAGAATAAGTTGGCATACGAATGATATGTTTGTTTTATGCCTTGAAGAGGATATTTCTACTTGATCATTGAAGTGGTTTTGTTGAATCATGATGTTCCCCTAGTGTCAGAGTGATCTTTGCATTTGCGTAAAGCCACTTTGTGTTGGGCATGTTAGGGTTACCTTAGTTTTTTTTTTTCGGTTAAGGGTTATGTTAGATAATATATGAACCCCCAAGTATATGATGAGATGTAGCTCACATTTAGCCAACCAACAGCATTATTTGAAGACATGCAAGCTCTCTAAAACCACTGAACTTTGTGTAAAAGCCATTTGAGAAGCATGCAACAGTAGTGTACTTGACGACTCTGTTACGAGGCAGTTTAACATAAAGGCACTTCTCGTGTTGGGTCTGTTCTTCGGCTCAGAATCATTTATTGGGTTATTCAAGTTAATTCTTATGGAAAATTGATCAATATAGAGTTACATATTAATTTCTTACAATTGTCGAGTTCTCTGTTGACTGAAGAAACCCATCCCAGGTATGGAGAACCCATCCCAGTTCTAATTTTCTGAACCTTTGAATAGCACAATGCAGACTGAAGAAACCATTAGTTTTTTAATATATCAATCTTTAATTTGCAATATGATTTTCATTTCTGACGAAAATTAGACTGGTTTCTGGGAAACTCGTGTGTTCTAAAAAGGTTCAACTTAGTTATGACATAATTTGGCAGATTGGTCGGCCAATACTGGCACCACCAGCACCAACGAATAAAGATAAGAGATGAGTCATAAACCATGAAAGACTGATAGCTACAGTGCGTGTCTCAACTCAGCTTTTGATCGCTGCACAATGTATGGGATGCACCGAGAAAATGCGGCCTGAAAATTCTCTGAAATATTTCAAGCGCGACAGCACAGGCAGACAACAACAGTGACCACCAGATAATGCTTCTGGAACACGAGCTTTTGTGAGCCTGTCCTTTTGACCAAACTTTTATGCGACATGCACAATTCCTTCTCTGCCGGCCAATCTTTATTTGCACTTCGCAGAATGGACGAACAGTTCATTCCACTAGCTCTGCCTAATAGTTTTTGCCTTATCTGAAGTACTTGCAATCCAAGTTGTTTACTGGAAATGCCAGAGTGTTTTACAGTACTAGGTTTTGAATGTCTAAGGCTCATACCGAGGTTCTCGGGTGAAACTTCTAAACTTTTGTATATAATAAATGCTGACGATGCATCCGATAAATTTGGAATAGCATAGAAAAAACACCAGTAAGAAAACGATCGTGGGAAATAAATAGCAGAGTTGCTATTTACGCTAGCAAGATTTCGGTACATGTTGGCACCTTGGTCTTTCTGACTGAAGACAACAACATGAGTTAGTTAGGCTTAACATGAAGGTGAACTCAGTTAGTCACCTGAATTTAACTTTTTCCCCCATTTCTATTCCCCAAGGATTAGGCACTAATGGCCCCACCAAGCATGGATGAGGCGGTGCGCCTCCTCAACCGGCAAGGCGTGCTCCACTGTCTGGGGTCCCTCATCTGAGGTGAACAACAAGAGACTAGCTTTCAGGAGAAAGATTCTTCTTACACCACCATCAAGTGGCCTCCTTGTAGTGTTTCACTTAGAAGCAGCATTCTCTTTCTTTTTTGGAGGAATATGTAGAGCACCTGCCAACTAAACAGATGTTCTGCTAAAAGTAAAATAAGTTTGATGTGTAAGTACTAGATAAACATGTACTGTTATCTCAGCAGCTTCCTCAAACCCGTTGCTTGGAATTAGTCTCGTGTCATGTTGTTGTTTGGCCAAGCTTCATTCAGCCTATGCAAGATGAAGGGAACAGAGTAAGATAATAGCTGTGAGGAGTAATATCACAAGTTGATCAAACAATCTTCCACGAGAGCTTGTAGATCTGTAAAGATTATTATGTAGAGGTTAAAAATGAAAAAAAAAAATCTATAAACTAGTTCACTGCAACACATCCCCTTCAGGCGAAAATGCTGTAGATTCATTCATGTCTCTTAATTTTTCAAAGGAGTTTACATTGAAGCGGAAAGTTGGAAGGAGCTATTTTATTGCGAGTCTTGTGAAAAGAAAATAACTAACGATGTTGAACATGCATAGTGTGGTCCTAGAAATCATGTATCATCAATGTTTGGATGCAACACAAATCTATTTAACCAATCAGATCCTAGGTTATTCGCTCAAGTGCAAAATTGATAATAAGTACTTTCCAGGCGCCTTTACATGACAAAAATGTGTAGATGACCCCAGCAATAAATTTATTATTTTAGGATGCTAGTTGATGTGCACTGTTCAATTATTGTCCAAGAGCAATCGGATTATTAAATATGGCCAAGCAACATTGTCAATAAGCATTTACCCTCACTCTGAACTCTAATTGCGGTTTTACATTCACTTTTTTTGACTTTGTGATTTTAACCCTGATTTTTCAATCTCAAGTCAGAGTTGACCCCTACTTGGGGTAAAATCGCAATAGAATTATTATGATTTTACTCCTATTGAGGGTAAGATCTGGCTTTATGTTGAGAAAACAAGGGTAAAATCATAAAGTTGAAAATTTGAGGATAAAATCAGAATTATTAAAGTTCAAAACGAGGATAAAAACACAATTGCTATTACAAGGTGACGAAAACGCACACAGACAGCACGAGTCACTCACTCGCGAGTGTGTCCTAATTTGCTAGTGCATGTCTAAATTGTTTCGTAACTAGGTGGGTGGAGCAGTACCTTCACATTTAAAAAGTATAACTAGGTTTCGTAAGATTGCAAATACTCCTAAAATGAGATGAAAGACATCACACATGCATGCATGGACCCATGTGCAATCTCAACAGCTTATAAGATGATGAGTTTGGAGGTAGGTAGATCTAGAGATTTTGTTTTCTTTCGCAAGGAATAGACTACCCTGGCATGGCATCTTATGTGCTGATACGATGACATCACACAATCATGGATCAGCTCTTATATGAAGCTCATAAATAACATGGGGTACAGTAGCCAGCTTGCAAGCTTGGTGACCGTATTCTCGAAGGTTTGTGTCTGCACGCCCATTACTTAAAAGAAGACATATCGGATGCACAAAGAGTATTTGATGCACATGTGCACAAACATTTTAGACCGTAAGATTTAATCTTGAAGGCCTGAAATATTGGAAGTTTGGAAAGTCTCGGCCATAATTTTGGCAACCATAAATCCAGATTGTGTTTCCAAAAGATTTTCTTCATCAATAGAAATTCCCACCCATGATTTTAGACGTGTAGATGCAATCCAATGACTCTCAATGAGTTTGTGCACATGTACACCAAATACATCTTGTGCACCTGATATTTCCCCTTACTTAAATGCGCATATGCAATATGATTCGACCTTATTCCTGTCGAAAAGCATATCGAGTGGATTTTATCATAATTATAAGATGACTATAAATGATTTTAGTTGCCAAATTATGTCGTGCTTTTTTTCTGCAGCCTTCCAATCCAAGAAAACATCATTACGCATGTTCATCATCTTCATATACTTTCCAAAGTCTTTCTGAAACACTATTTCCCATGATTTATTGTCAACTTAATGATCCCAACCTCTCACAGTCACTATGGTTGCGTGTGGCCAATTTCCGGGTGCCTTTTAGAGGAACCACCAGGAGTTTGAATCACTTCTTTCAAAAGTGTTTTGAGCTACTGTGTGTTCTTTTAAGAAATATAATCAAGTCTTTCAAAGGTAAATTATCTGCAAAATTGATTGACTGACAGTTCACATGGAATGCCCGTCCGGGAAGTTCTCTGCTTTAACAGGGTTTCTTTTTTACCGCATTGACTAATAACCGAGAACAAGATATCCACGAGGCAACTTCAGAATTATAACTAAAAAACTTACTCCATATGCAGTTTTTCAAACGAGAAGCATAAGCTTGAACTTAAGCCACTTTTTTACTATAAAGAATATGTAACGTTGCAACTAGTCTTTTATCTTCCTCCGTAAATTAATTCACATGGAGAATGTAGCAAGAGCAGCAACTAAGAAACAAAGAACAGTGCTTCCAATAATTCAGGCAACAAAAGTACTGTGCCCGTAGCATGAAACAAAATCACACATTCTCTTACCCAGAGGTTAAGTCTAACAACATCTGCCAGATCCAGCTAATCCCTGGGTAGAGAGGTGACAGAGACCTGCATCTGATGGCAATGAGATGGAAAATGACAGGGCTGACACCATGGTCTGGAACTAATCATACAGCTCTGGATTTTTCAGGTCCTCCTCGCTTGTCCAAATCCCTGGGCATGAATGAGCACAAGTCCCCAGTGAGAATGAGCAGTTGCATGCCTCACATATCTGAGTGTGTGGTGTGGTGTGGTGTGCGTGGCCAGGGCCAGCGCGGGGGGACCAACACATGTATGTTATTGTTACCAACCACTCCACATAACTCACCACCCAATCACATTGCCAAATCTTGAGGCTGCATATCAAGCCAACACAAGATCCAACTTCAATTCTGAATCTGATCAGGATTGACTGCTAGCTGGATCTAGTTTTTGCTGGGTTCAGATAAGTGTAAAGCCTGCAGGTACAGTCTTTATACATATACCACTGTAAGAAAATATATAACCTGGTAAAAAGCGGTAAGATTGTTGTCCTTACATTCCTGATGTTGTCGCCGTGATCCGTAGGGGTTCCTTTATAATACCTTTTCATGTGATGCTAACGTAAATGTTCTGACTTCGGCTGACAGTAATGTAAGTGCATATATTATTGGGCACAAGTGGTGATGATAATCTTAATCCAACGAACATGTGAGTATGAGATCTAAAACATCGCATGCCTAGTTGTCTGTTCAATGATCCTTCTGAGGGGATGATCCACAAAGAACATTGAAAAACAGCATAGCTACACAACCCAATGGAGAGCACCAACATCTGCATAGACCACTGAAAAAGAAATCTTAAATACAACGACTGGCACAGATCCATAAACAGATGCAACACAGAGTTATTTGGGGGATAAAAGAACAGCAAACAAACTCCTTAAACGTGGCATCGGTTTGGGGTGCTTAAGAATTTCAGTGTTGCAAGCAAGAATATAATAGCTGGGGCTTCTTATCTTGGCCCTATCCTTTTCTTGGCACTACATAGGAGCATCTTTGGGGCCTTTATCACGTATGAACTCCATTGGCCTAAGTGACATGGATTTGTATGGCACGCCCACGGGGCCCCACCATGACAGTAAAACTAATGACAGGAGAGAATCTTAAATCGCCTCCCCCTCCCTCCCTGCCTCACCAGATTTGATACATACCAACCTTGCTGCTCTTGCTTCTTAGCAGCACCAAAAGTTTTGCCTTTGGCCAAGAAGCAGTACTCCCAGGAGACTTCTTCTGAGAGGTCCTTTCCATCTTCAGAGGTATCAGCAGTGCGAATTCTGAGGCAGAGGTAAGCACGAGCCCTGTGATCTCTACTTGTTCTCTGTTCTCTCATGATCTTGTTTGGCTAAGAACTGCTCTTCAGCTTTCATGACAACAGTTCTGAAAGTTTTGAAATCAGTTTCTTCAGTTTTCTTTGTGCTCTCGTAATTTACTGTTCAAGGATTATGGTGCATCATCTTCCCTTATTTCTTCCAGAATTGTGTCTACATGAATCACTCATTTGTATAGTTTAAGGGCGTTTCTTTTCTAATTTTGGGCATAAAGATGTGGAGCAAAGTTTCTGTTTATGTATCATTCTGTTTGTGGGAAACAATAAGATTACCTCGAGAAAGTGCAGGCAGGCACAACAAGGGATTAACAGCACAATATAAGATCCATAACCAGCCCAACCTTGAAATTCCATCTCAGACCAGTCCTATTAGATTGCTTCTCAACTGCTGTCCATGTTCATTAGTACTGTGATAAAAATAAATTATTGCATGAGTCCACAGCCAGCATGATAGCTATTTGCTCTTCAAAACTTAGAGCAATTCTGCTGGAGAAAATGCCTCACCCCTTATACTCATCTTTATCGATATATCTCGCCGCAAGCCATTCGAGCCTGATCCCAAATAATTTTCGTTGTTTTCAGACCAGTGCACTTGCAGGTGTACAGGCACATAGGACAATTGCCAATTGAAACCTTAGATTGCATACAACCGTAACAATGCAGCATTTAATATGATATCTTTGGATACTCATTCACACGTAACTGTAGCTAATTAAATGTCTCACCGTACCAGTGGCTATCAAGCTGATCCCTGTATGAATAAGAGAGCTCTCCAAAGATGAAATACATAAATTCAGAGAACTCGCATGAACAAGACATTGCAACCAGAACTTGTTCACCATTCCCTTGCACAAAGCTTCAGTAATTGCAGTACATATATCATATCATCCCACGTCCATTTCTATTAGTTGTGAATTGTGATAGAAGCAACCAACTCATCTGTCATGCTCTGATGAAACAGGTTAGAGGCAGGCCAAAGCTGATCATAGGTCAGGAGTAGACATAGATGGAGAAGGAACACATCAAGGTTGCCATGCTGAGGCAAGAACAGACATTCAGACAACAGGTAAAGCAAGTCACCAACCAAATGCTTGCTCAGAAGCAGGAACATTTTTTTAATGCTTAGTGTTTCATGATCCTTCAGGTTCACGAGCTGCACCGTGTCTACCAGGTTCAGAAGCAACTGATGATGCAGATGCAGCTTACCAAGATGAACCACCATAGCCAGGCAAGTGCTGAGGCTCTTGCCAGATCTGCGGTAAAAATGGATCACCAACAATGGCATGGTAACTCAGGCGAGAAAGCAGCTATGTTTGAAGATTTTGACCTGGAACTGACATTAGCAACTGGGGTCGGCAAGCAAGAGAAGCCTGCCAATTCAGACTCCGAAGCAACAATGTCATCATCGACTTCTGCAGAATCAGAATCTGGGCGGCGGTTTGTGCCCGACTCAAATGTAACAAGGTTTCAGAATGAGAGCAATAGGCATGATGATCAGGTCATGCAATCTCCTTGGCTCTACCAATGTTTAAGTCTCAAGATGGCATGATGGCATAGCTAGGGTTGTCATGACAATGTCTAAAAGACTCAAAAAGTTCAAACAAAAGCAAATGCATTGCTGTATGTATGTATAGTTTAGCTAATTCATTGCAATTGGAGGAACAAACTTAAAGAAGGTAATCAAGCATTTCTGAGAATATCAAAAGAATCTAAGAGAAATAGAAAAAATATCAAGTCGAATTCCAGCAGTATTAATGAAATATTCCACACTGAACAAAGAGGATTTACAGAAGTATCTGTAAAAGCTGTGTGACATGTAATGAACTCGAAGAATAAATCTTGTCTGGTCTCTTTTGAAAAGGAAGAACAAATTCACCTTACATCTCCGTAAATAGGTACAGATAATTTGGTTAAATTCATCTTACACTGAGCCTAAAATTGAGCTTGGATAGATAGATGCCTAGTATAATTTCTATCCACCAGACAACGGTATCAGCCAAAAGGGTAAGCATGTAGAAGCCCTGTGGGCACTATATACCCTAACTAAATGTGAACGATGCGTAGAAAGTAATCCATCTTTAGCCTTCCGTTGTCGGTAAAAAACGACAGATAATACCATAATTCCAGAAGATATCTTTGACGACTGCCTGACGAAATAATTGACAGGTAACAGCCGTATCACGCAATACGACAACTAGGAAGTCATGACCACCTCCACATCTGCTTTCTTTAAGCTGGCCATGTATGTTATGTAGATGGTCCAAAGAAATGAGAAGGAATTGCTCACTAGCGGCTGGGAAAAAAAAACCTTCAGATCAGAAGTGCTGCCAAATAAATGTTAAACCCAAGAAGGTCCAATACACCAGAGAATTACCTGTAAATGAACAGGGACAAACTTGAAAGTAATGAAGTCACAAAGTGGCCAATATATGAGCCCACTTTTGATGGTCGGGACTAAATCCCTCTTCAATCTTGCAATTATCTCAGGGGCAGTCTCACCTGTAAACCAAATAAAAGATGCCATAAAAGCAATTATGATATTGCTTACCAAAATAGTTAGCACCAGAGAGGTTTCTGAGTGCTAAACATAGTGGGAAGGATGTACGGCATGTCGAATACAGTTTCTCCTATCATGCTCAACAGTACAAGGTAGGCATAAATGTTTATTACATGTAACCTTATCCTGGGACCAGTACTACTGTGGTCCATGAGGCCATGCGTTAATGAGTTCACCAAAACTCACTTGTTATGACTATGAGCTATATACAACGGAATATTTATATCAGACAAAAGCATATCAAAGAAAGTTAGTGACCGGATTGGCCACAGACCAACTTAGCAGCCAAGATATGCTACCTCAGTCAAACTTAGTTAACACTGCTATGATCAACATGAATCAACACAGGCTCCACGAATCCAGACTCCAATTTTCATAGAGATGCATCAGTACACTTAATTGACAACTTAAATTCACAGAAAGTCACGACAACTCCAGTTTTCATATAGAAGCATCAGTACACTTAGTTGCCAAACTATAAGCAAGATTAAATGGCTTATTTTGTACTGTAACATCACAACATAAACATTCATGTGTAGTTTGCACATTTATCTGTATCTGACATGGTTAGTCAACCAAACAAGCAAACTAGGTTTACAAGGATCGTAACCCCATATGTTCAACATTTTTAAAACAGCGACATATATATAAAAAAAGTATTGGTTATACTATCAGCATATTTGTATATCAACTAGATTAACAAAACATCAGCGCACATTGAGCTGCTTATTCAAGGAATGTAAAGACCAGCAAAAGGTTGAAATTTAAACAGACAGGAGCGAAAACCCGAGAAGTTTCATCTTCAAGGTCATAGTTTTGCATTATAAAACAAGAGATATAAATGATGAAGTTGCATATGAAGTTTGAGCCTTTAGTCACCGGTCTACTAAGTTTGATATAGGAAGTAGCTATAAAATACTTGTGTGAACCAATCATGAGTCAGATCAGATCAAAATATACTAACATAAATGCTTCCGCACGATCATTTCCCAATAAAGTCATACTGAAATATGAAAGCAGTTCATATTCACAGAATTACAAGACTACTTACAACTGGATATCTTTCTTGCTGTAAACAGAACAATTAATGCTTACATGTGCAGTGTCAGCAGTTTGTTCCCAAGACATTAATAGTAGCATCTTACAAACACATATTTAACAACCACTGATTCAGTGGTGTGCTATTTTCAATGCTGCACACTTCCGTAACAAGATGATGGGGAAAAGATCTATTCATGTCTTGTGGAGTATTTTTTTTTCTTCTTTTCTTTGGTGCAGGGAAGGACTCTTTTAACAATTTGAATAAATATTGAGCAACTAGACACCACATACCATAGCTTTGTTTGTAATAATAACAAAAAAAAAGCATACACAGATAAAACATCGCAGAAACACAATAGATCAATAATGTCATACATGCAGAACCACTTAGATTATGGCATCATCAAAGCAGAGCAGTGATCAACATATGATATAGGAAATGCAGAGTTAATAAGGTATCATTGCCAAGACAGGGTAAGAGATGCAAATCCCAAGAGACGAACCAAAATTCAGCAAATGTTTTTGTGAAAAGTGAAAATAAATTAATAGCAGAAGCAGAGCCCAAAAATCATTTTAGACTATCTCAACGAAACATAGTGGGATATCAGCCACAATACCTTGTAATGCCGCATTGTAAGAGAAGAAAACTGAGTTAATAATTGGTCCATAAACTGCTTGTCCTAGAAACATCTTCTTGAACGTGTTCAGTACATCCTTTTTTGGGAACACTTTTGAGACGAAATTGAACCAAAAATGCAGGGTAGGTCCTGAGATCAGCAATCCATAACTAGCCATACGAAGGGTCCTAAGCAAGTCAAGTGAATCCTCAGGACCAAATGTGAGCATCTGACAAGGCAATAGCAAAAATAAAAGAAATCATGTGAGAAACAACATTCTATCATAAGTATTGAAACAAAAGCCAGTATGCACAGCAACACGAAATCTCAGCAAAGCAAAAAAATAAAATATGATAGAACATAGGAACACAAGACTCCCTGTTGCAAAAGAAATCCTATTGCCACTTTCATACATACTCCCTCCGTTTTTAAATTGTTGTCGCCATTGACTTTTTTTGCTATCTTTGACCATTCGTCTTATTCAAAAAAGTTTTAAAAATATCATATATTTTGTGATGATTTGTTTTATCTTCAAAGTAAGTTTGAACCTAACTTATAATTTTGCATATTCGAACAACTATTTTGAATAAAACGAACAGTCAAACGTAAATAAAAAAGTCAATGACGACAACAATTTAAAAACGGAGGGAGTAGTTCAGAGAAGATAAATAATGTCATATTTACAGGATACATCCTAGCTATGCGTTCAGAGTCGGAATACATAAACTGTTGACCAGTTTGACAAAATATTTCAATGCTGTCTACTTAGCAGCCATGTAAACAAAGATCAAAGACAGACTTTCAGACTGTGACACGATGTTACCATATCATCTAACAGGCTAAGTCTATCATTTCTTACAGACTCAAACTCAATATAGTTATGGCAAGGAGGAGGAATATCGAATACTCACGCCATATATTTTGGCCAATTAATGGTACTGAACAAAGCTGAAGTGCTCAAATTAACACAAAAAGGGCTTCACCGTCATAACTACGGCATCAATTGAAACAGCCAACCAGTTCACCAGCCACCGAGTTGGCATTTACGTTTTCAACCAGCAACTAAAGCTAGTGGTTACATTTTCAGCAAGCAATTCTATCATCCATATTTAGTAGCTGGGCACCCCGTTCCAAGCTTCTAGTAGGATCACCAGATTTCTTCCAAGATTGATGGTTTGAACCTCCACCCGACACTACAATCCTTTTTCCGAATGTAAGCAGCAGTGCAATCTTATTCATGAAACGCTTCAAACACACTAGCAAGCATCAAACGCACAGCCTTTGATTTAACCAACAACAGA
This sequence comes from Eragrostis curvula, assembly GCA_007726485.1. Classification (NCBI taxonomy): domain Eukaryota; kingdom Viridiplantae; phylum Streptophyta; class Magnoliopsida; order Poales; family Poaceae; genus Eragrostis; species Eragrostis curvula. The sequence continues at coordinate 17,308,820 of CM017444.1, forward strand.
TCAACATCATAACCATGGTACGGATTTACCACATTGCATTCTAGATTCTACAGACGATAATACAGTTAGTGCTACAACTAACTTCTGAAAACGCTACATTAACGGTAAGGAAGAGCACCGTACAAATAGAAATTGATGGATCATCTGCGATTACGCATGCCCCTGTTCCCACGAAGCGGGGAAAGAAATAGATAGTGTTTTTGAGGGTGGCCGTGCAGAGGCGAGAAGGTCCGTACCTGGGAGGTGAGGTCGGCGACGGTGAAGATGGCGGCTGCGGTGACGCCCTTGGTCAGCACGGGCCGCGTGTCGATGAGGCCCAGGTACCACCCGATGACGCCGGAGCCCGCCCCGGCCCCCACCGCGCCGGCCTTCCTGCTCGGAGGCACGAAGGCGGGGGCCGCGAGGCGCGAGGGCGCCACGGAGGGAGGACACCGCGGCGGCGGCGGTGGCGGCGATGGGGACGGCGGCCGGGAGGAGATGAGGTGGGATCGTAAGTGGGACCATGGAGTGGGCCCGGGGCTGTGGCGGAGCGGGACGAGGAGGCGGCCGCCGGCGTGCAGGGCTCCGGCGGTGGCCATGGCGGCGGCGGCGGCGGCGGGTGATTAGTTTTCTTGGCCGCGCGGCGCTTGCGGGGTTTAGAGGGTTTGGAGCGAATGGAGGGGAAAGCGGGTGGCCGGGCCCACGCGTCAGTGACTCTCTATCTCTCTCTCCTCTAAAGTTGGAAGGGAAGGCCTGTTTTTTAAAGCAGGATTTTTTGTTGGAGAAAATACGTAGCTGGTCCGCGATCTCGACGTAGCAACAAACTCGTGTCCTTTCACGTGTTGCATTTTCTACACTAATCAGCCTCTAGATGCCACCTCAAACCATGTGACGTGAGCTTCATAGTATATATGAAAATAAATATTTGTACTTTCAGTACAAAGTGAAACTGTACGAAACCGACCAAATAGTGAAATCCGATATTACAGATTTCCTTCATTCACAAATTTGTTGGTTTCACCTTTTCTTCCCAATGTGTGGGTCTCGGATATTTGAGCTGAAAATTCCAGATCTTTTTATTGCTGGAACGTTAATGTAATTTGCTAGCATGAAAAGTTTGAAGCAAATTTCAAGGTTCGCTGTTACATTTCTGCCTTGATAATCTTGGGTTAGTTAACAACACTATTGATGATGTGTAATCTTCTTATTAGACTACTATTTATCTTCGAAAGTGGTTGTGATAGTACAACTGTTGACGATATAATTGAAGAATATTTCTACTTTCACCAATTTGTTATCAAAACAGCAAAGATGCCCATCACACTATTCGTTCTAATTCAAACCGGATACGAACCATTTAGTTTTCAAATCCACAGGCTCAAGATATATGATTTATGACTTCATACGAAATCTTGGAGGCAAATACTCCATGAAGCCCGAGCTGAACACGTCAGTAAGACCCTATATGGCTGAACGCATCATGAAGATCTGACTCCCAGCACAGGAATACTCCTGTTTGCAAGAGAGACTGCTCCAGGAATTTCAGCTGGACCAGACCTGTAACCATCTTCTTGAATTCTGAGTCTCTAGCCTAGACGTCGGCAACAGATCTCTAACACATGACAAATGAATCAGACTGAATCTGCTATAGGTTAGCTTGCTCACCTTACAACAGTCTCATTTGTTCCTGGAACCGCAAGACTGAAAATGGCTTTTGAGCCATTTATCAAACGACCATGAAAGATAGTGACCTTGGAGTTGAATCTCTCAACATGCAGACGCAACATGAGGACAGCCATTTGACTTCCCGCGCATTCTGCCATGGTATCCTGGTTTTAGATATGAACATCGTTAAAGCATGTGCCTGTTAGGAGTTAGTAGGACCAACCATATATTCAGAGTGCACCTTTGTTTTGAGCATGACGGTGCATACATCCACCATTGGAAGGCCAGCTCTGGCGAAGGCGGCACTCTTGAAAGGTATGCATCTGTTCTCACCGATTTTGTATAGGTTGTGATGAACTGATGGTCCTCTGAATTTGCCTTCACCTATCATGCTTCCTCACCTGAGTTTATTTTCTGTGCGCTGCTCTCCTTGATTTTGTGAATCCATGGTTTTTTTTTCTGTCTTATCTGCAGAAGGTAAGACAAAGACTGATCGAGTTTTCTAATTTATTTACGTTGCTATTGACAAACAAATGATCAGATGAGCCTGACAAATACTGTCAAAATAAACCAAGCTGTGCTAAGAAGATGCATTGCGTGTTATCCAAAAATAGATAATTCTTTCTTATACAAAATCTATCAAAGAGAGATAATTGGTGCTAACTGCTAATCGACCTTGATACTCCAGAGTAAACCACAAATTAGGCCCCACTTTTGTAACTAACCTGTAAACTGTCATTCTAGCGTTGGTTTTAATCCATCATAGTACTGCCTTGCTCGTTCCTCGTCTAACATATTGTTAGCTGCGCATTGCAGGTATTATGGAAATGAAGCTTCTCCCACAGATACTATTCATAATAGCTGCTTTGCCTTTTGAAGTTCGCAAATCCACCTGCTCCACTGAAACAGATCACCAGTCCTTGCTGGACTTCAAGAACAGCATCTCCTTCAATCCTCATGGAGCCTTTGTATCTTGGAACGACAGCATCCACTTCTACAAGTGGGAAGGAGTCTCCTGCCGTAATGCAAAGCATCAGTTTCGTGTGACTGCCATGAACCTAGCTAACCAAGGCTTGCATGGCCACGTCTCATCTTCTCTTAGGAAACCTGACATTCCTTACAGCACTCAACTTGTTACAAAATGTCCTTTCTAGAGAGATACATCCTAGCCTTCTCATGTTCCTAATGTTGGCGAACAACTCGTTACAAGGACGAATTCCCAATGAACTTGCCAACTGCACAAGCCTGAGCTCGCCTCATTAGACCTGTCGAGGAACAACCTCACTGGAGGAATCCCATTTTCACTCGGCAACATCTCAAGTTTAAAAGAGTTTATAGCCACAGAAAATCACCTTGAGGGAAGGATACCAGATGAACTGGGTCGACCGCATCAGTTGACATTGCTGGCCCTGGGTAGAAACAAGCTCTCAGGACCGATTCCACAAAGCATCTTCAATCTCTCTTCCCTGGAAATAATGTCCCTGGAAAGCAATAGCCTAAGCATGCCATACTTGCCATCAGATCTTGGAACCACTCTTCAAAATTTGCAAAGGCTCTATCTGGATTATAATAATATAGGAGGATTGATCCCGTCTTCACTGTCCAATGCTTCTCACCTTGTGGATCTTGATCTGTCATTCAATTCTTTCGTCGGTCATGTGCCAACAACTCTTGGAGCTCTAGGTGAACTCTCATGGCTAAACCTTGAATACAATAACATTGTAGCAAATGACAAACAGAGTTGGATGTTTATGGATGCCTTGACAAACTGCAGCTCTCTGAATGTGCTTGCGTTGTTTCAGAATCAGCTAAAGGGGGAGTTACCAAATTATGTGGGAAACCCTGTCTTCACAACTTCAATACCTCCTCTTGGGTCAGAATGATCCCTCAGGTTCTGTTCTAGTATTGGAAAACTTCAAGGCCTCACTAGCCTGGGACTAGATTCCAACAATTTTGATGGCACAGTAACAGAATGGGTAGGGAATTTAAAAAATATGGAGAAATTGTTTTTGGAAAACAACAGATTTGTTGGGCCAGTACCACCATCGCTTGGCAATGTTTCTGGACTTTGGTACTTGGCACTAAAATCAAATGAATTCGAAGGGTTTGTACCAGTAACTATTGGAGAACTTCAGCATTTGCAGATCTTGGATATTTCAGACAATCATCTTAATGGTAGTATTCCAGTTGACCTGTGTGGCCTTCCTTCACTGATCTCTTTCAACTTATCATACAATTATTTACATGGAGCACTCCCTCTGGAAATTGGTAATGCAAATCAGCTCCTGGATATAGATATCTCTTCAAACAAGATATATGGAAAATTACCACAGACTCTTGGGAATAGTGAATCACTCGAGACTGTTGTGATGGACAATAACTACCTCCAGGGAGAAATCCCTTCATCACTTAGAAACCTGAAGAGCCTGAAGACACTCAATCTTTCTCGTAATAACTTATCAGGACCCATTCCAGGTTTCATTGGCAGTCTACAGTCTCTGCAGCAGTTAGATCTGTCATACAACAATCTACAAGGTGAAATCCCAAGATCTGGAGTCTTCAGAAATGCCACTGCCCTCACATTGGCTGGAAACAATAACCTTTGTGGACGAGTGCCGGAGCTCCAGTTGCCTTCGTGTCCTGTTGCGCCTTCCACAATGAGAAGACTATCACGCTCACTCAAAATACTAATCCCAGTAGCTAGGGGTGGGCACAAAAACCGATATCCAAACACCGAAACCGAAAAAACCGAGACCGAGACCGAAAAGACCGGAATTTCGGTCTTCGGGTACTTGTTTGGGTACTAGACTTAGGTAACCGAATTTTATTGTTCAATTTCGGGTAGTACCCTTGGGTACCCGAACTACCCAAACTACCCAAATTAGTATGACGATGTAGGATTTAGCACATAAACTCAAACCACGGTCACATAACATCCTTTGTTACTCATTCATCATATTCATGTTTCTCCTATCATATAATGGTAACTCATTATCAAGTTGATTGCATAGTTTATTTTAGGTATAATCAAGTTTATTTCATTTTTTCTCTGAAAATTAATGCTAATTTGGGTAGTTTGGGTATAACCGAAGACCGAACCGAAATTTAGGTACCCAAAGTTGTCGGGTACCCAAATTTTAGTTGTCATTTTGGGTAGCATTTCTAGATAACCGAAAATTGAAAAGACCGAAAAAACCGGACCGAAACATCAGGTATGACCGAACGCCCACCCCTACTAGTAGCATGCCCAATGCTGGTTTTGGTACTTATTATCACTTTACTTCTATTTCAATTTCAAAGAACGAATCCTAGTAGCATACCTAATGTTGTTCTTGATAAGCACTTGCCACAAGTTTCGTACATGAATCTTGCCAAAGCAACCGAAAACTTCTCCCCATCAAACTTGATTGGTAAAGGTTCACATGGCTCTGTATGTTGGGGAATCGAGGGTCCCGGTTAGACTCAGCGAAGTCCTCCAACGAGTTGTGTTTGATTGTCTTGCCGCTGCGAAGCTCTCAGAACGCTACGACGTCTGAAGGTCCCCTTGCGAAGCCCTCCTGACGCCTTGTGGTGTGTTGCCTCCTTGGCGAAGCCCTCCTGATGTGTCCGCGTTGCCGGATGAAGGTTTTCCTGCCCAGACTGTTCTTTGGGTCTTTCGTTATATATAACTCCGAAGCCCTCAATCGCCCGCGATGCTGGGCGAAGGGGTTAGAGATGACAGAGAAATGTGGACAGAGTAAATAAGGTGTCTCTAGCTCGTGGCCCGAAAAACAGATGCCATTACAGGATCCCCTCCCTCCATATTTATAGAGGGAGGAAAGATCGTTATTACAATTATGCCATCAATCAATTCTATTACGGCTCCGCATCAGTCCTGGTGTGACCGCCTGACGAAGCCCCTTCGTTGCCTCCCTTAATGGCTTCGCTGTATTCAGGGAACCTTCGCTATATTCAGGGAGCCTTTGCGCTTCCCTTTCCGCTTCGCCCGTTATCATGCTTGCGTCTTCTGGCATCGCTTGGTCCTTCGCTGTGCGTAGTCGCAGCCATCTTCCCAACACTGTATACAAAGGATCCATTGGTCACCTCATAGAAATTGTGGCTGTGAAGGTTTTCAACCTTGAAACTCAGGGAGCACAGCATTCTTTTGTTGTCGAGTGCCAAGCTTTGAGAAGAGTAAGGCACCAAAATCTTGTTAGTATTCTTACCGCTTGCTCAAGCATAGATTCCATGAGGAATGAGTTCAAAGCAATAGTTTACTTTACGAGCTCATGAATTCAGGGAATTTGGATATGTTATTACATTCGCAGGGACACAACGAGCATTCTCCTGGTCCTGGTCATCTTAGCTTGACCCATAGGCTAAACATAGTTACTGATGTTGCAAATGCATTGGATTATCTGCACAATAGCTTGCGGCCTCCAATTCAGCCTGTTCGCCTCGCTGCGAAGCAGCCGTTTTACTGTAGCAGCTGTAGAAGAAATAACTGCGAACATTGTAGCTGCTGCTGAAGAAATAACTGCGAACTCTGCTGCAAAGCAGCGAGGCGAACATGCTGATTGTTCATTGTGATTTGAAGCCTAGCAACATTCTTCTAGATGATGACATGGATGCTCACGTGGGTGACTTTGGCCTAGCTAGACTTCATAATGATTGGACACAAATCTCAACAGGGGGTTCAACTAGCTCAATTTGTTTAAGAGGAACAAATGGGTATGTCGCTCCAGGTTAGTCCTCATCTCCTGGTCATAACAGAAGTAATATTATATTATATAAATAAATGCTACAAGCTGCATATCAATTCTAATGTAGTGTCGCTACTAATTTACTGCATGATTTCAGAGTATGCGATTGGTGGTCACATTTCAACTGCCGGGGATGTTTACAGCTTTGGTGTTGTACTTCTAGAAATGATAACTGGAAAGAGACCCACAGATAAAATGTTTGTGGAAGGCGTAAGCATTGTCAAATTTGTGCAAGAGAATTTCCCAGATCAAATAGTACAGATCATTGATGTAAATCTGCAGAAAGATGACGATGTCCCACACAAAATAACCAAAGCAAGTAAAGCAAGAAAACATGAGTGCCTATTATCAATGCTAGAGATGGGACTTGCTTGCACAAGGCAGCCCCCAATCGAACGGCCTAACATGCGAGAGGTTGCAGGAAAGTTGCACAAAACAAGGGTGGCCTATCTTGAAGTTGACGGTATTGATTACTGACATGGAAGCTTGATACATAGACAGGAAGCACACAACTCCTAAGTGCTTCGCAACATTTTATACCCACATTTGCGTATGTATACATGAACGCAAAGGGAGGGCATTGATGTTTAGATATGCCAATAGAACCTAGGTCACATTCAAAAACATTTTCTGCATTTTAGTTTTTGCTCAACTCACAATGCAAACACCATATTCGGTGGAATCGTGAAAACCCTCTTGAAAAACCTAGTTGGAAGTTTGAAAAATTCTGAAACACGGCATACATGGACATGGTGGGAAACATGCACACAAAATTTGAGGTCTACGTTCATTTTCTATTAAAAGATATGGAATAACAGATCATGGTGGAAGAATCTGGATAAGGACTTTCAGTTTCAGATACGGAATAACAAACCATGTCCACGTATGCCAAGTCTCAGTTTTTCAAAACTTCCAACTAGGTTTTTCAAGAGGGTTTTAAAGATTCCACCGAATATGGGGTTTGCACTGAATATTTTTCCCAGCCCTTATGCCAATAACAGCTAACATTTATCATTGATCACTCCCACTCATCTACAACCATGGCATCCTTATAGTCAAAGTATGTCAAGCAGCAAACATTGTTTACTGGAAAATTTGAACACGCCATATAAACGGATGTAAGTGACCAAAGGTGTGGAATTTGTAGCGATGAAAGAAAGTGTTGATGGCCCTTTGCTTTTCATGCCGTCAGACTGATTTTGGCTCTCGGCAGAAAAATAGCACGAGCAATCATAGGTACTGTATTTTCTAAGGAGAGTTCATCGAAATACCTCTTCTACTTCAAATTTAACTGTCACATAAAATCGGTATAATTTCCGTCCTAATAACGATATTAAAAATGTTTTGCTGACTTACCAGCCATCTGGACTCGGTTTGCTGAGTTAGCAACGACATCTCATATGTTCAAAAGCAAATAAGATGAGAATACTAGGCATTTATTATCCATCCATTTAGAAAATAGTTATTGTTGTATATGCGGTTGATTAGTGACATACAAAAATTACCTGTTTATAATGGTCAGATGAGCGTCAGTCCAATGTCCTTGCAAAATTAGCATGTGTAGTGAAAACTGCTTTGACCAGTCAGAGGGACTATCATGCAAAATTCACCAGCAGAATCATTCACGCACACTTTCTTCTGGAAAAGGAATCACACAAAAACATGAGTAAAAATATGACATGATAAAAAACATGACAAGCAAACAGCTGAGATCTAGAGTCTTGTCTAGCTGTATATAGCAGCAGACCACCCGGCACAGCAACCTTCCTGCCCTTCCACTGAAAGCAATGGAGGCCAACAGAGGAATCAAAGAATCAAAACCAATGAGAATAAGATCAGGAGCTTTATTCCACTCAGACATCTCCTAGTACCACCCAGATGCATGCGACATCTATCTCCCTCCTTTTTTTTTACTTTGTTTTTTAGAGTACCAACCTTCAACATGACTTGTGTCAAACCTGGAGCGGCTAAAAATAATTGCTGCCCCTTGCAGAAAGAAGAGACAACAAGCAATAGAAATGCTTCATCTTTAGTTTTGCACCGCAGCTATTCGTCCCCGCAAGGAGAGAATCAGATCCCACGTTCTCCATTATTGCAGCAATAGACTGCTGCTGATGATAAAGACCAGATAGAATGTATGAGGAAGATGGATTAGATTAAGAAATATGCCAATGTTTTTCTGAAACCAGACCACATGAAATCAAATAAGCAACCGTCTCCGCCATAAAGATTCATAGCATCAAAACTGTACAAGAAATCACAGGCAGATGGACATGGATTACAGGGCTGTTCATAGCCGGGTTGGTCAACCCGCAAACGAAACCGGCAAGGAAGCTTATAACTACGGATTACTGTTCATTGACTACGGTTACTGTTCATCCATAGGCTTGCAGAGAGATGCCGGGTTTGCTGCCGGTTTCATGAACCCGGCTATGAACACCCCTAATGGATTCTACTTATCAAAATATATCACTGGGTTGACAGTTCAGCACTGTTCATATGGCTATCTTAGCCGAAAAAGAAAAGGAAGAATTTTTTTTACCATAGCATGCTTCCTTAAGGAGACTTCAGTAATCAGTAAATAACAGATTTTCTGCTATTTGAGTTATGTTCCCATGTCTACAATTTCAAGTCCGTCTTTTCTAATAATGCTGGCTGCACCACCAGTCGTGCTGTCTCATGATTCCACAAGTAGCAACAGTACAACCCAGGACTGTACATGGCCAGAACTGACTTCAGATTCTAAGAGCATCAGTTCCAATGGTGTTTTGTCCAAAGGGGTTTCAATCAGAAGTTCAGACACTCACTTCAGTCGCTGAAACAGAAGCTAGCGACAGCGAATAAAATCATCTGTAATCCACTAGATCAGTGATGAACCCCACTCTTAGCCAACTTTACTGTGTGATAAACCTGTTGGATCATTCATAATCGACCACACATGCAGTGCATGAGTTATAGCCAACCATGGTGCTAGCACTGCACTGCAAGGCTTCAACTAGTGTATAAATACCAGGGCTCAGCAAGAGAATGGTACCAAGCAAGTAGGAACTGCCAGCAGCTGGTTGATACCAAATACAACTACCAACTATTTTGGTGTTCTCTACAGCCGGCATCAATGGGCCGCCAAGCACTTGCAATATCAACAGGTCTTCTCCGGTAACTAGCCATCCACTCTGAACCTGCAATGACAAACCGGTGATAAGATGTTCACGTTGGTTAATTACAGCTTCATGCTCTTGAAACATATGAGTCACCAGAGATGATAGATAGGATCCCTTACTGTACTTCAAATACTTGAATTGCACAGCCTGCATCATTAACACTCTTTGGAGTAACTCCTTAAATTACTATATGCAGGGAAGTTAAGAACAAACAAAACTCTAACCTTGTAAGGCGACTGGAGCCTGCAGATGTGAGATCAGCAGAAGCAGCACTGTGGGTGCCACACCCAAGGACAGGGATCTACTACCCAAGGGGCTTCGAGTGGATCATGGAGGATGTCCCCAGTAGTGCAGCTTCATTCCAACAATCATATTGGCTCAGGACTGGGGAGGCAGAGACAGCAAGCTCTCTCTCGACAAGCGACACCACATCCCTGGACCATCCATTTGTTTAAATGTATCAGAGCTTTTGCACAGGAAGAATCACTGTAAAGCAGTTGTGCAAGCCATCACCATCAGGCCAGGTCCCTGGATACCATGACATCCTTAGCAGTTGCTCTGATTCCCGGTGTGCATACACCCCACCCACCTGACAGACGAGGAACAATGTCTTCCTTTCCTTCATCACCAATGTTGGTTCTACTTAAATAAAAGCTGCCCTTGATTGTATCTTTGGAACATCTGAGGAAGCAGTAACCCAACAAATTATCCTAATCTTCAGCAAGAAGAAACCAATTTAAGCTTCTGTCTCTCATACTGCTATGGGCCAAGAAAGCACAGAAGGCCATAACAATGAAGTTTGCAGTGTCTAATATGCCTATATTCAAGTCTCAGATAAAACTAATATCAGAACTGCTCACAAAAGTCATAAAAGTAACAACAAACATTGGCAAATGTAATTCGACCAAGGGAAGTGGAACAGCATGTAGGCCTAAAGTCAGGGTCATTCACCATGTAACAAATCCAATCCATTACCATCATTCTGATTACAACAGAAATGAAAATAAGTGTAGCACAAATTGCTTCAAAAGAACATGCAGGTATTTAACTCAAGTGCAATTCAGGGGACACGCGGAACATGGCGTCTGTGCATTACAGGGCCGCTGGCATACTAGCCATAAGGACGAGACTTTTCAGTCAGCTCTGGTGACACACGCTTCAGTTCTCCATCTCCTTCAGCCTTCTTCTGAAATTCAATGCCCTGAAACTGTACTCTTGAAGATCGATACTGACAACCATAAGCATTGCCGAAGCCCCATCCTAGCCCAAGACCAACTCCACAACCCCCACCTATTAACAAAGACAATTTTGAATCCAATAATAATTAACTAAATGTAAGGTAGATCCATTTAGTAATTGATAAGCTTATAAGTGGTACCTATGCCCAAGCCAAACACGTTCAGAGGCATTCCTGTGGTAGAAAAATGAACCAAAAACGTGTTATTTTCTGATCATGAATGGACATTAGCAATGAACTATAGAACAAAAAAAAAAACAGCTACTAATGCAGAAGCCAGTAACAGAAATCTCTACCATCTTGCATTACAGAAATAGAGCATTTCAAGTCACAGAATTTGGGAAGATGTGATAGCAGCTAAGCTAATGGCCTTATTTATATTTGCAATTTACGCATCATTTGTATAGCAAGCTTATACCATTTTGGTGCAAATAATCTGGGAGTATAGCAGTGTAATTTCGGGCAAACAAAGAAAATCCAGTCACCCTCTGCGCCCAGCTCAGGAGGTTGGCGGTTGACAATTCCACCTAAAGATTGTCCTGCAGTTTTAACTGGCCTGACCTTTTGTACATGTTAAGACACAGCTCCATCCTCAATGTAATCAAATATATTTTTGTCGTAACAGCATGTTTTTCTGAGGAACAGGTTTCATATTAGTATACTACCCATATGCAAGTGTCCGAATCAATCTGTACCGCTTTCTCGTAACTGGTTACCCAAACAGGTATTAACCAAGTTGTTCGCATATCAGCACAAATCAAGAAATATTTTCTGAAGTAATCACTAACCACATAATCTATGAGCCATTCCTTAGATGAGGACACTCGCAAGTTTAGGACTGAACTGAAGCAACCCCAGTAAAAACCACCGCAACTAGATCACTCATGTACAAATCCCCCAAAAGAGGGACTTGAGGGTTTATTTCGGCAATACAAAGTTCTTAATTCTCACCCCACGCCTACAACTTCAAAGGTTTAGCAAACTAATCCTCCCCTGAGCAAGAACATTCAACTGATGAATGAGTGTCATCTCACCTCCGAACCCCCACCCTACGCCGAACCCGCAACCGACGCCGAACCCTGCACCGAATCGAACAAAAATCGAAGAAAATTAGCAAGAAGCAAGCATCTAAATGTTCAGAACGACATCAAGATCCGATCTTGACGCGAGGGGCAGGGAGAATGAAGGCCGGCAAGTCGCGTACCGATCCCAATCCCCGGGCCGGTGAAGGTGCTGAGGACCATGGCTTGCTCCCTCCGGTTCAACGCCTGTGCCCTCGGATGGGGATGGATGAGAGAGCGCCGAAGGGAAAGCAACACAACGCTTCACTCCGGTGATGAAGACGAGGTGACGTCAGCGACTGAACGGGCCGAACCGGGCTAAGTTTCAACTTGGGCTTCCAACACGCGACCCGCCGCTTAGGGCCGGGCCCAGCACCACGCAAATGAAACACCTCACGGACAGGTGGGTCCCTTGTCAGTTTATCCACTGCCCGCCGTTACCGTTGCCTCCCACGGACAAACGGAAAAGCGGATAAGGTTTTTCGTTTTCAAAAAACGCGAGGACACGGGCCGATCTCATCCGTCCGTTGCCCCCATCTCGGCCATCGGACGGCTCACGCACGCCTACCCGGCGTACTTTGTCTTCCCCGCGCCTCATCCCGTCGCCACCGCGGCGTCGAACACCACCACCGCCACCACGCCTTATCCCCAAACCCACGCGTGTGCATAAACCCTAGCATTAGCAAGCGGCACCGGCGATGTCGGCTCCGGCGGCCATCCGCTCCGGCGAGTTCCTGTCCTGTCCCGCGGCGCCGCGATGGAGAGCGGCGTCCATGGTGTCGGTCCGGGCGTGGGGGGCTGCGGGGTTGCGGGTGCGGGCGGTGGCGGTGGCGGTGAGGGCGGAGGCGGAGGGTGCGGCCGGCAAGGGGAAGGGGAAGAAGAAGGCGGCGAGCGGGATCACCAAGCCGAAGCCGATCTCGGCCGAGCTGAGGGAGTTTGTCGGCGGCGCGGAGGAGCTGCCCAGGACTGAGGCGATCAAGCTCGTCTGGGCGCACATCAAGGGGAACAACCTGCAGGTGAATGGCTATCCCGTCGCTTTATTTTCTCCACTCAGTACATATGTAATGCGTTAATTCTAGTGGTTCTGTTATTTAGCTGGTAGTTTCGTTAATTTCGGTCGGTAATTACAGCGCATGGTTGTGGACCGAGAGATTTGTTATTTTGACCGTGAGTTCGTGGGGCTTCGCTCAAATGACCTCAAGTTCATGGGTTTCGCTAAAATGACCTCAAGTTCGTGGGGGCGGTCAAAATAGTAAATATCTCTTGTGGACCTGTGGTGTTCTGTGCTCCACATTTGTGAAATGAGGAGGAAGCATAGTGATGTCATTTCTGTCCACACGGTATGATAAGCGGCCAAGTGGGAGCGGGGATTGTAATGGGGAATGGGAGATTGGGGACGGCCACACTTCCTGTCATGTGTGAACATATTCATTCATTTATGTTTTGGATGGAGGTGCCTCTAGTTTCGTCGGTAGAAAGTTCAGTCGAAGTACTTTGATTGACCAAAAATCCGGTTTTCTGTGTTGCGATTCTTGTCTCAAGTCTCAACCATGGATTAGGACTTTTAGGAGGATAGCTAGGAAGAGGTGGTAATGACATCTGTGATCAACATGTGTCATAACTCATAAGTTAGGACAGTGGGTGCAATGAGTAGTGATCATGCTTTTCCTGGACCACATTGTGTTTTCCCTGATTTCAGGCCTGTGAGGTTTCTGTAGCACCTGATCATGTCTTGTACCTGTTTGTTTTACGCAGTTCGTGTGATGTTTTGGACTTTAGGCCTTAAATGTTAATCAGGGTTAGCGTCAGTAGCCAGTGTCCTGTTGAAACTGTTTGAGTGCAACTCAAAGGTCTGACTGTCTGAGGCATGCACTCTGTTGCTACCAATTAGCGGTGTGGTGTGGCGGGGTCAGGTTACAAAATACAGAGGGATGTGGAAGTGAAATCCATTGTGCAGGCAGAATATAGGACCGAACTGGATCTTCTCTATTATATGCAAACATACACAACTATGGCCCTGTGAGGCCCAGCTTATTTCTCAGATTCTCAGAAATAAGTAGAAGCTGTTTTAAACTCTGGGATTTTGCAGAAGCTTATTAGTTAAGCTAAAAAGCAGCAACAAGCAGAAGATGCTTTTCACCAGCTTTTGGATTAATCTGCTTATGCAATATAAGCAGAACTTGTGCAAACAGGGTCTAAGGCTTATTCAATTTTCTATAATCATCCAGCCCTTGGGCCATGAACCACATGGGGTGTGAACATTTCAAGGATGCCCCTTCACAAATTTAATTTTATGGCCACAACGATAATTCAAACTGTCCCTGCAGAGGAGCTTTATGGACCACAACAATAACTTTCTTTCATTGAGATACCTAACCAATAACTCCCTGAACATTCTGTTCTATGAATCTAGCAATCATCTTTCCTGTGAAGTTCTATGGCCTTTACTACTTTTTTAATCATGAGATCACATTAATTTGTTGGACAATTAGCATAATCGCTATCTGCATCAATATTTAGAGTGATGTACTAATTTCTAAGATCTCCCTTGACAACGCTGAATTTTAATCTCCCGCAAGACAGCTTTCTGCAGTGCTGTACACTAGTCACTGACATAATTGACTGACTGGTTCCTTTTTATGCATATGTTGTTATTGACTGCAGCCCTCTTGTTTTTTAATATTACACTGTACCTTTCTTCTTGTAGCACATAGTATCTCAATGGTATAACCTTATAAAAGAAAATTGCTAATTCAGTTTGTTTTTGCGACTAGGATCCAAATAACAAGAAGATAATAGTCTGCGACGAGAAGCTCAAGAAGATTTTTGGAGGACGTGACCGTGTTGGATTTCTCGAAATCTCTGGCCTGCTCAATCCTCACTTTCCAAAATGACAGGATCTATGTAGATCATGCTTTTTGTATTAGTTGTGACTGTTACATCAGTATGTTTAGCTGAACCTGGTTTTATGGGCCCCTTAATGCTGCTTTAAGAATGGAAATTTGTTCTGTGAAGAAGTACCTGCATCTAGCATTTCCAGTACTCTGTCCATTCTATTTTTTTATGTCGTTGCAGACAACCAGTTTGTAGTAGGCCACAAGCCAAAAGTTTTTGTCCTAACGTCATCATTTCAAGGAAAGAGGGACTAAATGTTTTTTTTTTTCTGGTGTTTGGCTCTTCATTAATTATTTGTCATTGATCATTTATGCTTACATCCCATCCACCTAATATCTTAGACCTGATGATGGATCATGCATTCCTTCGTTTTGTTATATGTCCTTCAGCCTTTCATAGGTTACAGCTGAAAGCCAAACGTTCATCTATGATAACCAGGGTCTACATGAAAGACATGATCCCTTGTTTTTGGCTTTCTAATGATTGCACTACTGAACAAGAAACAATGATATATGATTGTCTAGGAAACTGTTCATTTGGTAGGACAGAATGTCAAAGATTTCTTTGTAGGAACCCTATTCAGCTAAGACCTAAGGCGAAGAATGTCTTCAGATTGACGCCAACTGGTCTGTCGCATTCTAAAGTTGGTTGATGTTTTTGACAAATGGGCAATGGCGCAGGACTGGCCTTGCTCCTCTGCATTTTTATCCTGTGCATGGATGGCAACCGGGGCATCCCATGCAGAATAATATGGCGTTCTTGAACAGGTGAGCTGCTTCACATGCTCCAGGTTGCAGTTGTCGACCAGATTATGTGGTACTGCCATGAAAGTCCTGGTTACAGAGGCTTGACATTTCTCAGGGGTAAGTGATCGTTCTGTTTTTCAAGGTTCGTGTGTGGTACTTACCTTGGAAATCTCTCCCGTCTGTCTCATTATTCATTCCATCGAAAACTGATATTGCTCTTTCATAGCTTGAATGCTTGATCTTTCGTAAACGATTGTTTCAAGGAAGATCGGCATGGAAAACATAATTTACTTCTGTACCTCTCAGAATGCGATTTGGGTACTACGGTATGGAATGTTGTTTGATGGTGAAATGAAGCTCATAATTGGGGACTGGGTGATTACGTGACTGGCTCAAAAAGACCCTTTTCCATCACACTAATAACTGATTAGTGCGTCGGTGATCAGACCTTAATGTCGGTCAGTTGTGGTCGCGTAGGGACTGAACAAAGTTGGTGTCACCTTTCTGAGAGCGGATGGCCTGTGAGAAGGACCGGTCACTGGTTTCTGAGTGAAGCTGTTGTTGATTAAATAATCAGTTGTCTCAAGTATCAAGATTGTTTTCAGCTGGTGTCTTTTAGAAATGCAAATGACACTTAATTTTTCATTTGTAAAACGTGCTGATCTGATCTTTCGTAATCTTTTAGTGGATCTGCTTAGCGTGTATTTCAGTGTTCTAAGGCTCAGGCTCCTTTTCATACACAAAGTTTTGTCATGTGATAACTTTTTATATGGTTCAGTGCCGAAATTTCACTGTACATTTCGTTTAATTTTGGTGTCGAAGTTAGAAAGATTTAGCAGCCAAGTTTCTTGCCTTGGCTGCACCTCATTTACACCATCCTTTTTACAAGATCTGAATTTTGCACGGGCACCTTTTCTTTTCGGTAAGGAAAGAGACCGTATATAAAGGAGCATATGCACTCTTGCGTACGTGTTTCAACCGTGAGGTGTTCAACTCATTAACAAAACCAGCTCCTCAATCCGTAAGGATGTAGTACATGGGAAGAGTGTGTGTGCACGTTACTTTCAATGAAAAATGTACGTTACCAACGAAGAAAGGAGTTCAAAATGATTGCCTTTGATTGTACAGAGTAGTAGGTGGACTTCAAATTTCTGCTCCCTTAAAGTTTGTCTTCTATTTCCTCGTTCCATTTTCTTTTTTATAGGAAAAGAGGAAACGCAGGTTCCTGTCTTATCGAGTAATTTTTTGGAATATTTTATCATTTTTGGATTTCTATTCATCTTTTTCTTTATGTTCTGAATTTTTTGTTCTCATTTATGTGAAAATCGTACGTTCCGAAAGGGGCTTAAGGCTTTACTGATTTAGCTTAAGACAAGCTACGAGAATTCTATATATATTTAAGGTAACTTCAAATCAAACCATCCGTTCGCCTTACAGTGAATTTGAAAGCTAACGTCAATGTGTGCATAGCTGCATGCATTTCCTTTACAGACTGTAAACTTTCCTTATAAGTTCGTTTTTGTCATTAGATTCGTGCATCAGAGATCATTTACCTACTGAGTGTGGTTGAGTGGGTTGGGAAAACACACCTAATATACTGACCAGGGAACTACCCAATCCTCTCTGAAAAATAAAGAACCTGCACCCAATACATTCATTTGTGTTGCTGTGCTTGGAACCCACTCCAGCATTTAAATCCATCTCTTCGTTTTCTTTTGGAGTGCCTCCTTTTCTTTTTCAAACTCTGACATCTTTGTGGATGGGTTATATTCTTCTACTAAGCCTATTCTATAGTGTTTGATAGTGTTATGGACACATGTTTTCACAAGAGAATGGAGCACATGATCTGTGTACTGCATATTATTTATTCTGGTGAACTAACAAATTCGAAGACCACCGTGTGCACACACGGGAAAAAAAAAGGTCATCTTGGTGAACTAAATCTCGATAAATTTTGTAGGGGATCAAAGCCTACTGAAATACTACAAATGGCCCAATCAAGGAATTGGGAAAGGATAGTTAAAAACACCTCACACGTGCTACAAGATTGATAAGAATGTATAACATTGTCTCCAAGTGGTCAACAATTTTAGTGTGATTTGTTATGTATGCATACTAATTGTGGGCAATGAGTTTGTGAAGAATGACCACCTTGACAATTTGGTAAAACTGTAGGACAATATACAGATTTATACCAGAAAACAATAGCCCCTCGAGTAAAATGCTAACAAGTAACACAATTGTTAGCCACTCATAAGAAAAATGTCGCTGAAGATTATGCATCTTCTAGCCATTACCTCAGGGAGTGGCAGAGTGGCAGAGGTTGTTCCTGACT
Organism: Eragrostis curvula; assembly: GCA_007726485.1. Taxonomy (NCBI): domain Eukaryota; kingdom Viridiplantae; phylum Streptophyta; class Magnoliopsida; order Poales; family Poaceae; genus Eragrostis; species Eragrostis curvula. Next base: position 17,326,641 of record CM017444.1, read on the forward strand.
GAGCAACCCGGGTGGCAATGGAGTAAGCAATGATGGTGTAGTAAGCTGATATGTTGTAAGTTGCCCAATACCCAACACAAAAATAGAGAGATGGTGCATGGTTTCAAACTCAACCCCCCTCCACCCAAGGGTCAAAAAAGCAATAGTCAAACACCCAAACCACATATACACCACTCCAAACCCCCTCCAGAAACTCTGCCGCAATCCACAGCATACGCCAATTTCGAGCTCAACAAGAAAAGGTCAATGCAACCCAACACCACGTAGCACCATACCATACCATCAACCATTCCCTTCTTCACACTACCAAGCACCAACACCACCGTTCCAAAAAAAAAAAAAGCACCAACACCACGAGAACCACCCCACACATATATAAACATCAAGAGGAAGACCAAGATCAAAGCACACACACATTATCAGCAACCATCACAATCCAGTGATCAATATATATTTCTACATATACATACCCACATCTGCACAAAAGAGCAAGAGCTATAGCAGGGACCAAAAAAAAAAAAGGAGGAGGAGGTGGTGACTGGTGGCCATGGGCAGCGCGGCCAAGATCATGCGCACGGCGCTGCACGCCTTCTTCCGGCACTACCACCCTGCCTCCTCCGCGGCGTCGCTCCTCGCGCTGCCCTTCTCCGCCGCCGCGCTCCTCTCGCGCTCCCACCCGGCGCTGCTCGCGCCGTCGAGCCTCCTCTCCCGCCGCCTCCGCCGCGTGCTCGTCGCCGCGGGCTTCCCGCCGGCGTCGCAGCTCCTCTTCCTCCTCAGCCACCGCCTCTCCCAGCGCGCCTGCGCGTTCCTCGCCGCGCTTCCCTTCTCCCTCTCCTTCCTCCTCCTCGCCAAGGCCTGCGCCGTGCATTGCTGCTGCTCGACGACACCGCCGTTGCAGCGGCGGCGGAGGCGCGCGCCGGCGGCGACGGTCGTCCGGGAGGTGCTTGGTTCGTCGTACCCGGCGATGTTGCGGACGCAGGCCGTGAACTGCCTCGCGCTTCTGCTCGCCAACGCCGCCGTGTTCGCCGCGCTGCTCGCCGCGTTCAACGCCGCCGAGGCGCTGCACCTGCTGGGCCCACCCGTACTCTCCGCTTCCGTCTCCGGCGCCGGCGGCGGAAGGGCGGTGCTCGCGCTCTCGGCGGCGGGCGTGATCGTCTACTCCGTCGCGCTCGCCAACGCCGCCGCGGTGTGCAACCTGGCGACGGTGGTGGCGGCCGCCGAGGGCCGCGGCGGCGCGCGCGCCATGCTCAAGGCGGTCCTAATGCTGCTCCGCGCCGGCGACGCCGCCACCGCCGTCGCCGCGTCGCTGCCCGCCAGCCTCGCCGCGGCCGCCGTCGAGGCGCTGTTCCAGCTCAGGGTGATGCGGCCGTACGCGGCCGGCGGCGGCGGCGGCAAGGTCACCGCGGCGATGGTGTTCGAGGGGCTACTCGTCGCGTACATCCACGCCATGATCTGCGTGCTTGACACCGTCGTCACCGGCGTGGTGTACCAGAGCTGCAAGGCCAGCCGTTCTTGTGAGCTCGTGGAGATGGAGCTGGAAGAAGGCAAGGAGGACATGAGAGTCTGATTTTTTTTTCTGCAAAATTAATCGCTAGAGCATAGAGCATTATGCATCTGATGATGGTGATGCTCATTGATACATTCTTGACTTTTTTTGTCCTTTTTTTCTCTTGATCTTTATAACGGTTAATTGCTGGTTCTGGGGACTATGGATGCCGTTAGTACTAGAAGTGCATCAGGTCCACCAGAGTACTAAGAGGGCTCAGGTGTAAATAACTGGAACAGCAGAGTATACAAGATCTTGTTTTGTATGAATAATCTATAACTTAGCATGGTATAGTATATACTTGCTAACTGTTGCCCTTTCTACGCTCTGTTGTTTTCTGATGGTCTTCACACTCCTAAAGTAGCATCTTAGAACGATTCATCTAATGGTCAATGTTTACAGGATGAAAAGTTTGCTGGCGTTGTTTCATGAATCATCAGGTACATATAATACTCAGAATATAAATCATGCCATGTTTGGGCATTTAAGATGCGCATATTTCTAGTCACTCCAGCGGCTGCAGCTTTTTGTTTTAAGATGGATAAGATCCCACACTCTGACATGCCACCTAGAGTTTCCAACAATTTGAGTCAGTAGTTTTAGATCCTGACCCCACCACTTCAAGTGCTTCTTTCCTTGAGTCTAAAGCAAAGCAAAGGAACATGGACTTTAGTCTATATGCATGCCGAAATCAACTTGGAGAATCACTCAGTGGTGAAAATTTCAATGATTATTTCTAACAGCTTTTTGACAAATTTATTCAGAGCCCCTACTCCTATCCAATCCAAGCGCTCAGATCTGGGAGAAATGGTTTCTACTTACAACCACTTGCCCCATGCAGATTCCAAGTGCCACAATGCTACAACAGCTTTGCTCCAGCAGAGACGACATGGACTTTAGTCTCCATTGGATCACAAAAAGCTGTACCTGGGACTAGGTTACATAATAATTGAGTAAACGAAAAGATAGGGAATTGTACAGCTGCTAGGCTTTTGGAATGGCCCAATCGGAGATGAGTACAAATGATTTCCTTTGAGCAACCTTGTTTGATTCAATTTTATTATATTTTCTGGCATGAGGATGATAATGTTTATTTTGAAATTATCAAGAACTGTGACTGTTTTCCGATTTGAGGAAGTCAGAAGTTGGTTCGGAAAATATCAGCAAGCAATGTATACATATGGAAATAAGCAGCTTTCGTTGTGGCATTTGGCATGTAGGTTATAACAACCATCGAAACTAGTACCAAATAACAAGGATACCATAGCTAGTTGTAAACTTGTTCTACAGTTCACATCAATATAATGCTGACGATGTGGAACCTTCGGGCTTTGGCAAGGGGAATCCCCAGAGCTAAAGTTCTGCATGGCATTTTTTTTTTTTTTTTTGAAGTTCTGCATGGCATCTGCCTACTCATACAACAAACTGAGATTTACTGTACCCAAATGTGATACTGTACTAGTTTGATGTATACAAATACACATATTAAAGAAAATTGAGCCATGTGCATCCTGATGGAACAATAAAATCATGTCGCCATTGGGCCAACTAAGTCGATGGAGCACCTTCAGCTATTCTGTCTCCTAGAAAGGATTGCAGAGACATGTATTCTGTCATGAAACACCTCACTACATCTAGAGGCATCTGTGAACCGAGCAGAGATTTAGGAAATGATGAGATCCTAAAAGATGCTACTACACATGATAATCCTACTTAGGTAGTGTTATCATATCAGGACAGAAGCATTCAGCCAAGGCTGCCTTTACCTTCAAGTGTGGTTTAGAAAACCTCTATCAAGGAGGAATAGAAAAAACCAAGGCGCCGCTAACCGCAGGATCAAATGTCCTTATCTAATTTCACTCTGAAATCATTTATGGAGGGTGTGACCTAAGACTTTCTTCAAAAGGCTCAAGATCAACCAACCTAATAGTACCTGAGATTCTGAGCAGATGCAGCAACATTAGATAATGACATTCTGGCCGATCTTGAGAGTGACGTCTCTGAAATTTACAGTGACAATGGCATCAAGATCATAATGCAAATATGCTTAGGTACATGGCTTACAAAAATATTTCCTCCGCCAGAAACAGAGAAAGTGCCAAAGTTGAGAAAAAGTAGCTGTACCTCATATAATGGTGGGTCAGGGATGCCAACAGTGGGCGACTGGGTCAACTTTAGTATACATGCTGAGTCATATTGAACTGTAGCTAAATACTGAGTTTGAATTTACTAATTACTACAAAAAAACAAAGGAAAAATAAAATGATTTTCTTGAACTGAAAGTACAGCATTTGGTAACTGGTCTGACTAGAAATAGCAACAAGAAAAAAATTTGGCAGACAACCAGTCCTAGTGGCTTGGAAACCAGATGCAAAATGGTGCTTTTGTAGTGAATGTAATGAATCATTGATAACAGTGCACACAAAAGACATAATAAATGCAATAGCTTAAAGGGAAAATATAAACAACAAACTGGAATACATCGGAAAGAGATCTAAATGGCCAGAAAGACAAACCAAGCTGGGCTCTGATTAATTTTACAGATTACAGCAAATAAACATAACAGAAAAACTTCTGTACCTTCACTTCTCTATTCAATCTTATTACAATACATACAATATCTTGCCGGGAATGCAATGATGAAATAAACATTTATACGACCGATTCATCTAACAACGTAATAAACATGTATACATAACTTGCACCTAGCCGGAATTACATTATGTATGCTTCAACTTTATAACATGTACAAACTAGAATGGCTGGTGTCATATCAGCTATTCTATATATCTGTGGAAAACTGTATAAGTGATAGCATTGAATTATCAAGCTTGATCCTTGGATGCCATCTGACTGTACGAATTGCGGGCATCCAATATTTGCATGGATGAACATCATTCAAATAACAGTGAACAGCAAGCTTTCTAACGCAATCAAATGGATACTATTCTTCCCTTTTGAATTGTAAGATCCCCATTTGCCTCTGGTTAGCATTGCTGAAGTCTGTTCTTGAAAGTGAAGCTTGGTTATTCTGCCCTTTCTGTTGTGACATTCCTGCATTCTGGTTGCTGCCCCTACCAACCGGTGGTTCATGGTTATGTTTTCCTTCATAGGTCGTTATGACAGCCTTCGGGTCCGATGAAGCCCTCTCGATGTGCTTCCTAACATTGCACCCAGCAAACGTGCACTTGTAGTAACTCCTGCAAGTAGAAAAGTATATACCATGTAGGTTAAAGACAAATGGTGAAACAAGTTTTCTCTGGAGCAAACTGCCTAAACTAATTACTGGAAATCAACAAAATGAACTAAGTATTCCATAAAACTAATAAAAAGTGAAAAAAATACTTTCTAGATATATGTACATGTTTGGATTATATACGCAGATCCAAGGACAGTGATCTAGCTACCTCATTTTTCTATAAACATGTTACTTAGGTTCACATTGAGGCAACCGCATTTATTTAAATACCATACTAGGCTCCCTCCCTTTCAAACTCCCACCATCAAACAATCTAATAGCCTACAATAACTAATTGGGTTCTGATTGGCATAGGCATGAAACAGAAATAACTTAATCTTAAATCGGGACAATAACATTGCTCAGGCGAATGAGGAAGTCTATGATTTAGGATTCATAGAAGCAGATGGTGACAGACAGTCTGAGATTTCACTCTGAGTGTCAATGTTAGAGACAATCACAATGCTTGTACACTGAGGTCAGCCAGAATATGTCTATGGAGCTCATCAGGATTATCGCAAACACTTCAATCCAGATCTGGTACAGCTACAAATTGGCGGCTCGGCTCAAGCTGCCACCATAAGAGATATATCATATCATGTGTTCTTCTTCAATGTGTATATACTACCCTCATGGTCTCATTTGGAGCAGATAGGATACTTTTTATGATTTATTTTCAACCGGTGACCAGCCAAACAGTGATCACCACAAGCCAGCCAATCTAAAAAAATATATTGAAAATTTTTTCTTTGGCAGAAAGCATTAAGCTAGTTGAGGCTAAACAGATGCATCATTCGATGCAAATGACAGGCATGGTGTGAACATTCAACGAAAATGGGGCTACACAAAATAACTCAGGTCTTATTCGCATTTTCAGTTGTTTTTTTCATGCCTTCAGAAGTACATACAGAAAAAGATGCGAATAAGACCTAAAAAAGAATGTTGCTGAGAAAAAGAGCTAGGAATTCTCCATTTTAATGGAAGTTTTCAATAGTACGCGTGCATCCAATCCCACTCATTCAGGGGTGAGAGGCATTGCAATATTAGACAAGACGTGCTTCAAAGACAGTCATGAACTATGCTACCGCTTAATAAAACAAACTGAGGCACAGCTCTCGTATTGCAATGTCATAGTAGGACAATATAATTGGAAGTTGCAGTAATGCATGAATAGAAAATATTGGTATCTTAATCGCATGGAAACTTTAAGGCCACATTAATGCGACTCCCAGCAGGATTATTTTCTTTGGTTTGTAGTAGATTATAAGAGACATGAAAATGAAACCAAATAATGTAACTTAACATCTTAAGGTGACAGGATGAATACAGAAATATTGAAATTCAAAAGGATGCCACATGTCTGGTAATATGTTCTTCCGCTGAAAACAGCTTTGAATATACAACAGCTAAGTTTTGATGGTGCCTATACTTTACCCACTATAAGGACCACTAGAGACAAAAATTACATATATCACATGCAAAGATAAACATACCTTGGATGAGGGTTTCCTTTGACTACTTTCTGTCCATACTTGCGCCATCGATAACCGTCATCCAAAAGATCAACCTCGCTGGTTGTTTGCACAATGATCTTAGGCTCCGACAATGTCCTTTGTGATGAAATTTGTATATTTCTGAAATGGAGGAGAGTTTTAATAAGAAATATCTAATCAAACCGGAGTTGTATTGACAACAAATATTACCTTCTTTTGTTCTCACTATCTCCATCATCCACTTCACGTGGTCTTGACTCACCATCATCCATATCATCTCCGTCACTCAAACCAGATGCTTGTTCAGACACCCCATATATAGCTTCCTGATCTCTTTTAGCGCCTGACAAACCAGATGTGGTATCATTAGATTGTTCAATTTGCTCGGCTGCTGATGAATTGCCATCCTTTGCCCGCTTGTTGGGTGGACGTTGGTGATTGTGTTTCCCTTTGTATATGATCTCAGATATTTGACCATCTTCTGCATGCTCTACCTTTTTCTTCACTGGACAATTAGGATGAGTACATTTATAATAGCTCCTTGGGCAGTCACTGCCCTTCACCACCTTCTGGCCATATTTTCGCCAATTATAGCCATCATCAGCAGGCTTATCAACAGGGGCATTAACCTGATACCTCTGAGAAGCCTCAGCAGATTGGAAGGATGCATTATCATTGTTTGATGTTACCATTCTCATTTCTGAAACTCCTGCCATATTGGCTGCAGAATTCATATGTTGTTGAGCTTCAGATGATGTAGCAGCTGCTGAGAAAGATGATTGCTCCATGTTATCGAACATTCTGAGAGGAGAATGACTCGCCTGGGCTGTAACTTGAGCCAAAGCCTGCTGATGCGACATTCCAAATCCCCCCTGTAGAAATTCATAACAATCTGTCATCAGTAAAATTTTGATTCATTTTCCTTTTTTGAGACTAAAGAAGATGCTTCAGAAAATCCTTAGGAGGTGAAATACTGGATAAATTGGTGGCAGTTCGCTGTTCTCAGTTCTCACCATCAAACGTTCAATTACGTCTCTCGTTCATACTAGACACTGGTTTACTAAGTTCAGGATCTATACTATCAAATGCTAAATATCACTACTATTTTAACCTCCACATGGCCCTCCATCTCTGCGCACCACATGTTATGGACGGTCAACACAAAACTGTGAAGTCTTTTGACAACTTCTGATGTTCAGAGCAAATCGGAGGTCAACATAACCACCTCAAATTGAACAGCATCTTTCCAAGACTCCATCAACAGAACAAAGCTGTCAAACGCAAGACATGTTACTGTTTAAATGCAAAGATGTCCTATTCCTATCGATAAGCATCACATATTGATACTTGCAATAAGTCATGCTGGCACTAGTACAATTATTGATACTGTCAGAGCAATGTACCTGATCAGCACTTGCAATATCTAAAATCAATAAGCATCACCTATCTGTCTATGCAGGCAAAGATCACCACAGTGCCACACACAAATATAGTAAGGTACCTTTATGCGTTCTGGGGCAAGCCTATGGGGCCGATCAGTACAATAGATGTAACCATCTTGCTAAAAGCACAGACTGAACTGTAAAAGTGTCGCCTTTCGGAGGTTCCAGATTCCCTACTTGTAGTACTTTCACAAGCTTTAAATCACAATCGAAGATTACAGGATTCTTTCAGATTTCCTCATCGCACCAGATGGAAAATGTTAAAGGTTAACGGATTAATGACACGTACCTCGATTAAAGTAATTCAAAAGGAATAAATGGGACATTTTTCTTAACCCAAATCTATGAACTGTTGGATAAGGATCCTATTACTTTATGTTTGCAACCCAATTAAGCTCCTGTCTCTATCAAATTGGTAAAAGCATTTCCGTCATGCAATCCTGTAAGCACTAGTAAGATTAAGCAAGTGATTAATATACACAACAAACTTTCTTGCGCTTGTGAGTTTATGACGCAGCCAATTTTACAATGAAACAGAATGAAAATGAATTCACCAAAGCTAATTACTAGCAAATACCCAATAACAGAAATAAGATCCAAAATCCAAACTTTCTCGCCGTAGCAGCAACGAACAATTTAACTTTTCGCAGCGAAAGCATGGAGCAATGGGCACGACGTACCATGGCCGGCGAGAAGAGCAGGCCGGGGGAGTCGAGCAAGCCGGAGGGGCTGAGGCCGGGAGGCACGGTGAAGACGGACGCCCCGGAAGCCGACGATGCCGGAGGCGCCACCGACAGCGCCGGCCCGGCCCTGGCGACCCCTCCTCCTCTCCCCCTCTCCGCCTCATGCTGCTGCTGCGGCGCGTAGGAGCCTGTCAGGAGCTGCGTGAAGCTCGTCACACCGGCGCCGGAGGAGGACGAGTTGCCGCCGCCGCCGCCGCCGTCGGCGTCGGAAGGGAATAGCGCGGAGGCGAGCGTGAGCGGGCCGGGGCTGGCGTCGCCGGCGCCGGTGAAGAGCGACTCCGAGTTCGAGCGCGGAGGCAGCGCCAGGCGCGGGCGCGGCGGCGGCGGCGGACGCGCGGACATGGTCGCCGGAGCCTAGAGAGAGAAGGGGAGAGAGAGAGGAAGAGGATTCTCCTCTGCTTCCTCCTCTTCTTTGGTTTTCGGCGTTGACTTTGGTTTCGAGTGGTTTTTTGGGTTGGCTGAACAGTCTGACTTTCGCTCTCTGCAGTTGGCTTCCTGAGGGAAATCTAAGCTTTGTTTGTCCTTTGCTAGAAGAAAGGGGGCAGATATCATGTTGTAATCTGGTTGTAACGTTAAATTTTGTAAAATTATATATGTATGCATTGTTCATTTTTTTTTATATAAATTCGTAAATTGATTTATCTTTATGAGATAATCAATGATACATTGCTGGTGTTAATATTTGATTACCGAATAGCATGGCACTTCATACATTTTTTATTTAGAATATAGTGTAGTTAACATAACTACATAACAATATAATACATATGTCACTTGGTTTCATAACGGGTGGCTCACAATCTCTAAATAGGAGAGTTAGACAACTTTGTTCGTTTTTCTAGGCTTAAAGCATAATTGTATGCTTTTCAAAAGGTCTAGTTGTCAGGAATGCAATAATGAGATTGTTCATGTATTAATTAAACAACAAAAAGGTTGTAATATATATAACAATGCATAATAATAACTTAATACATAGTTCGCTTTCTTTGCAAAATTTAAAACGTTACTTTATCCGATTAATAAAGTTTCAAAGAAAGACATTGTGGGTAATAATACCTCAAAGCCTTGTGCAACCTCAATAACCACGGAATTATTGTCTATGGCTTGATCACTCAAATTTCTGAAACATACTATTGCTTTTAACATGCCACAATATTGAACAGAAGTAGAGAGATGGTTTCTCAAAAACAAAAAACAAAAAAGTGGGAGATATATATTTTGTTGTATTATCTACAGAATAAAAAGAAAGTTAGACTTTCTATGAGAAAGAGATGAACCATACAAGATTGATAGATATACGACAAAATAGCTACTGCTATCTTGTATCGGCATAGTTTCATGTCAATGCGGTACCAGTTTATCTTACAAGCTGTGTTGCTCAGAATCCGGTGCTTTTGAAAGTATGCACTTTGTTTTTTTTCCTTAAAAAAAAAAGCTCGAGCATGAGCCAAATGACACGTTTCCATCCCATCCAGAGAAAACAAATCAAAATATCTCCACACTCTTCTTTTAGCTCCATTTGTGTAATAAAATACGAAAAGCAAAAAAGGTCAAGAAACGACGCATCTCGCCGTCGCAGTCCGGCCTCCGGCGGCCGGGACGTGGAGGAGTACGTTCCGTCGGCTAACCGCCCGAGACCCCACTGCGTTGAATGAGTCCGGATGCAAAGAAATTCCAGGCTGCCTAGATGCGTCTGTTGCCGTACTCTGCCGTTCCAATAATTGGATAATTATTCCACTTGTCACGAGTAGACACGTTTGGGATATTTATACCGACTGATGTTGGAGCTTTGATCGACCATTGCATAAATGAATTTTGAAAAAGTTCTTGCCTTCCCCAACAAGATGTTATGTCGATAGTATCAGGAGCTGAAATGGAACAACGTTGATGTCAAGTACCATATATCCAAATTATGGCTAAATGTCGCTACCAATTGCTCTACTCCCGCTCTGACCGGAGCGGAAATTGAAGGGAAAAGAAAACACCAACCACCTTAATTATACCTAACGACCTCTCATTTCAAAAAGATCATATATTCATATCCAACGTTTTTCGTCCTACCAATCAAGCGCTACGTTTAGCCCAAATTACCAATAACGAGCATATAGTCCAAAGCATGTGTTTTCGACAAATCTAGTTGTGATCCATCCCATGTGTTGTTAGCAAACTGACGTTTGGACGCTTTGCACAGCATCCATCCCAAGAGGATACATCACCAAATTATCACACATTGGAAGCATTCTTAGAACCCTTTATTTTTGTACTAGAAGATGGACAGATGGAAGCTCGTGCGCGTGACTTTCTTGGGGCCGTTCTGAGAGGATGAACCAAAACTGAAGAGATCGATTTGGACATGATAAAGACAGAAAAAGATTTGCCCACGAAAACACACAAATTTAAAGAGATCGTGTTGTTGATTATTCTTGTAAAAAAGGTGGAGCCGTCAGTGTCTAGGCGCAGCAGTATCAAAAAAGGCAAAGAAGATAGAAGGCTGATAAGCAAGGTGTGGTTTCCCGTCGCAATACTTGCTGCCCAGCACGTGCTTTTGTGCCAACGACATTTAGCAGGTGCTGCTTATCTATCACAAAAGGCAGGTTTCTGGAGAGTATATATAGATCTCAGCAGTCTCGGATCAAGATCTGTACCCTATAAATAACGTAACACTACCAGAAAATGAAATATCCCTGTGTGCCAAAAACACACAGGGAAATACCAAGGGAGCATAATCTTTTTTTTTTCCTTTTGGTGGTATGAAACACACGGCATAAATGGAGATGCTACGATGCTTCATTTTGTAAGAATATTCGACTGATATTTTCGGTTAAAGAGTGTTTGCACCAAAGCGTGGGGCTGCCGCGCAAAGGACGTGTTTTCTGATCCCACGCCGAAGGATCCCGTACGTCCTTTGCGCTGTGGTTACTTGGCTTCATGCTCACAGCAGCTTTTAACGGCAACCTCTAGCATCACCAAATTGAAGCCGGCTAAAGCCTTGTTCGGTTGGGCCAAACCAGGCCCGGAACGAGCTTGAAATCGGAAAGAGGCCGGACTCTTCGTTAAGTTAGATGCGGCCTGTTTTGAAGTCATGCCTATTATGACCAGATTCGTCACTCCAAGGCCCGGAAGCGAGCCCCAAGTCTCACCTCGTGACTCCATTCCGGCCTGTTTGAGTGAACCGGCAGGCTTCATTCATTCTTGGACTGTCACAAAAAGAGGCCTGAATCGAACAAGGCCTAAGATGAATATGCAGCAACATCCACACACAAGTCAGTGCCGCCTAGGGACGAGGACATGTTGCCAGAATCGAAGTCCTCCCAATAGAATCGAGTCGCCATTGCCGAGCTCAAGCGTGCTGCCACAAATCGAGCTCCTCGCGCTGCCCCCACCAATTCAAATCAAGCTCTTGCCGCTGGCCTGCATCTGAAATAGAGCTCCGCGCTGTCAATCTAGATCATCATTCTGCCGAAATCGAGATGCCATAATGCTAGATTGGGCTCACGTTGAAGCCATGGGAGGCATGGGTAGCGAATCGTTGAGAGAGAGAGAGAAACAAACAAAGCGGTACTTGACACCATTTTGTTTAAACTCGTTGTTAGGCAGTGGACGTAGAAATATTTGTTGACCCGGTTTCTGGATGGGGACTAAGAGCATTTCCAAAAACAACCTAGAAAAAAAAGCCCCATAAACTAGTTTTTGGGAGCAGCTAAAAACTTATGAGTGGTAATTTTCTTTGCTCCTCCAAAAATCCTTCCCTAAAAGTGGATCAAATCAGTTTTGATTGGGCCACATGTATTTGAGGCCACAAAAATATTAATTCTACCGAAACAAGAAAGAATAAGGGCCATAATTCTTTCCCTGTTTGTGCCTACAAATGAGAAGAGTTTAGGGGCTATGAAAAAGTGAGGATTGTTTTGAAGCCCTGTTGGAGATAGTTTTTTTTTTCTTAAACCTTGATAATTTAATTTAAAAAAGGTTTATAGGGCTTTATTGAAAATGCTCTAACCGATGACTTCCACGTATGCAGAGACACAGATAGGGGCAGAACGGGGAGACAGTCAAGCCGGAGCCCAAAACTGCCGCTACTAATCGCTGATTTTAAGCTGCACTTGCACAGCGGCAGCTATATATCATGCCCGCTGTTGCAGTGCTTTTTGACTGCCGCTGCAGTACCTAAATGTATTTGAACTGGCACTGTAAACGTATTTGTCTTCCTTTTAATGCAGATTATGCAGTAACGTTGGAACTCTAAAAAACACCAAAACAGCTGTAGATAGTCCCCTCAAGCTTGCATGCGAGTGGAGCCACACGATTGGAATCGGAGTTTGGTGGCGCTAACCAATCATGGCGGGCGCCATTTTTCTTGTAAGTTTTATTTTGATCTCAAAGAAAAACATGACAGCTTACAACGATAGCACATGCCATATGACATGCGTGACTAAGATTACACGCAAACAAGTGAACCTAACATGTAAGGGCGATGCATAAAATTAACTATAACTAAACGTGCTTGACTACTAATACTAGCTTCACATGAAGTACAAACAATCAACAAAGGTATTCCAAGAGATACAAATTCATAAGGTTCCATTAGAGTACCAATTTAAGCCTTACATCTGCTCTTGCAGCCTGTTTCACAGTCGTTCTTGCACCCTTGGAAGGCCCCAGAAAGGCAACTACTGTACTCAGGTTTCTCCTGGTCGTAGCAGTACTTGTCGCAGCCAAGGTTTGAATTACCGAATGTCTCGCTAAAACCGGAGCTCACCGGTAGGTCCGGTTTTTTGAAAAACCGGAAAAACCGGACGAAAACCGGACCGAAACGCATTTGACGAAATTTGAACCGAAAATTGCCGAGATCTTCGGGAAACCGGACGGGATTACCGGTAAACCGGTCGGTATTTCCGGTAAACCGGATCAAAAAATGAGAAACCGGTACAGATTGAAAAAGCGGAATAAATGCAAAAAAAGCTGAAAAAATGCAAAAAATTGAAAAGTTGCAAAAAATGAAACAAAAAATATGTAAAAAAACTAGATGCAATTTGAAGACCAATGGTGGAAACGAAACACGTATATTCGATCGTTTGGTCTCTCAAAAAAAATCGAGGAAGGTTGCTGGTTCATAAAAAGGGTTTTTTCTTCTTTTTTTTCTTCCTTGTTGTACTCAGAAACTTTCGCGATTTTTTAGGCACATGAAACGATCGAATCTACGTGAATGGTTTCCACCATTGGACTGCAAATTCGATCTAGTTTTTTTACATATTTTTTGTTTCAAAATGTTTCAAATTTTCAATTTTTTTTGAAATTTGAAATGAAAAACTGGACTACCGGGTAAACCGGACCGGACCGATTTTTCCGGTTTTTGCGAAAACCGGTCCGGTTTACCGCGGTAAAGTAAACCTTGGTCGCATCTGCCCCTGCAGGAGTCGTTGCAGTAGTTGTCGCATGTAATCTTGCATCCCTCTATTCCTCGTTTCCCTCCTTCAGGACACGTTGTCGTATCACTGTCACATGAGGACTTGCATGAGGATTTGCAACCTTCGAAGCAGCTTTGGGGGCAATAATGAGAGCCGCCGTGTTTCAGACCCGCGCAGGAGTTCTCAGCTTTCGCTTGGCATTTGGAAGGGCACTTCGAGATGCAATGTCTTTGGTGGCAAGACTTTCCTGCTGTTGCCAGCATCCCCATCGAGGAAACCATCACCATGCAAATGGCAGCAACAGTGCCCCCCTTAACAAGAGTAGCCCGGAAAGCCATAATATGTGGTGTTGGTGGATGCACACGCTAGCTGTCCTGAGAGGAAGATGCAGTATCTAAAGCATGAGGGACAAGAGACTATGCGATCCACAGATCGAGATTGGAAAGGTTTTGAACTGGTGCTTGTTTGGTTAGTGGCTCGGAGCTATAGGTGCTATTTATAATGCCCAATGTGCTGCTAGCAGGGCGTTGATACGTATGTCACACAATTATATAGATAGAATGCCAACTGTATCGTCAAAATAAGAAATGGCCCTCGTACCATGTTCAAAGTTGACTTCCTGTCTTTGTCATAAATTGTATGGAAACTTTGTACCTCGATTTGATAGCCTTTATATGCAGCAGAAGACTACTGTTAAATTTTTTATTAAAATCCACTTGTTGTAGTGATTAAGTAAGAAAATGAAGCACCCGGTGCCCGCTATTTTGAAACTTGTACAATTAATAATATTTATTCGATCGTGAAATTAATGGGTAGACAATGTGTCAGAGGGTTAAATGCAATTAGTCAAACATTAATTTTTTTTTTTACTTGAATAGCAGATCGATCAAGGAAACAACAAGTCAGCTAGCAGTCGGCAGCACGTTTTGCCCTAATCAAATAATACGGGTTTTTTTTTTCGGTGGCATTATATCAAGATAATAACATTTGCACATGGAGATAAGTAGGGCTGGACTACCGAGCCGGCTCGGCTCGGCTCGGTCCAACTCCTTACGATAACGAGCTGGCTCGCGAGCCAGCTGGTTAAGCTCGCCACTAGCCTCCAGCATCTCTGCCGCGACATGGGGAACAAGACAATGACTACGTCGCCAGGTACATCTTCACGCCCTTGAGCACGACAGCGTGCTGAACGGGAGGCAAAGGACAACGTCACGGAGGTCATCACAGCCGAGAGGGGACGGGGGATGGTGACGTGGAGGAGCCGGCACCACCGCACGAGGGCAGAAGGGGGAGCGGCAGCACCACCCGGCTTGGGCTGTCGGCCGCTGCAGGTCACGTCGCCTATCCGTGGTTTGGATTTTGACTCGGTCCCCTTCCGTCGTAGCCATGGTCACAGGAAGAGCGGTGAGGACAATGAGCTCGTGCTCACTATGAGCTTTGGCGTTGATGGCTGCAACGTCGATGATGGAGGGGAAGGGTGAGGCGAGTGCTGCGACAGGGGAAAGGAGGCGCCAATAACCTCACGGAGCTCCGATCCTCCAAACAAAGCTCGCAAACAAAGCTCGCAAGTGGTCGGCGAAGGAGCAGGGTGACAGGCCAGCGTGGTAGGCGGTGTGGCTCGCGAACGGAGCGAAGCAGGCGTGCGATGGGGACTTAGGAGGAGGCAAGGTGTGGTGGCAGCGTGATTCGGAAAAAGGATAGGGTGTAGAGAGGGAGGAGGGGACCGAGAGGTGAGCCTGTTAGGACTTGCTGGCTCGTTTGACTCACGAGCGGCTCACAAGACAGCTCGTTAAACATATCGAGCTACAAGCATGGCTCGGCTCGTTAGAAAAAGTGAACAAGCCGAGCTGAGCCGAGCCGAACTAATTACGAGCCACGAGCTTTTCGTCCAGCCCTAGAGGTAAGGCAATATATTACTTAATATCTATGTTTAATTACCACTAAGTACTTTTGACAATGTACAGTAATATATTACTTAATTCATTGTTCAAATTTTGGCTCTGGGCCGGGGCAATGAGGGCGAAGGGGAAGCGCTTCTTCGGTGGCGATTCCATCGGCCTTGTCGACATCGCTGCCAGCGCGTTGGCGCACTGGTCTGGGGTCTTCAAGCAGATCTGCGAGGTGACCTTGCTCATGGAAGAGGAGTTCCCCGAGCTGTGGAAGTGGGCCAACCGCTACGTCCACGACTAGGGCTGGACTACCGAGCCGGCTCGGCTCGGCTCGGTCCAGCTCCTTAGGATAATGAGCTCCCTAGGCACTACAGGATTTGCAACTTTTCCCTACAGGTTTTAACAAGTGGCCGGTAGTGTCTAGTACATTTGGTTAATGATGAAGATGACATAGCGCTGGTAGTTCTGATAAGATACGAACTAAATGTCTTTAGAAATGTTGTTAACATGATAATAATTATAACATATGGATGAAACTATGTACATTTTGTGAATAATGCTTTGCAACAAGCCATCTTTTATTGGCTTCCACGAGAATTTGCATGGATCCATATTTAGATAGTAACACGCTAACAATATGAAAGCAACGTCTGTTAATTGGAAATGCACTATCTAGATGGAAACATGCATAGAGAACGATTTTGTGTGGAGAGAAGTCATGTCGACAACTAGACATCAAACTTCAAACTTTTCAACACTAGTGAGAATATTTGAGCACTGCTATAAAGTACACCCGTTTGGTAGACTTTTGTACGACCAGAAAATCCAATGGTTAAGATCACTTGGGTTGTGGTTCACATATCAATCAAATGGCTTAAAACGCTTGGTCGGACAAAAGTCGGACAAATGGGTTTACTCTGAAGCATTTTCTGGAATATTTAGTCTATATGTCCTAGTGTTACCACATCAGACTGTATAATGATGTGATAAGCTAATTGCCAAACTATGGTTTTTCTAATGGTGCCAAATGATGTTTTGCAATGCATATTATAGCCATGGACATCAAGATTTTTTTCATCATCCTTGAAGTGTAATAACCCACTATAGCAGGGTGTCCATGAAATAGCCCACTACATATGAAGCATACGGCATTTCGTAGTGGTCTAAGAAAAACTTTTATTTTGTACGAACTCTACTGATATTTGTGGGTGTTTGCACCAAAAACGTTTTCTGTGTTGAAAATATCTCCACGGTTCGCGCAAGCGCGGGCGGGCTGCGCAAACCGGTGGAACAGCACGCGACTGCTTCGTGCTCTATGCAATTTGTGAATAATGCTTCCACGAGAATTTGCATGGATCCATATTTAGATAGTAACACGCTAACAATATGAAAGCAACGTCTGTTAATTAGAAATGCACTATCTAGATGGAAACATATGCATAGAGCACGATTGTACATAGGGCATTATTGAACAACAACAAAAAAAAAATCGTCAATTATTTTCTCTTATAAAATGTAACAAATGCATTATAACTTGAATTTATATATAAAGATATGACATTACATTATCTATAGGACATCGATGACAACTTGTCACACCACCGCCACATTTGGCGCGATTAAATGGGAGCTTGTGGACCCGAATAAAAATAAATTAATACAAATTATTACTCAGAAATGCTATTTATAAATGGTTAGAAGAGGAGTCCACTTTCACTGGGCCCTTCGGTTTGGACTCGAAATCCTTCTAGAGTGAGTGGTTCGGTTCCACTCTAATAAGAACGAGACTGAACGAAAGAAAATGCAAGTGACACGAGATTCCATTCATTGTTTCGCTGCACTAATTAAGAAATTTAAGACATGGCGACATGGGGTAAGTTTCATTTCATATTTAGTTATTTCCTTACCCTATTTCCTTTTACCCATATATATACATCATTTTGCAGGGTCGCGCTAGAAGGGTTTGATTATGCACAAGCCAGTATGGGTGTAATGTTTTATAGGTGAAAGATAAATACAATTACTGAAAATAAATCCTAATATTAGCGATGTCCACGGATAATCTAAGTGCTTAATCTATAATATTTATATAAGTCATACCCACTAACTTTTTAAAATTCAATCCTCATTGCGCCGCATCACCTAAATAATCTGGTCCTTCAAATGTTTCTATTCGGTCATCATCACCATCTATCACCTAACATTATTAACTTCTATTTCTTTCAATTCGCGCCACGCCTCCTAACTCTCCTCTTCCTAACAGCAATTAGTATCTTCTCACCTCCCATCACTGATAAGCAATGAAAAAAAAGGAACGGCATGCTAATTTATCTCTCTCTCTCTCTCTCTCTCTCTAACCAGAGTCAATTGCTCTTCTGAAACTGATGAGCACTAATGGTCTATGTTCGAGAGGCGTGCCTAACCAAATTTCAAAATTAATTTTCAACACTAGTAGGAATATTTGGTCTATACGACCTAGTGTTACGACATCGGGACAATGTAGTGGCGTGATGAGCTACATGTGAAGCCATGGTTTCTCTAATCGTGCCAAATGCTGTCTTGTGATGCATATTATAATAAAGGACATAAAGATTTTTTTATGCCTTTGAAGGGTAATAACCCTGTTAAGCGGGTCGCTTGTGAAACAATCCATTACGTATGAAACACACGGCATAATGGAGATGCTATAATGCTTCATTTTGTACAAACTCGGATATTTTCGGTTCCAAAGAGTGTTTGCACCAAAGCGTGCGGGCTGCTGCACAAACCGGTAAGAACAGAAAGGACGGCCGTGGTGCGCGGGATCCTTCGGCGTGCTTTCTGATCCCACCACGTTGCTTTTTTGTTGATATAGCTCCTAATCCTCATCACAACGCGGTGGTGGTGCAGTTGGCTAGCGCGTAGGTCTCATACCTATTGAGTTATCCTCAGCTCGAGAGTTCGAGCACCAAAATTGCTATCAGCGATGATGAATTGCTCCTGTGGCAACATGGGTCGTCACATGCATCTGATTTCCAGATGACTGGGACTAAACAGAGCTGATCCTTTTTTATTTTTATTTTTTTATTTTATATTTCGTCGCTGACCTGAATTGCTGCTTGTACTTAATACAGTGAAATACGACTTGGATAAAATGAAAGTCGAAATCTACAGCGTCTGACCAAGTTGGAAGGTCATCATACTTTTTTTTTTCGGAGATGAAAAGATCATCATACTCTATCCGCTCTAATGTGGAATTACCTTGGTCCCAAAGGAGAGGATCTGCATAGCTCGCGTTAAGGTTCCATGATCACGTTAAGGTTTCGTTTTGAAACGCAAGGCTTATCCGACAGGCTGGGCTCTTAATCGTCGACCTTGTCATCGGTTTGGGGTCGAAGACCGTGCTCACTGACGTCTTCCTCGCCACGGCCCACGAGGCGCCAGAGGGAGGAAGCAAAGTGACCAGAAACAAGTCGTTATTAGAGTAGTCTGCGGTGTCGGACAAAACTGCCCTTGAATGCATGCAAGAACGGCCGGCCGGGACGGTGCGCCGCTCGACGGCCACGCGCTTTCCAACGACGCCACGTTCGGGTTCCTGGCGACAAACCTCCGTGGCGCGCATGGCCGTACATCGCCGGCGACTTGTGCCCGACGTGTTTCTGGATTTAAAAGACTCTCGCCGCTCGCGGAGGATCGGAAGAGCGCGTCCCCTATCCCTGCTGCTTTGCCCTCCCCTGCATGTCCTCTGCTTTTCTTCCCCCCGCTTCTCCTTTGTCTTTTCTTCCCCCGCTTCTTCTACAGTAATACGGATGGGGGCTCGAGGTACGTAGGCCTGCCTGCCTACTCAGACTCTTCGACCTTTCAAGGCACTCGTAGTGCAGGATTTTTTTTTCAATGTTTGGACATCGTACGTAGTGCAAGAATTTTCAATGCTTAGATTGTGGACCGAAGGGAGTAATTTTTTTCAGACTTGGTTCTGAACATGGATATTATCGAATAATTATTGATGCAATCCATATTTGCCACATTTGCTTTATAGGGCTTCGAACAGTCTGTCGGATAATGTCTGCCCTATTTTCATATTTGCCACATTTACTTTATGTGGAACTAAACTATTTTACCGTATCAATCAGAACAAACGTCACCCATTCATCAGACAAAAGAGCATTAGCTAATCTTCTCTACGGGGATAAAAAATGTCATGCAAAACCACAAACACACCAAATATAGCATATTTGGAAATACAAAAAATCATAGATTCCAAAAGAAAAATGGTAGAATATAAATGGCAAAGCTCTTTTATTCCTATGGTGCTCTTTAAATTGAGAAAGTACTATAGAAATCATATATTGAGAGTATGGGGGCACATGCCCACACAATGATGCATCAGACCATTATGACATGTTCACACTGAAGCATATGCAACCTCTCACAGTGACACTGAAGCATGTGTAACCTCACATAGTGACCCTAGTCCGATATCCAGCATCCCCAATAAATTATGTGGTACGATAGTGTCACACGTCCAAATTTATGCATTACATTGTTCAGAGCATACAAAAGGCATCATGTGCATCATGTTTAATTTTGAGCATTGTCTGCAATTGCTTTGTTTTAAATTGAAACGAGTGCAATATTTGTGAAATGAAGCTATGAGAAATAACCATCACATCTTCTGTACAAACCTGTCCATGTAACAGTTTTAAAATTTACTTCATATCAGACCATGATTTATGGACCCTTTCTTGAATATGATGAAGTCTTTTTCAGCCCTTAAGATTTCAATAAACCTTCTCTGACTGATCAAATTTAAAAATTTACAGATCAAAATCTGTAGAACTTTTCTAAGTGAAACTAGTTCAAATGGGTTCATGCTGACCTGTAGCAACAACAGAAAAAGTTTCATTAATTTTGGAGCTCTGGAAGTGGTAGAACTTGACTGCAACTTTGGAGAGAAATAAAATGACGAAAATTCAGAATACAACCTGACCCACCTGTCATCCCCTCTCTCTTCTTCTCCTTCCTGTCGATTGGCCTGCAGGGGCGGCTCTCCTTCAGAGCAAAGCCAGAAGTGCTGGGCGCTGCTTGCTCTCTCCTCTTCACCTCCCCAGCCTTATCCTCTCACGAGCTGTCCTCTACCCTCCTCTCCTTCTCCCCATTTTTCAGTCCTGAGAGAAGACTAGCAGCTGCAGCCGCAGGACAACCAAGGAGCAGAGCCATGGTGGATTTTCTAGGTGCGCCCTGCCATGAAGATGCTGCGAGAAGATCCTCCTGGACGGCCTGAATCGCCACCAACACCAGCCCTAGCTTGCACTGCTGAAATCCGTTGGGCCCGGCCTGTTCTTCCCCAACTCCGGCCAGCAGGCGTCGTCGTCGTTGGCTCCATCCTCCGGTGAGCCTTGGTTCAGTCCCTGCTCTGTGAAGGTTTTCCACAAGCCTGCACATCCCTTGACCTCCCTGCATGCAGCTCCTCTGTTGCATCGATCCGCAGCTGCCGGCATCAGATTTGAAGTCCTCCTGGTGCATCGTGTTGTTGCTGTTTTGCACTGGCTGCAGTGGGCTCCAAACTGCCAATCCACACATAATGCTTTCCCGATCCAGCCTAGTTTCCTGGTGAGATCTCGTGAGGTGTTTCGATCTGTTCTTGCATTACTCTTACGGCCAAGCAGCAAGTGCTCTGTTCCTGGCGCCCAGACATGCATGGTTCTGTAGCATGGAGAAGGCAGCAGAAAGCTAGTAGCCAGTAGTCTGAACTTCTGAACATGCACAAACTAATTGCTTTCAAATCTTTGCAAAACCATTAGAAAATAACCATGACTCCTAAAGTTTCAGTTCCAGTTTTGTTTGCTCTGTTATGCTCTGCTCTGCATGTTAAAAATGATAGCACACCCTGAACTGATCCTGCATGTCATGATTTATTTAAATATCTTCTGGCTTGTTTATACCATAATGCAATTTCAGTGAATGCTAGAAATATGAACCCACTTCTCAGTAGCTTGTTATGATGTTTACTGTCCACTGAAAATAATTTCCTGTCTGTATCAAGTATTTAACCTGCTTTTCCATGTCAAGTACACACACGCTTTTAAAGATTGTGAATTCTGTACAGAAATTAATATAGACCCAATGGACATGAGACTACCACTAAAATTCATGTTTTAATGTACTCTTTTCAGTAAAAATGACTCCATGTTCCAGTACCCTCTGTCAATTTTTGACTTAATGAAATCTGATGATCTAGCTAGATTCTGTTATTTCTGGACAGAGCAGCAGTGTTTTGTTTATAACGGAAGCATACGAACTCTGTTTTCAGTGATTCTTGTTGCATTGTACTCATGACTTCATGCACTTCATATCTGGAAAGTTTCATCCCATTTGGATCATTCCTCATATCATTGCATTCATATTTATTGCGATGTATGTTTCTTTCTCTAGAAATTGAAGCATCGGAGAGCGACTTTTGGGTGATCAAGGTTGATCCAGTGGTTCATATTTTGTTGTTGAAGAACCTGTGAAGTGAAGGCAAGCACCTATGCATCTTTCACCCTATTTTGGATGTGTCCTTAATTTTGACTGCTGCTTAATAGGTACTTATGTTGCATTAAGTCGGGCAATAGGTGTTTATGTCTGCTAGCTCCTACTTGCTGCATGACCTATGCTTGTTACTTGATATATCCTGATCCTTGTTAACTGGTCGAAGTTGGGTAGTTATACAGTTTTGTGTCTCACGAATTGCTTAGCCATGCTATAGGTATATCGGTAGAAGTCGATTTGATGGAAGGTCACCATCATTCGCGAGCTACAGGTCTGTTCTTATTTTTCGTACAGTATGGGAATGAACATGAAAGTGATATGATGAACTTGCTGGACTGAGCGGGTGGTAGGCTTGTTGTAGCCCCGCTTGGTCGATTAAGGACCGTGCGTTGTTGTCGTTGTCCTAAGCACTTCCCGTTCATACCACATGTCCGACATAATGGTAAGATAAGCTGATTATCTCATTGCGTACCGATGTTTGTGCTGGTGACCCTATGACGCGTTTGAAAAAGAATTGGAGGAGAGAAAAGGTGGCGGGAATCCGCAGGTTGTCGATGACACTTGGGCAGGAAACCCGGTGCCATAGGGACTGGTACAACCGTCGGGGACGGGCGAGAGAAAGGTTGACACTTGGGCCAAGAGGATGGACTTGTGTCGTGTGGGTACAGTTGAACTCCCCTGCAGGGTGTATAATCGATTCGAATCGCCGCGATCTCGGTCATGATCATGCTTGGTGTACATCGGGTTTCATCGTAGTTAATTGAACTTGCACTTGGAGAGCATGATAAATGGCATATGTGAGAATTACACTTTATGTTACTTGGGTTGTATGTTCAGTTTTAGGTCTATGTCTGCCCATGGGATTTTCTCTTTATGCTTTATGTCTAGCATCACTTAATTAATTTCTCGCTTTACGCAAAATGTCATCCTATGGATTTTTCCTTGCTACCTAACCATATGCATCATCCTTGGAGTCGGGACTAGTATGTGCCCACGGATAAGTCTTGCGAGTACCTTCGTACTCACGGTTGCTTCATTTGAGTTTTGCAGGTGATGGTGTGGTTGTTTTGATTGTTTCTTCCCCGCCGATGCCGGCGAAAGGGACGATGAGTAGTGGCTGTCCTGCTGTTGCTGAACCGGTGGTGCAAGGGCAAGGCACCATTGGCCTTTTGTTTATTTTAAAAATACTTTCCGCTGCGTTCACTTTGATAACATTGATAGAATCTGAACCTTATTTGTAATATTAATCTTTTACTCCCTTTCTTGTTAAGTTTCAGAATTGGAGTACTTCATCTATGAACTTGTAATCGATACAATTGTTGTATGAAATCTGAAATGTATCGGTATGTTCATTTGTGATGAATGCTTATGTTGTTACACCGACGTACTTATAGTCTTGGGCATTGCTTGAGAAGTATGTCGGGGGAATACCGGAGTTGTGTGTATTTTGGTTGAGCTCTCGGCATGGCGTCCTTTTTATGGACAGCCGGCTAGCTCGATTAAAATGGATGCAACTTGGGCGGCTCTCACAGATAGTAAAAATACGAGAAGAGGCTCTGAGGATGACAAATCAAATTCCGTTTTTGGCATTACAAACTATCGAGCTTGTCAGGCAGGGTAGAACCATGGTAAGACAATTCTCTCTAGGCCCCTAACATGTTTTTTATTCCAAAATAATGAATTTAATTGGCATCTCAACTGTGAATGTTCTACTAATAATACCATATTTGTGAATTCATGCCGCTAATTGATATCTCTTTGTGAGTGCTCCATGTGCAGAGTTACATTGAGTCTTGGATTTCTTAGGCCCTGTTTGTTTCAGCTTTTCAGCTGGCTTTTTCAGCTGAAAAGCTGAAACAAACAGCAAACTTCTAATCTGATTTTTGGAGCGCTGAAAAGCTGACTTCTGATGAAATGAACTAAAAGCTGAAAAGTTTGCTGAGAGGTGCTTTTCTGACTTTTGGCATGCTGAAAAGCTTAATATATATTACAAAAGCCAACATTATAAATCTAAGAGACAGTTTTTCAGCTACTCAAACAGCCAACTTTTCTAAAAGCTCAAAAGCTCCAGCCCAAACAAACAGGCCCTTAGCTCGCCCACGACTGGAGTTAGATCATTTGGGCTTGCACTTTCTGGACCTTTTTATAAAAGTTTCCGTTACCCTCAGCAGCAGCGGGTTGTAGATAAGACATGTCAATGCTGCAGCATAATGCCCTGTGCTATACATTTATACAAAGCGCAGGTATTTATTTTTTCAAGAAGAGCACTAACAAAAAGTTATATGAAATAGACTTTGAAAAGATGCAATTATTTGCATAAAATCCCATAGCGTAGGTCATCTTCATGTCATATTTATTTTTCCTTGACAATTTGATTAATGATAAAGATAACGTGGCATGGCTAGTTCTAATAAGATATGAATTAAATGTCTTCGGAAATGTTGTTAACATGATAATAGTTATAATATTTCGATGAAACTATGTACAATTTGTGGATATTGCCTTGCAACAAGCCATCCTTTATTTGCTAGTCCATGAGAATTTGCAATGATCCCATATTTAGATTGTACGCAAACAATATAAAAGCAACATCTATCGGAAATGCACCATCTCAGATGAAAACATGCATGAAGCACATTGTTGACAAAACAACAACTAGACGTGCCTCACCAAACTTCAAACTTTTCAACACTAATGGGAATATTTGGTCTATATTTCCTGGTGTTACGACATCGAGACTATATAGGGTGTGATGAGCTACTTGCCATGCTATGGCTTTTCTAGTTGTGTAAAATGATGTTTGCGGTGCATATTATAGCCATGGACGTCAATATATTTTTTTTCATCCATGAAGTGTAATAACCCACTATAGCAGGGTGTCTATGTCGAAATAGTCCACTACGTAACAAGCACACTACATTTCGTAGTGGTAAAAGAAATCTTTTATTTTGTACAAACTCAATTGATATTTGGATCAAACAGGGGTGGTGGCGCAGTTGGCTAGCGCGTAGGTCTCATATCCTGAGGTCGAGAGTTCGAACCTCTCTCGCCCCAAATCTATAAACAGCGATGAAGAAATGCTCCTGTGGCAACATGGGTCGCCACATGCATCTGATTGCCAGGTGACTTGGGCTAAACAGAGCTGATTTTTTTTATTCCGTTGCTGAGCTGAATAATTGCTGCTGATTGTGCTGACGGATGTACTCAAGTAATACAGAGAAAACTGATGCCGCAACGTCTGATCAGACGATAGCCGATAACTAGTGCCTCGCTGCTGCTGTTTGGATGGGGCGGTTCATTGATTCACGCCAGGACAGAGGATCCCTATGGGTAAAATGCCAGGAAATAAAAATGGTCCTGAAAATTCAGGGAAAAAAATCTAGGAAGATTAATACAGTATCACTGCAAAACATAAATCATGATTTCCAATTCGAGACTGGAACGTACATTGCAATGTGGCAAATTGTTTTTTTTAAGAGGCAAAGTGGCAAATCTACTTAGGAAGATGCTAGTAAAGTACAAAATGTTCGAGCATTGTATCAAACTAGGGAGGCAGGTGCGCTCCGCTGCGCCCACAAGGTAATTTTCTTTTGAGAATCAGTCGAGCACCTAAATTGGGTAGGTTAAAAACATTTAGAGGTGGACAGTAATAATTCTTGTCCAGATTTGCTATTGTTATTTCAGTCAACAATATAAAGTAGTCATTGGTGCCCCATGAAATCAATGAGCTAACCTTCACCGCTGGGTACACCTAGCCAAATGCCGGCAGGGCATGAAAGTGCGCCGTTTGGAAAGCTGAGAGTACTGCCTGCTCTCTTTGTTTTATGTTTTTTTCTCATCTCGCTGGCACACATGCAGGATCACAGGAGGCCACGCGGCCGTCGCTTGCCACTTGCTGCACGCCTGGCCTGACCACATCCAAATCCTCGTGAGGCCATGACCCGTCTTCTTCCTTGCATACTCCCTCCATACCTGTAAAAGAGGGCGTTCTGAGCTTTGAGAGATTTTCATAAAAGAGAGCGTCCTGGTGTGTGAACTCCTCCCGCGGACTTTTTTGCCCCCGGTGCCGCGCTCCCGAGGCGTTTGATTCCTTGGCTTCCGCGGACGAGAATTAAACGCGCAGCCTCTCCCGCTCGTCGCGCAGTTTCGCTCATGCACGCGCGAGATAAAATATTCGGAAGTGGAACCGCGAAATGCGCACGCGAGCAAACAAACCAGATGCAGTTTTTGGACACGAAACAGTGAAAAAAATGCGACCCACGCTCGCAAAGGCACGCGCCATGCAAACATCGGACGCGAAACATGGAGCGCACGAGATCAAAATGCTACCCACGCTGGCAACGCACGCACGTATATCCATCTAAAAAAACAAACAAAAAAAAAAACGCACGCATGTATCTGTATAACAAAAAAACGCACGAACATATCTGATGGTTCGACTCCGGTACAGGTCCCATGCAAAATCGACGTGCTCCTGCAAGCGAAGCAAAAAAAAATTGAGGCCACCAAGAGTTGAAGTTGAACCCGCAACCTTGCGCATGGGAACTAGTGAAACCAACCACTCGGGTGGAGCAACTCAAGTGAATGAAGTGGACCCGAGACTGTATTTGATAAGGACATTCGGGGAAACTTATCTTGTAGTTAATGACTCTTTGGTATGCTAAATCATGTCCTAAACGCCCTCTAATATGAGTATGGAGGGAGTATCTTAGCAGCAGGCAGAAGATGCCGTCCTCTCCCATGCTTTGCTCAATCTCTCACCAAACTTTCTGGCCTCATCAAAGAACAGCAGCACCTACGCGCTCAGGGCTTGTTTGGACTCTACCATGAGAAATGTGCCTGACTCAGGCAGCGCTCTCAGGCTTGCAAGTTGCAAGCATCCCAAACCTTTTTCTGAAGGCCATGCAATGCAAGTACGAGGGATATTTGGGCGATTGGCTGACTCGGTGGGGGGGCAGCTTACGCGTGGATTCGGGAGATGCGCGGCAGCCTCTTCGGCGCGCACGGAGCCCATGACAGCGTTTGTGATGGCTCACATGCGTGTGTTGGTGTCGGCGGCGGTTCTCCCCAGTTCTGGGGTATTGGCCCCCATGCAGACTTGGTAATAGCGGATTACCGACCAAAGGGAAAGATTCGACGATGGTGATGCCGAGAGCGTTACGTCCCTTCATGAAGGCCTTGTCAATGTCGGCATGGAGCACTGTTCTCTTCGGCTCTAACAGTTCTGTTGACAGCAAAATTGACTCCTGCCGCTTCACACACGTGGCCTGAGAGATTTGCTTGACTCTGTTCAGACCAAAACTTGGAACGCAGTGGATTCCAGAGCGTTCCAGTCGATTTTCCCTGCAAATCGACAAAGACGAGAAAAGCGTGTAAAATTCCTAGGCTATCGGCCCCGGACAGGCCGAAGCGTAACCGCAGCCGATAGAATAAAAATAATTTAGAATATTAAAAACACTCGGCTGTCGGCTAACAACGAATCGGCATGTTCGCAGAATTAAATACTTGCGCAAAAGACAGCGACTGCATATAAAAGAGTTGGCATCGGTAAATACTAGTATAACATGCA
Source organism: Eragrostis curvula (assembly GCA_007726485.1). NCBI lineage: Eukaryota > Viridiplantae > Streptophyta > Magnoliopsida > Poales > Poaceae > Eragrostis > Eragrostis curvula. The sequence goes on from CM017444.1 coordinate 17,354,482, forward strand.
ATCGGCAATTGCTATCGGCAAGCAGGGTACAGTAAAACAGTTGTCATCGGCAAACATGCATTCAGATCTATTACTTGTATAAAAAAAATACTTTTAAGGAAAAGCACAAGCATAAATCTGAATTTGGTAAACAATCGGCTAAACACCCCGAAAGAATTACTGAACTAATAGATCTGACTAGATCGACACGTTTGCTAATTGCTTTCCCCAGGACAAGTCAACTGAAGGAAATCGTACAACTGGACCAGGTCAACGGTAGTACACAATCGACAAACGATAAACTTAATCGGATCTAATTCGTTCAATAATGACTCGAACAACTAGCTTAAACAGTAATCGGCATCGACAATTTATCACAAGGCTATAGCAGGACAAGTCAACTGAACTACAGCAAAGAATCGGACCAGGTCTAACAATTCCAAGCAATAAACGTCCAATGTCGATCTCTAGATTAAACTAAGTTGCCGGATAACTAGCAGCCACATCTGTTCTAATCACGGACAAGTCGACATAATAGAAGTTGATGCGCTTACCTGACAAAATCCAAGTCGACGAAACCGAAGCCCCGATGGACGCCGATGTCGACGAAAATCCCGTCGAGAAGTTGTCGCGATACGCCGAAAAGTGATTGTATCGATTGATTAGGGTCTTACAAGACATCACGGGGCTATATTTATACCCCCGACACACTCCGAATCTAACATGATTCGACCAAGATTGATCTTCTAAATTAAAAACAGGAAACAAACTAAAAAACGACTAGGACCCACACACGCACGGACTCACCCCTTATTCTTCCACGCTTCCGGTGGGCCACCACTTCCTTCTCGCGCCCGCGCTGCTCCTCTTGACACCGACAATGGGCCCCAGGCCAAAATCCGGTGTTAACACATGCCCCCCAAGCCGGGGTATGATATCCTCATGCCCCGGATTGCTTCCTCATTTCCCGCGCTCTCCTCGATCTTCGCAACACTTCCCATGCCTCTGCAACGTCCCCTCCGATTCTTGCGCCGCCTTCAATGCAGCACATCCCATCTTACAAATAGGGGCATCTACCCCTTCATTCTTCTTCTTCCTAACGGCGCATCATCTCCTTCCCCCACATTTTCTCTCCTGCTCCTGCCCTAGCTCCGGCGACCTCATCTTCGGCGACCCCATGGATCCCAACTCACCTGCTGCTGCGACGCCGAGCATGACCATCGACCTCGACATCCCCGAGGTATGACTCATCCCCTCTTTCTCCACTCTTCCAATCCTCATTCCTTCGATCTAGGGCAAGTGGCATTGTAGACTTTTGAAGAACGTCAGGAACCAATCTCCACGCTAAAATAAATCCTGCTTTTACTTTTTATTCGTCTCATATGAATGAATCTGCTCATCAATTCCGCCTCATTACCACATCCTTATTAGATTCATTTTTCTCCGCACTGTTCTTAGGCTCTGCGGAACCAACTGCTGATTCCCATTGAATATAACACCCATCGATACTTGGGACCCATGGGCAATCCAGATCCCATAGATTTCATCTGCGCTGAAACTCTTAGGATGCCCTTCAAGAGATCACCAATCCAACTAGCAACTTGGGTTGGCAGCTTCAGATCTTGGCCTAGTGCAGTCCCTGGTTGGTCTGAATGGTACGACAGAGTCAAAGCATCCAAGATGAACACCTGGACCAACATCGGCATCGTTCGATGCTTAGAACTTTCTCGTGCCGATATGAAGAAGAACGAGCCGATGCTAGCAGCAGCCTGTTACATGTGGTCAGACTCGCTCAACGCCTTCCTCTTCGGTCACGGGCCGATGACACCAACCCTGATGGATGTCCATATGCTTGCCGATTTGGAAGTGTCGACCAGCATTAGCCACTTCAGCATCAAGGTCAGGCCCAACAATAAGATTGAGGTTAGAGATGTAGGTGGATGGGTCAAATACATCACTACCTTCCGAAAAACTGGGCCAGTAACTGACACAGAACACGTGGCTTTTCTGATGATGTGGCTCGAGCACTTCTTTTTCTGCGGCACCCAGCTCAACCCTTCAAACAACTTCCAGAATCTGGCAGAGAGGTTGGCCTCAGGCATCAAAATGCCGATCGGCAAATACTTACTTGGCGCCCTGTATTCCTCCCTCCATCAAGCTGCCGAAAAGCTCTAGCACAACAAACCAGTTGGCAACATTGGTGGACCATGGTGGTTCCTCCAGCTCCGGCTCTACCTGCAGATGCGCAAAGCCCTCGACATTCCAGAACTGCATAACATGAGCTTTCCAGATTCCAAAGGAAATGGACGCCAATGCACAATACTCGGCGAAGCTCTTGCGTCGATAGATGGCGCAAAAATGAGTGCCGATGAAATGGCTTTGTTTTACACAACCTTTTATAAGGGAATCAAACACGAACATCGGGAGTGGTTCCCATACGGCGCAGAATCCGTCTTGGCGAACTTTGAACACCCAACTTCTTTTCGGGTCGACAACCCCTTCGGCACAACATTATCGGCAACCATCTTCAGAACATGCATCGAGCCCTGCGCATTGCCGACTGGTATGAATGGATCAGGCCGGACCCCTTTCTCATACGAATTCTACAATCCTTCCTTCGCTGCCAGACAGCTGGGACTCGGTCAGATACCCCCAATCCTCTTTTATGCTGATAAAGCCAAAGCCCGAGCGGTTATCTAAACAAGCTTAGAGTACAACTGGCTTTTTGGCTTGACGGATGGCATAAACCTTGGATATGCCGATGATTTGGAGCTATCCCCTTCTCGTTCGAGGCTCTTCAGACAATGGTGGGCGGAGTGGTCAAAACACCTCCGATCTTCAAACACCGCTTCACAGCTATCAGGCCTGACGCTATCCGAGCCAGTAGTAGAGGTATTCTGCACTACTCATTAACAATAATAACCTTCTTTTGCACATACATACTAACCAAACTTTTGTTTTCTGCAGTCCGATGTTGAAGACTTAACCATGGTCAGCGACAGCGGAATCAACATTGAGTTTGCTGCTCCAACTCCTGTACCTGTCCTCGGTTCCGATGCACCAACTCCAACTGAGGTGCTAAGCGGCCGATCGACGGGAACTAAACGAAAGAACCCCTGCACGAAGAGAGCAGTATCCAAGCGCCACAGAGCCCTCTTGAAGCAACCAAGCTCTTCACTGACTCCTCCCAGTAGTCTGGTAAGTAAGAATCTCCAGCAAAGTTACTTATATTCCATCGGCATCTAATCTTGGATTCTATTTCTCAGATCAATCCCACAGAGGATACCATCAATGACGAAGCTGTGTCTCAAGCTGCTGCAGAAGAGACGATTAATCCACCAGTGATCACCATCAACTCAGCAAGCTTCGCAAGGCGCAGCTGAAGAACTTGGCGCCAATGGTCGGCAAGAACCAGCTCAATCGGCTCCAGAAGACATCGGCATCGGCAACATACCAGCACAAGGCACCTCCGAAGCCAGCCATGCCGATACCGATCATATGGCTGATCCCAAGACCACCTCTGAAGGCCAAGGACAAGAATCGCCAAGTCCCCAACATGAAGATCACGAAGGAAGAAACAATCCTCCAATCGGCAACGACCCAGAAGCTGACCCGGCAAACCCGACTGACGATCTCGAAGCGGATCCGAATACAATCACTGCCAATGCCGAAGAACCTGGGGCATCTTCTTCCCATGCTATGGCCTCTGCTTCTTCAACCCCAACTCAAGTCAACTTATCTCAGGCAAGGAAAATAACCGCCAATCCTTCTGGCTTCGCTTAAACACTCTGCTAATCATCATTTTTCTATATCTTCACAGGAACGCATACAGGCCGGTGTCCGCAACTTGCTGATTGAGCTGGAGACCCGGATCGGAGAAGCCTCTATCGACGAACTCACCAACAACGCTACTTCCGTTCGCGCACGGCTAGATCTCATCCGTCGGTACCTCCCAAGATATTTGAGGGCCGCCCTTCAACCAGTGGCTTACATGGAATCACGGCGAGTGGAACTTGAAGAAGCCCAGGAGAACATCGAACGCCGATCCAAGCAACGTCAACTGATTGCCGACGCCGAAAAAGCCCTCCAGGCTTCTGAACTTGAAGCGGCGAAGTATGAATCCCTGAAAACTGGATTCTCAGAAGAGGAGACCCGGCTAAATCAACTCAAAAAAGAAGCCGATGACTTGCGTGCAGCCTTACAAGCCAAAGAACAAGAAATATCGGAGTCAGAGACCACCCTTGCCAAGCTCCACATCGACATGGAACGCCAGCAACAAGCCACTGAGACTGCCATTGAGACTTATCAGCGCGCTTGGGAAAGAGCTCCTGAGGAAGTAGAGTCTGACGATGCTGATGCCTATGTCCTTGCTGACATAGATCAGGTTCGCGAGCACTGTCTCGCCGCAATCCATGACTATTTGTACCCACGTTAGATTTGTAGCTTGAATAGTACTTCGCTTTAAACTTCTGAACCCTTTTGTAATATAAGTTTCTTTCTTTATTCGTCACGGACCCAATAGCAAGGCAATTATGATCTCGTGCCTCTCGGTTCCCAAGACTCGTTGTCTTCATTTGATCAGGCTTCTTACCACTTCCAAACGATTCTCGTCACATGGATACTGTAATTGACGAGACACATCAAGCTGTCTTTTCGTGGCAGGTGACTTCATCGATTCCAGCACGCATCAGCCCCTTTTTCCAGAACTTTACTGTAGCTTCATCTTATCTCTTTATTCCCGGGCTATAAATAGCCAAGGGAGCTATGCGCTTTTCATCATGACCAATAATGGCGAACAGAAAAAACCCATCCTCTTCCAGCAAGAAAGAGAAAAACAAAAAAGAAAGTTCACCCTCTTTTTCTGCTCCCAATCCGCCAATTACTCCTTCTTCAAATCCACCACCACCAGAGATACCCATAGACGCTATCCCTCTTGCAGTGCTTCCTCCCGGGTTCGAGTCATTGGCACCAGGCTTGCCCGAAATCATCGCTGTCTCCTCCGAAGATGAAGATGAAGAAACCGACATCTCACGTCGGACAAGGTTTCTTCCCGGCGGCCGCGTTCCTCCCCAGCGTGGCTTCGTGAAGAAACACCCCGGGAAACATTCCCGTGATCTTTAGGTGCCGCTGTCCGGATCATTGCATCCCCTCGAACACGCTCTTCAACAGTTGCGTGACAAGCTTAATGCCAGAACTTCCTCCTTGCAATTGTGTAGGAAAATGCAGTGTGTATCCTGGGTATGTGATGAAGTACCTTCCCTTTATTTAGCTTAGGCCCAATACTGTTTAGCCGCTGCGTCGGCTAAATCACCCAGTGTAACCATCGACATATGTATCCATATGTATTCACCCTAAAATTTGCTCTTTAAATTGTCTAAGGGTGACGCCATCGACATCGGCCATCTCAAAGGCGACGCTCTTAACGTCGGCTTCTGACGAATATCTGTCCGAGCACTTTACGATCCAACCCAAATACCGGGATAATATTTCTTCAAATACTTTCCGTTAAGCGCTCGGCCAAACTCCTCACCATCTAATTCGTTCAACACATAAGCATTACCGGGTGCACATCGGCTAATAACATAAGGACCTTCCCAATTAGGCGACCACTTGCCAAAGCGATTATCTCGCGATCCAATTGGCAACCTCAGCTTCCAAACCAGATCACCTTCCTCAAACTGCTTAGCTACCACCTTCTTGTTGTAATGTCGAGCCACCCGTGCTTTGTCATCTTGAATCTTCTTTAACGCAACCAACCTCTGCTGACCTACATCTTCCAATTCGTCCATCATCAAGTCATGATACTGATCCACGGTCAATTGATCCTGCAAATCAATCCTTCCAGACCCAGCACTGACTTCCCATGGTAGAACAGCTTCATGTCCATAAACCAGCTGGTATGGCGACACTTGTACCGATCCGTGACGAGATATTCGATAAGCCCATAACGAATTGGCAAGCGTAGTATGCCACCTCCTTGGCTGCTCCTGAATCTTCCGCTTAATTAACTTAATCGGGGTCTTGTTCGAGGCTTCAGCTTGTCCGTTTGCCTGAGCATAATAAGGCGAAGAATTCAATAGTCTGATACCCATTTCATCGGCAAACTCTCGAAACTCCACCGAAATAAAAATAGACCCTTGATCAGTTGTAATAGTCTGAGGAATACCAAACCGATAAATTATATGCTCCTTGACGAATGCAATCACATCCCCCGAAGTCACAGTTCTGTATGGCACCGCCTCGACCCACTTGGTGAAATAATCCGTGGCTGCAAGTATGTACTTATACCCTTTACTCGACGCAGGATGAATCTCGCCAATCATATCGATGCCCCATCCTCTGAACGACCACGGCTTGATTATAGGATTCATAGCCGACGCCGGCGCTCTCTGGATCGACCCATACTTCTGGCAATCTTGGAATCCCTTGTAATATTCAAAACAATCCTCAAGCATTGTTGGCCAAAAATACCCAGTACGCCTGATTAACCACTTCATCTTGTACGCCGACTGATGCGTCCCACAGACTCCGTCGTGAACCTCCATCAGTGTCTTCTTAGCTTCATCGACATCCGAACACCTGAGAAGAATCCCTTCGAGCGTCTTGTAATAGAGTTGTCCATCGACAAGCACATACTTCATCGCCTTATATCGCAACTTCTTGGACGTTTTCTGGTTTGGGTCCTTCAAATAGCTCATGATCTCAGCTCTCCAATCCTGCAAATCGACATCGGCTTCAAGATCAATGGTATTTATCATAAACCGATACCCAGATGCGTGCTAAGCCAAATCATTAGCTTCGGAATTCATCTGTCGAGGAACATGACTAATTATGATATGCCTGAAACCCTTCATCAAGTCTTGACACTTGTAATAATAACCTCGCAGTACCTCATCCTTGCACTCATATTCATCATTCGATTGCCCCACAATTAGCAGAGAATCCCCAACAACTTCAACGAAATCGGCATTGGCTTCCCTCAACAGTTGCAATCCTTTCAACACAGCTTCATATTCAACCTGATTGTTAGTATGAGCCTCAACTGAAAAGGAAAACTCGAACCTGGCTCCCTTGGGAGTGACGATCACAATGCCGATCCCGCAACCATGCTTGCAAATCGATCCATCAAACAGCAACTTCCACGGCACTGGCTCCACCATCTTCTCGTCATGCCCCCCATGCTGGACCACCAAATCAGCAAATACCTGGGCCTTTACAGCTTTAGCAGATTCATATTTCAAATCAAATTCTGCAATAGCTAACATCCACTTCCCGAGCCTGCCTTTCATTACTGGGGCAGATAGAATATATTTGACAACATCGGCTTGGCAAACGATGGTGCATTCTTCAGACAATAAATAATGCCTCAATTTAGTGCATGAGAAATAAAGACACAAATATAACCTTTCAATCTCGGAATATCTGGTCTCAGCATCTACCAATCGACGACTAAGATAGAATATTATCCTCTCCTTGCCATCTTGTTCCTACGTCAATGCCGAACCAATACACTTGTCATCGGCAGACAAATATAACCTGAAAGGGATACCTGGCTTGGGTGGCATTAATACTGGTGGCGAGACCAAATACGCCTTGATATCATCAAGAGCCTTCTGATGGTGAGCCTCCTATCGAAATTCTTGATCCGCTTTCAGCTTCAACAGTGGAGTAAACGAACTAATCTTTCCAGAGAGATTGGAAATAAACCTCCTCACGAAATTAATCTTGCCGATCAGGGATTGCAGCTCCTTTTTGCATGTCGGTGGCTTGATCTTCTTGATCGACTCCGCACTCTTGGGGCCAATTTCAATCCCATTCTCATGGATAATGAAGCCCAGAAACTGTCCTGCCGACACACCAAAAGCACATTTATGTGGATTCATCTTAAGACCAAACTTCCTAATCCTTTCAAGTACTTCCCGCAAATTGGCAAGATGATCTTCGTCCGTCTTAGACTTCACCATCACATCATCGATATAAATTTCCACCAATCGACCAATCAGATCGTGGTAAATAAAGTTCATGGCCCTCTGATATGTTGCTCCGGCGTTCTTCAACCCAAAAGTCATAACGACCCATTCAAACAAACCTAGGGCTCCCAGACACCTGAAAGCAGTCTTTCCAATGTCTTCTTCGGCCATGAAAATCTGATTGTAGCCTGCATTCCCATCCATAAAACTCAACACTTTATGTCCTGCAGCTGCATCAATCAGAACGTCTGCCATTGGCATTGGATATTCATCTTTAGGCGTAGCCTTATTCAAATCCCTGAAATCAATGCACACCCTCATCTTTCCGTTTTTCTTGGTCACTGGAACAATGCTTGACACCCACTCTGCATATCGACATGGTCTGATAAACTTCGCATCATATAACCTTGTAATCTCCTCCTTAACAGCATCATAAATCTTCGGATCAATCCTGCGGTTAGGTTGCTTAAACGGCCGATACCCGGGCTTAATAGGCAATCGGTGTTCAACAATGTCTCGACTCAGACCAGGCATCTCACTATAATCCCAAGCAAAGCAATCTTTATATTCCTTTAACAAAGAAATCAACTTTTCTCTAAACTCTTTACAAATTTTCTTGCTAATGAATGTCGGCCGAGGCTTATCACCATCACCAATGTCGATTTCTTCTAATTCATCGGCCGATATAAATCCATGACCAAGCTTTCCTTCATCTTTGTCGGCAATCGGCTGACCATCAATTGGTCCCTTCTGCGCTCCAATCAGCCGATCGACGACGGGGCGCCCACTGTTAGAGCAACTGTGGAGTTGTCGATCCCTCCGTGATGCGTACACCTTCATCGGTGACATCCAAGGAATCTCCTTCCCAGTATGTTCCTGATATGCACGGCAACTCTTCCACCATCGTCGGCACGAAATCCACAGTAGCTACACTCACCGACCGATCGCCATGAATAGTCTCCACCTTGTCGCCGACCCACTGGATAAGGAGCTGATGCATCATGGAAGGAATACAACAGTTAGCGTGGATCCAATCCCTACCCAGCAGTATGGCGTACGATCCTTTGCCTTCAATCACAAAGAATGTCGTCGGCAAAATCTTGCTCCCAATGGTCACTTCAACGTTGGTAACTCCATTGACTTCAGAACTCCTGCCCCCATAATCCCTCAACGTCATGTTGGTCTTGGTCAACTCCTCAGGATGTCTACCAATCTTCTTGTAAGTCACCATCAGCATAACATTAACAGCTGCCATCGACCATCATCTTACTCATCGGCTTACCGTTGGCGAAACCATTGAGATACAAGGCCTTCAAGTGAAGATGATCGGTACCAGTAGGCTTGTCGAACACTGCTTGCTGTGGACCCAATAACAACTCGGCAGAAGCTTGTTCTTCCGACTCATTAATATCCAAAGAACTGAATTCACGAGGAAGCAGAAATACCATGTTGACGGGCGCCTCAACTTCATGTACCTGGGACTTGATCTTGGGTCTCCACTCCTTTCTGGTCTTGGGTCCTTTGTCATGGTCATCCTTGTAGTATATGTCCTTGTTCAGCTCCTTGCATCGTGCCCTCTGCACTCTCCGCTTCTGTGTTTTGGTGAATATACCACTTGGACACCATTGGCCTTCCTCTGTGAACCTGCCCTCATGATGCTCATTATAATCTTCCTCCACCCGGTTGACAGGTCCAAGTCTCTCTTGTATCGGGGCCTTCAATCTCCCTTCAAATCGATCCCTCTGGACTCTTGGAGGAAACCTTGAAGGACCAGCCTCCCTGTATAGATCGGCAGACCGTCTGCTGCAACCTGGGCAACCCTTGATTGGCGGCAGTTTCATCCCTTGTTCCCAACAATACTGAAAGAAGGGACAGGCCCAGTGTGGATCAAACTCATCATCATCAGACCTCCTGTCCTCCCTATCTCTTTTCCTGGAATACTTGCCGACTAGAGCAGCAGAACCGCCAATCATGTTGACTGGACCAGCAAAGGGGTTTTCGTCAATCTTCATCGGCCTCTATCCAGAAAACTTGATACGGCCACTTTCAATTGCCGATTGGATCTGCTGCCTAAACACCTTGCACTCATTGGTGTGATGAGATGGGGAATTATGCCATTTGCACCACTTGATCTTCTTCAATTCTTCGGCTGTCGGCAAAGTATGATTAGGCGTGAGTTGGATAAGCTTCTCTTGGAGTTAAAGATCAAATATCTTGTCAGCCTTGTTGATGTCGAAATCATACTGCTTCTCTTCCACCTTTTGTTTGACCCACGAGCATGCCAAAGACTTTCTGTTCCTAGTCCATTCAGCTAGAGCAACTTCATTATTATCATCGGAATCGGAGGAGTAATCGGCATACGCCGCCTAGAACTGCCTGCCACGTGTATTCTGAATGCAACCTTCTAGAATCGAAGCTTTCTGAACCAGCTGGGACAAGCCATCGACTTCTTGAGGTGCAAACTTATCCCTGATCTGAGGCAACAATCCTTGATATGCGATTTCAGCCATTTGCCGATCCGTCAAGTTCAGATTATAACATCTGCCACGGATATTTCTAAACCTTTGCACAAAATCGGCAACTGACTCTCCAGTTTTTTGTCGAACTGCCGTCAAATCAGATATACTCAGCTCTACCATCCCGGTATAGAAGTAAGAATGAAATCTCTTTTCCAAATCGGCCTAATTCTGCATAGAACCCGAAGGGAGCGAGGTAAACCATGAGAATGCCGATCCGGATAGTGACAATGGAAAAAGTCTGACTTTCAGAGCATCTTGAGCTGAAGCTTCCCCCAATTGCGCCAAATATCGACTGATGTGCTCAACTGTAGACACATTATCTTGCCCTGAAAATTTGGAAGATTCTGGCAGCTTGTATCGATGCGGAAGAGCAACCTTTTCCATCCACTCTGGATATGGACGTCGATACATAAAACCTTGCTCTCTGGGCTTGAGATCGAACTGCTCCTTCATAAGTTCTGCCAATTTAGCCACTAAGTCGTCCGAGGAGCTCTGCCCATGCTCCCCAGCTGATTGAAATGGCTGGTTCAACTGCGGTTGCCCTTGAGTAGCTTGCTCCTTGTTGTAATGCTCTCGATAATCTGCTGAGATGTGATATCCTTGGGGTATCTCCTGATTGAACAATGTTGGATCAACATTAGGAGCTAAACTATACTGTGGTTGTGGAATTGCTCCAGCTCCTGAAGTGGCGGAAGTTCCACCTGTTTCCATGCGAGATGCAGACATCGGCACCAATTCTCCACTGGCTGCAATCGGTGCCGATACCTTGGCCTTTCCTAATTCCAGCGTTCTGGCACTTGACGTCCACATATCCATCGGCATGCCATATGGCGGCTGCTTCTGTCCGGGGGTTGAAGTACCTTGGATTGCAGGGCGGTTGTCAGGACCCGAAGTGCGCAAAGGTGTCGCAGGTGGCAGAGTGAACGTTGGCCCGACAAACCCGGTTTCCTTATGAGCAGTACCGTCAAAGATTGTCTTGATCAAATTATACACTGTATTGACCAATACGCCAGACTGATTGACAAACGCATGATGCACGGAGGAACTTACTACTTCATCTAACATAGCCCGATCTGGTAACTTTTCAACTTTGAGCGCAGCTAATTCCTCTGGCTTCAATACCACTCGCAAGTTTGACTTGGTAATAGTCCTGCTACGCATGGTCTTGCACGACTCAAAGTAATTCACCTGACAACCCATTAGGAAACCTTGATATTGCTTCTTTTGATCTACAGTCATCTTTTCCCAGGCAGGTATCTCATTGTTGGCGGTAATTTCAGAAGAATCTTTGCCATCGTTGATGATCAGCGCAGGAATCAGAATTGGTTCCCATCATCATCGACAAGCAAACTACCATCCTTCGCAACAGCTTGAACGAACGACATCTGACCCGAGCAAACTTGATGGTTGTCCCACCGGGTGTGCCAAAAAGTGTGTTGACAGCGAAATTGACTCCTGCCGCTTCACACACGTGGCCTGAGAGATTTGCTTGACTCTGTTCAGGACCAAAACTTGGAACGCAGTGGATTCCGGAGCGTGCCAGTCGATTTTCCCTGCAAATCAACAAAGACGAGAAAAGCGTGTAAAATTCCTGGGCTATCGGCCCCGGACAGGCCGATGCGTAACCGCAGCCGATAGAATAAAAATAATTTAGAATATTAAAAACACTCGGCTGTCGGCTAACAACGAATCGGCATGTTCGCAGAATTAAATACTTGCGCAAAAGACAGCGACTGCATATAAAAGAGTTGGCATCGGCAAATACTAGTATAACATGCAATCGGCAATTGCTATCAGCAAGCAGGGTACAGTAAAACAGTTGTCATCGGTAAACATGCATTCAGATCTATTACTTGTATAAAAAAATACTTTTAAGAAAAAGTACAAGCATAAATCTGAATTTGGTAAACAATCGGCTAAACACCCTGAAAGAATTACTGAACTAATAGATCTGACTAGATCGACACGTTTGCTAATTGCTTTCCCCAGGACAAGTCAACTGAAGGAAATCGTACAACTGGACCAGGTCAACGGTAGTACACAATCGACAAACGATAAACTTAATCGGATCTAATTCGTTCAATAATGACTCGAACAAGTAGCTTAAACAGTAATCGGCATCGACAATTTATCACAAGGCTATAGCAGGACAAGTCAACTGAACTACAGCAAAGAATCGGACCAGGTCTAACAATTCCAAGCAATAAACGTACAATGTCGATCTCTAGTTTAAACTAAGTTGCCGAATAACTAGCAACCACATCAGTTCTAATCAAGGACAAGTCGACATAATAGAAGTTGATGCGCTTACCTGACAAAATCCAAGTCGACAAAACCGGAGCCCCGATGGACGCCGATGTCGACGAAAATCCCGTCGAGAAGTTGTGGCGATACGCCGAAAAGTGATTGTATTGATTGATTAGGGTCTTACAAGACATCACGGGGCTATATTTATACCCCCGACACACTCCGAATCTAACACGATTCGACCAAGATTGACCTTCTAAACTAAAAACAGGAAACAAACTAAAAAACGACTCGGACCCACACACGCACGGACGCACCCCTTGTTCTTCCACGCTTCCGGTGGGCCACCACTTCCTTCTCGCGCCCGCGCTGCTCCTCTTGACACCGACAATGGGCCCCAGGCCAAAATCCGGTGTTAACAAGTTCTCTTTGGGCACAAGCTTAGTCCCTTTGAGGCGGATGATGGCAGCGTAGTTGACATCGATACCTTGTTGAGGCATCATCTTGGAGTTTCTCTATGGCTGAGGAGTTGCTTTGTGTTGATTTTGCTGCGCATCAAGTTCCACGGTCTCCAACAGCTACCATTGTTTTCTTAAGTAAGGTGGTTGAGTGGTCTTCCCTTTAATCGTTAGACTCTATTCGCCTTTGGATTGGCAGAGGTCTAGTGGTTCTGTCTTCCTATGATGGGAGAAGACACAATATGGAGCAGACCATACTCATAAGACTCCTCTGGAAGACATTGAAGGCTGCAAGATGGAGGTCGTACTCATCTTTTTAGCACTTTTGTTAATCGATGTGTGTGATGTACTTGTGACGTGGGTTGATTTTTATCAGTGTAGAATTTGACTGTAATTTTCTTAGAAGTCAAGGCCAGCAGACAGTAGCTTCATTTAAAGCCAAGGCTAAGATTAATGCAACCTTTTCATTATCTAAAAAAAAAGGCCGAGGAAGATGTACGATTTCTTTTTAAAAAGTTTTCCTTTTTAAAATTTTCATTTATAAACCATCAATATGGCCCCTTTGGTCACGCCAAACTGTTCTGCATGACAAATGCTATAGTTGGACAACATGAAAAGTATATAAAAACGCTTGGTTGTTCGACCGGTTCAGAAATGTTTCTGACGTGATACTCACAACGTATAGTCACCCAATGAACGCACACACAAACCTTAATTACCCTTATGAGCATCTTCGAATACTGAGCCGGCAAATCCTTGAGAATGACAAAGTCACTACTAGCGCCTTGCTGTCGATGGCCACGTCGCCTATCGCTAAAAGCACAACGCGTTAAACCCTAAAAAATTCTTTCCCACAGGGTATCGAGTCCATGACCTCGTGTGCTACTGAGGCTCTTGTAACCACTAGGTTAAATGAGCCAAGTCCTGAAAATTTAGCTTCGGATGGTTGTCAAAAAAATAGTAATTTTAAAAAAGATTTAAAATTAGATTTTGTTTCATAGGTTACCTCTCCGCGGCTAGCTACCCTCGACCGATCATGCCTGCCGCTTCGGCCCTCGTAGCCCGCTCGACCACTCCCGACGCCTCATGCGCTACGGCCCGCACCAACACGTCCGCCACCCTAGAGCGCCCCCACACACGCTCCGGTCCCATGCTCCAGCTCGGGTGGGAGAAGGGTGATGAGGCAGAGCTAAAGGGGATTGATGGTGATATGATTTGCATGATGCCGACACTACTTGGGGATCGGGAGTGGCGGGTTGCAGTGGTGGCAGTTGGCGAGGATGGGCAAGCAGCGACACGGGACATGGCGTTGGAGTGAGGAAGGGCGAGAGGCGGGTGGCGGCGGGGGGAAGGGTGAGCGGCGGTTTAGGGTTTGGTAGCGGTTGTGGATTGGCGAGCGCGTGGATGATGGGCTGGGAGCAGAGGGAGGCCGTGGGCACCTGTCGGCGCTTGGTTGGTGCAGGGGGGTGTTGATTACGCTTTTTGCGGGGCGAAATAAGCAGTGCCAAACGATCTTACCGGAATTCAATAGTTGAAGATATTTTTGTCAAATAGTTTGTTGCTTCTTCTCCAAGACGAGTCGATCTCCTTTTTTTTTTTTTTGCGAGGAGATCTCCTTTTCTATTCAAGTCAATCATCTTACATGACACGAGGGAGCTGCTTTTTCTTTCGAAAGCCGACACGAGGAAGCCGGGAGGAAGCTGCTAGAGTGCTTGTCGGGTTTCTTAATGTAAACTACAGTCTGTCATTACCGGGCTTATTTTAAGCATCGTTGAAGTCTTCCCTAGAGCATCGGTGGAACTTTTTTTGTTCCAACTGCCAAGATAGTGCCCGGTGCAATTCTATTTCAAAGTTTTCAGTGGACGAGCTGAACAGCAGCAGCAAAACCTTCTTTGCATCATGCACACCAATAGCCATATATACGCCACCCTATAAATAGGGGCGGTTACGCATCACCACAGGAAGCAAAAAGCAAGGATGGGTGAAACGGTCAAGCTCATCGGTGCATTCGGCAGCGGGTTCAGCCACCGCGTTGAGGTGGCCCTGCGCCTCAAGGGAGTGTCGTACGAGCTCATCCTCGAGGACCTGAGCAACAAGAGTGAGCTGCTGCTGAAGCACAACCCTGTCCACAAGCTTGTGCCAGTGCTCCTCCATGGCGACCGCTCCGTGGCTGAGTCCCTTGTCATCATCGAGTACATCAACGAGGCCTTCAACGAGCCAGGTATCTTGCCGACGGACCCGTACGAGAGGGCCGAGGCACGTTTCTGGGCGCAGTTCATCGATCAGAAGGTACCAAAAATTAAACTCGTTACTTGAGACGATGCAAATTAATGCATCGATCGGCAAGAGTGTTCACTGACGACTATTATTGTTCGTTGCAGTTCCCGAGGTTTTTCTGGATGTCCCTCTGGTCGCTGGACGAGGAGGCCCGGCGGAGCGTGTTGACGGAGGCGAAGCAAAACCTGTCGCTTCTCGAGGCGCAGCTGAAGGCGAAGGGGAAGCGCTTCTTCGGTGGCGATTCCGTCGGCCTCGTAGACATCGCCGCTAGCGCGCTGGCGCACTGGTCCGGGGTCTTCGAGCAGATCTGCGAGGTGACCTTGCTCACACAAGAGGAGTACCCCGAGCTGTGCAAGTGGGCCAATCGCTACGTCAACGACGACACCGTGAAGCAGTGTCTGCCGAGCAGGGACGAGCTTGTTGCCATGTTCACTGCGTGCAAGGAGATGTTTCGTGCCATGGCAGCTTCACACAAGTGATCGAGTTGGATATCTTTGGGCGCCATAAAATAGGCTGATGCCTGAGGGATTGTACGAACGAGTAATCGTGCTACTCTTGGATTTTTTTTGCAATAAGATGTTAGAATGGTTTGGGTTTGGATGGTGTTTGTGTTTTTTTCTCTCGGTTCATTGTGACGATAGCCAACACCTGCTTGCCCGAGACTGGGCCCTTCCCTTCACCTCCTTGACGGCAAGCCCCAGGATCCTCACCTGCGTTCTTTTTTTCCTTTGGTGCAGACAGCAGCAGCTGTCTGTAAGTTTTTCGATTGTTACATACAGACAGTAAAACAGACAACTCGTACAATACATCATCTATTAGTCTGTCTGTATACAACTGAATTCACAAATGATGCTATAAAACAATGTGATCAAGTGTGGATTTTACCTTGTATACCATGTTGTTGCTTGTAGAAGAAAATCAATTGTATATTAAAATAAATTGAATAATATATAGATAGATAATAGATAAAAATGTTCTCATCTCTCATAGGCACATCAAACTGAAGCACTACATCTTAGTCTAGCAGAAAAATATTCAAAGTATATATATGCTTGTTTATTTTGTCAGATACATTGTTTTTATTCACTTTAGACTATTGGTATGAAGACTATTTTCAGAATGGCTGTTTTTACAAAACTACAAGGACTAAATCAGAAAAATAACAATCTTATCCTGGTGGAGGCGTGGAGCTCAGCCTCGTGAGTAATCCTGGGACTTGGGCCGGGCCAAATCCGGGTGGGCCGTGGCCCGAATGTTTGGCACGGCCCGTGGCACGGCCCGGCCTGATGGGATTTTGTGCCGTGTCGTCCTGGCCCGAGCTGACAGGCTGTGCCGTGCCGGGTTTTTGGCGTATCGGGCCGGCACGACACGACACTATTACATAGGCCGTGCTCGGGCCGGCACGACACGAAGGCGGCCCGACGGCCCGGATTTGGCCCGGCAGTGTGTTCTTGTCAAGTTCTTTAGCCAACATTATTTTTGTTATTTTAATTTGTATTTTAAAATACAAACTTGTATAGATTTTGCATATGTGATCCAAATTTGATGATTCTTTTTTCTATAATCTTCAAAACATCATCTCTATCATGTGGAATCTTTGTATGCAAACTTCTCTAGTTCAATTTTGTACTAATCAATCAATACACTAATGGTTACTATTCATGATTATCTTCACTTTTTTGTTAATCCCCAACCAATTTGAATTTTTAAGTAATTTTTTGTGTGGATGTACAACTTCTATATATCTACACATAGAAATTTTGTATAATTTTTTTGTGGCACTTACACTCATGTAAGTTTGAATTGCTCCTTATTTGTCTCAAATGCTCATATATTGTTTAGTAAATTTTGAACACACATTCATGTAAACATTGTTGAAAAAATTCCCTAGAAATTGTAGAGGTTGATATTGACTTGAAACAACTCCACACCAAAATTGATTTCAAAATTCAATATATTTTTGAAGATAAAAATTGCAAAACCTCACTTTTCCTTTGTTTTTTTTGTCGCACTCAAAGTATAATGATTTTGGAACTCAAATTTGATATGCACATGTAATATATCTGTCCTAAGCTATTGTAATTGTGGTGGAATTTTTGAAATTATTTTATCCATGTAACACTATAAAAGAATCAATTTAAACAACAAATATGCTTTCTCTACACTGAAAACGCGCTCCTGAAAGAGGGTTCCATTAAAACCAGGCCGTGCCCGTGCTTGGCACGGCCCGACGACGGCCCGCCGTGCTCCGTGCCGTGCCAGGGCCGCATTTTCATCATGTCGGGCCGACCGGCACGGCACGACGTGGCCCGACAGGCCGTCACGGCACGGCACGAAGCACGACGGGCCCGTGCCGTGCCGGCCCGAGTCCCAGCATTACTCGTGAGTGGTGGGCGATGCTTATCCATGGAGCTCGCGCTCCTGATGGCCATGGCGTTTGGGCGCTGCAGCTTGTGGGAGAGGCGCCAAGGCTTTGCGTAGGTGAGATGTCTGGAGAGAGGAAGCCACAGCAGGCGCAACGTGCAGTTCGATAGCCGCAGGAGGCATGGCGCACTGCGAGGCAAGGCATGGCGGACGAGGCAGTGCAAGGCAAGTTTGGGTACGGACGGAGCAAGCTCAGGTAATCCCAACAATGTCGAGATTAGCACCTCCCTCGTGCTCTGCCAAAGCTTTGCGCCCTTCTACTCCTGCAAGATTTCGCCTCGCGCTACCGCAATTTTGAGACTTCTTGCCGCATGCTGCTGCAGCTCTTGACTGGATTGGGATGAAATTGTGGTCGAGAGGGAAAGAAATTTAGTAGCCAAAAATGGTTTGCGGCGATGGATATTTGCCTCTGCCTCCACCATTTTTCCGCCTGGTCGCCGCAGCAGATCAAGAGAAGCCAACGAACTCGTCATCGTCATCTGGGAGCACGAGCCGCTGCCGTCGTCTGATGAGGCGACGGCATCCTCCTCTCTCTTCATTAAACTACACAAAACTGACTAACGTGATGCTGTATAGACAGCGCATTAAACAGCGTTGTACATGCCCTGAGGCGACGGCATCCTCCTCTCTCTTCATTAAACTACACAAAACTGACTGACGTGGCGCTATATAGACAGCGCATTAAACAACGCTGTAGATGCCCTTACCTTGTTGCTGGTGCCAAATCACACCCACGCAAACATGAGCTGCGCTGCCATGCCTGTTCATCGTTTCTCGCCGAGCAACTCAGTTTCAATATTCATTTTTATACAATGAAAGTTGAACTCAATTTGATACTTCACCATGATAGCATCTTTTATAGGAACAAGTTGATTAACTTCTAAGTTTGAGGCCTAAAAATGAATTCATTTTCTGTTTACTGGAGGCTGCTGCTCTCTGATCATATCACCTGAAAACCGAAACAGTTGAAAACTCGAAATTCCTTCAAAAATCATACTTATAGTGTATCGAAAGGTTAAAAATTCATCATCCATAGCTGTTGTAGTATGACGGATGTAGGATCAAACTCAACATTTTCATATCTTACAAACCCTTACTCTGAACAGGATTCGGAAACCATTTGATGTGCCTTTGGGCCTTGAAAAGGTCAAGTTGAAAGTTCAAAGGGCAAAATGCTTCCCTTTTTTAGGAGAAAAAAAATACTAGTTTTTTCTGAGCTGAATTGAAATCCTCTATCTAAAGGTCAACGAAATGTCTTAACCCCGCCAAAAAGTTTCTGGTCTGAATTTTAACTATAGGATATTTAAAACTCCAGACATTCAATTTAAAATTTTCATCTTGAAATTGCATAATTTGTACCGAAAATTCCTGCAAAAAATTTGAATAATTTTGCACCTCGCTCAGTTCACTTAATTAATTTTGAATGATTCACGTCAACAATTTCTAATTTGAATAATTTGAATCAAAGTCCCCTCTTTCATTTTGATTTTGAATATTTCCCACCTGAGTTTCCGTGAAAGAAGCGGAGCCGACTACGTCTACTCTCTGGTTCGTTCGCCTTCCACCGCCTCCCGCCCGTGCGCTGCCACCAAACTCTATCTTCGCTGCCTCACCTCGCCCCGGCGCGAAACAAGGCCGCTACCGCCGGCAGGTGAGCACCGCCTTCTGCTGAGCTCTTTCTTCCCGTCCTTGCGGTGCTCCAGACCTCTTCTTGCGGCAGGTTGGAGACGGGGCCACCGTTGCTTCGAGGGAGACACGCCGACGCCGCCATGCCTACTTCGCCATTGACAAGACGCTGTCCGTTCTTGTCTCCTAGGTGAGCGTCCCTATCGACTCATTCATGTTTCTGATCCGCTGTTCGACCCCTACGGCATGGTCTCAATCTTTGTTTCGCACCATATCGACCGGAATGTGGAAGTTGTCCATCGGCCACTGCACGACATCGAGACGTGGAGCATCAGCCGCCGTCTGAATCCGTTCGCAGTCGACCGCCTCTACTTCCGGTTCTGCGCGACGTCCTAACCAACAAGCATCCCTAGGCACTACATGATTTGCAACTTTTCCCTACAGGTTTTAACAAGTGGCCGATAGTGTCTGGTACAATTGGTTAATGATGATCGAAGACGACATAGCGCTGCTAATTCTAATAAGATACGAACTAAATGTCTTAAGAAATGTCGTTAACATGATAATAGTTATAATATATGGATGAAACTATGTACAATTTTTGAATAATGCTTTGCAACAAGCCATCTTTTATTGGTTTCCACGAGAATTTGCATCGATCCATGTTTAGATAGTAACATGCTAACAATATGAAAGCAACGTTTGTTAATTAGAAATGCACTATCTAGATGGAAACATGCATAGAGCACGATTGTGTGTGGAGAGAAGTCATGTCCACATCTAGACACCTAACTTCAAACTTTTCAACACTAGTAGGAATATTTAGTCTATATGTCCTGGTGTTACCACATTAGACCATATAATGGTGTGATGAGCTACTTACCAAACTATGATTTTTCTAATCGTGCCAAATGATGTTTTGCGATGCATATCATAGCCATGGACATCAAGTTTTTTTTCATCATCCTTGAAGTGTAATAACCCACTATAGCAGGGTGCCCATGAAATAGTCCACTACGTAAGAAGCACACGGCATTTCGTAGTGGTCTAATAAAAAAAACTTTCATTTTGTGCGAACTCAATTGATATTTTTGGGTTACCCCAAGGGTGTTTGCACCAAACGTTTTCTGTGCCGAAAATATCTGCACGGTAGATGGTACTCGATGAGCAATGCTACATCCACGTAAAGGACTTACGTAATTTCTACGCACTGCTGATGTGGCAATCAATGATAGATCAGGTTTTGCTTAAATTAAAAAATGTAGATTATATTAATCAATGACACGGTGCCATGTGGACCTCAATCCTAGTCAGCGCGTAGCTCTAGCATTACTAGTGCTCCATTAGCGTACGCGCGGGCTGCGCAAACCGGCGGAACAGCGCAAGGCTGGTTCGGCAGGCCATGACTCTATTGTTATTAGGTTAAATTATTCCTTTCCTGAATCTCGACACAACGGGGTGGTGGCGCAGTTGGTTAGCGCGTAGGTCTCATAGCTATTCAGTTATCCTGAGGTCGAGAGTTCGAGCCTCTCTCACCCTAATTTCTAGAATCAGCAGTGATGAAATGCTCTTGTGGCAACATGGGTCGCCACATGCATCTGAATTTCAGGTGACTAGGGCTAAACAGAGCTGATTTTTTTATTATTTTTTAGTTCCGTTGCTGGCCTGAATTGCTGCTGGTTGTGATGAAGTATGTAGTTTTTTTTTATAGGAATACTAGTTTCCCTTACTCAGTTGCTCCAGGCATATCGCCGGAGACCAGATGAGATACAAAGGTGGGGACATGGCTCATGAACACGTTCGAGCCAGAGCAAACAACACTCGCCCCATACGTAGCAAGGCAATCAGCCACTTTGTTACACAACCTCGGACAGTTTAAAATCTCACAGCTATCAAATCCCGAGTCCATGATTTCTTTAGTCCTTCGAAACAAAGCCCCATTTGCATGGCGATCATACTCCGTTGTTGTCAACGCTTTCTTCAGTTCAGTTGCATCTGTTTCCAAAATAATTCTTGACATCCCAAGGTGAGCCACTCTTTCCAAACTATGTAGAGCAGCTAAAGCTTCAGCATGTAAAGGGCTTCAAACACATGATAGATTCCCACATCCTCCTTCCAGAAATTCACCATCTGCACCTCGAGCCACAAAGCCCCAGCCACCTGTACCCGTTGTTTCTCTGAAAGAAGCATCAGTATTTATTTTGTATACATCACTTGGTGGCAGTCTCCATTTTTCCTGTCTAGCAGAGGCCGACTTCTTGTTTTCTTTCGCAAGCTGCTGAAACTCTGCAACATAATATAGGACCACCGAATACACTTCTTCCCGTGTCCACTTCTTCTGTCCTGTATTTTCTTTATTCCTTGCCGACCACCATCTCCACAGCAAAACAAAAATCTTTAGCTGCACAACCCCTGGAAACGACCAGATTTTTGTGATGACTTCCTGCCCCGATCGACATTGCGCAAGCTCCATTCGATACTCTTCCAATTCCAGTCGCCTCCAACAGTCATTTACCCCCTTACATTTGAAGAACAAGTGTCCACAGTCTTCATCGAGCCGGCTGCACATGTCAGATATCTTTTCCTCCTTCATGCCCCGCCTTGCTAGATTGCATCGAACCGGATGACTATTGTGAGCCAGGCGCCAGATAAACATTTTCACTTTATTAGGCACATCCAGCCTCCAGATTCTTCCCCAATCAAAGGATTTGAAACCTTCATGGCGCAGTTCTGATGCTGAAGCGTCTCTGCCTTTGTCTCTCTCCCTTTTCTGCACTGCTAATTTGTACGCCGACCTGACCGAGAAAATTCCTTTCTTGTCAAAATGCCATGCAGGCCAATCTCAATTGCATCATTCGCGTTAATATTCAGAATCGCCCGCGCATCAAAATCCCAGAAGATATCTTTAACGAGACGCTCATCCCACTGTCCCGTGGCTGGGTCTAGCAACTCCGACACCGTTGTGAACAAAGATGCACCCCCTCGGGGTGGACACTCTCCTTGTAAGTACATGAGGAACCCAGGGGTACCACATATTTATGGAATCTCCATTCCCCACCCGCCAAACAACACCTTCTCTCAGTAGCTCGACCCCTTTCAAAATGCTACGCCATGTGTAAGAAATTCCATTTCGAGGTTCACACTTGAGAACGTTGCAATCTGGGAAATACTTTGCCTTTAGCACCCTTCCACACAGAGAGTCCGGATTTATGAGAAGCCTCCATGCTTCCCTAGCCAGCATTGCCAAGTTAAAAAGGTGCAGATCTCTGAACCCCAGCCCGCCATTTTCTTTTGACAGGGTCAACTTCTCCAAAGACAGCCAATGGATCTTGTTTTCTTTATCATTTTGGCTCCACCACCAGCGTCCAATCATTGAATTCAGATATTCACACAGGCCTTTTGTTAGATCAAAGCAATACATGGCGTAAGTTGGGATCGCTTGGAGCACAGCCTTGACAAAAATTTCTTTTCCCGCCTTCGACAAAAGCTTTTCTTGCCAACCTTGAATCCGGAGCCACACCTTCTTAATACAGAGAAAAGTGATGCCACAACGTCTGTATGGGACCACCCTAAAAATTCCTAGCATGGGAACTAGATTGAGCTTAATGTTCGAGTATGTACACCGTTATGTGATGAAGTATGTCACGCGTGATTTTTTGAGCTTTGTCAGAAAATAAAAATGTGTGGTTATCATGTCAAATTTGCATATGTTTTCATATCCAGTCGTTAAGGTTTGTGTAAAGTTTTGGAACACACTGATGAAACACATAATATTCTCATTTGGTGTCTTCTCCCAACTATATTCATAAGTTGGGGCTGGGGGTAAAAGATCTTGAGAGCCAAAACCATTGTCTTCTCATGAAGTTCATTGACAAACTCTACAATGGCGAGTCCCTTCCGTGGAAAACTTGGCTCCTGAGCAACATCAGGGGCGAGCTTGGCGAGCACGCCAATGACTCTTACCTGGGCCGTATCTTTCAAGAAGAACTCCAGCGCTATCGAAGCTTGACCAAAGTCATTGTCCACAATGGTGCCGCCACCTCCTTCTGGATGGACGACTGGACTGATCACGGCCCGCTTTGCCACAAGTACCCTGCTCTTTTCTCTCATGTCATCAAGCCCCACGTGTCCGTTCGTACGGCTCTCTCCAATGGCCTTCACCTCACCCTCCAACCTCGCCTTACGGCCGCGGCGCGCGATGAGTTGCGCGATCTATCGGACAATTTAAGTCATATCTCGCTCACGGATGAACTTGACGAACGCTACCTCGCCATTCAAGGAACTCACCGCTACACCTCTTCTCGCGCCTATAAACTCATGTGCAATACTGGCGTGACCGACCCTGACTCCTTTCACATTTGGCAAACCCGGCTGCCCACCAAAATCAAGTTTTTCTCCTGGCTCCTCTGCAATGGCCGGCTGAACTGCAGGGCAAACCTCCTCCACAAGAACATCCGGAAGCCTGAGGATTCCTTCTGTGAACGATGCCCCACTGTCCTCGAGACGGATAAGCATATCTTCCTTGACTGCCCCATTGCTGTAACCTTCTGGGCCTCCATTGGAATTGACCCTACATTCATGTCCTTGACCACCCCGTGGAACACCGCTCATCCGAGCCACCTCCCCTCTGTTGTCTGGACTGACGTCCTTCTCATCCTCCTCTGGCGACTATGGAACTCTAGGAACAAACTGATCTTTGAACACAGGTCTGATGGAGTGTGCGACATCATTCGAGCTGCGATGGCCGATTTGGACCTCTGGCACCACAGGTACAAGCAACACCAACAAGAGCTAGCTATGTGGCGTTCCTACCTCACCCAATGTATTCCCTTCTCAACTTCAAATCATATGTAACCCTTCCCCTGGTATGCCGGGGTGTACTTGTATTTGTTAACCTGCACTTTTCGTTCAATGAAATCAAGTAGGCGGGGATCCTCTCCCCTCCGAATTGTTCAAAAAAAAAAAAAAAAGTTCAATCCGACACGAATAGTGAAATAGAAGGGAAGTTGTATTCAAGAGAGGAACAAATTAACTGGAACGGAATCATTCATTGTTAAATGAATAAATGAAAAAATGTTCTTGGAATAAATGGAAAAAATAACAACTTTAACGTCTCTCGTTACAAGAGATTATGAACACAATAGACGTGTGAAGAATGCGAGCTCTCTGCATGGTCAACCAATGACGGGGAGTTGGATGGGCTTCTTGGAGAAAGAGGGATGTACAGGCGCCTCAGCAAGTGAGTTGGCATGGCCTGCTCTCTTCTCTCTTCAAGACTTCCTGTCTGTGCAAATGTAAGTAAGGATGTTGGACTACATACCACTAGATCAACAACTCATCGAAGAAATCATAAAAGCAAGGTGTTCGTGATGATGTGTACCTCAATCTCAAATCAGCTGATGTGCATATGGAGCAGAAGCTTGAGGGCCTCCCTGAATGTGTTTTGAGCTTGCCGAGGTGCGAGCTTGGACAAGTCCGTACGTGCTCACCTCCGGGCCACCCACCCTCTTGGCCATGTCCACCATGCATGGCGCGCTCCGTCGCGAGATGATCAGAAGCCGTGGCTGCCGCCGCAATGTCCCACCGGTCGCCGCTGAGCTCTACTGTTTGCTGGCTACCAACAATGATCGAAAGGCTCGCATGGCGAATGCCAGTGGAACGGTCTTGGGTTTTTATGGCATAGAAGCAAGCGTGATTAGCAATGGCCTCTTTCATGTCTAGCAGTTTAGGTCTGCCCTCCCTGTCCCATGTCGGCAGGCAACAAATGCCACGAAATAAATGTTGCACCATACGCTCGGCACCATGCGTGTTCCCTTAGAGTAACTGTAGTCTTGCATGGCGTACCTTGCTCCACAGTCTGTAGCTTGCATGCTTTGATCATGCTACATATGTGCAACCCAGCAGCACGGCCACTGCTTTATTGCGACGCGTGCATACGTGCTTACAGCCTCGATAATGTGACCGTAATAGCTATACTAATCTCTAACCATCCCGTTTGCTAAGCCTCCACGCGGCGGCCATTTAGCATTTGCTATGCCCACAGAAGTGTTTAGCATTTTCAAGTCAAAAACAGAGTCAGACTGTTGTGCCCATGGCCAACTATGACAGATTCAACGGCATTACAAGCAAACACCGAACCCAGATAAGGATGAACTTCCCAAAGGACACAGTAGCCCAAAATTCAATCTGGTGCAGAATCATTTGAAACCGTAATGCGAACATGCTGATCCGACATTCAAATCGAACATGATCAACGGAAACAACCACGGGTGAGAAGGGAGGGACCGATGGAGACGAATGGAACCACGGCTGAGTACCTAGCATGACGATGTACCTGTTCTTGCGGACGTTGCCTGCTTGCTGAGGATAGGTTGGTCTTGGAAGCGCCGGCGTCGGCCTTCGAGTGACTCGACGTGGTGCTCTACCGAGTCCGACATCCCCTCTCCTCTCATTTCCTTCGAGAGTGACTCGAAGTGGTGCTCCAGGAAATTGCTGCGAGGTCAGCACGCGCGCAAGGGAATGGAAATTCGGAAGCTTTGGTATACTCTGATGTTCGGCTTGGACTCTTGAGAACTTCACAACTCAGTCCTGGATTTGCAGGATATTAACCAACGGATAGTTACTGGAGCTGAGCGGTTTCGTCTGCAACAAATATCAAGGTCGAATTGATCCCGTGAACACTACGGTATGTAGTTTTTTGTGCATGGGGCATATTAAACAAAAATAAAAAACTCGCCAATTATTTTCTATCTTATATAATGTAATAAATACATTATAACTTGAATTTATGTATAAAGATATTTTTGTTACATTAAATATAGGACATCGATGACAACTTGTCACATCACCACATTTGGCGCGATTAAACGGGAGCTTGTGGACCTCTAATTGGTCATGCAATTTGCTACCGAATGAAAAGAGGTTAATATAATTATTACTCAAAAATGCTATTTATATATGATTAGAAGGTGAGTCCACTTTCGCTGGGCCCTTCGGTTTGGACCCGAAATCCTTCGAGAGTGAGTGGTTCGATTCCATTCACAAGACTGAACGAAAGAAAATGCAAGTGATACGAGATTCCATTCGTTGTTTCATTGCACTAATTAAGAAATTTAAGACATGGCAACATGGGGCAAGTTTCATTTCATTTTTAGTTATTTCCCTGCCCTATTTCCTTTTACCCATATTTTTTTTTGCAGGGGTTGCGCTACAAGGGTTAGATTATGCACAAGCTAGTACTGGTGTAATGGTTTATAGGTGAAAGAGAAATACAATTATTGAAAATAAATCCTAATATTAGCGATGTCCACGGATAATCGAAGTGCTTAATAATATTGATGTTTATATGTCTTAATATATTTTCTGGAAGTTTGTGGTGAATAAATTACTGTAACATCACATATATTTTATTTTATTCTATATGACCCAGTGTTACGACATTGGGACAATGTAGTGGCGTGATGAGCTACATGTCAAGCCATGGTTTTTTTAATCATGCCAATCGATGTCCTGCGATGGATATTATAATAAGGGACAAAGATTGTTTTTCATATTTGAAGTGTAACAACCCATTATATGGGGTATTTATGAAACAAACCATTACGTACGAAACACACGGCATAAATGGAGATGCTACTATGCTTCATTTTGTACGACGACTGATATTTTGGGTGACAAAGAGTTTTTTTTTTCCTTTTCTTTTGAGATCGGTTACAAAGAGTCTTTGCACCAAAGCCTGCGGGCAGCGAGCGGGCTGCTGTGCAAACCGGCAGAACAAAAGGACGGCCGTGGTGCGCGGGAACCTTCGGCGTGATTTCTGATCCCACCACGTTGCTGGTTTGACTATATAGTAACTTTTCTAATTCTTATTATCACAACGGGGTGGGGGCGCAGTTGGCCAGGGCGTAGGTCTCATTGCTGTTGAGTTAGGTCGAGAGTTGGATAAAATGAAAGTCAAATTCCAGACCAAGTTGGAAGATCATTGTACTTTTTTTTTTCTAATGTGGAATCACCTTGGTCCCAAAGGAGAGGATCTCCATACCTCGCGTTAACTTATTATGCATTGGGGTGCCTCGCTGCTGCTTCTTTGGATGGTTCCATGGTTGGTTCACCGTTCACGTTAAGGTTTCTTTTGAAAACGCGAGGAGAATGAATCTAGGATCCCGCTAGAGGACACAACCAGGAATGCTTCTTGGCGAGGAACACTTATGTGAGAACGGTCTTAGACTGCGCCTGTTCATCCGATACGCTGGGTTCGTAGTCAACGATCTTGTCATCGGTTTGAGGACCAAGACTGTGCTCATGGTCATGGACGTGTTCCTCGCCACGAGGGGAGGAAGTAAAGTCGTTAGAGTAGTCTGCGGTATCCGACAAAACTGCCCTTGCATGCATGCAAGAATGGCCGGCTGGCACGGCGCGCCAATGCATATATAGCCCGGGACATCAAAGATATTTTTTCCCATCCTTGAAGTGTAATAATACACTATAGCAAGGTGTCTATGAAATAGCCCACGACGTAAGAAACAGTCTAAAAAAAACTTTATTTTGTACGAACTCAATTGATATTTTCGGGTTACTCCAAAGGTGTTTGCACCAAACATTAACGTTTTATGTGCTGAAAATATCTGCACGGATGGTGCGATTTGCTTACGAGCGGGCGGGCTGCGCAAACCGGCAGAACAGCACGCAATAGCTTTGGCAGGCCATGACGCTGTGGTTACAAGGTTAAATTACTACTTTCCTGAATTACACCACAACGGTGTGCTGTTGCAGTTGGCTAGAGCGTAGGTCTCATAGCTAGTGAGTTATTCTGACGTCGAGAGTTCGAGCCACTCTCACCCCAAATTACAATCAGCGATGATGAAATGCTCCTGTGGCAACATGGGTCGCCACGTGCATCACCTTACCAGGTGACTAGGGCTTAACAGAGCTGTTTTTTTTTTATTCCGTTGCTGACCTGAATTGCTGCTGGTTGTGCTGACGGATGTACTCAATACAGAGAAAACTGATGCTACAACGTCTGATAATGTTGAATGATCTTCATACCTAATGTACTGGTAAAATACAAAATATGTTCGCATTGTATCAAATGATTTCAACAGTTTGTAAGTTATGAAAGCGAAAGGCCAAAACAACTTCCTTTGAGGAAAATCATTGAACCTTAGAATTGCTGACTACTTAACTATCTGAACAAAAGGATAGCCACTTTTCATGTTTGTATATTGATGCAGATGTTGTCAGAAATCCTGCTCTCACTACGGTGCATCAACATAAAAAAGATGCGTAACTCTTCAGCAGCTGAATTCACAAAGGGAGCAAGTAGAAACATGGGACAACTATACATGTCATGAGTCATTCAAATGTTACAGAGTTCGAGAAATGAAAGACTCACACGTTTATAACACATGATCGAAAAAAAAGTAGTACCCGCCCATTTCCGCCACTGCACTGGCGTTGTCAAGATGGAAATCTCATAACAAGGCAAAAAAAAAAAAATGTATATCAAAACCGTTGACCAGGCTGCTTGACAGTAATATGATTTGTTTGCTCACTCATGTTAGTCCACTCAAAAGACCAAGACCCAGGATCGCAACTTATGTTGACGCCTGATGCCAGGCGCGTTAAGATAGATAGAATCATAGAATGCAGAGTAGAAACATAGAAGAAAATTCCAAGGCAAGGCCGCAAAGCCGCTGGTCAGGTTGCCTGATCAATTCCAATGCATAAACCACCCTCGAAATTCCTAGCATGGGAACTATATTGAGCTTAAAGTTCGACTATAAACACATTGGCTTTATGCTTGATTAACTCACAACCTGAGCTAATTAAAATCTTAGGCCCTGTGTCCGAAATGATCAGATTAGGGTGACTTAATTGAAACTTCAGCACAATTAGGACATCATAATGATTCTTACTGACGCATTCAAAAAAAGGAAAGGATGAGGGGAGTGTGGTTTGCAAGCATCCCCAGCAAGGATTGAAATCTCGAGAAAACCGGAAAAACCGAAATCAATGAAACCGGACCGGTTACCGACAAAACCGACCGGTAACCGATTATGCTACAGTACATAGATTCGGTTTTTACCAAAACCAGACTTCCGACAAAACCGAACCGGACCGGTAAGTCCGGTCGGACCGGTTACCATCGGTTTTGAAAAACCTGATCCCCAGCCTTCTTTGAAGGCCATGCTATGCGAGTACCAGGGCTCGAGCCATATGGTCATCTCACGCCTACGTACCTTTAGGCCTCCTTTGGAACACAGGATAGGAAAAACACAGGAATAGGAAAAACGCAGGAATTGAAGTAGCATGCTTTTCTATTCCTATGGAAACTGAAAACACAGGATTTGAAAAGAGAAGCCCTTTGGTAGCATCATCATAGGGAAAACAAAGGAACATGATACTTGTGCATTTCACTTGTTGCCCTTGTTTTAATTTAATTAACCAGCCATTAGGCATGTTAACTTGGTCTAATTGAAGTGAAAGAACAAGAAAGACGAAAGTACTTGTGCATGATCAAGGAAGACATCAAATGGAATCGCATGCTGTTGTATAACCATGCATAGGTGCCAGGAAGGACTTCAAGCTGTAGTGGATTCTTTATTATTTCCTCTTTCTCATGCAAAGCGGCACATACAATGCAATTAGCAGCCTGCATCAGCTCTTTGTCTTTGCGTAGGAAAATTTCCAAGAGCTCAAACCTCATGCTATCTTTTCAGTGAAATTGAGCAAAGGAATCCAATCCTATGGAATTTTTCCTTCAGCTTTCCTGTGAACCAAAGGGCTACATAGGAAAAATTCCTTAGGAATCTGAATCCTCCAAATTTCCCATGAAATTCCTTCAATCCAAAGGACCCCTTAGTGTTTTGCCAACTGACCTATAATTTCAGTTCCTGTACCAGCACATCCTTGATTTGTATTGAATTCTTTGTAACAGCACTATATGGTATGAACACAACCGTTAGCTAAAGTAATGGAAAGAACACAAAAGGAGGTACATTCCCTACATGATTATGGTACCAATCATGATTATTGGGAGTTGAATCTCCAAAACAAGTTCATACCCCGTGCAGACTTCTCTACTGATCAACTTTCTTGTGAAAAAAAAGGGCTAACAAATCAAGTTCATACTTGGCGAAATTAGAAGGCACTTTAAGTCTTTAACATCATTGCTCCAAAGCAAGTATTCACACAAACTTTGTGCAAAGGAAATCGATCGGCACGCGAATGAAACTAAAAAAAGAACGTCAAAAAACAAGGCCTAAATCGGCAACGATCAACTGTCCGGAAAACCAAATTTCAAACGACGCCCCCACTCTCCCACCCAGTCACTGTACCTGTTCCCAGCACCAAGAATAAATCCAGACGTGGACTGCCGGTGAGACTGCACGTGGGCCCGAACACAGCAGGCAGCGGTCAATGGCGGGAACCATCTACCAAACCCCACCTTGTTGAACCCGCCAACCAACAAACGCCCGCCCTATTCAAATCGGAGGGAGCCCATCATCACCGTCGTCCTCATCATCTCCCGCCGTCTTTGACCGTCCGCCTCCTCCCCCTCCCTCCTTCCACCAAACAATCTCTGACCTGACCGATGCTTCTTCAGACCGCGCAATTAAACAAAGAAACAACGAGTTCTCTGCAGCTACATCGCGAAGTTCTCCTTTCTTGACCTGATCAGCCTCCTACCGCGCCATTCAGGCTTCTGCACGCCCGCCATCGCAGCACGGCATATATATAGGCTAGGCCAGTCCAGCAGGAGACTAGCAGGGAGCTTACTCTGAATTCTTGCCTGTAACACTTGGCTATATCTCTGGTTTGCTCTGCTCCAGCCGGGCGCGAATGGCGCGCAGAGAGTGAAGCGGCAGCGGCGCTTGGTGAGTTCTTTCTTGCTGTTCCTCTGCTCCGTTCTGTTTTGCTCCATCTGCTCTGCAGCTTTGATTTCCCTGGTCTTGTGGGCTTGTGCATATAGTGGCATGTTTGGTGGAATGGTACTCCGTATATGGTTTGGACAAGATGAAATATGGCGTCAGTTAGTTATATGTACTAGTGCTTATTTGATTTTAAAGGGACTGAACATCGATGTCGGGATTAAGTTTCCGTTTCGTGCAGGTTTAGTTATTTGGTTGCCCAATTGTTGCCTTCGAACTTTCCTTGTGCTCAGATGAATTTGTTCTTCTTTATCTTCCTTGATTACTAGTTACTACTACGGACCTAGCAGTTAATACTATAAGTAGTTAAAAAGTACGTAGTTCGATCATAGAAGATACTGAAACATGGAGTCCCATTTCCCTGCAGAACACTTCTTCTGAAGCTTCCTATACCACCCAGACATGACGGAATCGACAAAGTTGACCAGGTCCACAATGGAGGTGCAACTGACTGTAAAAAGTTCCAAATCAAATGGGCGTAACACGCCGCCTCGTCACAGCGGCGATGCGAAGGCCATTCCCAACTACCTCAAGCCGTCAACTGGATCATGCCACCATGTGTGCAAGTACGGCGGCACGCACACATTTGATGAGAAAGAGGCGCACAAGGCCCAACCCAAGTCTCGGAAGCAGCCACCGGTTTCAGACCACCAGAAGTTTCAGAAGAGGACACTGATCAGGGTACGGTTGGTGCCCCGGAATCTTTTCGGGGATTTCGGCAGAGGTGCAAAGGTTGAGAAGGCGGCCGCCGACAAGGAGAAGAAGGTGGAGAATGTGGAGTGGAAAGACATTTTGGCGTATGACACAGTGCCTGCTCATGGATCCCTGACGGATCTTGATAAACTCTCGGGCCAAGTCATGGTTTCAGGCGATGTCAAGAAGAAGGATGCGATGAGGGGAAAGAAATCATATGGTGAGGCCAAGATCACTGGACAAGTGGATGATGTCAAAAGTCAAACTGAATCACCAGACAAAAAGATGGTTAAGTCTGCCGGATCGAAGATGACCAGCAAGGTTTCCACAGAGCCTACTCACAAGAACATGAACACTGACACTAAGAGTGTGAAACCCCCCAAAGGGAAGAAACCTACAACTTTGGCCGTAAAAAAGAAGGCTGTCGATCAAGAATTGGTTGATGGTTATCAACCACTCTCTCTTTCCCTCTTACAAAAACGCGCAAGCCTTTTGCGCGATCTCGAAGAGGAGATGGTTGATGAACCTACCAATGTCAATGAAGTCAAGGCAACTTACTCTCTTGACCAAGAAGAGTTTGCTGCAGCTGAAGAAAGCAGGCCAGTACCCGCGCACCGCAGGGTAAAGAGCATGAGCCTCAGCAGCCGATCGGTGCGGTTCCCTTTCACACGACAAGCGAGCAAGAATTCGGCTACCTTCAAGCTGCGGTCCAAGAGCAGCAAAGGGCCAATCCTGCCATCCGAAGAAGAGAAGCCTGTCAGGGTCAGGTCCAGAAGAGGTTCAGTGGGTGGCGATATCGGAAGCACTGGCAGAGGCATTCAGCTCAGGATCAGGAGCCTTCGGAGGCGAGGGGTTGGTGGATCCAGTGGCCCAAGCACTGGTTTCGTCGTGCCAGAGGTGTCGCTAAGGCATCAGAAGACGCTAGAGAAGAAGAAAAGCCAGAGGCTGTACAACAATATGATTGAAGAGACGGCAAGCAAACTTGTGAAGACCAGGAAGAGCAGGGTGAAGGCCCTGGTGGGGGCTTTTGAATCTGTCATCTCCAAGATTGCAAAGTAGAAATTAGAAAGCAGCAGTTTTTCTTACAATTTATGTTGCTTGGGATGAGTGCTTGCTTGGCATTGTTCAACCACTCAGCACTGAATTAGGGACTTTGTGCAGAGATGTATTGAAATTTCGGAATCATGCATTCAACCTGTTTTTGACAGTGCGTGCATAATACAAGTTCAGCTCTCGTAAGAAAAAGAAGTCATAACTCCTGAAATCATGCATTAGTTAGTCTTTTAATGTATTGCAAACTTAACTCCTTACCATGAAGCTAGTATACTGCCACTTTTTTTCTTCACAAAATGCACGTGTCATAAAATTGATGATAAAAGGCTGAACAAGTATACTTGACCACCCAACCGAGCTGGAGACAGTTCCCTGCGGTGAAAGGCTTTGACGTACTATGGTGCTTTCTAATTGTTCCCCTTTGCTAGCAAATTTACTATCCACATAGACCAATTCCACGGTCCACGTACTACAGATAGAGGAAGTCATAGCAAACGTTAGATGAGCTAGGCAATCAGTACTTGAAAGTTCTAGAGAAATGGAGCTGGATTCCACGAATAGAAGCAGGAAATCATTTTCCTTACCTGAAGGAGATAACCGAAAATGCATTTCTCAGAACGTCGTGAAGTACGGACCCTGATCGGCGCCGCACATCTCTGCAGGCCATGTGTCTAGATTCGGGCTGCTCAGATGTGCCAACATAACTTGTGCTGACTGAGTGCATAGATTAAGAGCTAAAATTGTGACACGGTGGATTGAAGTGCGCTTGCTTTTTCAGAGCGCCATGCTGTCCTGCTTCTTCGGTGGTGTCCAGATTTCATACAGTCAAATGGTTGCACACAGCCCAAAAATTAAGGCTAAGCTACTTTTAAATGAATATATATCATAAACCGTGAATCAAAATTAAAAACTCGTCTGTACCAAAATATTCCTTATAATTAAACCTATAAAATAAGACCCCATTTGGCTATATTTTGATAGAATTAATTTTCATTATATATAGCTCCCACATGTCATACACATAGTTTTGTTTAGTTTTCATGGTTACGGGTTTAGTTTCCGGGTTTAGCCTTAAGAACGACGGTTTAGTCTTTAGAGTTGACAGTTTAGCATTTAAAGTTATGGGTTACTCTTTAGGGCTTACGATTTTTCTTGTACGGTTCAGCTTCGACAGTTTACGTTTCAAGAACGACGGATTAGCCTTTTTGGTTTTTACATCAGCCTCACTGGATTTATCACAAACAATTTAACTTTTTTTCCTTGACGGTTTAGCCTTATCGGGTTTAGTCTTAAGAATGACGGTTTAGCTTTTAGGGTTTACAGTTTAGCCTCTATGTTACGGATTATCCTTTTTGGTTTTGCTTTGGCCTCGCTTGGTTAATTACAAACAGTTTAAGCTTCGTACCTTGACGGTTTAGCCTTGAGGGTTACGGATTTAGTCTTCCTGTGTTTAGCCTTAATAACGACGGTTTAGCCTTGATGGTTACATGTTTAGTCTTAGCGGGTTTAGCCTTAAGAACGACGGTTTAGCCTTTAGGATTGACGGTTTAGCATTTAAAGTTATGGATTAGCCTTTCGGGTTTATGATTTTCCTTGTACAGTTCATCTTCTACAATTTAGCTTTTAGGGTTTACAGTTTAGCCTCTACGTTACGAATTATCCTTTTTAGTTTTGCTTTGGCCTCGCTTGGTTTACTACAAACAGTTTAAGCTTCGTACCTTGATGGTTTAGCCTTGAGGGTCACAGATTTAGTCTTTCTGGGTTTAGCCTTAATAACGACGGTTTAGCTTTGAGGGTTACAGGTTTAGTCTTCCCGGGTTTAGCCTTAAGAATGACGGTTTAGTCTTTAGGATTGACGGTTTAGTATTTAAAGTTGCAGGTTAGCCTTTCGGGTTTATGATTTTTCTTGTACGGTTCATCTTCTACAGTTTACATTTCGAGAACGACGGATTAGCCTTTTTGGTTTCTACTTTAGCCTGGTTAACCTTTTTTTCTTGACGGTTTGGCCTTGTCGGGTTTAGCCTTTAGAATGACAGTTTAGCCTCTATTATTTTGGTTTCTAAAAAAGTGCGTTGAAATTACATAGAACTTTCTCACAAATGAACTATTGATCATTCTATTTTTGTTTCTATTTATCGTTCCTTTATTTCTTTTGAAGATAGTGGCCGGTCAGGATCATACTGCTCCAATGCACAGAAGTTATAGATAAAAAAAGAAATATAAGCTGAAAAGTTTGATGCCATGCACTGCATGGGCCGGCCGACCAAAGCTGCAGCTGAACTGCTATTTTGTTTTATTCGTTTGTTCCCACGCTGCTGGTGCTGGTCTACTTCAGCAGCTCAGCTTGCTTATGGGCAAAGCAGGACTCAAGTGCATGCTTAACAAAGCCAAGCTGGATTGGGCTTGGGACAGGTGTCGTCTTGTCCAAGGGTCCGTATTTTGGTGGGTTCTTAGAAAATCCGCGTCGAGGAGATAACAACTTGACCTCGTTCCCAGCAGAGGTGGAAATGGCTCAAGAAGTTTCTGAATAGAAGATGTACTGCAGTTTTCATGTTCCGGGGTGACAGTGCTTGATATACACTGATGGAAACTGTGTCCTATTGCAAGTCATCAAATGCTTTAGAGTACAAGAAATCAGGTACGTCATCAGCAACGAGGGCGGAGCTTCAACAGGGTTACATTTTTTTAATAGATTTGACAGTACTTTTTTTTAAAAAAAAATAACTTGACAGTGAGTCAACTAACCACTTTAACGATAGGTTGTTTAGTTTCAGGAAAGCAATATGCGGTGTTATGCTAAAAGAACTCTTGTTTCCTTGTACCTTTTCCAATGACTCAACATAACCTTGTCAAAAGAAACTGCAGGATAACCTTTTACCCTTCTTGATATCAAGGACCAAAGGTGGATAAAATGAGCACTACATTCTCTGTCAGTCTTGTACAGACAAAGTAGACTGATTGAATACAAAAAAAAGCACCAGGACACACTACAATGACAATCGTCCCCCAAACACGCAATCATCATGTGGTGATGAATAACTACCAGCCCAATTTACACACACTATGTTGACTATTGAGACAATGACACATAGGAACAAGTAAAAATTCACAGTACATCAGCATCCGCCAGCTCTGTTTAATGGATATAATGATACTGAGGCAACAGGTTAGCTCCTCCAGCTAGGACACGAGGTCATCTTTATCCTAAAGCCGGGGCAGTGCATTTGATTCTGGTTTCACAGGTTCCTCCCGAGAGTGCTCTTTTTGGGCCTGGTGTTGGAAGTCTTCGTTTAATAATAATTCATTGAAAGATAAACATCATTTGCCAGTGACAGAATGTGATAGTGCAATACCTGATCACCTTCAACAGGTTGGCAGCAAAGTCTAGATGGTGCTAGTTTCTACCAAGTTGGTATCCTCATCGATAAATAACATCACAGCTGTCATCACAAGCCTGTAAAATTGATCAAACATGTGAACAGTTGGATTATGGAACACAGCAAAATCTTAACATCAAACTGGTTGGAAATTGCATGCTCAAACAGATTTAGTCAGCACAGATGGAGATATTCAATCTGCCACTGCAATAAGCTTGGCCATATGAAGATTATAATCAGTAACATGACTGGTCACTGTGAGGCCACATCTATAAATGCTGAATAAATATACAAATTTCAACTAGTGCTCATGTCGCTTGCCTATACGGAAACATATGGCATAAGACAACCACACTCTGATACTCTGTTTATTTCTCACTAATCCTACTGTCCTCCTTTAATGCCACCAAATGGAATTTACATTTCTGAATATTTTCCAATGAGAAGAATAGAAACCACTGTTCTAGAATATGGAAGGGGCAATTTTGGGATCTAACCTTTAAAGGTCGGGTAATGTCCTAGAACTTTTTAGACTATGTGAGAGGCATAATAAAAAATATTAATGATAAAAATAAACCTGTAAATAGTTATAATAAATAGGCAGAAGTAGAAGGCAAGTTTGATCATCCTGTACTTCTTCTCCCCATTTAGTTGTCGAAAAATTTCAGTAACATCTACGAGATGTTTCCGAGCCATATACCTGATTAAAAATTTAACACAAAGATACAATAAATAACAGCATGAAGCTTAAATATACAGGGTACAATTGTTATACAGGAAACTCTATGAAGTTAAATCCGAATAAATATATATATATATATTTTCTTTTCCAAAACTAATATAACAATCTAATATAGTTCTCAGCAAAGGAAATGATCAATTCAGAGATATATACTTGATTTTGAATAGTTTACGGAGCATCTCGGTCAAACAAGTTTACTATATATGAATCCAAAGCATCTCGGTCAAACAAGTTTACCTAGTGATGGCTATGGACTTGCCTCAATGGGCTATTAAGGCGTTTGATAAGATTTGCCGGGGATATCTTTGGAGAGGTAGAAAGGAAGGAGGCAAAGGGCGGTCACTGTCTTGTTGCATGGGGAAAAGTGGCACGTCTCAAGGAGCTCGGAGGTTTAGGGATATCAAACTTGAAGAATCTAGGATAGGCACTGCGGGTTCGGTGGCTGTGGCTGCAGAAAACCGACCCACACCGTCCTTGGAGCATGTTCCAAATACAAGTCCCTGATCAGGTCCGGTCATTCTTTGCAGTGGCAATGTCAACAGAGATAGGAGATGCAACTCGCACTCTCTTCTGGGAAGACCGGTGGTTACATGGGCAGCGCATAGTTGACATTGCTCCACGATTATATTCAGTGGTTGCCAAGAGTAACACCAAGAAAAGAACTGTGGCGGAGGCACTCAATGAGCACCTATGGCTTCAGGATGCGAGAGGAGCCTCTTCTGTTGGTGCTTTGAGTGAGTTTTTAGCTCTCTGGGACATCATCTTGGGTTTTTCTCTGCAGCCCGAGGCTGAGGATAGGCACTATTGGCGGCTCTGTTCTTCAGGACAATATTCAGCGAAGTCAGCATATACACATCTTTTCCTAGGAGCAACTCAATTTGGGCCATGGGAGCGTACTTGGAAAACTTGGGCTCCTGGGAAAATTTTCCTATGGCTTGTGGCGCACGATAGGTGCTGGACAGCGGATCGGCTTGCTCGCCGAGGCTTGGATCACCCAGCAAAGTGTGTTTTGTGTGATCAAGAACAGGAGACAATCAATCATCTCTTAATGGCGTGCCCTTTTGCACGACAATACTGGTATACGGTTCTAGCTCAGGTTGGCCTACAAGCTCTGGCTCCTCAACCGACGGACACAGTCTTTGATGAATGGTGGGAGAAGGCATGGCGCGCCGTTCCGGAGAGATAAAAGAAGGGCTTCAACTCGCTGGTCGTGCTGGGAGCTTGGATCATTTGGACACACCGCAATGGGTGTGTGTTCGAAGGACTAGCTCCAAGCTTATCTCGAGCACTCATGGTTTCAAATGATGAAAGACGGCTTTGGGAGATGGCAAGAGCACGCGGCCTCTCTTCCCTGTCCTTGTCGAGTCTAGATAGTGGGTCTTAGCGTGTTGTGTTGGTCGTTTATTAACTAGTAACAGGCGCGAATGTAATTTAAGAATTGTGTGTGTGGGTGTGTGATGTATGGGTTCTTGTCCCATTATTCTTCTTAATATAATGAAACGCAGCTCTCCTGCATTTTCGAGGAAAAAAAAAAGCTGCTATGCGAACGGGAGTGTTAAATCCCAAGCCTAAATGCAGAAAAAAGAAATTGAAATTGACTGTAAATCTAGAGTTAAGAACTGATATGTTCTTGTTCCTCATTTTGAACAAGTTAATCAGGCGTTATGCTGGATTAACATGACAAGCTGGTTGGACTCTGTGTTTGCCACTATGAAAAAGATGTGTGCGGTGACTTCAATACTTTTTGGGGACTCTTTAACTACTTCATGTTCATTCTTTATATGGGTTGGTTATGTCCTGCATAGTTGTCTCGCTTGCTAAGTCACATATTGTTGACCGAAACCACAGGGATGCTTGATCTTGTAGAGATATTGAATTGTTTATCTTATCTAGACCTGAGTTTTCTAATATTATAGCTAGGTGTAAGAGAAAGACCATAACTATTATTTCTTTGTGGTTACAAGGCTCTGTTCATCTAATATAACGTATACTAGAAAAAGCTAAGAAGCACATGCTCCAAACATTGTTAAGGCTAACTTTTTTTTTGCGACGATTTGTGAAGGCTAACTATTTGTGAAATCACTGGTCCATCATGGTTGCTAATAATTGAAGGGAAAATCACAAATTGAGCAACAAATTTGGTGATGGCTATAGGAGAGCCAAACACCTGCTCTGAAATTGAAACTCCATTACTTATAACCCATGTAGTAGTAAATTAGCCTATATTTACGATATTCATACTCATCAGATAGGCCCTCTCTTGAGTTTTACGTTTTAATTGCTCATTTCTTTCTAACAAAAGTATTGAAAAGGAAAAAGAATCATGTTGACAAATACAATACACATAGCAGTGTTGATGTGACCATTATTCCACGATAATAAAAGCTGACCAGTTACAAATTTTGATACAGAGCGCCATAAAAGCTGAACAAGCATAACATCAGAAAATGTGAACTAATTTCTTCCATTACTGGGCGAGCATAACATCAGAATAACACCCAGACCTACCAATCTAAAGTGTGGAAGAACCAACATGCATGAACGTACATTGTTACAGGCACAACATAAGATCATGTGGAAACTGCAAATTCTCAGCCGAGAAGTACAATATTACCAGCACTAATTGAAATTTCTCATTTAACATTTCTTTGGAGTTTTCTTAAATCATTTCATAGCAATTTTCCCATTTGAAAGCATGAATCAAGATGTTAGAAGTCTGGGCACGCGAGTATGGCAGACCAGTAATGAAAAATAATATTTTGACAGAACCGACTTCAAAATAAAAGCGTGTAGAACTTACAGTTTCACATGGTAGTATGTTACAGGTGCCATGATTAGAAATGGGAACCAATGCAGAGTCAGGAGGAAAGAAGCACATAGGGCCCCTTGGAGTGCGTATTCTATAATGACCACTGCATTGATTCGAGATGACGAATCATACGGGTTGATATAGTCATACTCCAAATCGGATAAACAGATAAGCTGCAACAAAATCATATTGAAAATAAGTGAAACTAACCAAATAAGAATGAATAAGCGAACAAGATACTAGACAGATTGGTGCGTAACTAGTAAATTTTACTAGTGGAAATTTAATCTATGCATCAATTACTATCGAATTTTAGGATGGTAATAAACCTGTAATCATTAGAACGTGGGAACTCAGAAAGTGTTGGATGTGTTACTTCATAACGCGCAGTAATCATGGCAGTAACACACTATGACCAATTGAACAAATTTGTCAGTTACATATAGATTTGGTAGCCTAAAGTATTGCTGATCAATTATGTTGAATTCTGACATTTAGACACTAAAGCTACAATAATGCAAGTGCTACAGACTACCAGGTTGGTTTCACACCTAATAAAGGAATACACACGCATATGGCATATATGATCAGATCCACTAAGTAATAGCAGCTGGCGCTAACATTTCAAACAGAACAATAATACACTTTAATTGGTGAAGCAGAAGCATGTGATTAACAAGGGCTCGGGACTTCACCATACAAATCTAATTACATTGAATCAAATACCAGTAAATTGTGATATCTCAAACAAGATAATAAAGCTTTTGGATTATTTGAACCAAACAAATTGGGCCTTGGATTAACAGGATTACTTCTTTTTTGAATTTTAGCCCAGTCTCACCACTAAAAATGATTTCTTTAAGAGAAGAAGGTATATTCACAGTTCACCGAGTCCCATCTTCTAAACAACGACGCAAGAACGGCACCGTTGACCGAGCCTCACGCCAAATTTCGTAAATTCCCAATAAAATCCAACAGCCGTAGCCCAAATTCATCCAGGAATTCGCCGGTAGCACACAAATTTGAATCAAATTTCAGGGTTCAAGGATGAGCATCTAAGAGAAGAAGAGCAGAACTTGCCTGGTACGCTGTGAGGCCGATGAGGACCATGACGGAGGCGAAGGAGAAGAGCCAGAGGATGAGCTCCACAGACATGGTTGCCGCCTTCAAGCCTCGCACACAGCAGCAAAACCAATCGATCCAAGAAAGCTCGCGCAGACTGATCTCCGGCTCTCGGCTCCCCTCAGCTTCTCGCGGCCAAATGAGCCGTGCGGTCTAACACCAAACTGACGGGCGCCCGCCCTGGACCGGACCAGCTT
The DNA here is from genome assembly GCA_007726485.1 of Eragrostis curvula. Lineage (NCBI taxonomy): Eukaryota > Viridiplantae > Streptophyta > Magnoliopsida > Poales > Poaceae > Eragrostis > Eragrostis curvula. Next base: position 17,395,905 of record CM017444.1, read on the forward strand.
AATAAACACTGCGCGGGGCCAATGGCGTGGTGGTGTCCGCCGGTAACGGGAGAAGAGGAGGAGGAGGCGGCGGCGGCGGCGAGGTGGGAGAGGGGAGAGGAGCAGAGCAGGTGGGCCGAGGATGGGTTGTCAGAATGAGGGTACGCGCTGATGTAATGTAAAGCGCCTGTCGTCCGCACCACGGGAAAGCCAAATTCGTGACGTCTTATTTATTTTTTTTCATTTGTGTTTCAGCTGATTCTGTTAAAATTAAAATTATCAATCTTCTCGGGAATTGTTTTTGCACATATGTAGAGGAGCTTTGGCAAGACTGGACTCTCAAAGAACTACACCGAAGCCCCTCTGACCCACGCAAAGGTCAACAGCTACCAGCGAAGGAAGAATGAAAGAGCAGACGACACAGGAGCCCGAAGTTACCAAACTAAGAGCCATGTTAAAGTAGCCAATGGCATATATGTAAATATAATCATCTCGTCCCTTATAAATATGGAGGGAAATGATCCTGTAATGACATCTGGTTTTCGGGCCTCGAGTCAAAGACGGAATCATTTACACCGCATCCGATTTTCTCAGCAGGCCAAACTCCTTCGCCCAGCATCGCGGAAGAAGGAGGGCTTCGCGCGATTAACCACAGAAACCTAAACGGAATAACCTTCGTCCGACATCGTAGGCCGAGAGGGAGGGCTTCGCATCGACCGTGGAGGGCTTCGCGAGGTGCTTTGAGGGCTCACTCCTCATCCGAAGGTTTCAGGTGAGCAAGAACACATCAAGACTCTGTTGGAGGGTTTCGGCACGTCTCACGAAGACCTTCGATCTCCCGACAACACGTAAGGTGTTACTAAAAAAAACTATGTGAGTCGATGGAAAAGAGAAAGTGCTGAGCTGATCACAAACATTGGTAAGTATGTTATATTAAAGTCAACTATTAATCAAGCAGAGACCACGACAGTTCAGTTTGTTTAAGAAAAAAGGATTGTAACAATTGGACTGGTTGGCGTCCGGCCTTAAAAAGAAAAATGAACGAAGGAAATACGGGCTTACGAATGGGCCCCTTAGAAAGAGCAGAACAAGATTAGCTAGTCTCCTCGTCCTGTTTTTTTTTTGAGCAACAGTCTCCTCGTCCTCTGCCACAAAGGTCAAGCACATGGGCCTCAAGCAGTTGTTTCCTTGGATCGTCGTCTGATGGCGGTATCACGCCTTGTGGGCCGATTGCTTTGGGCCTGATATGCTTCGCCAGTTCGCGCGAGCTTGGGTTTCTGGTGGTTGGGCCGGCCTTGGCCTGCTTCGTCGGCTGTTTCATATGGGCGAGCACTTATGTTGATCTTTAGTTTCTAAAAAAAAAAACTTAGGTTGATCTTTGTGTTTGGTTTTGGGATCAGGTGGAACCGACACGGAACGGTCCCAATTTGTCCCAATTTTAAAGGTGTTTGTTTATGGAATCACAAAGGATGAGACTATCCTTCAAAGAATATTCTTCTTATACGCGGGACGAGTTCATCCACCCAAAACCAACCGGACCGATCCATGGCTTTTCTACGGCGTCTCCCTCCGTAATAGGCGTTCCAGCAGCCACGATGATGATGCCGGTCTGCAACATAGCCGACGCCTCCTGTGAGTTGCAGCAACAAACGTACAGGTAAGTCCACAAATACCAGGTCACGGGCAGCGAAGCCGTCACCAATACCAGCCCGGACTCCTCTATGGAGCATCATGAATAGTTTCCGCGTCACAAGTGGAGAGAAGTTGGCTGGCTGTTGCGTTGAGTTTTGTTCTAGCTTTTTTTTTTGAGGTAACAGAGTTTTGTTCTAGCTAGAGTACGTACGCGAGAGACTCATCCATGGGCCGTGGCGGAAGGATGAAGTCATTATCTGAATATCTTGCAAAGGGACTCACAGTGCAACCGGCAAATGACATTAGCTGGGGAGTTCCCGCCCAGAGTTCAATCCCTGAGTACTGCATAATTTATGGAAAAAATAAAAAAATCCCCTCGTCTGTCCCACAACCAAAGCACAGGTTTAAGGCCCGGCTCAAGTCGCTGGTCGTCTCCCATGGGCTACGGTGCCGCTGTGTATGGGTAGGGCAGGGGTTCGGGGATTTTCTCGACCTGCGTGAGAAGGTATTCTTCTTAAAAGCAATGCCCGGGGGCTGTCTTACCCCCCGCAGGTCGAGTTTTATTATATGAATATCCGAGATGCGGAGGTATGTGCTATAGACACACATGTTTCGTCGACAATTTCATATTTACAAGTGCATCCCTGGGTTTTTGGTGGTCTGATTGATGAGTCATTATAGTGAAATTGCCCACATCTAACAAACTCAAATGGCATTAAGATCTCATTCTTATTAACTTATTTCCTCCCTTCCCATTATGTTTTCTTGTTTAAAAAAATCCACTAAATTTTCAATCTTAAAACATGCTCATCTATTTTATTTGCATGTTCTAAAATATTCAAGTGAACATAGGAAAGGAAACACGCCAATACCATTATCAATAGAAAACTTTGTTGTGTAGTATTCATTTTTATTGTAGACCTTACTTGATTTCTCTCCTTTACAATGTTGTATAACACTTAGTCATATTATGCTTTTATATATTGGATTCGGGATCAAAGTCATGCCCAGATACTACACACCAGAAAAAGTAGTAGTTCTAATTGTTTGCTATACCGATGGTGGTGGTGTTACAGGTGGTAGTAGTATATTTTTTTTGACTGGAATCAATTCCATTAAACTGAACGTGCCGCAGAATCGCAGGCAACCAAGTTTCGAATACAACCCGGCACACAGTCCATGATAGGATCTGAGTCCGATTCACACACACTCCCTAATTTGGCCAGTGCATCGGCCACTTTATTACATTCTCTCGGTCGATAAATGACCCTTGATGTCATAAACTCGTATCTCAACATGTTTTTGATCTCCATCACATTGCCACCACAAATGGATCTGTTGTAGTCCCTGGACACCAAAGCTTGATGCAGAATCTAGGAGTCCGTCTCCAAAATAACTTGGCCTATACCCATGTCTATGGCTGTGCAAACGCCATGACAACAGGCATGATGCACTTCTTTTAAATCTCTTTTCAAAATAATAGGACTGAAATGGCATGGGCTTATTTTGGCCTGGCCCGATTTTCCAAGTTTCAAATTGAATTATTATTAAGAAGCCAAAAAAAATAATTCACGGATGTGTCGTGATAGACGACTACCTATAAGAACATAACATTACGTGTAAGAGCTCTATAAATGGAGACCCAACATGTGAATAGGGGAGCGGAAAGCTCAAGTTTCTTCCATGGTAGAATTATTCTTGTCTTGCGGTATCTTCTACCTACATCTTGTGATAGAATTATTCTTTTCTTGCAGTATCTCTTTGATCAACATCTTGTGATTTTTCACAATCAGTCATAAAAAAATCACAATTGAAGATTATGGTATAATCTCGTCACAGATAAGAGGAAGTAAGCACTAGATTACCCTAGTTTGATAATTATTCAAAGTTTTTCTTTGTATCTCTAACGATGATTTATTTAGTGTTTTGGTAGATCCATGTTTGGAGAACTATGCCATGGTGGGGTAGTGGAGGCATGAGTTGCTACACAACCTACCAAAATTCAAATACTTGTGCTCACGGTTTACACATATGCGATTGTTTTTAATGGTTTAACCAACAAGTAGAAGTCAAGGTTCAACCAACAAGCACAAACCGGCTTCTATACAAGTCACATACATCTATCAAACAAGATTTCTTGTGGACTTCTCATTTCATGCATCATAGGTACTTTAGATCCACTTTTGTCTCATTTTGGTTGCCATTTATTGTTTTTATTCTATTAACTTAATTGTATTTTGGTAAACTTGTAGCTATGATTATCTTCTGAAATTAAATTTTGAATGGATGCATGTTCCTTTACCTTTTCCTAATTGTTTGGCTATTTTTTTGATATACAAAGTTTAACGTCTTGCATGTCTTCAAATGCACTCCATCATGAATATCTAATTTAAGCAATCATACAACAGATAAGCATGATTTGTCGTAAAGGACAACCTACTATACCCAAAGGATATAAAGCAAGGTGTAACGCTAGAATTGAATGTCTGAAAATAATTTCCTAACCAAGTAAGGAAATGTGTAGAATTAAAATACAATGTGTATCAGCAATGCGTGTCGGCTATAGGAAAAAGACAAAAAAGAGACTAGAAAATGCCTCTTTACAACACACTTGGATATCCACTATGGTAGTGCGAAATCATAAAAGACAATTTTTGTAAAGTTTCTTGAACTTGCACGCAAATGGGCCTCACATAGGACCACACATAGTACATGTCTCAAACTAGCAACATACTCACATGCAAACAAGAAACAACTTGCGTGCCTTTTTATTATCATCTCTTGAAATGAGAAAGGTGTTGGACACTCCATCTTCATCTAAGAAACCGTAATAGATAAGGGATACATGCAAAATGACGAGGCAACTATATCCCAAGGATATAAGGCAAAAGTGCAAATGAACAATGTATTGATGATTTATAAAATGGTATATATAGCTGGTGGATTCACCTCTACAACACAAATGGACACCCCTATACTAATCCCAAATTAGAAAAAAAATTTGCACCATGCATGTGGATCCAAGAACACAAGTAATCATCATGCATCTTGTCTTACTGTACCATCCTTAATTTACAACCATGCATAAAGTTGTTGCATGATATCCAACTTCATTAAACAATTAAATGTGCGCGAAACCGACAATAGCCAAAGGATATAAAGCAAGGTGCATGACTAGTATTGATTGCAAACTCTGCAACAATGCCTTACGGCACTTACTTACTTTTGAGATTATTTGGTGTAAAACGGTGGGAAAGTAACATATAAATCTAAAACAATCAACAAGAAACTTGCAATAAAGCTATTAACCAGCACCAAAATGCTCCGTTTCTTTAAGAGTTCTTGACCACGTTGGCATGTTTAAAAAGAACTATACATGGTGTCCATCCTCATCAATCACTGATAGAGATTTCATAATTGTTTCCCAAGGTACAACACCTATCTTTTTATTTATTCTCAAAGTAGTTGTTTCCACAATATCTTAGCATAGTTTGTAATTGGAAAATTGTATTAGCTTGTAAAGTCTATTCCTATCTTTTGATGCTAATGTGATTAAATAATAATTGTATGATTCTTTTGTATCTAGGTACATCTATAAGGCTCATGAAGACGTTCGTATATCACCAATGACACCCGTACCAGACATGGACAAACAAAGGATGGAAGAATTTTTGAGGAAAAGAAAGGAAGAAACTGAGGCAACTGAAACTTCGTGAGCTTGCAATCCCCATGACCTACATGATGAAACTCATTTGTGATGAGAAGGGAAAAATTATGATGACATAACAAAGGCATGTGCGATCATTGTGCATGAACTTGCATTCAGTTCTTGAATGCGTGATGAGTCTCACCATCATTCCATCATTTCAGACTCTGACGTTTGCTAAGGCCATAGACACCACCTGAGTCTGATGACCTTTTGAAGGATATTCTACATGCTTATTAGAAGAAGCACATTTCTATTCCTTGCTCCAAGCCTCTTAATAAGAAGTGCTATGACACCTCTCTCTCTCTCTCTCAAAAAAAAAAAAAGAAGTGCTATGGATCTACATATCAATAATCCTCGTCGTACCATCCTCCTCCACATCAAGTGCCACAGTTTTGTTTGCCTCAGTTTTCACATCCACCTCCTTTTTCAATATTCCACTTCCTTTGCCGGTAATAGATGTTCATCCCATGCCAATGCCATTTCCATTTCCATTGCAAGAAGCGTACCCCTTGATGTCAACAATAGTGACACCCACATCTACTGTGAGTACAATGCCACCTATCAACTTTATGGCTAGGGGTTTGGCATTCTTTGGGAATGGTACCAACACCACTATCGCAAGCAATTTTGTTGTGACTAACAAAAATACTGCTTCAGGTGCGATGAATCATCCATCGAGCTACAGCTAGCATTCCTAGTAATTTCTTTTACACGAACAACATGACCAATGCTTCTGCTCCTTCCTCTGATATTGATGACACTAATAATAATAGCATTGTACTTTCCACATGACCAACATGTGGCAGTTGAATTGGATCAAATCTTACCAGAAGTTGCAAAGACCGGATGCACTACACATGCTTCCGGTGCTGCCACTGAAAATGATAATATTAGTCATGCTTGTAGTCCATGAATTGAAGATAATCCACACCAGCAACAGCATCAAGTGGAAGACACAATTTTTAGTCATCCTTCAGATGCTCTAGATGAAACCTTATATGCACAGTAGTTGCTGGTGCTCGTGCTACTAATGCAGGTGGAGATAACAATCTGATGAATTTTGGTTGTCCAAGTAATGGAAGATGTCATGGAGGAGAACACATCTCCACTGATTGATGTTACTTCCACTGATATTCTTCCACTCACTAGCGACATACAAGACCTGGAGGGATTCAATTATGAATCTTATCTCCTTGATGACATGTCTCCAACTCAGGCACAAGCAGCAGGCTCAAACAGATCATCAAAGGCACCAATAATGTAATCATAAATAGAAAGATGCATGCTAGTATACTGTCACTACATGAATGTAATCTGAGTAGAATAAATAATGCTCACTATGTGCACCTGTGTGTGATAAGCTTCGTGCCTTGTCTGTATCTATATGGTGTAGCTGTGCATTTTTGTTTTAATTTGAGCAATCAATTTACAATATATGTCTGATGATTACATGTTGACTGTTACCGTTGCACCTGTATTGTTTGAGGCACTAAATGGACAGGCCAATTAATGTTGTTAAGAAATAGATTTTCACTTTATAGAAAAAAATCAGTAGGCGACTCCATTGCTGTTTGGCCTAGAAAAAAGAATACATTTTGCTAGTTTTTCGTGGGTGCTTTAAAATGAAAACATAGGCAAAAAGGCAATATATATATTACTTGTTCTAGGCCACACCACTTGAGGATCCCAAATACGTTGTTTCAGGGAATCCTCCTGCCAAACAGTATGCCATTAATTATATGCCATTATTACATATAATTAGGAGAATCAAACACAGTCCGGAGAACATCAAAGGAGAATCTTTCTGTTTTCAGGCGTCGGCTGAGAAATTTGAAGTTCAAACAGCTCCTATAAGATTAATAGTCTATATGATTGATATATAGCTTCCTTTATGTAAAAAAAAATAAAAGGGGAACTTCTCTCTCTCTCTCTCTCTCTCTCTCTCTCTCTCTCTCTCTCTCTCTCTCTCTCTTCATGTACTCTATATGAGAATCTTTGTGCAGAGATAGGAACATTATTTTACCTAAAAATAAAAGCTTCCTTTATGTAAAAAAGGTGAGTCACAACAACCATTGCAGGCGGCATACCCAGCCTATATGTAACAAACCATGATTGACATGTCAATTGGTCGGTGGTCGCGTTTGTAAAAGGAAGAAGAAAACAAATTATGGCTTCCTATGGAAGCCGCTTAGTTGAGGTTGTACTGTTGACGGCTGTCTAAATTGTCGTATCTCTCCTTTTCCGTTGCATATATGCCAATAGAACAACAGACACGCCAATATGTCCTATCTATCCACAGCAGCGCGAAAGGGTGACGAGCATGTGTCAGCCACGCCAAGCATTTGCTTCAACCAAAAAGCAGCCCGCAGTTTTCATTTCACTTCCTCTCACACACCATCCGTCCAATCTTTTGCTCACTTTCCTTTCTCACCTATCTCTTTCTCCGCCGAGAACTGAACTAAAGGTCTCTCTCTCTCTCTCTCTCTCTCTCTCTCTCTCTCTCTCTCTCTCTCTCTCTCGTCACTACGACCAGTCCTCTTCTCCAGTTCAGAGACCAAGGGCTTTCTTTCGAGACTGCGCGGCAGTACTATTCTAGCCTGTAATATTTCCTACTCTTGCTGCTGGTACGGTAGCTTCTCCTCCGCCACGATCTACAGGTTTGAGTGATCAGTGCTGGATCGTCTTTCGTTTTGATCCTTGTATGTTTGCTCTAGCAGGTAGCAATCAAGCTTTTTTTGTGTGGATCCATGGACATGATGACCTCCAACTCCAAGGCGAGCAGCAGCACCGCCACCGGATCTACCCACCACCAGCGACAGCTGGTAATAATCAACTCCTTCCATTTTCATGGAACTGATCTATTAGTTAGTTTTTTCTTCTTGAGCCTACGTAGCCTACCATAGGTGTAGGACTACCAGGACTGATTCATGGAGCCATATGCTGTATTCTTCACATGGATTTCTGGTTCTTGTACATATACCATACTCCTTGTTTGGAACTAAGGCGTATATATCCATTGATCCTAGTATATATGCGCACCTTATGTTATGTGTATGTACCTGCTATGCATGGGCACTGCACGTTTAAATGTTCCCCGTCAAGTGGACAACCAAATTCAAAGATGGATCGCCTTTTTTTGTAATTTTTTTTTCTTTCAAGTGTTTAACACTAGTTATAGGACCCCGGAAATTCAATTACTTCTATATATTGTTTTGGCTTTGTTAGGTAGCTATGTGTCACTAGCAAACAAGTGCAAATTTCGATTTGTGGCCGTGCACAAGATACTACTATTAGAATAGCATTGAACAGTGTGTTTATAATTGACCATTTGCTAATAAATTACTTATCCTGCCATCAAGGGCATTTTAGGTCCTTTTAAAATTTTTAAATGTCAGTCTATATTTATGAGTCAACTTCCTCACATTTGTTTCTTTTTTTTTTTTGCAAAGGAACCAAGAAAATATCTTGATAGCCTCACACCGTGAAAATATTTTGTGTAATTATAAGCTATTATTTGTTTAGAAGGTTTATGAGTGATAGGTATTATTTGTTTCTTCTGTGTTTACGATTTGAACTTAAATACTAGCAAAACTAAATTAAAGAATTGTTAAAAATAAGTATTTTCCCTTTTTATTAGACCCACTGCTGTCTAGTAGGTAGCACGTCGTATCTCAAGTACACACACATGCATGCAGGAGTTTAAGGGCACTGCGCCACAGGTAGTGGAAGCTAGGAACGTGAAGCTGGCGCGGAAGCAAGCGGCAGTGAGTGCCGGTGCGGAGCGTAAGCCTCGGCCGCAACTTGATGAGGCATTGAGGTGCCCACGATGCGACTCAAGCAAAACCAAGTTCTGCTACTACAACAACTATAGCATGAAGCAACCCCGCTATTTCTGCAAGGCCTGTCGCCGTTATTGGACCCAAGGTGGCTCCCTTCGCAACGTCCCTATCGGCGGTGGATGCCACAAGAACAAGCGTGGATCGCCATCATTTCTGCCACCATCAAGCTCCAGCTCCAGTTCAAGCTCCATTAATGAGCAGTTGCATCAGCATCTGGCGCCCGCCTCTTCAGCTGAGGACTTCCCCAATGTACTACCGACATTTTGGGAAGATTTCATGGAGGAGAACACAGCTCCTCTGCTTGATGTTACTTCCAGTGATCTTCTTCCGCTCACTAGCGACATGCAAGACCTTGAGGGATTCAGTTATGAATCTTATCTCCTTGATGACATGTCTCCAACTCAAGCACAAGCTGAAGACACAAACAAATCATCAAAGGCACCAATGTAATCACAAATAGAAAGATGCATGCTAGTATACTCTGTCACAATGTGAGTCCAATCTGGGTAGAATAAATAATGCTTTCACTCTGTGTGAATGTGCGAGATAATCTTTGTGCCATCCCTGTATCTAGCTATATGATGTACCTGTGTGTGTTTTCTTTGACCGAAACAGGAGGGGAGGCCCCTAATGATGATTTTCATTATATAAGTAAAAAACTGTACAAAACGATGTACAAATGAGCACCATTGTCATAACAGAAAGAAATAAAAGTCTGCTTATAAAGCTAATTACAAGAGTGTATCTACCCAGTCCTGCAAGGACGTTTTCTTCAGGTTTTTGGCTTTCATTATATCCAATTTCATGTCCTCTTTTAGCTTTATTTTCCATCTGTTCATCGAGATACCTTATTTTTAAATATTACGCTATTCCTGTGCATCCATATTACCCATCATATGACCATGACTATTTCTCCGACAACAGACGTATTCATTCTGTTCTTCGCTTCATCAAATCTTTTTGGTCACTCCATTCACATATTCCATTGAAAATTTGTGTATTGCCAGCAATGTGCAGCAAAGGGACACTTAAAAAAAAAGATGGTCCGGTGTTTCTTCTGTATTCTGTTGACATTCCACACACAGCTGTATGAATCCAAATGAAATATTTTCCTCCTCAAGAGATTCCTCGTGTTTAGTTATCTAGCATTGATAACCAAAAAATGAAGTTATGTTTACTTCTGCTGGAACATTCCATAACCATTTTAGAGCTGGGAAAATATCTCTTGTACCAATAATCTTCTCATATGCATTTTTTTTTGTAAAGAAATCCGGAGAGCGCCAAATGTATGACCATCTGTCATATGTATCTGTCACACCCAGTTTTAAGGACAAAACTGAATGCATAACTCTATGTGCGCCAGGATCAAGTTTCGCACATAAAGGGACAATAGTGAAATAAACAGTATAAGCCAGTGTCATTATTACATCGTCTCATTGTATCATTATTACAATATCTGAATAAATTGTCTCAAAGGACTAAATAAACGACAGCGGAAGACTCCCAAACACACAGGCAGTCGACTGGGGGAAAGCACGCCTAGTAGTACTCCTCATCGAAGTAGTCCATCGCACCTTCATCTTCTGAGCAGCATGACAAAACATTGTGGGGGAATAGCAAGGGTGAGTACTTGTCGTACTCCGCAAGTGTGGGAAAGTAAATGTAATGCAAGCTTATAACAAGAAAGGCTGATATAAGGTTAAAGAGCAGAAAAGCAACCTAAAACATTAATTAAGCACCTATATTACTAAGTGAAAATCCGAACCCCAAAGTTATTAGATTAAGCACTACAAGGTACCCCCTTGCAGCAAACTGGGTTCCCCACCCAAAACCATCCAAGTCCAACCATCCATTTCTCTAATCATGTGAGGATCCAGGCCGCTCCTGACCGTGAGCACGGCTGTCATGACAGTTTTACTTCTCTGCAGAGGTGCACAACTTTACCCACAGGGTGGTGATTTCATCATCCGTCGATGACTAAAACCTCCATGTTGTCTTCACACTACCAAAGGTGTGAGATCAAGAGATCACCACATGGTCTTTCAAAGCGCTTCCCAGCCTGCCAACATCCCCGCTAAGGTTCCACCGCCGCGGAAGTAACCCTTCCTTCAGAAGCCCCCTCTTGCGCCTTGGCTAGGAGTACCCCTCCATCACCTGAGTTTGGAAGTACCCCTTCCTCCCTCTTTCCATGAACGCCGGCAAAACTGGGAAGTTAGCATAATACTTGACCAAGTCTACCATAATCAACCCTGTGCTTTGCGCTGTTGTCCTGGGTTGCCGCTCCACGAACCGGTCCTTATGATCACAAGCAGGTACTAACCACAAACCAACAGTACCATGACAGATACATGTGCATACCCGCACCATCATCAACATCCTCCTGCTTGGATCACCTAAGTTCCATGTTGCTAAAAAGATTAAGCGGTCCGTGAAGATTATATTCAAGTGAAACCATTAGTCAAGATTATTAGTCAAATTATGATCCACCCAAGACAGCAAGCTAAGCATTTCTACCCATCCACATTATCATTAACCTCTACCATAACCCGGGGACAAGGATAAAGTAAAGGAACAGGGTATGACACATGGGATTCCAATTGAACGCAAATGCATGACTAGAGGGAGAAAGCAATAGGTTCAAAATGGTCAAGGACACTTGCCTGTTCCCCCTGCTGCTGGCTGATCAAACTCCAAGTCCTGAAAGTTCTCGACCGGCTCCTCTTCTAATAACGTTAACATGCAAGCACACAAGCACAAACAATAAATAACAGTACACCAGACAGTACTAACATACTACAAAAACAGTACCAAAAGATAGAGCTCGAGCCTACGATCACGTGAGCGCAAAAATCGCTTAAAACGGAGCTACGAGTAAAAAGTTATAAGCATTTGAAGTTAAAAGGTTTATTTGAACTAAAACAGGGTCGTACAGGGACCTAATTGTAATTTTAGAAAAGTTCTGAGGGCTGGAATGTAAAAAGTTAGGATAAAAATATAATTTAGGAAAAGTTCAGAGGGTTTTCTGTAAAAATACAGGACCTAAACATTATTAGCAAAAAGGTTAGGGGCTTAAGTGTAAAAGTTACATTTTAAAGAATTTCTGAAATTATTCTTTTACGAAAATTAGAATTATTGCGTATGCGCTGACGTCATAATTCGAATTATATTAAATTAAATCGAAAACTCCCGTGGACTCGGTCCACGGGGTGGTGCACCGGAAGAAATCGCCGGTCCACGGGTCCACGGTGGACCGGGGTCACCGGCGGCAACGCAGTGCGACGGCGTTCCCGGGCGCGGAATCTCGCCGCGAGAGGCGGGGCGGCACGCGGAGACGTCGGGGAGCTCACCGGGGCTTCACGAGAGGCGGGAGACGGCTCGACGGCGGCGGTCGACGACGGGGAAAGGCGGTGGTCCTCCGGCGGCTTCGGGAGGCGGCGCTAGGGCACGGGAAGGCGGCGGTTTCGTCGAAACGGAGTGTGGAGGGACTGGGGCTCCGCTTTATAGACACGGACGCCGAGGGGCGGGCCCACGCGGGCGCGCACGCCGAGGGCGGCGCGGCGGCTCGGGGTCGGTTAGGGTTTGGGGCGGCGGCGCGCTGAGCTGGGCCGGGCGAGCGGGCTGCGCGCGGGCTGCGGGAGCTGGCGGCCTGCTGGCGTGCTGGGCCGCGGAAGAGAGAAAGGAGGCCGGCCCGATAAGGAAAAGAAAAGAAGAGAAAAAGGAAAGAAAAAAGAAAAGAGGAAATGGGCCAAAGGAATTCGGCCCAGGAGCAGCTGCGGGGTCCTTTTTCCTTTTCTATTTCGTTTCTCCTCTCAAAATCGAACTAAATACCGAAAACGATTTCTACACGAAGTTTTAAATATATTTTCCACACAATAAATTACCTACTGCAAACTACTCCAGCATGAATGCAACAAACAATTATTTTATAGCCTAGATTAATTTATTTAATTTAGAAAATAAATCTTTGGCCTAGGAAAATGTTAACACCCTAATTAAATAAAGAGAAATTTTAATCTATTGCAAAAATGTGAAAATTAGGGTGTTACAAACCTACCCCCCTTAGGATGAATCTCGCCCTCGAGATTCGGATGGCTCGGAAAAGAATTTTGGGAATTCTGACTTCAGATCATCCTCGTTCTCCCAAGTGGCTTCTTCCTCTGAGTGATGACTCCACTGCACTTTGCACATTCGGTACCTCTTATTCCTGGTACACTTCTCAGATGTCTCCAAAATCTTCACTGGATACTCTTGATAGGTGAGATCTTCACTAGCATCCAAGTCCTCCATGGGCACTTGTTCCTCTGCGACTCGTAGGCACTTCTTCAATTGAGAGACATGGAACACATCATGCACGTCTGACAACTTTGCTGGCAGCTCCATTTGATATGCAACCTCACCCATCCTTTCCAAGATCTTGAAAGGGCCAATGAAACGAGGTGAAAGCTTGCCCCTGACCTTGAAACGTCGAAGTCCTCTCATGGGAGACACCTTCAAATAGACAAAGTCACCAACCTCAAAACTGAGATCTCTCCTTCTATTATCCGCATAGCTCTTCTGCCTGGACTGAGCAACCTTCAAATTCTCCCTAATAATCTGCACCTGTCGCTCAGCATCTCGGAGAATCTCTGGCCCAAACACTTGACTTTCGCCAGTCTCATTCCAGAACAACGGGGTTCTGCACTTCCGACCATACAAAGCTTCAAAAGGAGCCATCTTCAGACTTTCTTGATAGCTGTTGTTGTAGGAGAACTCTGCATAAGGGAGACTCTTGTCCCAACTTCGACCATACTTCAATGCACAAGCCCTCAACATGTCCTCTAGAATCTGATTCACCCTCTCAGTTTGCCCATCGGTCTGAGGATGATATGCTGAACTGAAATTTAGCTTGGTGTCCATAGACTCATGCAACTTCTCCCAAAACCTTGAAGTAAACTGCGTACCTCTGTCGGACACAATCTTCTTAGGGACACCATGTAGGCAAACTATTCGAGACATATACAACTCTGCAAGCCTGGGCCCACTGTAAGTTGTCTTCACTGGAATGAAATGAGCCACCTTCGTCAAACGATCCACAACAACCCATATTGAATCATATCCATTCTGAGTTCTAGGTAGTCCCACTATGAAATCCATACCAACTTCTTCCCATTTCCACTCAGGTACCTTCAACGGTTGTAGCAAACCAGCTGGCCTTTGATGTTCTGCTTTGACCCTCTGACAAGTGTCACATAAAGCAACATACTCAGCCACGTCTCTCTTCATGCCGTACCACCAATACTGACTCTTGAGGTCCTGGTACATCTTGGAACTTCCTGGATGAATGGAGTAAGCTGAATCGTGAGCTTCTCGCAGTATCAATTCCTTGATTTCCTTGTCATCAGGCACACAAAGCCTCTTCTTGTACCACAACACACCTTGTTCGTCCTCCATGAACTCTGGTGCCTTGCCGTTCTTGATTTGTTGCTTGATCTCTGCTATCTTCTCATCCTTCAGCTGGCCCTTCTTGATGTCTTGCTCTAGGGTGGAATCCACTTCCATTGCAACCACTTCGGTGTTAGATACCCATCCTAGGTTGAGCCTTTCAAACTCTCTGCACAACTCAGACGGTAACTCACGAACAGATAGCATATTCAGGTGAGATCTCCGACTTAGAGCATCGGCAACCACATTGGCCGTCCCTGGGTGATAGTTGATTCCCAAATCATAGTCCTTTATGAGTTCCAACCATCTGCGCTGCCTGAGGTTCAAGTCTGGCTGAGTGAATATGTACTTCAAGCTCTTGTGATCAGAGTAGATCTCACATCGCTTGCCGATAAGGTAGTGCCTCCAAATCTTGAGTGCATGAACCACAGCTGCCAACTCCAGATCATGAGTCGGGTACCTCAATTCATGCTTTCTTAGCTGTCTTGAAGCATAAGCAACCACATGACCTTCCTGCATTAGCACACATCCCAATCCCTGACCTGAAGCATCACAATAGACTGAGAAAGGCTTCTCCATATCTGGCATAGTCAACACCGGCGCTGAGGTAAGTCTGGTCTTCAACTCTTGGAAACTAGCTTCTTGCTTTGCTGTCCAATTGAAGGCTGCACCCTTTCCCAGCAACTCTGTCAACGGCTTGGATATCTTAGAAAATCCTTCAATAAACCTCCTGTAGTACACTGCCAAACCCAAAAAGCTTTTGATGTCGGTGACACATTGAGGTGTCTTCCAACTCAACACATCCTCCACCTTGCTTGGATCAACTGAGATCCCACCTTCAGAAATGACATGACCAAGAAATGAGACCTCCTTCAACCAGAACTCACACTTGCTGAGCTTTGCATACAACTGATTCTCCCTAAGCTTCTGCAGAACCAAGCGAAGGTGCTCCTCATGCTCTTGCTCATTCTTCGAGAATATCAGAATATCATCAATGAAAACCACCACAAACTTATCCAGATAATCCATGAAAACCTTATTCATCAAGTACATGAAGTAGGCAGGGGCATTGGTCAAACCAAAGGACATAACAGTATACTCATATAAGCCATACCGAGTAATGAATGCAGTTTTGGGAATGTCACTTGCCTTGATCTTCAACTGATGATAGCCAGATCGAAGGTCAATCTTAGAGAAGACACAAGCTCCCTTAAGCTGATCAAACAAGTCATCAATTCTGGGCAATGGATACTTGTTCTTGATTGTAACTTCATTAAGAGCTCTATAGTCCACACACATCCTCTGAGTACCATCCTTCTTAGGAACAAATATAATAGGGGCTCCCCAAGGTGATGCACTAGGGCGGATATAACCCTTATCTAATAACTCTTGTAATTGTTCCTTAAGTTCAGCTAGTTGATTAGCAGCCATTCTATAAGGTCTCTTAAATATAGGAGCAGTACCAGGAAGTAATTCAATAACAAACTCAATTTCACGGTCTGGTGGCATACCTGGCAACTCCTCTGGAAAGACATCTGGGAACTCACTGACAACTCTGATCTTCTCAACAGACCCGGCATCAAGCTGATTCAACACAATGGGGTTGGCTGCCCCTTTGCTAGTGATGAGTGGTTCTGCAACGTACTCCACTTGCTCTCCATTGCTAGCTGTCAGTGTCACTGCCTTCTTAGCACAATCTATGAGCCCCTTATGCTTGCTCATCCAATCCATACCAAGAATGATATCAATACCCTTAGATTCCAGAACTATAAGGTTTGCCAAGAAGTCTACCCCCCTTATATTAAGGTTTAACTTAGGACAAACAGATCTGGCACTCATCTCTCCCCCAGGTGAACTAACAAGCATTCTATTCTTAAGCATGGTTATGGGCAAGTTGTGTTTATCAACATAAGCAGCAGACATGAATGAATGAGATGCTCCAGAATCAAATAACACAATTGCATTGCGGTCGTTGGCGAGAAACATACCGAGAACAACTTCTGGGGCCTCCTGAGCATCCTCCAAAGAGACATGGTTCACACGAGCACGAGCCTGATTCTGATTGGCAGCGGTTGGTGCAGAGTTGGCATTGCGGTTAGGAACAGAAACTGTACCCTGAGCGGAGTTCTGCTTCTTTGGGCACTTGTTGGCGTAATGAGTGGTGTCACCACAAATGAAACATGCTCCCGAAGCTCCAGTGTTCTGTCCTTGATTGGTCCTCTGGGGAGCAGACTGAGCAGTGCGAGGAGTCTGAGGGTTGGAGCGCTGAATCTGACGCTGAGGGGTTTGGAATGCCTGTCCAGTAGGCTGAGTCCTCTGCTGGCTGTTCTGCTGTGGGGGGCGGTATGCAGGTCCAGCTGATGAAGAACCAAAGCGAAGCCTTGTGTTGCTGCTCCCCTGCTGACTCTGATGCTCCAGCTTGCGCTTCTTCTCCATGTTGTTCCTCCTATTCTCCAAGACCAGTGCAGCATCAACCATAGCCTGGAAATTCTGGAACCCACGGGCTTCAAGTGCATAGGCAAGTCCATCATTCAGACCCTCCAAAAAGCAATCCCTCTTCTTCTCATCATTGTCAACCTCACCAGGGGCATATCTGGACAGCTGGGTGAAGCGGGTGAGGTATTCACTCACAGACATGGAGCCCTGCTTCAGATTCTGGAACTCCTTCTTCTTCAGCTTCATCACTCCCTGAGGCACATGGTGAGACCTGAAGCTGTCCTTGAACTCCTGCCAGCTGATACTGTCTGGCTCCTCATGAGCATCCACATAAGCATCCCACCAATCAGCAGCGGGACCCACAAGCTGGTGAGAGGCATACAGGACCTTCTCCCTGTTGTTGCACTGGACCACCTGCAGCTTCTTCTCAACAGTCTTCAGCCAGTCATCAGCATCCATAGGATCCACAGAGTGTGAAAAGGTTGGAGGCTTGGTCCTCTGAAACTCTCCAAGCTTGTCCCTAGGAGGTGGTGGTGGCGCCTGGTGCTGGGGTTGCGGCTGCTGCTGCATGTTGATCATGTTCTGCTGCATGGTCTGGATGAGCTGAGTCTGCGCGGCCAAAAACTGCTCCAACGTGGCTCTTGCTGGAACATTGTTGTTGTTGGAAGCACTTCCCCTAGCCATCTGATAAGAGGAAGAGATAAGGTGAGCATGGTTTGATGGATAGGACAGCATCAAAAGGTAGAACAGACTATCAAGGCATAAAGAAAATATGTGATTGGACAAGAACATGATGTAAGGCATAGATAACCATTGGGAAAGGTAATGATCAAGGTGAAAGACTAACTGGACACAAGGAAATTTCGGCAGCAACATGGTGGAAATATGCAAGATAACAAGGTGATAGATAGATATATCAATATAAAGGAACAGGATATTGATAATGCATCAAGAACAATAATTAGATATTGCAGAACTAACAACATTCCACAATGATTCATGATCGAAAATAGATATGACATAGCCAAGATATAGAATAGCTCACAATAAGACAAATGATACGAAGATCTCAAAGTAACATAGAAAGGTAAAGATTAACTAACCCAAAGATTAAAACCCAAGTATTAAGTCTCTAAACTTTAACTATATTAAAGATGTGTCTGTATGACAAGTCTTACATCACATCACACTCAACCAAAGATCCAAATCAAGCATAGCACACCACTCACAAAATAGTAGCACAAAACCCACACACGAAGCAAAGGACGCATTAAGTATTACTATTACAAGAGTTTGACTCAAAACGCTAAACGAAGCTAATCGACCTCACAACTCTAAGTGGAAATGCTAAGACCCTAGAACTCATCCTCCTCCTCCTGACGGCGAAGCTCCTTGCGGCCGGGAGAACATGGAGGCACTTGAACAGGTGGTGGCACCTCCAATGGCTCATCCTCCAATGCCTCTCCTGCTTGGACTGCCTTCAGCTGCCTGTTCTCTTCCTTGAGTTCCTCAATCAAGTCATCTCTGTCAGCAAGGTTATCCAGAACACTGTTGAGACACCTGTTCAGGTTCCTGACATAACGAACAGTCTCCGTGAGGCGTAAGCTGTCCTCATCTCTAGGACTATCCACTACCTCGTGCAAACTCCCACTAGGACGGTGTGCGAAGTACTTGAATTGAGAGTGCCTCATCGCTGCTTCTTCATGGCTGAGCAATGAAAGAGCCTGGCGTGCTGCATCCTGTATCCCATCCTCAAAGGTAGACCTGGACGCCGGGGCTTCATGAGTGCGGCGAACCTTCCGAATCCCGTCCGGAGAAGGCTTCTCAAACATGTTCACACGAACACTCCAGCTGTAGGTGCCATCCATTTCAGGTGTCCTGATCCCAATGTACTAAGCACGCTCATAGTAGCCAAAACATCGCTGAACCTCCCATAGCTTGTCGGGGAAGTAGTAACCGTCGCCATTGCTGTAGCACTCCAGTGGTGGCTGATCCATCCATTCCAGCAAAGGAACAGGTGGTGGTGGAACCGGAACACTCTTGCGAGCAGTGAGCTTCGTACGCGCCATCACTAAAATTTGGAACAAGAAAAGTATCAGCAAAACAAAACTTTGTAGTGAAAGACTAGAGTGGTAGTAAAGCAAGGAGTAGGAGAGAAAACAAGGAACAGCAATAGGGCAAGGATAAAGAAAAAGTGCAGCAAGGTAAAGTATAAGTAAACAACAAGAATGTTTTCAATATAAGAGAATTTTGGAAGCATAAACAAAGATCAACAATAAAGAGCTAATAGTTTTTATGAAAATAGGTTTTAATATAAGAAAATAACCTTAGAAACGACCATTCTAACTAGGCTTGCGTCCTACAGTCAACACGGCTCTGATACCACTTTGTCACACCCAATTTTAAGGACAAAACTGAATGCATAACTCTTTGTGCGCCAGGATCAAGTTTTGCACATAAAGGGACAATAGTGAAATAAACAGTATAAGCCAGTGTCATTATTACATCGTCTCATTGTATCATTATTACAATATCTGAATAAATTGTCTCAAAGGACTAAATAAACGACAGCGGAAGACTCCCAAACACACAGGCAGTCGACTGGGGGAAAGCACGCCTAGTAGTACTCCTCATCGAAGTAGTCCATCGCACCTTCATCTTCTGAGCAGCATGACAAAACATTGTGGGGGAATAGCAAAGGTGAGTACTTGTCGTACTCCGCAAGTGTGGGAAAGTAAATGTAATGCAAGCTTATAACAAGAAAGGCTGATATAAGGTTAAAGAGCAGAAAAGCAACCTAAAACATTAATTAAGCACCTATATTACTAAGTGAAAACCCGAACCCCAAAGTTATTAGATTAAGCACTACAAGGTACCCCCTTGCAGCAAACTGGGTTCCCCACCCAAAACCATCCAAGTCCAACCATCCATTTCTCTAATCATGTGAGGATCCAGGCCGCTCCTGACCGTGAGCACGGCTGTCATGACAGTTTTACTTCTCTGCAGAGGTGCACAACTTTACCCACAGGGTGGTGATTTCATCATCCGTCGATGACTAAAACCTCCATGTTGTCTTCACACTACCAAAGGTGTGAGACCAAGAGATCACCACATGGTCTTTCAAAGGGCTTCCCAGCCTGCCAACATCCCCGCTAAGGTTCCACCGCCGCGGAAGTAACCCTTCCTTCAGAAGCCCCCTCTTGCGCCTTGGCTAGGAGTACCCCTCCATCACCTGAGTTTGGAAGTACCCCTTCCTCCCTCTTTCCATGAACGCCGGCAAAACTGGGAAGTTAGCATAATACTTGACCAAGTCTACCATAATCAACCATGTGCTTTGCGCTGTTGTCCTGAGTTGCCGCTCCACGAACCGGTCCTTATGATCACAAGCAGGTACTAACCACAAACCAACAGTACCATGACAGATACATGTGCATACCCGCACCATCATCAACATCCTCCTGCTTGGATCACCTAAGTTCCATGTTGCTAAAAAGATTAAGCGGTCCGTGAAGATTATATTCAAGTGAAACCATTAGTCAAGATTATTAGTCAAATTATGATCCACCCAAGACAGCAAGCTAAGCATTTCTACCCATCCACATTATCATTAACCTCTACCATAACCCGGCGACAAGGATAAAGTAAAGGAACAGGGTATGACACATGGGATTCCAATTGAACGCAAATGCATGACTAGAGGGAGAAAGCAATAGGTTCAAAATGGTCAAGGACACTTGCCTGTTCCCCTTGCTGCTGGCTGATCAAACTCCAAGTCCTGAAAGTTCTCGATCGGCTCCTCTTCTAATAACGTTAACATGCAAGCACACAAGCACAAACAATAAATAACAGTACACCAGACAGTACTAACATACTACAAAAACAGTACCAAAAGATAGAGCTCGAGCCTACGATCACGTGAGCGTAAAAATCGCTTAAAACGGAGATACGAGTAAAAAGTTATAAGCATTTGAAGTTAAAAGGTTTATTTGAACTAAAACAGGGTCGTACAGGGACCTAATTGTAATTTTAGAAAAGTTCTGAGGGCTGGAATGTAAAAAGTTAGGATAAAAATATAATTTAGGAAAAGTTCAGGGGGTTTTTTGTAAAAATACAGGACCTAAACATTATTAGCAAAAAGGTTAGGGGCTTAAGTGTAAAAGTTACATTTTAAAGAATTTCTGAAATTATTCTTTTACGAAAATTAGAATTATTGCGTATGCGCTGACGTCATAATTCGAATTATATTAAATTAAATCGAAAACTCCCGTGGACTCGGTCCACGGGGTGGTGCACCGGAAGAAATCGCCGGTCCACGGGTCCACGGTGGACCGGGGTCACCGGCGGCAACGCAGTGCGGCGGCGCATCGCCGGCGCACGCGCGGGACGGCGTTCCCGGGCGCGGAATCTCGCCGCGAGAGGCGGGGCGGCACGCGGAGACGTCGGGGAGCTCACCGGGGCTTGACGAGAGGCGGGAGACGGCTCGACGGCGGCGGTCGACGACGGGGAAAGGCGGCGGTCCTCCGGCGGCTTCGGGAGGCGGCGCTAGGGCACGGGAAGGCGGCGGTTTCGTCGAAACGGAGTGCGGAGGGGCTGGGGCTCCGCTTTATAGACACGGACGCCGAGGGGCGGGCCCACGCGGGCGCGCACGCCGAGGGCGGCGCGGCGGCTCGGGGTCGGTTAGGGTTTGGGGCGGTGGCGCGCTGAGCTGGGCCGGGCGAGCGGGCTGCGCGCGGGCTGCGGGAGCTGGCGGCCTGCTGGCGTGCTGGGCCGCGGAAGAGAGAAAGGAGGCGGGCCCGATAAGGAAAAGAAAAGAAGAGAAAAAGGAAAGAAAAAAGAAAAGAGGAAATGCGCCAAAGGAATTCGGCCCAGGAGCAGCTGCGGGGTCCTTTTTCCTTTTCTATTTCGTTTCTCCTCTCAAAATCGAACTAAATACCGAAAACGATTTCTACACGAAGTTTTAAATATATTTTCCACACAATAAATTACCTACTGCAAACTACTCCAGCATGAATGCAACAAACAATTATTTTATAGCCTAGATTAATTTATTTAATTTAGAAAATAAATCTTTGGCCTAGGAAAATGTTAACACCCTAATTAAATAAAGAGAAATTTTAATCTATTGCAAAAATGTGAAAATTAGGGTGTTACAGTATCATCCATCAAATTCAGTACGTTTAGTTGCGAGGCTAACTGATCCAGTTGTCCCGAGGCTATGATCGAGAGAGGCAGTAGAAAATTCAATGCAATGTCCTGTGAGAAAAAACTTCATGACAGATACAATTTGATCCTTCGCAAATGAGAACAGCTGGGGACACAGACGATTGCAGGTATTGTTGTTCCATGTGTCGATCCAAAACGCAATAGTTTTACCATCACCTACCTGACTGCCAGCAATACTTCTGTAAATTCCAGCCATGTCCATAATATCTCTCCACCAAAATTATCCAAGAAGTCTTCTGGTATGTGGAGGTTTGCCATTCCTATAGTATCTATCCCATGTCAATTTAACCCAAGGTAGGTCAAGCCTGTTGTAGAATTTGTGTAAGAATTTCAGCAGCAAAGCCTTGTTCTGAGCTTTCAGATTTAAAATGCCGAGGCCACCTTCCTTTTCTGGCCTACAAACCTTTTCCGTAGCCTCCTTTTTTATTTATATCTCCCCCATGCCACAAAGCATTCTTCCTATAATTGTCTAACTCTTTGATGACTGACGCTGGAAATTTGATGATACTCATTATGTACATAGGCAGGGCTGTAAAAACAGGGTTTGGGCGGAGCCACGTTCATGTGGTGGTGTCCTGGGACACCAACGGTTCTTTACTTTTCATCATACCTTATTCATTTTCACCATGGATGACACCAGCAAAACCAATTGCTTTGACACAAAATGGCCCTTGGTGACACCATCCTCCTGAAATCCTAGCTCCGCTCCTCAGTTCACTAACAAAACATCCTGGGTAAGATAGGAATCGAGCTATTCCAGCCATTCTTTCCTCAATTCTGGACAGCAGCGGTATAAATTAATCCAAACTTGGCCGTGTAGTTCCAAGAGGATACGTGAAAGGCATGCTACCCACTATGTAACCCAACGTTTGAGCCAAGATTTCAGTTTTTTCTTCACTTACATTGATTAGAACAATTAATCAAAGATTTGGCAAAGTTGACTTTCAATCCAGTTGAGTCTGCAAAAGATCTTAGTATTCCTTTCAGGAAAAAAGTTGTATTGCATCAGCCGGCATGATCATAAATGTGTCATCTGCATACTGAATAATGGGCTAATCACCACCAAAACCTTCTGCCATAGGATGCTTGATCAGATTTTTCTGTGCTGCTGCATTGATAATGCTCTGGAGAAGATCAGCTGCCAGGACAAAGAGTAGGGGAGAAAGAGGGTCCCCTTGTCTAACTCCGGTTTAGCAATGAAAAGTCTTGCCCAGGACCCCACTCAGCAAAATCGAGGACGTGCTGGAATTAAGGATCATATAAATCCACTGTATCCATTTCAACAAAACCGAGAAGACCTTATGCCTTAGCATACTAAGAATTACAGGATGCTCAACTTTATCGAAAGCCTTTTCGAAGTCCAATTTCAATAAGATTATTTCTTTCTTTGATTGATGGAACATATGTATGAACTGAAAAGACCAAGCCAAACAGTCTTGAATAGATCTACCTCTAATAAATCCATATTAATTCTGATGTACCACCCTGAGAATGACACTTTGTAATCTGTTGGCTATCAACTTTATTAACAACTTCAGTGAGTAATTCAAAAAGGAAATGGGCCTATAATCATTGATACATTCTGGATCACTCTTCTTAGGTATAAGCACAATGTGTGATCCATTTATACTTTGAATATTCACAGTAACAAAAGCATCACACAATTTATAATAGTCATCTTTGATCAAATGCCAACAGTTTTTAATGAACATCCCATTAAAACCGTCTGGACCTGGTGCATGATCCGAGGGCATGTCCGCCAAATCAGTTTCTTTCCTTGTAAAAGAGTGATCAAGCTCAGGTAGGTCTGCTGGATTAATTAGTTCAGTGAGATCAAAGGCCATGCCGGTGTATTCCGTAGTACCTAAAAGTCTCCTTAAAAGACGTCCACAATGCTGCTGCTTTTAGATCATGGTCTTGTATGTAACTGCCATCCTCTAGCTTCAGAGATGATATAAAATTCCTTCTATATGATTGTGGCAAAGGCCTGAAATAGACAGGTGTTTTCATCACCGAAACATACCCATCTTTGAACGTTGCTCGTTGTCTCCAGTAAATCTGTTTTGTTTCAAAGAGTTTTCCGATATATGACTTGATCAATTTTCTGAAGTTCTTTTCCACTCTATTTAAAGGAAGTTGATCTTCGAGGCCATCAATCATAGCTAAGACCCAATTGCAGTTATTAATAAGCTTGCTGAGCTGAGACAGTTCCTTACTC
Source organism: Eragrostis curvula (assembly GCA_007726485.1). NCBI lineage: Eukaryota > Viridiplantae > Streptophyta > Magnoliopsida > Poales > Poaceae > Eragrostis > Eragrostis curvula. The sequence goes on from CM017444.1 coordinate 17,420,362, forward strand.
CAATTTTTCAAATGTCTTCTTTTGTTCTTGAGCTTAGAAGTTAAGTTTCTTGCTGGATGTGAAAAGAAAGGAGCAGACCTCTATCACTGTTCCACAGTGGCTAGGAAAGAATCAAACTGTGTCCAAAAATTCTTGAATCTAAAAATTTGAGATTTGGGAATATTGGTTCCAGTCTGTATCTCATATGGAAGATGATCCGAGGTGGGTCTCCAGAGGGGTTGTACCATCGTGTCTAGGGATGAAAACGGGATGGGAAAATCCCGTCCCGTCCTGCGACCGTTCCCACTTTTATCCTGATCGTTTTCGGATTTCCGGGAAAAATACGGTAACGGACGGAAACGGGAAAACAGTAAACGGGAACGGGAACGGAAACAATAGGGGTATTTCCTGCCTGTTTTTGCGGTATCCTGTTTTGGACCGGGATAATCCCGTTTTGATCCCGTTTTCACCCTCATCCGGTTACAGCCCAGTACATAATAGCCCATTATTTATCAGTCGCCCCAGCCCAACTGAAGCCCATCTTGGAGTCCCGATGTAATGCTCATTCGAAAGGATCGAAATGAGCGCAAGCCCATCTTGATGTCCCTAGCTAGCTTCGTGCCCGCCGCGGCCTGCGCTTGTGTCGCCCCACCCGCGTTGCTCACGGGCTGCCCTCGCACTCGCCGTGCTCCACAGGTCGTTCAGCAGTCAGCACGTCGTTGCTGCCTTTTTTTTTTTGATTGAGTTGCTGCCTGGGATGCTGGGACTTGTTCCTTTACGTGAGAACTGATTAGTGTTGGCTGTCACTTGTTGGCGGTTGTTATCTGACGCTAATTGTTATCTTGGTGTCTTATGTTGGCTGTTGAGAATTGTTGTTTTATGACGGCGAGAAGAATGTGTCGGCATTCCCGCTTAAACTCCCGGTTCCCGACCGTTACCGGCATGTTTCCGTTCGTTTTTGTTCGTTTTCGTATTCCCGGTATTCCCGTGACCGTTTTTGTTACCGGCTATCCCGTTTCCGTTCCCGTCCGGTGGAAGAAATACGGAAACGGAAACGGTTAGGGTGTTTTCCCGACCGTTCCCGTCTGTTTTCATCCCTATCGTGTCTGGATACGTGAGGGTCCACTATGCTGAAGTAAAAACCCAATCAAGCTGTTCCAACAGCCTGTTCGTTGCAGCTGCAGTGCAGCGAACAGGCCTTAGAGTTGTTCTCTCACGTTGCAACAACGGGAGAATCGAACCTATGAGAACGTTATATATGATAATATAGCCAGTGTATAAATCTGCTTTCTCTCCTGTAGCTGCTGGCCCATAAATATTTGTCAAATGAAAGGATTTCCCAGTGAGGGTGGATGTGATCAACCGTACCTGAATATTCATTGGCGGAGACCACATCTTCATGAAACATGCTTTCTTTCCGGATAATAATTAATAAGACCACCTGAAGATCATTAGAAGGAGAAACTGCAATTTTGTTTAAAGGTCTTGGACAGAAGTTTTTCAGTTACTGTAGATCAAAGGCCTAATGTGCCTGTGTGTTTTCTTTAATTTGATCAATCAATTGACAATATGTCTCATGATTACAGGTTGTCTGTTACCTCTGTACCTCAGTTATTTAAGGCACTAAATGGACGAAAAGACAAGCCATTGATCAATAAATGTCGTTAAGAAACAGACTTTCACTTCAGTACCAACTTTTATGGTACCTCAAAATGATTGTGGACTGTCCATTTTAACTAGATCGATGACCTTTTACCTCCTAGGAGGTAATAGGTCCCCATGATTATAGGAAAATTTGTTTCTAAGGTTGTTAGACTGACTCCATTAGTCCAGACCTAAATTGAAGACCTTAACATGTGAATAGGTGCACATGAAGTTGAAAGGGCATGGCCCCAAAATTGCTGTCTCCAACAGAAGTCCAAAAATTGGGACGCTCGGAGAGGCAGGGGCTCTGCTCACACGGGGCGCCGCCGTCCTCATCGTCTAGGTCGCTGGCGAGGTCGTCAACGGACTCGAGCGGCACAGGCGGGGAGGGTGCCCCGCTGCGGAGCGTGATGTGCCGCTCTTTGCCGGAGGAGAAGCCACACGGGCTCGTGGTCGGCGCGGGTGATGATGTTGTCGGTGACGCCGAGGAGCGAGCTGGTGGTGGCGCGACGCCGCTTCCAGTGCCGACGAGCGCGTAGAGATCCCAGGAGCACACGGTGAGCTCGTCCCCTCCTCACTACTCTCTTGTCCAAGTCAAATCCCGCAAGCGCACGAGGAAGCAGCAGAAATGGCGGCGGCGGCGCTCCGTCCGGCGATCCTTCGCCGTATCCGGCTCTCCCCCAACCCCTCACCGCCCCTCGCTACGGCTGCAGCAGCGGCGTCCCACCCGCATGCTCTGGTGTGGTGGCTCGCGCGGCCCATGTCCTCCCACGACGCGCACCTCACCCGCGAGGAGGTCGTCGACCCCTCCAACCTGTGCGCGTCTCGCCGGCGCCGCCTCCGATCCGCCAGGTGCCCACGGCCGAGCACGGGGTGACGGCAGTGCTGCCGCTGTCCTCTGGGGCCGAGCACGGGTTGGGGGCAGGGCGGCGGCGCTCCTCCGCGGCCGAGCAGGGGCGGGGGCAGGGCGGCGGCACTCCTCCGCTTCCGGTGCAGGGCGGCGGCTCTCGCTTGGGCGGCGGTGGCGGAGGGACGGCAGAGTGGTGCGCGCTGGAGAGAAGGACGAGGAAGGGAGAGAGAGCGTGAGCGCGTGGGTCGCGCGGTTGCGTGATTCATTTGTGGGTGGCGAGGCAAGCAGCCCTTAAAATGGGTGTCGAGGCTGGGTCATCTGTTGGAAGGGTGAATTACAGGTTCGGTGGCTCATTTTGTGTATAGGATGTCTAATAGGACTCCTGTTGGAGTCAGTCTTTGGATTTGCATGCAGTGGAAATTATGCGCGTGTTAGTTTTTTAGCGTGATTTTGTTTCATTGTTCAGGTGCACATGGACTACGTGACCACATCATATGGGCTATGTGACCTTTTTTTACATTTCACATTAAAAAGAACGCACGGTAAATAGATTAGACCGTGATAAATTGGTGCAACTCATGTGGAACTTACTCCTTTTTTCACGTAACAAAGGATCAGAATCTTGACATGAATGTGACATCTGCCGTGCGTATGCGTATAGGCTGAGGAAAAAATGTGAAAGATCGACTGGAACGTATGCGTATATGCATCTCCAGAGTCCAGGTCGTCTACTCCGTGTTTGGCGCGAGCGGAAGAATCGGGCGAGTTCCCCAGCGAAAGAATCGGAGTGGCGCCGCGAGCGGAGGCTATGCGTCGATTTCATTTAGTTTTTTTTATATTATTTAATAATCAACGGCTTAGATTTGTTTGTACCTTTTACCTCTTAAGAGGTCATTTGGGTACCGTAACATGGCTCTAAAAAAAATCAGTAGGGGTTCCTTTGGTGTTGGTCTAAAGAAAGAAACAAATTTTCATTGTTACAATTTTGCTTGTCCTGGATGATGCAAAATAAAAACATAGGCAGAAAGGAAATATATTTTCTGAATTCTAACTCCTTTCCGATTGTCTAGGCCACACCACTTGAGGACAATACTTTTTGCAGGGAATCCTCATGATTGCCACGCGGTATAAACCATTAATTATATGCAATTAATACAATTCTCAATTCATATCACGTCTAAGAGCAAGGATAATGAAATCGCCGGCAGCCGGCGGAATCACAGTGCCATGTCACTCTATGAATGCATTCGCTCACACACGTATAGTGGACCGGCTTTTTAAGTGAGCTATTGGATTGATTATTTAATAGTTAATGTGTGCATGCAGTTAGTACCATTGGTGGAAACGAATTGCTTTTCTTGGACTAAGTGTTCAGCCCGCTTTAGGTCGACGACTACCCAGACGCCCGCTACTTTCTCTCACTTCGTTTCTCCCTCTTCCAGCTAGGCATATTTTGCCGTGGCAGGCCTCTTCGCCAGCTGACTCATCCTCATTATACCTGCTCTAAGGGCATGTACAACACTGTTTAATGTACATAGTGCTGTCTATATAGTGCCACGTCACCCAGTTTTGCTAGATTTAATGAGGAAAGAGGAGCGTGCCGTCGCCTCACGAGACGACGGCAGCGGCTCGTGCTCCCAGGGAAAATCAGCTGGGGGACGCCCGTTGTACGAGCCGTTCCCAGCAGACGACGACTCCGTCCGATTTACTGCGGATGAGCCTCGTTTTGCTAGGCAAAACAAGCAGAGATGGCGGTTAAATCCAGCAAGAATAATCTAGCAGTGATAGCAAAATCCAGCAAGAATAATCCAGAAATGATAGTGAACAAACCAGCCAAAATGCCAAAAAAAACATCATGAAACAAAGCGACACGCTAGAACAATCTGCCAAGGGAGCGCCCGCCTCCGGCCTATCGCCGCTGCCCGCCACGCAACGCAGGCTCGGGCTCGACGCCGCTTGCCTGCCGCCCAGCACGGTCTCGTGCTGGAGCTCCTTGCTATCGGGCCGCCGCGCTACGCAGCATCAAGCTCGCTTCTTATCGCTGGTGAGCGCGCACCGCAAGATTGAGCCTGCATCAGTCGTTGGACTCCTCGCGACTCGGTGAATGGATAAGAACAAGGAGTCAAGGAATGGATAAACCAAAGGAATTTCTGGAAGCAACATTGTTGGCTCTCAGTCAGGACTGACGAGTGGGACCTTAGTGCTAGTAGATGAGCAATGCATCTTTATTTTCAAACAAACCACAAATGACATATAAAGATCAATGTCAAGTATGACATCATTCCTAACAGACAGTTCATTAGGCAAATTTTGTCTATTTTATTTTAAACCACAAATCATTCGTTTATACAAGCAACAACATGGTGTACAAAATTTAATCCACGCTTGATCCTTATGTTTTATAGTCTCATGCATGAATTAAATTGTATACAGACAGGCTAGTAGACAGTGTATTGTACAAGTTGTCTGTTTTATTGTCTATATACGGCAATCAAGGTACTCATAGACAACAGTTGTCTATACCATTGTTGATGCCCTAAAGTTATCCTCATTACGTCTTTACATACGATGAGGCGTAGCATAAATGATTACGTATGCAGCAGTGCAGCACACAAGATAGGATCCTGTCAGGTCAGGAACAGAGCTTTGGAAGGGCAGAATGCAGAGGTTTGGAAGTGCAGAATGCAATAATAGATTCCCTTTCTATTTTTTCCTTCACGTGTAATGTGTGCAGTTGGGGGCATTTGTGGCAGCGTTATCCCAGAGCCCATGGCGTTGCACCTCTGAAAATGTTCCGGCGATGATGGGTAAGAGGAATGCGTACTGCATGGGAGGTGGTCGTTGTTTCAATTTAATCATTAACTTCCTTATGCGAAATGTGCAGGCTGATGTGTTCGCATACGTGGTTCTGAAGACAGAATAGAAAAACTAATGTTTGTGATAAAAAACAATGAGAGGAATTATTCGCGGTCAGGGAGAGAGCTAGTTGCCAAAACTGAAGAATGACACCAAAGCAACATAGTCACATTTTTTTTTGTGGGAGAATCATTCCTTGGTCACGGAATAGAAACACAGTGTCACGAAGAAGCTATAGGGGCCATCAGTCGTATGGACGTCAGCGCGCGCTTACCAGATGATTTCTACATGAACGATGTAGACGTCGTGCCCATTAGGGCTGTTCAATCTGGTTTACAATAAATACCGGCTAAGTAACTGGCTACGGTGCGCCTAACTGTGGATGAACAGAAAATTAGCACGATGAACAAAAACGTGGACAAGACTAATAACTAGCAAGTGAATGAAGGATGTTTGGGCCCAAGTTACGTGGACCAGACCAAATAGTCATCTTCAACCTCTGACCTTCTAATCTCTCTCATGTCTGCTCTTCCAATCTCTCTCTCATCCATGGCTACCGAAATGTGGGAAGGGGGTGGGGGGATGCTCTGTGGTGCCATGGGCAGTAGAGGGGGTTCGAGCACCCCCCCCCCCCCCCCCACCCTGGGTAGATTCGCCACTGTCACTAATATGCGTCATGGATATTTTCGTAAATTTTCATAACTTAGTGATACATCTCATGAACGTAATAGAACCATTTCCGAAATACAAGTATATTTTCGTAATTGTTTTTAAATAGAAAAAAAAAACAAAGTAACCCATCAGCTCATGAGCCACTGAGTTCCGGCCCGGTGTTACATCTTTGAGCCTCTTAAGGTAAACATAAAGTTCAGAAGTGTTTAGAGGTATCTATGTGACAGATGTTAAGAGATATCTATATGCGACAGATGTGAATAATGTGTAATCCCACTTGATCAAAATAATTTGAAATTTTATTGAAAGCATTTCGACCCAAAATAAGTTGCCATCTCATTTTGCAGAATTTTCAGATCAGATTTAGATATTATTACAACTATTTTGTAGTAAGTAATTTAAGAATAGAAGCTTCAATTATCTGCAGCAAATGTTTGAATTATGAAACAATCTGTAACTTATTTAATATCAGTTAAAAAATGCAAGATATAGAAGGAACTGATAGCATGAAACAATTTGCGCTGCCTTTCATTGATCAAGGTTCTAGAGGATACATATAGGGCTGGGACTGCTGCTGCATGTCGCGCCAAGGAACCCAGGAGATTCCAAGGATTGTACATCGAAGGACATCCCAAGCCGTAGCCACGCCTGTAACTCTTCTTGTCGATGTAGCCTGTGTTGGAGCCCTGGCCGCCGCTGCCCCGGGGCTGTATGGCCTGTCCCCATGACCACAGCAAGAAGACATGGCGTGACACCAGAGGGCCCGCGCGAGGACAGGGCATGAGGTGCAGTACTGGCAGCCACCATCTCCTGTGAGGGAGCAGCAGGTTTCGCATTCCCAATTTCATTGAGTTGCAAATCAGCACGGACTGGGTGAATGAAGGGAAATGGCTTGGTGCGGTTGACGATGGTGGCCCCAAAGTGTCGCAAGGACAACAATACAGTCAAGGATCGGCTCATTCAAGTCTCCAAGTGCATCAACCGTGCCCTCAAGGCGACGGCAACAGTACAAGAGAGACAAATCTCCTTCGTGATGGTGATCATAGCATGGGTCTTCTTGTTGCCAATAATTTGTTCCTCGAGATAAAACCACGCCACGGGAGACGTGTCACAGTCCCCCATGACGAGCTCAAGCAACTACAACGTGGGTGTGGCGAAGATCCAAAGATTCATGGTGACGTCCATCAAACGTGTACTTGGCGAGAACGGTGAGGAAGAGCCCACTCCATCAAGAGTAGTTGGTGGAGTGGAAGTCAAGTATGATTGGAAAGGAAACCTTGAAGTTATGGTGTGCAACCACACCTGTTGTGGTTGAAAAGAGCAAGTGGATTGTGCCAATGCAAGGGCATGCGTCACCTGACTGGCAGCCATGGCGTCGCGCACGGCCTTGGCGGCTACAGCTTTGACAACAGCGTGCGCTGCAGCATTGGCAAAAACAGGCTCCTGTTCCGTTTTGGCAATGGTGGATCACAAATCGACCCGGCAGGGAATGAGAAGAGAAATAAGCTGGGGCAAGGAACCAGGTGGCATCAAGGAGGAGGTTGGGGGGGGGGGGGGGGGGGGTACAGGTTGACGCCATCCAGTAAGATGTCAGCGATGATGAGAATGCCGTGGCATGAGGCTGGCGGCAGGAGTAGGGAAGCGGAAGCTAGAGTTAGACCACAATATTGATATTTTTTTGTGATACCATGATAGCGTGAAAAAATTGCGATCCCTTTCATTGATCGAGAGAGTTTGTACATAAAGGGAGGGCAGTCGGTACAGGAGTATAAGGCAAGCCCCAAGTACAATGTCATAAGGCCCAAAGGTCTTTAATAGTCCTTAAGTATGATTATCTTTCTAACATGTTAAGCTACTATATATGCACCGACGATTTGCACCCAGAAGGCTAAAGCTGATGAGGAAGGACGAGCAATTATGGTTCAACCCTCTCTCTCACATGGAGGCTCCCTCAGTCCTTAGCCTTGAAAATAGAAGCGACTTAGCATAAAATGTGGTCACCAGGACTTAAATTCAAGACCTTTGGCTCAATACCATGTTAAGCTAATATGCAACGACAATTTGCATCCAAAAGCCTAAGCTTATGGGAAGGGGTGAATAATTCACTATGAATCAACAGAAGCTACAGTTTAAAGCAAATATTTACAGTTTCATTCCTTATCAATTATCTTATTAAGAGACACTTCTAGGAAAGATTAGGGAATGTACTGTATATGGAATCCAATAGAGCTCTTGATTTTGTTCTGCTTGCTGCTTCCTCAAAGAATCTTTGACTGCAAGGCAAAGGAACTATTATCAGGATCATACTGCACACCGATCGTACTAACCTAGATAAGATTAAAGGAACAATGTTTTTTTTGATATTGTTATGAACTTTGAGCCCATAGGGTATTATGCGATGTCTATATTCATGGATAATTTAAACCGCCAGCGTGGAATTTGTAGTAGGAGAAATATATGGACCTAATTTCTTCTGATCCATATAACCGTAAAACATGAGTTGATTTCCAAGAAATATTTGTGGGGCTATCTACGACTCATGTCTTTGTGAAACTTATCTATCTCTTCAACATGTTACTAGGGGAACTATGAATTTTCAGATGGTTGATTATTGTATATTGTATCACTCGCATAAGTATAGTCCTGGGAAACCATATATTTGTTGTGACATTATTCTATATCTAAAATGAAGATCTTTTTATGACCAGATTAAAACTATAGGAATTCAGTTCTACTAATATGAAGAGGTCAGCATAATACGAGTGCTCAGAATGCTATATCGGAAACTACGTACCTTAGTTTGCCAAACATTCCAGAAAATATTGCAACTTTATTTTATTTCTACAGGAAGAATTGTCGCAGTAGTTTTTGTAAGCTAACCAAAATTATAGGAAACTGAGACAGACTAAAAGATATACATGACAATATTTTATTTCTGTTTTATTTTTTCGAGCAACATATAGGAAACGTCGGTATGCTATTCCCCCCCACACAACTGTAGTGTTCTTAGGTTCAAAAAAAAACTGTAGTGTTCTTAAATGGATTAAATTTTTATTGTGGAGCATAAATCAACTACTTAGTACATAAGAGAAGAGGCATACGATTGCACAGAATGCATTCAGCTAATATATATGTTTGGAATAAAATGAGCAATAACTGCAGCTCGATGTTACGGTTCTGAAATATAATGCAAATTGCATTTGAAATATCTGAACAGAAAACAGAGATCCCATTTGAGAAAAGGCACCCTGCAGGGTATCCTTGTCCCAATATAATTTATATGTAGAATAGAAGAAACTTCAGTTCTTTGCAGCTCTAAATATGATTCGAGATGAAACGCTCCTGGACGCGTTTTACTTTAAGGCCCTCTTTGGCACGGATTCTGACCGGCTTCTGCTTCTGCTTCTGCTTATGCTAAAAAACTGCTAAACACCTTTCTTCAAAACGGATTCTCTGCAAAACGAGTTGGAGAATCCATTCTCCATTCAACGGAGGAGCAGAAGCACCAAAATGGTGACTTCTACCGGATTCTCCACTGGCCACCGGTCCCACGTCCCTCTCTCTCCTCCCTCCTTCCTCTCGCATAGCAAGCTGGGATTACACCACTGCCGGGCCCACCAACGTTTAAAACGATGTTCTCTTGTTAAAAAATCCGTAGACTACAAACTAAATGTCCGAATTGCGAACCGATTACACCGTTGTGATTGTTGTGATGAGACCTTTGAAAGTAGACCACACTTGACTATATTTTGCGAACTTTTTTTTCAATTTTTTTTGACCTTTTATATTTAATTTATTTGCTACACTTATTTTCATTTCAATATGGTACACAAGGTGTAGACAAACTGAAGCTTTTATTTTAGAGGCACTGCATTCATTTGACATACATAATCCAATTCAGAAAATATCAGGAGAATCTGTTTTGCCAAACGGCCTAACTGAAGAATCTGTTTTGACAGAGAATCCAGAAGAATCCAAAGAATCTGTTTTGGGTCAGAATCCACTGCAGAATCCATTTTTTACAGAATCCGAAGCCCTGCCAAAACAGACCCTAAATCCTCCTCCTAAGGAAGAGTAGTACCTCCTGCAGGCCACGAAGAGGGTCTCAACTGCTAGCACGCGCATGCCCGGGAGCACGGCCATGTCGGAGGTCAGCGGGTTGAGGAGGCGCACTGTGTCGGTGCGCTCGCAGCGGAGAACCAGGAGCCCCTCGGCGCCGCCTGTGGTGACGACCTTGCCATACTCCTCCACCGGCGGCAGCCGGATGCAGAGGGTAGCGCCGGTGTGCAGGTTCACGAAGCCGTGCGTCCGGTCCTCCTCCTCCTCCGGTGCCGGCGCCACCACGTCCTGGTCGCTGTCGTCGTCGGAGTCCTCCTGGAGCATGAGCCAGTTGCAGGGGAAGAATTGCAGCGCATGAGGCCGCGTGGGTCGACGGTGGAGCTCCGCCCCGCCGTGCAGACCGCCCTCATACGGATGTAGTCCGCTACGTCGCCGGCGAGAACGAGGTCGGCGATCTTGGCGACAAGGTCCCCCGGGAGGAGCCCCGCCCAGTCTGGCATCTCCTCCGACCTGAACAAATCAAAGAAACTTCAGATTTAGATAGAAGAACCATCAGATCTTTGAGAAATGGAGAAGGACGTGCTCTTACCTGTGGACGACCTCCACTCCGACCAGCTCGTCGGAGACCATGTCTTCCGTCCTGGAGGAGCAATCGAGCAGGAGAACATCAAGAATTGAGAGGGAGAGAACGTTACAAATCCAGAAACGGAGAGGACGCGGTCGAGGTATCTGACCTGTGGACGACGACAGCGCCCGGGCCATGGTGCTGAGAGCCTGAGCTAGGGTTTCTTTGGGAGGATATGCGTTGGTGAAATGGGAGCCTGGAGATTTGGATGCCGAAATGGGGGCGGGTCTGTGGAAATTTAAGGAGGAAAACCTAGGGTTCGGGAGGGGGTTGGTGGCAGGATCAGGCAGGCAGAAATGGAAAGTAGGTGGCTCCAGGCTCCTCCGTCTACAGACTTTTGTTTTCACATACTCTGATCCACGTATATAGTATCTAGTATCTACACACTGCTGTACGCATACACCCCCTCCGTATTCTCCTGTGCTCCGTGACATATGAGTTGGATAACAAGGTGCTGAGAATGTCTATACACTGCACCCAAGATCTATTAGCACAACGGTGAGTCGGTCAGTCGGTGCGGCAGATGTCGGATTGATCGACCAAGATGGAACATGGAGATGCATTTCTGTTGAAGCACAGCAGACATTAAGAAGAACAAGGCGTGCGTCCCAGCTGCCCTGCCTCGTGGGCCCCGTCGAGTCTCGGCCTTAGCAAACTGTTTCTCCATGGGCAGATATTAAGATGAACCTGACAAAAAATTTGATTCTTTTTTCTTTTCAGTGATTTGTCTATGCTCTATCCGTAGCAGACAAGTAGCGGATATATATGAGTACTGAAGTACCTGTTGGTACTGCCTTCTTTCAAATTCGTCTATTCGTTGAATTCTGATTGATCGAGCTGGAACATGCGATATCTGTTGAAACACAACAGATAAAAAGGAGAACCATACATCGTGTTTTGGAAGGCACTGCTATCATACAACACCTGGTTACAATATTTGGATAATTAGTCTATGTTTCAAACAGTCTCCTTGTTTTTTAAATAATGAGAAATGAGTACCCGACCTTGATCTCACATGAACGTATGGCTGGCAAAGATTTGCATGATAAAAAATTCCATGCTTTCTTCATCATTTCTTTGTCTTCATCACGCCTTTGCAGCAGCGCCCAAAACCGAAGGTAATGGGTCCCTCGGTACTACCAGCAAGTAAGTTCGAATCAGAGCTTTGTCAAACATGATATGATTCTTACTAAGCCATGTAGTCCAATATAAAGCAGAAGCTCCAACAAGCAGTTGTCTTTTATGATGAACGGCGCCCACCCCCATAAGCCAATATATGTCTCATTTTTGTTAGCTGACTACAACATAGTTGAATCACCTCAGTTGTTACCCGATAAATGCACCTATCAAATTCTTTCATGTTGCAGTTTCTTGACCCCTTGCAATTAAGCTGACCGTCAACCAGCTGTCTTGTTGAGTAAAAAATGTGTCAAACACTTATATAAAGTCTTGCATACACTCCATCCCTAACGAGTGTACATAAAGCAAAAGCTGGTTCATGAGAGTATTAGATAGAGAGGACCATTAATTTCTCATAGTTAAGTCATCTGTGGTAAGAGTAACCCATGGCGGCGCTGTGCAGTGGCGACTAGTCCATCTCTTCTGTCCTGAAGGGTAATCGAGCACAAATACATCAGGGGGACACCGATCGAGAAATGGAGAAGATGTATAGCTTTCGGAAATGCACGAGTGCTGATTACCCATTGACAATGATGGCACCGGGAGTGGCTGAAGTGGCGGAGACGGCAGCGAGACGTTGTGGGTTGACAGGTTTAGCCAGGGCCGCCATGGTTGTAATAGCGTTTCAAGGGTTGGTGAGATTGGGGCCTGGAGGATTTGCACACCGAAATGGGGGCTGGTCTGCAGAAATTTAAAAAACAATTAGCTAGGGTTCGGGAGGGGTTAGTGGCTGGATCGGGTAGGCAAAGATGGAACGGGCCAAACTCTTAGCATGTTCGGTGTTCTGTAAATTGGTGCACTGGACTTGCTGTTTACTAAGAACGTTTGAGATTTTGTGTGGGCATGAGATACCGATACACTCCAAATGAAAGTATTGGAAACACTTGCACCTTCGTGAGGTGTGCCGTCCATATGTTACATTTGTTCGTTAATCTTATCATTTACGGTTCTAGCTAGTACTAGCTAGTCCACATCCATCGATGGTTTTTCGTTGGGTTCATCCAGAAAGTAGTGTCATAGAGTTGAATAAATATAGAGTTGGGCTTAGATCTCATTAGAATTTCCTTGTCGCTCAAGTCGAGTCCGCCCTATAAATAAAGGGGTATGTAATCAGATTTAATCAAGTAAGAAAAGGGTTTAATCCCACCAATCTATCTCTCTCTCTAGCCACCGCCTGCCCCCCTCGTGCACTGTGCCACCCTGGCCGCTGCCCCACTTTTTGGAGAATTCGTCCGGCCATAACAGTAATACCACTGCCCAAAATGCATTAAAACAAACCGAACACACACTGCAGTTGTAAGATGAGATTTTGAAGCAATTTTTAGTTATAGTCATATGCCTATGGATAAAACGCATGCAAAGATAATTACAAAAAGGTGTAATAAAGACTTTAAGGCATGGACATGCACGCACATGATTTGTGGCCCAAAATTTGGTAAAAGCGGCCCAACGTTGCATTGTACAGAGTCACGGGCGGGAAACCTATATGTAGCCCGCCCGACGGGATCTCTTTGTTCGGACGCTTTAAGATTCGTGCGTAATGAAATCCAACGGCAGTGTGCGCTGCAGCGTGAGGAGGAGAGAACTGGTAGCGCCACGTGTCGTTATCTGATTGGGGCGGGTTGGAGGAGGGAGAAAAAGAAACGGATTTCAAACTTTAAACGTATTTTCCTCCTAAACCGTAAGTCCGTTTTCAAATCCGTTTGAACCTACATGTTTGTTACAATTAATTCTACAAAATGAGATCCAATATGGATATTTTTTGAATTTTTTTAAAATTTGAAATTTTCATCAACATTTTGATTGTACTTTGTCAACATTTTGTTTGCACTATATCAATATTTTTTTTGTTAGTAGTCAACATTTTTCAAAAAAATGTTGATTTTATTTTAAAAATGTTGAAATAGAACTACAAAAATGTTGAAATAGAACTACAAAAATGTTGACTCTTCTTTTTCAAAATATTGACAATCTGACTTGGGCTGGGCTGCTAAGTTTTGATGGGCTATTGGGCCGTTCTATTATATGTTAACTATAGGACGCCCTGCATATAGGAAGCCCAGTCACGGGTATGCGGCCAAATACGTGTAGACACGACCGTAGAGATACGTGGCAGCTCCTCCTTCGCATGGCTGACGGAAAAGATCAGTTCTCAATTAACTCAGTTGGATGCGTATCATGCGAGGCCGGTGATTTCCCGTAAGCTCTTTCAAGATTGAGATAGATTGCGGTGTACATAGATGGCTAGAAGTACATGCACTGGAAAATGATAAAAAGTGTTCACGTACATTTGAATGAGCAGTGGGCCTTAAACTTACCGAGGCCCTCAATTCAGTTGGCTTTGCTCTGCTTGTGCCTGTACGCACATAGATGGCATGTAGAGATACGCGGCCAACTCGTTGTGCTAATCCTGGACGCTGCAGCAAGAGATAAACATTGATCAACGAACCGTCTTCTCAGATTGTTGGGAAGATAGCTGCGATCCGAGTCAAGGGACGAACCATCACCAGAAGCAAGACACACGCGAAGGGGGATGACTATCAGCGAAGGCGGAATGGAGGAAGCCGGCAACCAGCGAAGGCGGAACGGAAAAAGCAGACGGCGCATGAGTTCGAAATACCAAGCTAAGAGCCATGCTGAAGTAGCCGATGGCATGCATGTAAATATGATCATCTCACCCCCTATAAATATGGAGAGAGATGATCCTGTAAGGGGACCTAGTTTTTGGGGGGCCTCGAGCCAAAGACAATCATTTGCACCGTACTCAATCCTCTCATCACTCCAAACCCCTTCGCCCGGCACCGCGGGCAAAGAAGGGCTTCGCGCGCCTAACTACAGGGAACCTGAGCAAGAACATCTTCGTCCGGCATCGCGGACAAGCAAGGAGGGCTTCGCAGGGTAACCCGAAGGCACTGGTACCCATCGAAGGCTTCGGGCGAGCAAGACTTCAACACTCCGTTAGAGGGCTTCGACACGTCACACACAGACCTTCGACCCCCCAACATTTGGCGCCGACCGTGGATCGAACCCACAATGAAAAGAAAGCAAGACTGCTTGCAAAAGGTGATAACATCGAAGACTACTTGCAAACAATGCGGAGCAAAACAAAGAAACACAAGACGAAAAGCAAGTCATTCATTAAGCACGAATTTACTAAGGTACAAATCGAAGGCGAAGACTACTCAGAAGTATTCGAAGCAAGAAGCAACACAAAGAAGAATACAAGGATCTGATTCTTTGATTTACTGCGAGTTCGACTAGCCACCCCAACGGGCTGCGAAGGTTTGGTTTAACGATCTTCGGAGCCTTCGTCATCGCTAACAATAATCACCCCCGGAGGAACGATAGCAAGAGGAACAGGATCTGCAGAAGATTCGACCATCAAACAATTATCGGCGACCATATCAAGCTCCGCGAAGTGATCTACAAGCTCCTTCGGAAGAACATCTCCACGATTAAATCCATCACGAGCAAGAGCCTTCAACACTCCTCGAGGAAGCCGGTCCGACAAAGCCTTCATGAAGTAAAGAAGATTGAAAGATTTGACAAAAAAAAAAAAAAGATGGAGACACCTCGTGTATATATACACCAAGGAAGAACATTCTAGATGCCTACAGAAATATCTACCCCTTTTTCATAATATGAAAAGAATGGAGCCTTGTCGCATTACAAGACGAGATGATAGCAACCTGCTATAAAAGCAGATGTTTCGGATTCGCCTACAAAAGGCAGAAAAACAAATTCACTTTCGAAAGAAAGGCATCGAAGCCGAGTTTTCAACATACAAAAAAAAACGGAGCCTTGTCACAATACAAGACAAGATGATAGCAATTCGCTCTCGAAGACAGAAATTCGCCAAAAAAGGCAGAGAAAATTTTTCGCCTTCGCAACAAAACTGCAAAGCGAATTCAATGGCATCAGAGCCGAAACGGTAATTTTTCGTCAGAAGCAAAATTACCATTCAAAGGCTAAGAGAAAGCCGACCAAAAACAGTCTTCGCCTAGAAGAGCGAAGCCAACATTGAAAGAAGGGCTCAGAGAGACATCATAAAGAATTCATAAAAACTTTCGCAAAAGCAGCGAAGAAATCATCCACAAAAGAGGCTAAATAAGCCAAGAAGATGAATACGATGAACAAAAGTACACCTTCGCAACAAGCGAAGACAGGCAGAGGAAAATGAAACATGCTCATGCATACTTCATCAAAAGTAGACGAAGGCTGACGAGGTTACAAAACAACCTAAAGCATCAAGATATCATCAAAGAATTTTTCAACAAAACTAGCTGACGAAGGGCAAAAACAGAGAAAATAATCACAATGATGACAAGGTGCGCATGCACAGAGCTACGAAAATTCGAAGGCTCAAAACAGAGCTCGAAGTCATCGCAGAACATGAAATACATGAATAAGGTATTTGATGCAATGAAGCTTTAGAGTTTCGATAAAGCAAGTATTACATCAAAAAAGAGTATCCAAAATAGATACAGAGCGAAGGACATCCAAAAGGGCTATCTACAACAGCTAATCGAAGGAGTTCAAGAAGAATCTTCGGGAAAGTCAGGGACAAGACACTTGACCCTGTTCCACAAAAAATCATTGATCAGGCCAACACACTTGCCTTCGACAGCTCCAAAATCATGAGAAAGATCCGAGGGTTTCATTGAAAAATCAGGACGCCCAACCAAATCAACAGCGTCGCTGCCTTCGCAGGAAAAGCTATGAAGGAGATATCGAATCATAAGCACCACAGCATCATAAGAAAAGCTCCTGCATATCTCGGCAAGACCAGCCAAGTTCAAGCGAAGCCACTCATTCATAACCTCCAAAGAGACATCCGCCGGTACCTCGTCATCTTTCGCACCAAGTGCTTGAAACAGCTCTTTGACAAGATCACAAAGGGCAAGAGATTTAGCGAAGGAATTATCAGCAGAAACGATCTTCAACTGAGACGCCTTCGACAGACGAGACGATAGATGCTCATTAAATAACTTCTCCTTCTTCAGTGAAGCTTTCTTTTCTCGAATCTTTTCTTCAAAGATAGACAAAATCAGAGACAAGGCTAGATTTATGGCCTCGAAGAACCTCAACTTCAGCTAGCAAGTCGGACGCGGCAGCAAAAGAAACCTTCAAGGAATCATCCTTCGCAGAAAGAGAGGCCTCGAGAGATGATGCGAGTAGCGAATCACCAGAAGAATTTTGGAGCTCGCGAGCACAAGCTTGAGTAAGAATATTAGACTGCAAAAAGGAAGAAGCGAAGCTATCAGAAAAACGAAACACGAAGTACAAAAAAAAAGAGAAAAAGAGATACTAACTTTGACTTGATGAGCAACCAAGGAACGGAAGAGGACGTCACCCGAAAGGTTCGACAGGCCAAGCTCAACCTTCGGAAACCGGACCTCACGGGCAACAGATTCAAGAGGACCCGAAGCCTGAATGTCGTCATTAATGGACGATAGCATAGCCTCAACATCTAGTTCAAGAGACCCAGAGCTCGAAGCACCTAGAAATAAAAAAGAAAAAGAAAAGAAGAAGCGAAAGATCGTGAGAATAATAATAAAAAAAATAAAAGAAAGAAGAAAGCAAAGCAGCCCTCTGAAAATGAATACCAGGATTTGAAGATTGTGAAGGTGGTACAGCAACGTCAATCGAAGGCAAAGCAGTGCCCAAAGAAGAAACTATATCCTGACTTGGAGTTGAAACCTCTGAAAGCTTCCGTTTGCCAAGCAAACCAAGAAACGAAGACTTCATCGGAAGACAAAAAGTACCCTTCGAACCCTCAGGGAGCGGCTGACAAGAAATGACTAACTCAGACCTTTCTACGATTC
The DNA here is from genome assembly GCA_007726485.1 of Eragrostis curvula. Classification (NCBI taxonomy): domain Eukaryota; kingdom Viridiplantae; phylum Streptophyta; class Magnoliopsida; order Poales; family Poaceae; genus Eragrostis; species Eragrostis curvula. Next base: position 17,438,051 of record CM017444.1, read on the forward strand.
CATCCGCATGGATAACATCCGAAGCAAAAGTTGGAGACCTTCGCAACACCTCCGAAGGTATTAATGAGGAACCTCCGCAAACAGTATCGGGCACAACGGGAGGCGCAGCTGAATTCGAAGGATCGTCAGGAGACGGTTCTTCAAAAATAAGTGAATAAGTCAGCATAAGAAGAGAACCTGGCGGAGGAGAAGGAATTTCAGCATTCCTAGGAACGGACTCAACCTCGGGAGTAACAACAACCAGCGAAGGATCCATTTCAACGGTCGAAGAGCCTGAAGCACTGAAATATGGAAAAATATCTCCTTCACACGAATTGTCCTCAGGAAAAGGACGGTTGTGGGGACACAAGTCGAAGCTCAGATAAAACCGATTTATCCGAACACTAATGCCCCTTCGAGTACTTTCGACCCACTCCTTCTGAGAGAACTTCCCAAGCAAAGAAGTAACTCGATCTTGAGGCGACTAGAGATTGAAGCCTGCAAAAAGAACAAAGTATAAGCAAAAGGAATATTAAAAGACGAAAAGGCAGAGGAAGCAATCAAAGGCAACGAAGCACAAGGAAGAGTCATACAGGGTCCCGGCATCGAAGGAAAAGCTGGCATACTTAAGCCAAACTTATTTCTACCAAAAGAAGATGGCCTCCAACCATAACGAGCGAGAGGAAGAACACCAGTAGCGAAGCATTCCTCCAAAATATCACGAAGAGTCATCCTCTGACTAACCCTTCGGAAGGCATCGACACATCGAGAAATAAAGCGATTCTGCGAAGGCTCGAAGTTATTGATAATCCATATACCAGCGGCTTTCCCAGTATAAAAATCGATAGCAGAGTATTTATAGTAGAACCAGTCTTTCACCCATTCATCAAAAGGAGGGGGATCGAAGCTACCAAGAGGCGTCAGAAACCCCTCCCTAGCCTCAAATTCAACAACTCCGAAGCAAGGACTGAGATGGTTCTCATGATCATAAGTAGGAATGTGCCGGGCTTGGTATACATGATAAAAAGCATGAGGTTCAGGATTTAACCCTTCGCTGATGCAAGCCCAAGCGAAGGCAGACATGGTTGCAATAGCAACAGGAGTAAGATGATGAAGCTGGAGATGGTATAAAGAAAGAATGCGAAGGACAAAGCTCGAAGATGGAAAAGATAGACCGGGATCCAGAAATGACGAAAAAACAACAAACTCATCGCTTTGAGGTCTTAGGCGGACTTCCGGAACTTGCTTTGGACCATGCAGAGGAAGACGGATCGAATCAATATCGACAAGACCAGACTCCGAGTAGCACTTCGAAAAAATACCCTTATAACAGGAGGTGGAGATAGACCTTGTGAAATAATAACCAGCTCGAAGAGAATGGAAACCCCTAGGAAACGCTGCCGACTTCTGCCTAGCCATCGAAGGAAGAAAAGAAGTACCTTCGAAAGAAGAGATGCCAACAAAGCAGCCACGGCGGTAAAAAGATACGGACGGGAAAAGGTGAAAGCGACGCATATTTAAAGACCCGCCGAAAGCTAGGGACATTGGGGTGAAAAACCGCACGATCAAGGGTTTAAGCAAGAAAGTGAAATACATTAAAATATACATAACAAGAAATAAAATAAGGAAAAAATCGCAGCTGACAAGATAACTGCCTCAAGGAAACGCCTTCGCTCACTTCCTTTCAACAGTTGAGAGCTAATGTTGGGAAGATAGCTGCGATCCGAGTCAAGGGACGAACCACCACCAGTAGCAAGACACACGCGAAGGGGGATGACCATTAGCGAAGGCGGAATGGAGGAAGTCGGCAACCAGCGAAGGCGGAACGGAAAAAGCAGACGGCGCAGGAGTTCGAATTACCAAGCTAAGAGCCATGCTGAAGTAGCCGATGGCATGCATGTAAATATGATCATCTCACCCCCTATAAAATGGAGGGAGATGATCCTGTAAGGGGACCTGGTTTTTGGGGGCCTCGAGCCAAAGACAATCATTTGCACCGCACTCGATCCTCTCATCACTCCAAACCCCTTCGCCCGGCACCGCGGGCAAAGGAGGGCTTCGCGCGCCTAACTACAGGGAACCTGAGCAAGAACATCTTCGTCCGGCATCGCGGACAAGCAAGGAGGGCTTCGCATCATCCAACAGACGACGATATCCACCAAGGAGGACTTCGCAGGGTAACCCGAAGGCACTGGTACCCATCGAAGGCTTCGGGCGAGCAAGACTTCATCAACACTCCGTTAGAGGGCTTCGATACGTCACACACAGACCTTCGACCCCCCCAACACAGATATCTCGTGAGGGCGTACCGGACTCATGCAACAAACTTCGGCGGCGCCGTCCTGGACATCGACCCATGCCATCAACCCTAGGCTACCCCTATATATACAAGCCTATTCCTTCACGTTCAGGGGGGCGGCAGGACGGAGGAAGGGCGAAAGCCCTGCTGCTGCTTCCATCTGCAATACATCTCGTCGGGGGCGCCGCCGATGCCCTGCTGCAGTTTCCCCGTTGAGGAGAGGGCACGCGAGTCGTCGTAGGCCCCCCTCTTTCATCTGTGCGGCATATAGCGAGTAGGCGCCGCAGAAGGCCCTGCCGTTTCCATCTATATGCCATCATCGAGAGGAGGCAAAAGAGAAGAGCTGCCTGCAGGCTGCAGCTTGCCGTCCAGGATTAGAAAACATTCAGCCCCAGCTCTGCCGTGTGGTTTGCATCTACAACATCATCGTCAACACAGCGAACAGGCGCCGCTCAGGCCCTGCCATTCCTCATCGATCTGCAACACAGCCCGCAGGCGTCGCACAGGCCCTGCCGTTCTCATCGATCTACACCGACTACTACCAGTGCAATAATCACGATGTGGTCTTTATAGAACTTGCCGTGACGTACAAGAAGCAACAATCACGATGTGGTCTTTTATAGAACTTGCCGTGACATGCAAGAAGAAAAATCACGAGGTGGCCTTAATGGACTTGCCGTGATCTACCAAGAAACAAAATCACGAGGTGGCCTTAATGGACTTGCCGTGATCTACCAAGGAATAAAATCACGAAGTGGCCTTAATAGGACTTGCCGTGATCTACCAAGATGCAACATCACGAGGTGGTCTTTAGAGAACTTACCGTGATCTGCTAAGAAACCAATCCACGAGGTGTCCTTTAGAGGACTTGCCGTGCTGCGCCTAGAAAAGACAGTTCAAGCGAAGAGGGCAGCCGTTGTGCAAGCTTATCTGATCAGTGTGCAGTTTATTCCTCAGAGCAGAAAAGAAAAGACAGTTCGGATGCCTCTCCAGCAGAAAGAAGAAGCGCCAGCGTGCTTGCGGTCAACAGATTGTAGTGAATAGTAGCATAGCTCTATGGCAAATGCAAAGCAAGCATCTCAGGGTTATCACGGCCGGCAGCAGTTCTTTGAGAAGTTGCCACGTGATACTCGGAAAGAGATTCGGCCAGCAGAAGCTACCCAATATATAATCACTCTGAGTTGCAACAGTTCAGTAGAGCCAGAAAGTGAAGACACATCAGCAGCCATGCAGCGGTACTCGTGCTGGCCAATTAGTTAGTCAATGCATCAGCCGCATGTTAATTTCCAGTTGCAGCGACAGAGATAGCTTGCAAATATTCAGAGTATTCGGCCTCTGAAATAAATGGGCAGCGATTAGTATGGTGCTAGGTATATCTAGTCTGTTCCCATGTACACATTCAGAGTTGACGAGCAGCAGCATGCAGTTAGTTGTAGTTTCTAGAATGATCAGTTTGTCTCTCACAAGAAAGATCCTACAAGTGCAGCAATGATCAGTGACAGATGCAGAAGAAATCAAGAACATGTGCAAGAGAGAGGGCCTGCCGTGATGCATAGAGAGGCCCCTCCAATAATTAGTCCAGATTATGTAGTCTGCAGTTTAGGCAACAGAGCTTCAGTCGAGAATGACAGGGAGAGGAGGTAATCGGAAGCCGAGTTTCCAGTGTAACAATCATCATTAGTCATTACCATCAATATCATCAGATGTCAGCTCGACGAAGAGTAGATTAGGCCAGCGGCAACAAGCCGACGACCATCACTCTCTGACCTGCAGCAGTTCCTTAATTATAAACAGAGGCGTAGAGATATGCAGCAGCCCCATGGCGAACATGCCTGCCTCAACGGCAAGTAGCATCCGACATATACAAGATCACACCAGCAGCCCCAGCATGGCAGTGGCGCCACATGACAATTTGGTAGTTGAGTAGCCTGACGTTCTTCTTGCGTTCCTGCACACCAGCATACATGGCAAGGGCAAGCACCGCATGCCTACATGCCGTCAATATTCATATGACAACGAACCGGCATCCGACTAAGTTCTCCGCCAATGATCTCAGAAGCTCGTACAAGGAGAAATCTCCAAGTGTTGCATGAGTACAAGTCCACACTCTCGTACACCATCCACTTTCCGTATCGTCAAGGCCGGTAAACAATATGAAGTCTTGTTCTCCCTGACCGACGAGGCTGGGACGTCTTCTCTTCCGTGACCGACGAGGCCGGAATCATCTAGTTTAGACCGATGAGGCTAGACGCCCTTTGTTCGTGACCGACAAGGCCGAACACCCTTTTAGACTTCATCATGGAAATCCGCACGACGAGGCCGGATACCTTTTGCTAGAGGCCGACGAGGCTCTAGTACGCCATACTTCATTAATTCGTGTTTATGCATACTTGGAGATGACACTTATTTTATTCAAAAACGACGACCATCAGCATAGCTTAATCGGAGGTGTTTTGCAGCCCGAAGCTGCGGATGTAATTAACCGGCGGCCTCACGAGGCCACGGGAACCAAGAACTGCACATCGTCCTTTACATTCAGATGTACTCCATAGGCGCAGCGTATTGTAAATCCCAAATGGAAACATGTACTTTGTAATTCTCCAATGAGTTAATAAAGATCGGAGTTTCCTACTTTAGTTGTGTTCTTTTATTATATTTTGTATACTTAGTATACTGGCACGCCCCGCATATTTATTATTAATTTTACGCATTAGGACATACTCCTTTCATCGCGAGTGTTTCTTTTTGGCGAAACAATAGTAAAATTCCAATCAGATGGACTTTAAACATTTATTGCGACTCTTTGTTTTGATTTTTTTTGGTATGTTACCTCTCTTGGATGCAGGAAGAAGTCCCTGTTCATGCTTCGAATGATTTCATTTCTGTAATGGATTTGTATTGATATTGCGTTGCATTTCACCATACTGCGAGTGCGTAAATTGTCCCATAGAGCATGTATTTCTCACAGGTGCTTATATTATAACTAGCAATTTGCCCGTGCGTTGCAACGGGAGCTATAAATTTACACCAGTAACTGAATGGATTAAGCATGAAATACATTGCATATAAGCTAATAAATTTGCATCAATTTATGATGTAGTATATCTGAATCTTATAAGAGGGACATATGAGAAGATGAATAAACAACCTCATCTTGAAGAACTAAGCACTTCATGGATTGATAGAGCAGCGTCGCATATGAAAGGGCATCATACAAATTTCGTTTCATTAACTTCTAGGCGTGTTTTCATTAAATTATGTCTCCCTAGTAAAATCATTAATCCATCATCCAACTTTTAACTACTTGCAGTGGTTAGAGCATCTCCAACAGGTATGTATAATTGTATATACAGTCCCAAAATATTGATTGTTCACAAATGTAACTGCAAGCGAACTCACGGGAATGAGTTTGTGTTACCGGCTATTATACGTTAAAAACAACTCGCAACAAAGGGAAAACACACATGCATCTAACTAGTGTAGATAGCCCAACAGGGGCCTGTTGCCGGCAAGTACCCAGCAGCGCCCCTCATCTCTGATTCTCCTGATCAGCGCCGCCGGCAGGGTTGTCTTGTGGTAGAAAACCCGGTCGTTCCTCTCCTTCCAGAATGACCAGGCACCAAGGATGGAATCAAATCCCTTTCGTAGTGCTTTGGGTACATCGTTTCGGTGCGGCAGCCGCCAATCAGCCATAGCAATATCTTCGGTAGGCGAGAAGTTCTGAAAACCTGACGGTCGCAGCAGCCTGAACCAAACTTCTCGACTGTAAACGCAGTCAAAGGGCAAGTGGTCGATTGTTTCAGTGGCTTGCGAGCAGAGCGCGCACGGACCACTATTCTGCAAATTGTGTTGTTGGAGCCTATAAGACGTCCAGCACTTTCCATATAGCTCGAGCCACACGAAAAACTTGCACTTCCCAGAGGTCTTGCATTTCCATAATTCTTTAGCACCTAGGATCGAAGAGCAGCCATGGAAGAAGGCTCTGTACGCTCTGGACGCGCTGTACTGCTTACACTATGACCACCGCCAAATGAAATGATCCTGAACTCCCGCGTTCAGCTGCAACCCTTCCATTCTGTCCTAAACGTGCAGGTACCAGAAATCGTCAGGCCTCTAGAAATAAGTTTTGGTGCCATCTCCCACTTCAACTTTGACCGATGCGTCGAACATAGCCTTCACTATGGGTTCATAGTTGGCCGGCAAGTACAGTACTATTGTAGCTGAGGTCTGATATTCAGTGGCTCATATTCAGTTCTGAGAATAATGTTAGCTTATTTTTAGTCATCTATCAATTATGCAGCGACTAACCAACCACAACATTAGCACAAAAACACTGAAACGGTAAGGTAAACAAATTATAGAATGGAAGCATGAACACACTGCGAAAGAAGATCAACACACATGTGAGAAAAGGAGGCATGACAACACTTTCACTGTAAAATGAAGGCTAAAATTCTATTACAAATGAAAGCTAAAATGCACTGAATGGTTTTCAGCACTTGAACAGTCAAAAACATAATCCAAAGGAACACTGAGTTCTGATCTAAATGGAGACAGGAATTGCAATGAGTTAGTGTACCTCAGGGGAGATGCCGATGCAGGGATGTGAACCAACGTCGTATGAGTTCAGATGGGTCCGTACTCCGTACGCCTCAGGCTGGTTTCGACCAGGGAGTCCATGGCCACGGCGAGAGGCGGCCACACGGCGGGAGGTAGAGAGCAGGGGACACCGGTGGCACGACGTGGGGAGCAGCGGACAACGGCGGCGCGAGGTGGGTAGCAGGTACACTGCCGTTACGAGGTGGAGCAGCGTACGGCGAGATGCGTGGTGTGAGGAGCCGCAAGCCGCGGACGCCCGCACCCGTGATATTTTGCAAATCCAGCTATCAATTTAGTGATATTTTGTTATTGTGATGAACGCCTGCTGCCACATCGACCACGTCATGACCATGTCACGTGCGATGTGGCAGGAAGGACACACCATCTCGGGAAGCTGCCTGGACAATTTTCACGCCGTCTGGTGATCTCAGCAAGGTGTCTTCGAGGGATGGCACGAGGAATGACCGAAAGCCAGGCATGCCGCATGTACAGCCAGCACTCTTGCCAGGCGTGAGCACGACCTTGAGCAGGTCCCCATGGCGCATGGAGGCGTATTACTGGCCCGGAAGGAGAGGCTGCCGTGAAAGAAGCGGTTACCACCGAGGACGCAGCTGATGTCGATGGTCCCTCAGCCGTAGTCCCCGGGCTTGGCGTACAGGAGCGTCTTGCTGACGTGTATGCACGCGATGAGCAGCATGGTGGGGCGGTCCGGAGAGTTGCTGTGGAAGGCGACTAGGCTGGCCGTGACCAAGAGTAACATGAACTGCTTCAAGGCAATCTTCATGACAGTAACATGTTTATTCTGAGTAATCAACTTCTCTATGTCGCTGAGTTTCTTCTTATCTGCTTCAGTCCATTACTTGAGAACTTGCTCACCCATTGCATCAAGTCCACAGCTCCTCAATGCTTTCTTACCCAATTGAGATTTCATCTTGCTCCTGGACACTTTTACATGAACTTCTAGGAATGCCTCAGATCCAGGATGGGAACATCTATACTTTTCATCCACTGCTTTCCTTGTCTTTCGTGGACCCACATTGAATGGAAGCATGACTACTGTGCCCATCGTTTGCAAGGTCTCGTTATCAGTTTTGTAGTCAGCTTTTTCTTCTTCTGGTGGTGCATTTTTCCACTCAGGGATAGAAGCTTGATATATACTTGACTGGGTCTATTCTAATATGTTTTCGCATTGATAGATAACTAAATAAGTAAGAGACAGGGTGATAAAGAGATGATCTAAGTAGTGGATAGAATAGGGGTTTCAAACCTCTGGCAATAGCTGCCGCTATAGCCAGCTAAATTATTTTAGGGCTAAATTTCGCCCAATCCCATGACAGTCCGCTATAGCCTTGTTTTTGAAGACTGCCGCTAAATGTCTTAGCTGAAGAATTAAACCATAACATGATATAACTATGTGTTAGCTATGCAGCAACTAGTGATAGCTTGCAGCAGTGCTGCAGCTAGAGAATGAGCACGGTAGATGAAGGAGAAGGAGTTCTGAGTGGAAGCTAGAATGCTGAAACTGAACTGATTTACTCCATGCACATAAGGTGCTATTTATACACGATGGGGTGCTGCTGAACAGCTGCCTTACTCACTAAGCTAAGGATGAAAACTGCTAGTAAACTACTTGCCTTACTCTCTAAGGACTGGACTGGACTTGACTTGACCCAGACTTGGGTTGACTTACTCTAGAGAAAATTACTAGGAAATTACTAAGCAGCTGCAGGTAAACTACTAGGAAAATGCTATGCTAAATAAAAAGGATTATATATCTGACACTATGCGATTCCATAGATGCCAGCAGATTGCAAAAAGATGTAGCAAGTAACCACACCTGATCTATGTAAGCGAGAGACTGAAGAAAGTTTCAGTTGAAAGCTTACTTGAAATAAAGGACATGTCAAATACATAAGCACTTTAAAAGATTACACACATGATTGAATCGTACGTCCAAACATGCATACAAATCAAAGATTACTCCAAATTAAACCAAGCAAACTTGACATCTCATTATATTATGACAGATAAATCGCAAAGATTGTTTCTACAAGCTGAAAAATTGTTCATAAAAGCAAACGGAAGCCATTCGGATACACTTTGTACACTCCTCCATCAACAAGCTTGGGGATCCTGTCAGCATGGAGCGTGTCCAAGGGCAGAAAGATGGTGCGGTTGCCGAGCACCAAGCCAGGCGTAAACGTGCCGCTGCTGACATGCACGCCGAAGACCTCGGGACCAGTAGAGCTGTAGCGGCGCACGAGCAGCATCCCGTCGTTGTCGTCAGCGTCATCGTCGAGGGACGGCACGAGGTGCGAATCGAAGTCCGTACCACATGTACACCCAGCAGGATCATGGTGCCTGGCCAGGTACACCAGGTGAGGCCACGGCACGAGCACTACCTTAAGCAGGTCCCCGTGGCGCGTGGAGGCGTAGAACTCGCCCCGGAATGAGAGACCGCCCTGGAAGAAGTGGTCATTGAGGGGGTCGTCGAGGACACAGCTGACGTCGACGGTTCTCCAGTGGCTGTCCCCAGGCTTGGCGTACAGGTGCTTCTTGCGGCTCCGTACTTCCTGAATGAGCAGCACGGTGGGGGAGTCGCGGTCGAAGACTACTCCGGCCGAGATGTACCGCACCAGGAAGAATGTTAGAAACTTCTTGAACGCGAGGAGGGTCTCCGTCACGGCTGTGCGCAAGCCTGGGAGCACAGCCATGGCGGAGGTTAGCGGGTTGAACAGGCGCACTGTGTTGGTGCGATTGCAGTAGAGCAGCAGGAGGCCCTCGGCGCCGCCGGTGGTAACGACTCTGCCAACCGGCGGCAGCCGGATCCGGAGTGTGGCGCCGGTGCGCACGTTGACGAAGCGGTGCTTTCCGTCCTGCTCCGGCGCCACCATTAGCCAGTTGCGGGGGAAGATCCACGGGTGCATGAGGCCGCGGGGGTCGACGGTGGAGCTCCACCACGGCTTGCAGACGGCCCTCATACGGATGTAGTCAGTGACATCGCCGGCGAGAACGTGGTCGCCGATCTTGCTGACCATCTCCTGCGGGAGGAGCCCGGCCAAGTCTGGCATCTCCTCCGACCTGAACAAATCAAGATATCAAATTAAGAACCATCAGATCTTGAGGAACTGCAGAGAAATGAAGAAGAACGTGCTCGATCTTACCTGTGGACGACCGGAACCCCGACCAGCTCGTCCCTGCCTTCCATCCTGACGAAGTAATCGAGCAGGAAAAACATCAGTAATCGAGAGGGAGAGAAGGTTGCAAATTAAATGGAGAAATGGAGAAACCGGGGTAGAGGTAGCTGACCTGTGGACGACGACGGCGCCGGCGCCGGGAGTGGAAGCCGAAGTGGAGGCGGCGGCGGCGAGGCGTCGTGGCTAACCCACGGTGGGCTGAGAGGTTGAGCCGGCGCCGCCACGGGGTTGAGAGCGTGAGCTAGGGTTTCTTCGGGAGGATGGATTGGTGAAGGGTCTGGAGGATTTGGACGCCCAAATGGGAGCCCGTCGGTGGAAATTTAAAGAGAACAATTTGATTATGCCGGGACGGCCCAACTTCGGGAGGCGTTTGGTGGCACGATCGGTCGGGCCGGCTTATATGGAAAGTAGATGGCTCCACGCTCCACCGGTCCCAGGTACGCCGCATGTGCGTATACATAAATCTGATACGTATATACACTCTCCGTATTCTGCTGTGCTCCGTGGGATGAGTTGGGGCACAATTCACAAAATGCTGAGCATGTATACAGTGCACGCAAGTTTGATTAGCAGGACGGTGAGTCTTTGCGGCAGATGTCAGGTTGAACGAGTTGGAAGATAACCATTTCTGTTGGAGCAGAGAAGAAAATTAAGAAGATACTGACAGAAAGTTGGACTCCTGTTTGTTTGATTCCTCAGTGCATGATTCGTCTATGCTGTAGCCGTAGCAGACAACTAGCGATCTGCGTACTCAAGTACCTGTTGATGCTGCGTTCATCAAATTTGTTGAGAAATTTAACTTAATTATTGGTTGAAGCAAGCAGTTTATGTCCCCATTTTTTTGTTGAGAAATTTGACTTAATTACTGCGTTCATCAAGCAGTTTATTAGGCGCGATGAAGAAAATGATCATATAAGATACAACAACAGGATCGTATGAAAATAATTTTGCAAGATGACCTGATCAAACTTCTAGTATAGCAGGCTTGTTGGAAACAAAGAACATGTCAAAGCACCTGGGCAATTTAATCTTATATATGAAAAATGGTACGAATAAAAATCTTATCTAAGAGAACACGCATGAATCATACATCCGAAAATTGGTACAAATGAACGATCATTCTAAACATTAACATAAACAGGGAAAAACCTCAATCTCAAAGATTGTTTCAACAAGAGCTAACTTATATCTAGAAAAAAAGCAAATGGAAGCAGGCACTCGGAGCTGATTCAGATTCAGACAAGTTCTTGAATTTTCCCGTTCCATCGGTAACGGCTCCATATAGCTTGGCGAAATTGTCAGCACGGAGTGTGTCCAAGGGAAGAAAAATGGTGCAGTTGACGAGCACCAAGCGAGGTGTGAACCTGACGGAGCCGACATGCACGTCGAAGACTTGTATGCCTTCTGCGTCTCTCCGTGCGTAGCGGTGCACGAGCAGCATCCCATCGTTGTTGTTGGCGTCATCTTCGAGGGACAGCATGAGGAATGAACGAAAGCCGGGCATGCCGCATGTACAACCAGCAGGGTCATGGTGCCTGGCCAGGTACACCAGGTGGGGCTGGGGCTCGAGCTCGACCTTTGAGCAGGTCCCCGTGGCGCATGGAGGCGTAGAACTGGCCCCGGAAGGAGAGGCAGCCGTGGAAGAAGCCGAGGGCGCAGCTGATGTCGACCGTTCCCCAGCTGTTGTCCACCCGTGGAAGAAGCCGAGGGCATGGCGCACAGGAGAGTCTTGCTGCCTTGTATCCACCCGATCAGCAGCACAATGGGGCTGTCCAGGGAGTCGCCGTCGAACATGACTCCAGCCGAGATGATTGGACCTGCAAGCAAAAACGTGCTGAACTATGCACAGCTAACACATGCAAACACTATGTTACGATATCACTCGGATCCGGGTATTTGAGGAGGAGGAGTAACCCAGGAGGAGCCCCTGGAGGAGGTAGATGAGGAGATCCAGAAGGAGGAGGCTGAGGAGGTAGGTGAGGAGATCAGAGAGGAGAAGGCTAAGGAGATCGGAGAGGAGCAGCTTGGAGGAGAAGTAAGAAGCAAGTATCTGGTTTCGTCATTGTTGTCTATCCCACCATCCACCTGGCGCAGCTTATATATGCTGGCCACAACAATGTTTCCAGTTCTATCCTGTTACATGGCTCATGGCCCAAATGCTAGTCCTATTACAAGACCCATGGCCCGAATGCCAATACGGCTGACACCTTCTAGAAGAGATTGCCGTCTTGACCTCCACTGGTGCATATCATGACATTCTCTCCCCCCCCCCCCCCCCCCCCCCCACCCCCCCACCCTTAAGTAGCAGCTTGTCCCCAAGATGTTGTCGAAGGGTGCACTCGACGAAGAACATTGAGAGACTCCAGTGTAGCCAATTCCTTTGGAAGCCCATGCTAGCGGACCAACACTTGAGTTGATGTAGTTCCACCTTTCTTGATAAGGTGAGATGCTAGACACTCTGCTGGAACTAACGAAACATCAGTAGCATAATTCACTACAGAAAGATCAGGGCTCACCTGCACATTAGCTGGAATGTGCTTCTTTAGCTGCGAGACATGGATCACATTATGAATCTGTGAATGAGCTGGAAGATCCAACTTGCAAGCCACTGCACCCACTTTCTGCAGAATTCTGAATGGTCCAAAGAAACGAAATGCTAGCTTCTGGCAACTACGAGGTGCCAATGAGGTTTGCACATATGGTTGTACTTTCAAGTACACCATATCACCGACTTCAAACTCTCTTTCAGAGCGATGTCTATCAGCTTGAGACTTCATTCGTTGTTGTGCCCGAGTCAACTGCTGTTGCAACACTTCTGTGAAATGAGCACGATCCTTCAACCAGGCTTGCAGATCAGGAACAGAACATGCATTGAGATCCGAAATGCCAAAATGACGTGGGGCATGCCCATACAGGACCTCAAAAGGTGACTTCCCTAAAGCTGAATGAATAGTTGTGTTATACCAGTATTCTGCCAAAGGTAACCATTGAGACCACTTGTTTGGACACGAATGAACTGAACATCTGAAGAAGGCTTCCACACATTGATTCAGCCGTTCTGTCTGACCATCCGTTTGTGGATGATATGAAGAACTCATGTTTAAGATTGTATCAGATAGCTTAAACAATTCTTCCCATAGCTGGCTAGTAAATATCTTATCTCGGTCAGAAATGATGACCTCTGGTAGTCCATGCAAACGATACACATTGTTGAAATAGAGCTTTGCTACTTGTAATGCTATGAAAGGGTGAGCTAAAGGCAGGAAGTGTGCATACTTAGAAAACTTATCAATCACCACTAAGATGCAGTTATAGCTATTAGACTTAGGAAGCCCTTCAATAAAATCCATGCTCACAATAGCCTAAGATTGCTTAGGAACAGGAAGTGGTTGGAGCAACCCTGGGAGCTTAACATGTTCAGCCTTTGCTTGTTGACACACAGAACAAGATTGCACATGAGCAGTGATAGAATTCTTCATTTTTGGCCAAGCAAACAAAGCCTTGATACGCTGGTAAGTTGCCAGAATACCAGAATGCCCCCCAATACCACTGTTATGTAACGCCTGCATGACATGATTTTGTGCTAAGGTGTTATGGCCCAACCAGATTCTACCTTTGTATCGTATCACACCATCCTGTAAAGAAAAGCCTTTAGAATTGGGGGAGTGAAGGCTTAGTTCAGCCCATAACAGCTTATCCTCTTCATTGTCCTGATATCCAGCTATCAGATTCTCAATCCACAAAGGCACACTTGATGAAATAGCAGCAATGCCATCTTCATGTGGACACCTGGACAAGGAATCAACAGCTGCATTAGTGATCCCTTTTTTATACTGAATCTTATATTGAAGCCCCATTAGCTTAACAAAGGCTTTATGCTGAAGTCCGGTGGTAAACCTCTGTTCCCCCAGATGCATCAAACTTTTCTGGTCTGTGCGAATAATGAATTCTCTGTGTTGTAGGTATGATCTCCAGTGCTCAATTGCCATTAAAATCGCCAAGCACTCCTTTTCATAAGTAGATCTCCCTTGGTTAATCTTGCTTAGAGCTTGACTGAGAAAAGCTATAGGGTGACCTTCTTGCATTAGTACAGCCCCAATACCTGTGTTACATGCATCTTTCTCCAATACAAACTGTTTCTCAAAGTCAGGCACAACTAACACAGGAGCTTCAGCAAGTGCCTTCTTCAGAGCCTGAAAAGCAACTTCCACTTTTGAAGTCCACAAGAAAATTTCACCCTTCTTGAGTAACTGAGTCAAGGGTTTACTGATAATGCCATAGTGCTTGATAAATTTCCTATAATACCCTGACAGCCCCAGAAAACCTCCGAATTCTTTGATATTAGTTGGCCTAGGCCAATCAACTACTACAGCAATCTTTTCTGGATCTGTTTGAACACCTTCAGCAGTAATGACATGGCCTAGATAACACAATGATTGCTGAGCAAAAGAACACTTGCTCTTCTTGACATATAACTGATGCAACTCCAAAATTTGTAACACAGCTTCCAACTGTTGTAAATGCTCAGAGAAAGAGGCACTATATACCAAAATATCATCCATAAAAACTAGCACACACTTTCTGAGTAGCTTACTGAATATAGTATTCATGACATTTTGAAAAGTTGCTGGAGCATTAGTGAGTCCAAAAGGCATAACCTTGAATTCAAAGAGACCCTGGTGGGTACGAAAGGCTGTTTTGTACTCTTCACCTTCAGCCATCCTTATCTGATGATATCCAGAGCGCAAATCAAGTTTGGTGAACCACTTAGCTCCCACAAGTTCATCTAGTAGCTCATCTACAACAGGCAAGGGATGTTTGTTCTTAATAGTGAGTGAATTCAAAAGCCTGTAATCCACACAGAACCTCCAAGACCCATCCTTCTTCTTGACTAAGAGCACAGAAGAGGCAAAAGGACTTGTGCTAGGCTGAATGACCCCATTCTTCAACATATCTTGAATCTGTCTTTCAATTTCAGTCTTTTGGTGAGGGTTATACCTATAGGGCCTAACATCCACTGTTTGGGCCCCAGGTAACAAGGGAATAGCATGATCAAAAGCTCTATGAGGAGGCAAAGTAGTTGGCTTAGCAAAGAGGTGTTCATACTTATTCAACATGGCAGTCAGCTCAGGTTGCATCTCCTCTGGAACAATCGAAGCTACAGGATCCTGTTGATTGATCTCCTGTGCTCCACAAGAATCCAACTCAATACAATGAGATATGGCCCCTCTTTTCAGTAACCCTTTTAGACCTGTTGCTGATAAAGGTCTACACTGAGAGGTATCATCAGTAATTCCTTGCAATGTGATGTTCTTGCCCATGTATTGAAATTTCATGATTTTCAGTTTCCAATGAATCCACATTGGTCCATGTTCTTCCAACCAATCATATCCAACAATCACATCATAGTATCCCAGTGGTAAAACCTTGGCATCTTGATGAAAGGTATAGCCCTGTGTTCACCATTCTAAGCCAGGCACCATTTCAGAACAATGCATCTGAGTGCCATTAGCTGCCGAGTATGAGGATGGTGTAATTGACACAGTAGACAGCTTCAACCTCTTAACCAAGGAATCATTCACAAAGGTACCCACACTACCAGAATCGACAAGAATCAAAACTTGTTGTTTACCAATCAGCCCATGTAATTTCATGGTATGTCTCCTCTTAGTCTAGCCCCTGACAGGTGTAGGAGATATAGCCATTAAGTCAGCCCCATCATCAGAGTCACTATCAGTGTCTGGATGCAGTCCATCAGACAACTGAAGAACCTCCAACATTTCATCAATCACATGTATCGGCACTTGAGCAGGACAAGTGTGTCCTTCTGAAAGCCTTCAAATTAGCCAATCGATCATCACTCTTGGAAGAAGAACCTTCATCAGGTTTGCTAGTATCACTCTTGCAAGATTTATCCCCAGTGCCAAAAGCTCGAGGAATAGATCGACCAATATCTCTGTGGTCGGACTTGGTGGAGCCACGCCGCTTGCCAGCATCAATTTCCTCCTCCTGTAACATAGCCAAGGAACACACAGTATCCATGTCCATAGGTCTATTAATTGAAATAACAGATCTGATTTCTTCCTTCAAGCCACCTAAGAATCTAGAAACAAAAAACACTTGGCTGGCGGAAGGGTCATGCAGTAAGATCTGATGACGCAACTCCTCAAAACGCTCTATGTACTCAGCAACAGAAGCAGTTTGGCTAACACTAAGGATCTGATGCATAAACAACTGGTGTTGATCCTTGCCCCAACGAGAGAAAACTAACTCACACAACTGATCCCAATCCTCTATGCGACCATTAGTTTCCACTGTTTCTAGCTAGAGCGCTGCTTTCTCTACGAAATTGAGCGTAGCAAAGCGAGTACGCAAGGCAACAGGCACATTGTAAACATCAAAGTAAACTTCACATTTCCTATGCCAGATCTTAGGATTCTCTCCATTGAACTTAGGGAAATCTAGCTTGGGAAGGTTCTTATGGGTCACAGGTGTGGGTGGGTTTTGGTTCTGGTGATAACCTGAGTCAGGAGAAGGGATTTGTTTTTGTTGGCCAGTATCATGCTGGGGTTTGGATGATTGACCATTCTCATGCTCAAAATACTTCCCAAACACTGGATCGGAATGAAAATTCGGGGTCGCAGGCGCGGAGAGGGACTTACCCATCTCCGGAGGATGCAGAGGAGATCCGAGGATCCCATCAGCGCTCCCCCGGTTTCTGAAGTCCACGCGGCGGCCACTGGCCTCAACAGCTGAGCTCGTCCTCAGCACGATGGTTGGTGGCGACTTGCTGCCACCAATACGGATCGGTGGTGGAGGAGGAGGTGGCGGTGGAGGAGCACCCGAGTACAGGGAAGGAGTCATCGCCTTCTTCTCCAAGGCCTCGATCCGCTTCTTGTCCTCGGTCGCCGCCTCGGCCATCGCCCTCATCGTCTCCTCCTTCTTCACCATCGCAGCCTTATGTACCTTCGAATCATCCACCAACTGCTTCAACAAGGCTTCGATTCCGGTGTGTTTCCCTTCAACTTTCTCCAGCACTCCAGCCATCTTCAACTCCAATTGCGACGGTTTCTTCTTCGGCGCTAGATCGGAAGGCACTGGTGTAGGCTCTGGATACCAATTGTTACGATATCACTCGGATCCGGGTATTTGAGGAAACGAGTAACCCAGGAGGAGCCCTTGGAGGAGGTAGATGAGGAGATCCAGAAGGAGGAGGCTGAGGAGATCCAGAAGGAGGAGGCTGAGGAGGTAGGTGAGGAGATCAGAGAGGAGAAGGCTGAGGAGATCGGAGAGGAGCAGCTTGGAGGAGAAGTAAGAAGCAAGTATCTGGTTTTGTCATTGTTGTCTATCCCACCATCCACCCGGCGCAGCTTATATATGCTGGCCACAACAATGTTTCCAGTTCTATCCTATTACATGGCCCATGGCCCAAATGCTAGTCCTATTACAAGGCCCATGGCCCGAATGCCAATACGGCTGACACCTTCTAGAAGAGATTGCCGTCTTGACCTCCACTGGTGCATATCATGACACACTAGTGATTGGATTATTTTCCAAAGGATATTGGGCAAGGGGAGTCTGGCTAAGTACCAACCATGCATACAGAGTACTAGTAAGGTGGTGGTCGCAATTGCGCGGCTAGATTTATTATAATATTTCTATCAATTTAGTTATGCGTGTGGTTTGACTTGTTATTTTCTTACTATTATTTGAAAAGAAATTTATTAGGTGACATCTCTCACTCTATATCTCAACCTTTTTACCTGTCCCAACATGCTGTTTTATAAATTCTGCTCTCCAAACTTGCCTGGACACGTTGTCTGTGACTTCAAAGACGAATTTCTTTTCGGGAATGTCACATAAATTAAGGGCTCTAGGTTTTTCTACCCTATTATATGGCCATTGAAATCGATCTCCAATGATTCGATGATGATCCACCCAACTGAACAAGTACAAAGCATGGTGTTTACTTTGAGCCTATCCATTGGATCACCAATGTTGCCTATGTGATTTACAACTTGGATGCACGTGTCAACCACATAAGATCAATGGTCTAACACATGAAACCTTGGACAGGCGTGCTGCTCGCCGGACGGGCGACACGCGGCTGCGCGAGGTGCAGCAGGGCGGGTGTGTGGTTGCGGTGTGCAGTGGTCAATGCGGCGGGGATCGACCTTGGTCCAGTCAAAGGAGGTGAGTGGTGCACAAAACTCGGATGTGGCTGGGGAGAGGTCGTCGAGTGGGCGTGCCAGAGGCGGAGCGTGTCGGAGGCATTTTTGAAGGAAGCTGTCGTGCCGCGACGACCATGTCCTTGAGCTCGAGGCAGCGACGGCTCATTGCTTGTCCTCTGCCCACCACCCAGATTGACGACGAAGAAGTTGGCCGAGCGAGCAAATTGGGAGGCCGACATTCGAATCGACGCCACCAATCTCTGCTCGACACTGCCATCGCCGTGCTGCACAAACTCCATCAACCTCGAGCTCACCGTGCTACCGCCTTCCCTCTCCCTTTTTGCTTGTCGTGTTCCCTCCCTCCCTCGATCTCGTCTGCCCCCAGGTGTCGCGATACACTGCTAATGCTGCGGACGGAGCTGCTCGCGCGGTGGAGCCCTGACCCCATGTGCGGCGCGCTGCAGCCGGCAGGGCGGCCCTGCACGGAGGAAGGCGATGGCGGAGTACCCGTTGGCGGTCAGGGGTGTTTTGGACATGGAGACTCCATTACAAGTTTGAGAACCTTGATTGAGCAGTTTGGGAGTACCGGGACTCTTGGATGAGACTCCAAGGCAAGTTCAAGGACGGGCAACTCACTCTTTGTTAATTAATAAAATTCAAATTGGCTACAAACAAAATAAGTTTTCGTGCAAAAACCATGGCTAGACACCTCGAAGAGGTGATATCTTTTATAATTAGCGTTATACCAATGTTGTAATTAAAATGACAGTTCTATCACCTGGTTGTCCTACAGTCTAGTCTATTTCTTTTTATCTGGTACAATAAAAATATTTTGCTGTAACCCCATGTATGAGACACAAATGAAGACTGGACTGTAGGACAACAAGGTCGACACAAATGAGAAGATAAAATTATTTTGACTAGAAGAAGTATACGTGTAGGAAATGGAAATAGAGAAACAAACGTTTGTACTGGTAACAGATGGAGCCAGATGAAATTCGAATTTAGATGTGTTCTCCCGCTCCAGACTTCCACCATCCTTCCATTCACACACAGCTCAACGCGCCTGGCACGAGTTTATAGGCTTCCTCTTCTGGCTTTCGTTGTCTGGAAGGTTGACATATGCCAGAAATGGAAACAGAAAAACGAATGTTGTACTCCTCATAGGTTCACACGGCGCAAGACAAAAATTCGAATTCGATGTGTTCTCCCGCTCCAGTCCGGCCTCCATTCCCGCACAGCTCAATGTGGCTGGCACAACTTTATAAGCTTCCTCTTTAGGATGTATCCTCTCACAAATGCTCCTGGGAAATTTTTATTTCTCCCCACCACACAGCCGCAAATACGCGACCATCTCGCGTCCCGAACCCTAGGCAACCATGATTCGCGTCACTAAGTGAGCACGGATGGTCGCACGGGCCTCCAGCGCCGGCGTCGAGGTCGGCCAAAGGTACGAGCTCGTCAATTTTTCCTGGGCTCGTGTAGTTCTCCCTTATTTATCCGTATTCTTGAATCTTCAGAGATCTGATGGTATTATCGTTTATTGGATTATTCAGCCTGGAGGAGAGAGACTGGGCAGGGCTCGTCCCCGAGCTGGTCTCCAAGATCGCCGACCATCTTCTCGCTGATGACGTCACAGAGTACATCCGTCTCAGGGTGGTCTGCAAGCTCTGGCGGAGCTGCACTTCCGACCCCAGCCTCCTGAAGCCCCGGTTCTTCCCACGGAACTGGTTGCTGCTCGCCGGAGAGCACCTCCGCAGCGACGGCGAGCCGGAGCGCTTCGTCAACGTGCGCACCGGCGCCTGTATCCGGATCCGTCTCCCAGATCCCCACCTGCACACGCATCATGGCAACGCCGAGGGCTTGCTCCTGCTCCACCACATCTTCACCGACAAAATCTTCCTCAATCCCCTGACCATGGCGTTCACTGGTCTACCGACCATGCTCGCTGTCAACTATGTGGCACGCCCAAGGGGAGAGTCCCTGAACAATAGGCACTACACGGACAGCATCAAGGCAGCTGGCATTGTCGTCAACGTCAACGAGCAAGGGAGGGCCCTGTCGCTGCCCACCGTGGTGCTCAGTCTGACGACGGGGACCGACACCGCCATTGTTTGTGCTCATCCCGGAGACCACGTCTGGCCACTACAAGAGAAACACCCCTATAGTAACACATATATGCGTTGCAAGAAGTCGGTATTAGCCGCTTCTAGTATTCGTTGCAAAGGTTTATTGCAACATATAATTAAGCGTTGGTAACTTCAAGGAAATAACCGTTGGTGCCTTGCAACAGTTGTATTTAGGCTGCACCAACACTTATATGTGTTGGTATTGTCGGTGACAAATCCAGCTAATTTTTTATTTTTCACATATTCATATGAAAGTACTGCAGATCCCAACAATAGACTTTACTCAGAAGAATATATATTTCGTTATAAATAAAATTTCTAATACAGAGATTGTTACAAGCAACCATTTTGGTTACATCATCGCAGCAGAACTAGATAGATAACTAACATATGACTAGTTTCCCATGGAATGCATCATTTTCCACTCTCACAACTACACTAAAACAAGGCACTAAATTTTCTATGAAAAAAATTCGCTCTGGATCATCTCACACTTCTCTATGCCTCACAAAAAGAAAAGCTTCAGTTAATATCTGCAGTTCTGCACCTTGCCGATTTCCATTCTTCACTGAAGGTACAAGCATCCTGCATGATAAGTAGAGCAAACATTTCTTGGATTTTCTTCTCTTGACCCCAGGCAGCACAATCTAAGCATGACCCTGCAGATGGAATGGTAGTTCTTAGGACAGTACTAAAGCAGTTTACAATTTCGTGGATAAAAATATAAGCACTACATGATTATGCATACCAAAAAGTGTTACTTCTGCCACTCATGATTGATTCATCCACAATACCATCAAATTGGCCTCTGTTTTGTCTCACAGAACTCCCTGCACCGAATTTCTTTTACTAAAATTCTAAGCACTGCATAATTATGCATACCAAATTACTTCTGCCATTCATTACTGATTGATCCAAAATAGCATCAAAATTTACCTCTGTTTTGTATCACAGAATACTCTGCACCAAATCTCTCTGACTCCCTACAAGGAGAGGACACATCATTCAGTTTACTTGTATCAATTTCAGTCTTCGTAACCTGCAGATGTTGCACATATCTTGGGCATTCAGAAAACAACAAAGGATATTTCCTTATGAGTTATAGTATGTAAATAACACGAAATTTTTTTAATGCTGTGAAATCAATCCAATCCAGTATTTGACAAGGCATATAGCTCGCTCAGATGGGCGTTCACTAAATACCATATAGGCAAGGTGGACATAACTGTGCAGTAAGTGTTGGGGTCCTGGCAACAAGTATATGGCAAAGGAGATAGCGAAGGCCAAGCCACACCCGCCTAAGGCAACCGAAGCCACCCGGAACCACGCGAAGGACAAGCGAAGCAGAGCAGAAAGAGCAGACGGCGCAGGAGCCCGAAGTTGCCAAGCTAAGAGCTATGCTAAGGTAGCCGATGGCATACATGTAAATATAGTCATCTCCCCCCTTATAAATATGGAGGGAGATGATCCTGTAATGACATCTGTTTTTCGGGCCTCGAGCCAAGGAGGGAATCATTTGCACCGCACTCAGACCACTCTAGTCATTCAACCCCTTCGCCCAGCATCGCGGGTGAAGGAGAGCTTCGCGCAACAAACTGCAGGGAACCTGAGCGAGAACACCTTCGTCCGGCACCACGGACCAGGAAGGAGGGCTTCGCTACGACCAGTGGACGGCGACGACGACCAAGGAGGGCTTCGCGAGGTGATCCGAAGGCATCGTCAACCTTCGAGGACTTCGCCAGAACCAGAACGCTTCTATACACCGTTGGAGGGCTTCGATACGTCACACGGAGACCTTCGATCCCCCAACATTTGGCGCCGTCCGTGGGCCGAACCCACGATGAAAAGAAAGCAAGACTATCACCAAGCAAAAGCTGCGAGGGTAAGAACAGAGCAAGAATGATGGAAACATTCAACCATCCGCTTCACAACAGACGACATCAGAGTCTGCGATTATCCACATACAGACATCTTCGTGATCAAGACCGACATCGAAGGGTATATGGTCCACAGAATCATGATCGACAGTGGAAGCTCAAAAAATATCATCTTTAAAGATACTTTGGTACGCATGCAAATCAACAACCATGCGAATACCAGCAAAACAACCCTGAAGGATTTTGGAGGAGAAGAAGCATGTTCGATCAGAAAAATAATGTTGAAAGTAACCTTCGAAGACGAAGATAGATCCATAACCCAGGAGACGGAGTTCATTGTCATAGACTCACCCAGCGAATACAATGCAATCTTCGGAAGGCAAATCATAGTAGCTTTCGGAGCTGCAATCCATCACAACTACCTGATGATGAAGATACCTTCGGAACAAGGCACCATTAACGTATGCTGTAACCCCTTCAGACCCAAAAGTGGCAAAGAAAACGACTCAGGAGAATAGAACGAACATGAAGGCCATCAAGCGAAGGCAGAACAAGCAAAGCTAGAACCTTCAAGCGAAGTCGAAGAAGTAATCTTATGGCCCAAGAAACCAGAAAGAACGGTTAAAATAGGAAAAGGTTTGTCTAAGAACGAAAGAGAACAGATAATCAGGTTCTTGAAGCAAAACTCTGACATCTTCGCATGGTCACCACAAGACATCACAGGAGTCAAAAGAGAGACAATTCAGCACGAGTTAAAAGTCAATCCAAAAATAAGACCCTTCGCAGACAAGATCCGAAAAACGTCTGAAGAAAAGAAGGCCGCCGCAACAAACGAAGTAAACAAATTGCTAAAAGCCGGTGTCATTAGACCAACAATATTCTCAAGTTGGTTATCCAATGTCGTTCTCGTCAAAAAGAAGACAGGTGAGTGGAGAATGTGCATTGATTTCACAAGGCTAAACAAATCATGCCCTAAAGACAACTTCCCACTAGACCGAATCGATACAATAACTGATTCGGTAGCCGGTTGTCAATTGCTAAGTTTCTAGATGCTTATTCAGGCTATCACCAGATTCATATGGAGAAGGAAGACGAAGAAAAGACAGCCTTCATCACCTACGATGGAACCTTCTGCTTCGTAAGAATGCTGTTTGGCCTTCGGAACGCGGGAGCAACGTTCGCCAGACTCGTGAAGATGATCTTCGAAGACCAATTGGGAAGAAATGTTGAAGCATACGTGGACGACATAGTTGTAAAGACAATAGAAAGGGCTGACCATTTAAAAGACCTAGATGAGACTTTCGAGAATCTGAGAAAGCACAATGTAAAGCTGAACCCAGCAAAATGCGTCTTCGGAGTTGAATCAGGCAAACTACTAGGATTCATGATCTCTCAGCGAGGGATCGAAGCTAACAAGAAGAAAATCGAAGCTATACAAGACCTCGCCCCGCCAAAATGCCTAAAAGATGTGCAGAGACTAGCCGGAAGGCTTAATTTTCTAAGCAGATTCATTCCGAAACTGGCAGAACGAAGTAATCCCATTTTCAAGGCACTCCGAGCGAAGGAAAAATTTCAATGGGGATCCGAACAACAAGAAGCTTTCGAAGGCATAAAAAGAGCTCTTACAGAATTAGCTGCTCTGGCCAGCCCAAAACCAAGAGAAGACCTGCTCCTATACATTGCAGCTTCAGTATCAGCCGTAAGCGCAGTACTTGTTCACGAACACAGCGAAGACAAAGTTCAAAAACCTGTATACTTCGTCTCCGAAGCCCTGTCGGGAGCAAAGCTATTCTACTCAGAAATAGAAAAGATGACTTACGCAGTGATCATGGCTTCAAGAAAATTGAAACATTATTTCAACGACAGGAAAATAATAATTTCAACCTCTTTCCCCCTTCGGGACGCATTACGAAGCAGGGAAGCGATTGGACGAATAGGAAAGTGGTCAACAGAATTGGCACCCTTCGACATCGAGTTCAGAGCAAGAATAGCCATCAAGGCAGCAACTCTTGCAGATTTCATAGCAGAATGGACCCCTCCTACTCCCGAAGCCTCTATCCAAACTGAAGAATCTTGCTGGACAATATTCACTGACGGTGCATGGGGAGCAACAGGAGCCGGAGCCGCGGCGATAATAACGTCACCTTCGGGAATCAAATTAAGATATGCTGTCAAGATGGACTTTCAGTCAACCAACAATATTGCAGAATACGAAGGAGTACTGTTGGGGCTTCGCAAAGCAAAGACTTTGGGTGCAAGAAGAGTGCTCATTAGCACAGATTCTGAAGTAGTAGCAAATCAAGTCGAAAACAATTACAAGACGAAGGACCAAGAACTGATCAAGTATCATAAAGCGGTCATGAAAATGCAAAAATATTTCAAAGGTTTCACTGTGCAAAGCCTAAAGAGAAATCTAAATCAAGAAGCAGATGCTATAGCGAAGGCCGCCGCCAAAGGCGAAGGTCTCCCTCCAGACGTTTTCTTCGAAATTCTAAATAAGTCAACCGCTGAAGAATCAGCAAGAAAAATTCACCACCTTTTCCAGATATGGGAGGATTGGAGGGCTCCGATAATAGCCCACCTTAATAATCAGTATGAACCTCAAGACGAAGCCGAAGCAAAGAGAATAGCACAAAAGGCAAGAAATTACAAATTAATCGAAGGCCAACTATACAAAGGAGGAGTCTGTCAGGCCTGGTTGCGATGCATACTACCAGAATACGGGAAGCAAATCCTTCATGAAATACATTCCGGCATGTGTGGATCTCATATCGCATCAAGACCTCTCGTCGCGAAGGTATACAGAATGGGTTTCTACTGGCCAATCGCCACCAAGGACGCAGAAGAAATAGTCAAGAAATGCACTGAATATCAATTCTTCGCAAGACATCAGCGAAGCCTAGCAGCAGAAGTACAGCTGATGCAACCCATTTGGCCATTTTACCAATGGGGCATCGATATAGTTGGGAAACTACCAGCAGCTCCAGAAAATCTCCAGTACACCTTCGTCGCAATAGATTACTTTTCAAAGTGGATCGAGTTCAGAGCAGTAGCTTCGATCACTTCAGAAAATATGAAAAAATTCGTCTCGCAAACAGTAATCTGCAGATTCGGAGTACCCAAAAAGATAGTGGTGGACAACGGGAAACAATTCGACAGTCATCTATTCACAGAATTCTGCGAATCGTTGGGGATAAACCTACGCTTCGCGTCATTACACCACCCTCAATCAAATGGAGCAGTCGAGAGTGCAAATAAAAGAATATTCGAAGCAGTACAAAAGAGGCTACTCAACATCAAAAAAGGAAAATGGCCAGAGGAGCTTCATTCAGTACTCTGGTCGTTAAGAACAACTCCATCCAGATCAACTGGTTTCAGTCCTTTCAAGCTACGAAGTAAAACAAGTCACTACGAAGCCTAGCAGGAAACTCTGACGAGTCAACTATAACTTCGAAGGAAAACTTGGAAGAAGTTCGCAACGATGCTGTTCTCAACCTTCAGAAATACGAAGAAGAAACCCTAAAATGGAAAAACAAAAACATCAGGCCGAAGGGAATAAGAGAGGGAGATCTGGTACTTCGGCGAAAGCCAAACGAGAAGACTGTTGGAAAAACTACAGAGCAAATGGGAAGTGACATTCATAGCGAAGGCAACCGTAAACGAAAGAGCTTTCAGACTGCTAAGCTCTGAAGGAGAGGGGGTCAGTCACACATGGAATGTAGAAAAGCTGAAAAAATATCATGTATAAAAGAAAAACCGGCCTGTACTCTTTTCCTTGCAAAAGGGGATCCCTCCGAAGGGAGCAAGGTTTTTAACGAGGCAGGACCGAGGAATACAATTTTTCCCCTCAAAAAGATGTTCTTCGCGTTAACCGTCCTAAAGGACAAAATCGTACATACGACATCCCCTAAAAAGGGAAGAAAAAGTCATCAAAGGCTAAAAGTCGAAGGTCAGGCACCAAAAGCCAACAACCTTCGATCGCGTACAAGAGGACATGAAAAATAAAAAAAAGTAAAAATCGAAGGACAAAGCGCCAAAAAGCTTACACCCTTCGACTGCGTCCACAAAGGACATGAAAAGAACAAAAGGCAAAAAAGTCCATTGTTCTCTACGAATCGAAGCTTCAAAAGAAGAAGCCTTCGATCAGGCAGTATTTCAACCAAAAACAGGGGAAAGAAAACGCGAAAGAGAAATACTAAAAACGAATTTCAGACATCGCGCAGAGACCAACGAGGTCATCCAAATACATTAATCAAAGGGCAAACTAAATAAATATACAGAGTTAACCTTCGTTTAAAGTAAAGTTTTCTACAAAATTCAAAACAGAACAACAGTCACTCTTCAGTGGCGTTATCATCAGACCCACTCGAAGTACTAGATCCTTCGCTGTCAGAGGCACCCCGACCACTTGAAGAATTAGCATTCTGGTCGACCGAAGGGCTTGCGTTCTGTCCTCCAGCAGAAACTTCAAAGAGAGCAGAAATACGTCCAGGGACAACAGCGCTCCAATGAGGAATCAACTTCCTCGCCGACTGTCGAGCCACCCCTGCAACGGATTTTGTCTCGGTCGAAATAGAGAAGCCATCATCCAATATTGGATCGACACTACCTCCGGACAAGCTTAGCTGCGCGAAGGCTTCTTCAATACCAGCAGCCCCAGCAACGACGCCATAATTCCTGGCCACATCCTTCAGAGAGCCAGAGTTCGTCGAAATCCACTCGGCGAACTCAAAGACTATAGCATTCGGCAAAGGGAATACGAAACCTCACCGCCAAGAAAAGTTATGGCATCCCTCAAGTTCTTGCAAACATTAAAGATTGCGGTCAAAGACTTCCTTTCCTCCGTTCGCTTCTCGGTGAGCTGATGCGTAACTTCGCGAAGCCTCTCCTTGTTGCGATTGAGGCGAGTTTGAACGAAGCGAAACTGGGTATCAATGGCGCCTACAACCGGAATGGACTAAAGCACAAAAAGAGGTTTTAGAACAAAACGTATCTTGGCATGAAAGGAAATAATTAAAAGAATAAAAACATACCTTGAGATGATTAGTATAAAGAGATTTCAAGAGCCATCCAGAGTCAACGCAAGCAAGCTTTCGCCTTTCGCGATAAAAGCGAAGGTCCTCCATGATTTTAGTAACATCTTCCGAAAGCTCTTCGCTAGGGAAGACATCAGACGAAGTAAGCGAAGGAAGCTTCGGGTCAGTTCCTTCTTCGCAGTTCGTAAACTCCACCGGCTCCTCATTATCATAAGGGAAGAAACAAGGCATGTCAGCGAAGGGATCTTCGCTAGATTCAGAGCCTTCGCCTTCGTCATCACTCGAAATATCTGGAGGGGGGCAGAACTGATAGGATCCACGACTAAAGCCGGCTCACGATACGAGCCACTACCGGTGCGACGACGCTTCCGCGAAGTACCAACATCCTTGGCAGTCGAAGCTTTAGAGCGTTTCTGCCTTTTCGGGGCTGGGGCCCCATAATCATCATAAGGCTGACCACGAACTGTGAAGGACCGGTTAAAACGGGCCGGTATACGAGCTTCTTCACGGCCCATGGCTTCTTTCTCAATATAAGAGCCAAGAACCTCTCTAACCCGACTCTCAACATCGGCAACAGGAAGACCTTCGCCGGTCAACAAGTATTTGCGGAGGCCATTGTCATATCTCCCCCCTGCAAACTGAAGCTCCAAGCCGGAACCGAGTGGGCTGACCTCAGCAGAGATGTATTCTTCGACAAGGTCACGGGTACTCAAAAGGGTTCTAACCCTTCGAAGAGCATCAGTGCAAACTCCAAAGTTAGCATCCGGCTCAACTTGGACGGTTATCAGCAACTCAGGGTGCTTCATTGTGCTAACGATCCCCGAACCTTCGCCAAACTTCACGTAAAACCATCTGTGCTTCCAAGGCGTAAGAACCTTGTTGGTTTGTCCATACGAAGGGGCATACCCATGTTTAATGGGAACGAAGTTAATCACCCCAAAGCTATCTGAATTATCAGTAGAGCTGGGCTGAAAATGAAGTTTATAGTTGCATGTAAAAACAGCCAAGCTGGGCTCAGCACCTTCGGACTTACAAGCCCAAATAAAAGAGGCAAGCCTAACGAAGGCACTAGAAGTCAATTGATGGATCTCCAAGCAGAAGGCACGAAGGACTTGCGCTACGAAGGGATGAGCCGGAACGCGAAGGCCAAAAAGAAAATAATCAAGGAAAATAACAGCTTCGTCAGGTCCTGGCTCAGGAACTGTGCTAGAACCAGGAGAACGAGCACATTCCCGAGCCCCGAAGGAGGAAAGAAACGCACTATCAAGGAAGGCTTCGGTACAGTCAGAAGGACCGAAGTTATTATTGAAAGACCTTTGAGCCAAAGAGATCTTCTTCGGAGCCATCTTCGCGAAAACAAGCACTAAATAAGCGAAGGTGAAAGACCGGAAGAAGCGAAGGAGACAAAGAAAGGCAAGCTATAAGAGTCAAAAGAGAACTCAAATAGCAAGCCAAGATCGACACGCTTCTTATAGCGACCAAAACACACCGGGAAGCGGGTCAGACATCGAACCGTGAAAGGACGCGACGTTAAGATGAAAAGACGTGACGACCAGACTTGTTGCAGAACTCGAAAGAAACTGGCTCAGGACCTCGTTACACGTGGCACTTCGTCAGTTGAGGGCTAATGTTGGGGTCCTGGCAACAAGTATATGGCAAAGGAGATAGTGAAGGCCAAGCCACACCCGCCTAAGGCAACCGAAGCCACCCGGAACCACGCGAAGGACAAGCGAAGCAGAGCAGAAAGAGCAGACGGCGCAGGAGCCCGAAGTTGCCAAGCTAAGAGCTATGCTAAGGTAGCCGATGGCATACATGTAAATATAGTCATCTCCCCCCTTATAAATATGGAGGGAGATGATCCTGTAATCACATCTGTTTTTGGGGCCTCGAGCCAAGGAGGGAATCATTTGCACCGCACTCAGACCACTCTAGTCATTCAACCCCTTCGCCCAGCATCGCGGGTGAAGGAGAGCTTCGCGCAACAAACTGCAGGGAACCTGAGCGAGAACACCTTCGTCCGGCACCGCGGACCAGGAAGGAGGGCTTCGCTTCGACCAGTGGACGGCGACGACGACCAAGGAGGGCTTCGCGAGGTGATCCGAAGGCATCGTCAACCTTCAAGGACTTCGCCAGAACCAGAACGCTTCTATACACCGTTGGAGGGCTTCGATACGTCACACGGAGACCTTAGATCCCCCAACAGTAAGCTCCATAAGTGAAATAGCATGCATCTCATCTAATAGTGATGGACGAACAGAGCATTGTCAATATGATATCAGCTGAGCACTTACCAGTTTCCATATGATTCCAATATGAATAGATCAACCAATAGACAACACCAGAATAGATCAACGCAACATATTCTGTATCTTCATGGGGCAAGATAACGATTATCGATAAATGACACGGCCGTTATCCAGCTTGCATTTAGCATGTCCTTTCTATTGTCATTCTTTTATCTGTATACGTGAATGTGTAGTCAAAAAGCATGTTAGGGTCATAACAGGGAGAGCCCTGAGAAACCATCGTACATATCAAAACTTTGGAAATTAAACAACCAACAAATTAAAAGTAACTGGCAGGGGAGGACAATACTGCACTATTCATTTACTCAGCAAGGTAAGATATAACTAGCTAGGCTTGAACAACTGATAGCTAAGGAAATCTGATAATTAAAATAAGATATAACTAGTTCAGTCATAGAATAGCAATATATCTGCACCTAGATTATTCAGCTATTTATTACACTATTGGAAATCCATATTATTGGCATTATGTCAAACAAGTTAAACGCAAGAAAATCTCAGGAACGTGATACTTTTAAGTCATGTCTTACTGCAAGAGGAGTAATAAGTGTACAGAGAAATCGGGATGGAGGAACAAAATCATATACAGTATATTACTGAAATCGAGGTACCAAACACCAAAATCATAGTCCAGTCTGTATGTTCATAGAATGGAATGAGATGGGATAGTACCTCCGGGAAACTTGTGTTCTGTGTTGAGGTGCAGCCTCCTTCAGATCTGGTCACCTCCTGCCCCATCTTCACGGCTGATGGATCTGAAATACACGTGAAGGAATTGAAAACGGATTAGCCTGAGATTGCGTCCAGAGGGTGATGGAAGATGGCGGCGCAGGTAGGATTGAGAGTCCAGGCAGTTGAGTCGAGAACAAACCATAGGTTGTGATAGATGCGATCTGATTAGGGGCCGGATAATGCTGCTGGAAGGATGGCCCCAGAGGGATTGGGACCATGGCGGCGCAGATAGGAGGGAGAGGACGGACGACCTGCCTGCCGCCGCTGCCACCGCGGGCAGGGAAGGTGAGGGCATGAGAAGGGGAAACAGATGAAAAGCTACTCGGACTTGGTCCCTGGCGTGGGTAGCTTGGAGAAGTTTATACACGGAGGTGGGGACGTGTGGGTTGCGGAAAGGGCGCAACGCATTGGTGAACCGTTGCTAGGTATGTGTTGCTAAACGGTGGTTGGTGGAGATGAGCTACACGGATGGCATCCAGGGCAAGCAGCCAGTCATCCAGGGCGGGCTCTCCGTGCGTGACCGCTTCTATGTCCCGACACGCGCAGGCGACGTCCTCACGGTGGAACTCCAACCTCAACCACAACTGAGATACGTGGCCAAGATGACAGTAGGCCCAATACACAGGAGTTTCAATGGGAGCTCATACCTTGTGCCGTCCTGTGATGACACGGACTGCGGAATGCTCCTTGTGCATGCTCGTAGGCCTCACGGAAGATTAGGCTGCAAAACATTTGCAGTAAACCTTCGCGACGGCAGCCTTTCTCAGCAAAATCCGAGCAGGGTTACCATGTTCTTGCCATCGGTCACACTCCTGAGTTCTGTGTTTCCTTCAGCTGTTGAGAACACAATATTGCTGCAAGGAGATTACATTTGATTCACTTCAAGGCGTGGTTGATGCTGTGTTTAGTATCAGTTTTTCTTACGGATTACATTAATTCTGATAATGTGTCATTGAGTTTCAACATTTTTGTTTCGCAAGCTCTATTTTTTCTAGTTTACTTCCGAACTATACAAGAAGCTGATGTCTGAACATGTATGACTTTTCCCTCGAGTTATATATATTCTTGGGCATGCTTTTAGTTTGTCGAGTGATAAGGTTTGTGAATGACGCAAGGATCCGACAAAGCTAAAATGTGACCAAGAATATGTCAAGCTTATATATGTTTTGCAACTGTCAATAAAGATGTGGTCATATCATAAATTCATGCGCAACCTTTTTGATTCAGTCGACAGTGAACGATGATGGTCATTGAGTTAAAATCATCCAGTCATTCGATGAAGAATGTGTCTGTAACTTATGCATGTTTCTGTTACTGGTGTTGAATTAAATATATGTGCTAACTTGTTTCTAAATGACACCAACTCCTACGGTTTCTAAATGACACCAACTCCTGCAGAAGTGCAATCAGAAATGTATAAGTGTTCCAAACATTTCCTCCAATATTATCAGCTGGGTTCCCTAGCCTTTGCCTACAGCGGAAATAGAGTTGTTTGCTCCATAGCATTATAAATAGAGTTGTTTGCTCCATAGCATTATAAATAGAGTTGTTTGCCCCATAGCATTATAAAATGCCATGTTACAAGAGTATATTCAGTAAATAGATTTGTTATGCGGAGAAATTCAATCGTATAAGGCAAAAATAATTTTGGGCAGCGATTTTGAATAATACAAATGGTGAAATAACAATGATTGATGTGAACAAGTCAGTGGTTGAAACGATGGTAGGATTATGGCAGCCTATAGAATTTGTCGCCATTTGGTGTCAAATTCAGCTTCCAGTGTCTCGCAACTATGCATTTTTTGTTTAACCTTGACATCCTTGCAGTTTTGTTAGTTCAAATCACCAGTGTCCCAAACTATCTTGCTTTGTGCCTATAGCACCCGGTAATTGTTTATCTAGGGCATATGCGGAATTTGTTGGGGCGTAGGTGAATGTACACTAATGTATTAGCATCCATGTTCCAATCAAAATTTGAATTTTGTGTTATTTTTATCAAACCATTCTAATAGACTGGCATAGAATCCATACTTATGGCTTCTGAGAAACATACGTGATGTTAGAAGGCAACGGAGAGATCGATCTGTGGTCATCGTGAATACGTGATGTTGAGGCATAGAGTGCTCTGTAGCAAACCATGAAGCCGGTGTACAGAGCAGGAGAATACGACACCGCCGATCACGAATACACTTTGTGGATTTGTCACATATAGGTTAGATCCGTTTCTTTTACCTTTGTGTTCTGTTTAGCTCATGTTATTTGGATGTAGAAAATAAACAACAAACTGAATTATTGATGTTTTGCACCGGTGCGCACGTTCACGAAGCGGCGACCCTCCTCCGGCGCCGGCGCCTCCGCAACCACGTAATCCCCGTCCTCGTCCTCGACTCCGAGCATCACAACCAGATCCTCCCGGAGCATCAGCCAGTTGCGGGGAAAGAATTGCGGACGAAGGAGGCGAGGGTCGGCAGTGGCGCTCCGCCACGGCGTGCAGACGGCGCGGAGGCGGATGTACTCCGTCACGTCGGCGGCGAGAAGCTTGTTGGCGATCTCGCGGACGGCGTCCGGGACAAGGAGAGACCAGTCCCTGAATAATCGATTCGAGCACGAACTAAAACATCAGAATTCAATCAGGAACAATAATCGAATCGAGATGCATGTATACCGATGGTGGCTGGGTCGGGCAGGCAGAAAAGGAAACAGCCAAATTTCGAAACGAGAGATGGCTCCAGGCTCCTCCGGTCCTACGCTGACAGTTTTTTTTCTTTGTTTTTTTAACACGCTCTGATTAATCAACGTATCTACACTTGCGTACGCGTACAGATGGCTGGCTTCTTCAAAATTTTATTCTTTTTTTTCAGAGATTCAGCTATTTCAGGTAATTGACAAGGAACCTGTGAAAACGTGCTGAACTATGCACACAGACCACAGCTAACATACGAAAACACTCATCATCTTTCTGGCATTCTCGTTCAGAAAATCAAGTTCCATTCACTTTATGTCCATGGCAGTGGCCCTATGGAATGACGGAACACACATATGTGTACTTAGTTACATCATTTATATTTCTAGAGCACTAGGAGCTCGCCATTATCTAAAAAAAAAAGGAGCTCACAAGCTTCAATATCTGCATGATTATAGATCACTCTGAAACGTCGTTGTTCTTGTGAGAACAGGAAGTGGCGGAAACAACTGTGTGTTGGCTTTATAATTTAGTTACATAAATAATCAATGACAAAGATGGATATAATTACAATTCATAAATTCTCGGTAGAGCTTTGTGAATTCGTCATACAAAAAAACATCATTTGGCTTTGGAGGCACCAAGAATTGCTAATTCTGCTTCGTCCACAAGTTCAGTTCCAGCTAGTTGTCAAGTACCTGGTTAACTGAGCCTATGGGTTTTCTTTCTGCTGAGTTCTGCTGCCGGCTGTTATCAAGTGCCATGATGAGGAAGCGTTTTGCATATCCAACGATGAGAACCAGTGTAAGGGGGCGTTCATGAAACACAACTTTGCCAGACGTGGCGCCAACAAGCAAGCGCGCGTCACACTAGTTCCTGCCAGTGATGAGGCCGAGGGACGGTTCAGTTGTCAGCTGCATGCATGATTCTCACCTATACAATGTTAGCAAATGTTGAAAGTAAAAAAAATACTTTCCTAAATTAAACTAAGAAGTCTTTGATTCCTTAACTTTATGTGACAATGATATATGGTATATGCAAATCTAAGGAGATCTGTATCAATATTTTTACAGTGTTGCCGATGTTGGATGTAGAAACAATTCTACAAATCAAACTGCACTAGGTCAGACTCAGTAAATCACACAACTTTCTATCTTATTAGACATACACATGAGTGAATCGGACTTCAAAGGATTGCAGGGCGATATGCATCATCTTCACGAAAATTCAAAAAGAATTTTTCTAGCATAGAGTATGATGTCATCAACCATCCTACAAAAATTTCCAAATATCTGCTGTGTCAAATTTCAAAATTCTAACATATGATAATTATACATGGTATAAACAAATTACAATACAAAATATACGATGCTAGTGACGACACTCTGGGAGTAAAGAAAAACTATATAGGATCTAATTCCCAGCAATGGCCATTGAAAGCATTATGACTTTTTTTTATATATATAAGGTAAGGTACTTCTATTATAGCTCAATTATTGTAACATTATCCCTTTCTTTGTTCAGTGCATGACCATGACAAGAAAACATCAAAATAGCCTCTTAGCAAATCCTCCAAACATCTCATGACACATAACTCTTTAGAGTTTAGAACTCATACAGCCAACGTAAACATAAAGAAACAATGGTTTCATCTCTGCCATTGATTCTACAACTCTCTTGTTTTCTTACAGACTTCTTTTGAAATTGCAGCACCCCTGTTATTACAGGAGCTTAAACACTTTATTATACCAGTCCCTGGATCAGTCGCTGGTACAATCAAGTCTTACAACAGGTGATATTACAAGTCATGACCTGGCAGGGGTCGAGATAGATAACAACAGAACATAAGGAAATAAACTAAAAACACACAGAACCAGGCCCAGAAGATATATTCCAGGTCATCCATAGCGGAAGCAACTAAGCGGTAGACTATGCCACAGGCAGCTCGGGTGCGGACGAGACCAAGCTTATTCGTCTTCCTCACCGTCGGCGTCGACGAAGTCTGGATCTTCTTCTGTAATCAGCAAGCAAGAATGAGTACAAGAGTACTCAGCAAGTCGCAACCCTTGCCCTACCAAAAATGGATATATGTATGCATTTGGCAGTAGCAAGGTAAAGGCCATATGGTTTAACATTTGCAATAAAGCAAGTTTTACACATGCAAGGGTTCAGTTTGTAAAGCGGTTTTAGCAAAAGCATCAAATTAAGTATTAAGGGGTTGGTCAAGTTTTACGTTGTCGGACACCCCGTTCACGACAACCTTCGGCGGAAGGCCGGACCTATTCTCAAAACAACTCACCCATCAAGGAGATAAGCACCCAACCCATGCTAGTTCTTGGACCGAACCAAAGCCATGTCCGTGACCGTGGACTCGGCTATTCGAATAGATTTTAACACTCTGCAGAGGTTGTACGCTGTACCCACAAGCTGAGTGCATCACAAGCCACTGCGCGACGTGGGTGTGAAGACTCACAAAGCCATTACCCATCACAGCATCGTCCCGACTAATCGCCATGGGAGTTATCCAGGGGTCTTGTCCTCTGATCTAGGCCTTCAACCGGGTCGCACACGTCTGCATCACGTCCACCTTCTCCATGGGCTCCCATTGCATCTCCAGCCACCGGGCGATTAACAGACTAGCTGGCGGGATTTAGACTAAGCCGTGCCGCATACACGGAAATGTGGTCGCACTGGATAAACGGCTAGGTAAGATGTCACAAGCAACTCGGTCCTTATACGAGCCAAGGCAATCATCTCCACAATCATGAACCCACCACAGAGGCGGCATTCATCTCCCATAAAACTTGTCATAAGCACACCACAGAGGCGACGCTTAATCTTCCATAAATAGCATCATCATCATTATCACCTCAGCTCTAACCCAAGTTCATTCATTCATCTTATCTTTAGTTATCACCCGACCCTACTACTACCACACAACACCAATCACAGTTTTCACATTTGCAAAAACTAAGTATAAGTAGAGCATTTAGTGATACACAATCCTAAGCATTGTATAACAAGGCAATCATCCATGCGTAAGTAATGTACATACATGGATATCCTAGGTTTCACAAGAAATAAATTAGGACAGGTAATATAAGGCTAAGTGGTCTTGGTCATACTACACAAAGGTTTTGCAATCCTCAGGTCAAGCATTTCATGCAATAAAATGGCTGCTACGGGTTGTGTTTATAAAAGATAGGAGCAATATGATCAAAAGGGAAACGGATGGTGACTTGCCTTCGTTGACGTCCTCGTGGAGATCCTCCTCGAAGCCTCCGGCTCCTGGTTCCTGCTCCTCCTCCTCCTCGTACTCTCCGTTAGCTACGGTACGCGCAACCGGCAACAAACACAAATAAATACAAAAGAAATAGAAGATGAGCTCTGCAGAATATGAAACTGATAGGAATGGATAGAGCTCGGTTTTATATGAATTTAGGAGGAAGAATGAGGTCAATCGGAGCTCGAACGAGAGATATATTGAATTTACAGTATGGGTTCTGGATAAATTCGGAAATGAATGACGGACTGGGCTGCTGGCGTTGGTCTGTTAGCAAAAGAAACAGGGCTATCAGCCCATGGGGGATGTTGGGCCTGCAGGAGGATACATGGGCCCCAAGATTAGGTGGCTGGTGCTCATGTTGCTGGCCCAAAGGAAAATAGATCGGGAGAGGGCAGAGATGGGGATCAATACACAGGAGCTGACGCTCCTGTTCCTTCTCGCCATGAACAAGCTCCAGGAGCTCAAATCGACGAGGGGGAAGGGCAGGAGGCCGGCTAAGGAGTGGGGGAATAGAATCTTAGGCTCATGGCTCATTCGTTTGTGGCATCAATTTGAGGAGAGGCTGTGGGGAATGGCAGCTGCGACGGCCACAGAAGACGGCGGCCATGGCTGCCCGAGGGTGCTCGATTGGGCGAGGGAGACGGCGATTGATCGGGATGGGGAGGTGGAGGTGGCGCTGAGGATGCTTGACGGCAGCTCAGCCAGGGCTAGGTGGCGCCGGGGAGGGGACATCGATGGGCGGTGCGCCGTCGGGCAGAGAAACAGAGGGAGGAAGAAGAAGCTCACCTGCTGCAGGGCTGGGGCAGCGTGGTGGCGGAACAGATCGCAGGGAAGGCTATTTATAGGCACGCGGCGAGGCAGGAGCTTGCCAGCAAGGATGGGACGGCGGGGCCGACGGCGTGGCGTGCGACTTTGGAGCGACGGGACGCGAGCGCTCAGGCAACTTGGCCACCGGCGGCGTGGGTGCGCATGCGCGGTGTAGCGGAGGCGACGGCTGCGCGCAGAGCAGGGGAGAGAGGTAGGGGACGGGTTCCTCTCGCTGCTCTCGATGACGCGCAGGGCGACAGTGGTGTTGTGCTCGGGTTGTCGCGACTGTGCGATGCGACCACAGCGGCAGAGCAACGGCATGTGCGATGCTGCGAGACGTGGGGCGGTGCGTCGCTTAGCGGCGTGCGCGGCTCAGGCGATGAGACGGCTCGGGCAGAGGAGTAAAGCTGATAGACTGGGCAGCGGGGGAGTGAAAGCTTGTCCAGAGGTTGATGAGGCTTTCCTGTGCTGGAGGAGGAAGAAGAGAGATACGGCTGGCTGGGGCAAGCAGGCTGGGAGGTAGCAGTGGGCTGGATTGAAGGAGAGAGGGAAAGGGAAGATGGACCAGGCTGGAAAGGAAAAAGGGATGACAGATTGGGCTAAAAACGGCCCAGATGCAGAGAGGGAGAGAAAGGTTTTCAAAAGATTTTGAAAACTTCTTATTTAAGTTTTGATTTGATTTGCAAATTTTAAGGGTGAATTTTCAGGGCGTTACAGAAATGCATCTGGTACAAGGTTGTTTTTGTACACAGGAAATGGGCACTGCTCAGTCCCATTGTGGGAAAAGGAATTATGCAGTTATGTTGGAAACATTTTTTCGCAGAGATTCTGTGAAAATAAGCAATATGTTGAAGTGTGCGGTAACCCAGAGCTCTGGAACAGAGCTCTGGGATGATTCCAGAGCCCATGAGAACTTTCAGAATGCAATACGAGGTTCTGGGATAATTATCATGGCCCTTTGCCAGACCCTGGTCTGTAATTGATAAGGTCAATCACAACTGCAAGCTCGACCCTGAATTGGTAGCTGACCTTGATAGAGTAGGACTACCATTTGACTCCGATAATAATTCAGCCTCAGCTACTAAGGTTGATTAGAAGTCTTCTCAGAACACGTCCGGAAACTGGGATATCTATGTCCAAAAGACAGCATAAGTCATTAAGTGGGACTGGCTCTGGCTGTACATGTGGTATGGGCTTTTGTTCATACCTCGATAGTCCGTCGATGACAACAACGGGATGCTGCAAGTGCACAGCTACAAGCTGATGTGGTGCTAGCAGGTCAGAAGCAGCAGGTTTACACACCACCAATCTTGGTGCGTGGCGACTGCACCATATTTCTATCCTTGGTTTCACCCGTGTTGACAATTTTCCCTTGTGCTTTCATGGAGGTCTGTACCAGCACTATAAGGGCATAGAAGACTACATCTAAATCTGATATATGATGTCCATTTAGTTTTTGGACAACGAGGGCACTGCTCGTGTGCATTTACCACACAATATATGATGTTTTTTCAGGATACAATTTGTTATTGGTTCATTCGCCACAACACCGTACCTCTGAATTGTTCTGTTCCATCAAGTACAGCACTGTA
This sequence comes from Eragrostis curvula, assembly GCA_007726485.1. NCBI lineage: Eukaryota > Viridiplantae > Streptophyta > Magnoliopsida > Poales > Poaceae > Eragrostis > Eragrostis curvula. The sequence continues at coordinate 17,476,744 of CM017444.1, forward strand.
AACTTCAGCGGGCCTCACTCTATGATGTTGTCAATTCCGGTCCAGTCATGCCAATGACTAAATGTAAAAAAAAAAGCAAACTATTGTTGTCCACGGCTTTAATGTGCTTTTTTTTTTCTTTGCTGCAGGCAAAGACTAGTGAACCCAGTTGACATAAAAAAATTTTGGAGCAAACCCAGCTGACATAAAGTTCTTTCAAACGTACAATAATTTGATTGAACACCTGTAACAAAGAAATGCATAAGTTACAGAAACATGCTTCATTGATTGACAATGATTTTCACTCATTGGTCATCATTGGCCAGTGTGAGTGCCATCATAACTTTTCAGTAAGAATTTGCCATGTACCGACATCTTAGTTGGCTGGTGCCAAACGTTTCCTTGTGAATGTTATTGTTGGGCAAATTTTTCCTATGTCCGATCCTTGCATCATTCACAAGCCTAATGACACAAAAAAATTAAGCATCATCCACATGAATATAGCTCGAGGAAGAAGGTCTTACATGTTCAGACATAGGTTTCTTGTATAGTTCGTAGCAACAATTAGAGCATGCCAAACAAAATTGTTGTAATAATTAAGAAAAATGAACCTTTGGTCGGCAGCTCGTCAGCGCTCGAACCCGTGCCAGTGCAGTGAGGATGGAGCCATCTGACTGGTTGGCCGCGAGAGCACTGGTAAATTGTTGTAAGATTTAAAAGACACATATTTAGAATGAAATATTCATCTGCGCCTTGAAATGAATCAAGTGTAATCGCCGCGCAGCAGTCTTATCATTTCACTCCTATAGTAGATTGTCTTCTGAACCACTAAAGCAAACACAGATTTTGCGGTGAAAGGCTTCCTTTGCGAAGATCCACCGCAAATGTTTTGCAGCCTAATCTTCCATGAGGCCAAGGAGCACGCAGCAGGAGCATTCCATTGTGCTTGTCGTCACAGAAAGGCACAAGGTATAAGCTCCCATTGAATCCGCTGAGTATTGGGTCACCTGTTGTCATCTTGGCCAACCTCAGTTGTGGCTCTGTGTCATCCTCTACTGTGAGGACATCTTCGGCTCGTGTTGGGGCATAGAAGCAACGTCGCATGGAATGCCCGACTTGGATGACTGGCAGCTTGCACATTTCAACTGGTCATTTCCGTTCTGCTCGTATCCACTGGTCTCCAGACAGGGTCCCCGAGCTCTGCACAAACAATGGCTGTGTCGTTCCCAATATTCAGGCTAAGGACCACGGTGACAGTGGGTGCCGACAATGACCGGCTGCTCATCGACGTCGATAATAATGCGGGCAGCCTTGATGCTGTCCATGTAGTACATGGCATTCGGCTACTCTCCCCTTGGGCCCGCCAGACAACGAGCATGTGTGGTAGATCGGTGAACGCGTCACGGTCAGCGTGCGTGGAGGGGGCAGATTGTGTTGGTGAACGTTTAATTGGTGCATCACCGTGGGGCGTGTACTCGTGGGGATCTGAGAGCTGGATCCGGATGGAGGCGCCGGTGCACATGTTCACCAGTTCTCCGACACAACCAGTTACTTATAACTATATATCACAAGTAAACTGTTTATGCATAACTTAGTCAATGATGTCTCATACACAAAGTAAAATTGTAGCACACACAGCCACATATTACAAAATGGAGTTTGGATGACTTCTTATATATGTGGATCAGAGTGATCACTCACACAATTATAGCATTGTGGGGAGACTTTAGTCTCTCATTTCTACTCTAGGTGGAAGGAGGGATACTTGGAACACATGTGCGCGCTCGCTTTCCTTGTCTCGCCTCGACATAACTTGGGGTGGCGTACACAAATACCTACATGAATGATCTGGTGAATTGCCGACCTTTGCGTGTAGGAGATATGTTATTCTTAATTACTAAAGAGTAAAGTGCATCATAGGTCCTTAAACTATTTCAGGATTCTCATTTAGGTCCATGAACTCTTAAAACAAAGATTTTGGTCCCTAAACTATTTCAAGATTCTCATCTGGGTCCATAAACTCTTTCAAAATTTTTGAGGCATCTAAATCTTTATTTTGAAACTTTTTCAATCGAGATAAGAATAACAAAATTATTTTTGGACCTAAATTGTCATTTTAAGAGTTTATGGACCTAGATGAGAACCCTGAAATAGTTTAGAGATTCAAATCTTCGTTTTAAGAGTTCATGGACCTAAATGAGAATCCTGAAATAGTTTAAGGACCTGGGATGCATTTTACTCATTACTAAAATTCAAATCGCTACAAACAAAATAAGCTTGGGACCGATAAGAGTAAAATGACTATGATGCCCGTCATCATACCACTAGTATAATACTGCTGGTATTGGGCACCGTAAAACTCCTCTTCTTTAAATCTGGTACAATAATAATATTTTCTTGTAAAACCATAAATGAGAAGATAAAGACTTTAAATGTGCAGCCTTTGTTTTCTTCATAAATAATTCTGTGAGCTTTCATTGCCTGTAAGGTTGGCACGTGTACGAAATGGAAATAGAGTACTTGCGACAGGTTCAGACGGAACCAGAAGAAATTTGAATCCGTTGTGTTTTCTTACTCAATTATTAGAGCATCCTTCCATTCCTGCGCAGCTCAACTCGTCTGGGGCAGATTTACAAGCTTCCTTTTCTGGCTTTCTTTGCCTGGAAGGTTGACATGTGCTGGAAATGCAAACAGGAAAACAGGTTCACACAGCGCCAGACGAAAATTCGAATTTGATGTGTTCTCCCGCTCCAGTCCAGGCTTCTAGCGTCCCTCCATTCCCGCACATCTCAACGCGGCTGGCACTACTTTATAAGCTTCCCATTCTGGCTCCATCATCGCACAAATGCTCCTGGGAAATTTTGATTTTCTTCCAACCAACACAGCCGCAAATACTCGACCATCTCGCGCACCGAACCCTAGGACACCATGATTCGCGTCTCCAAGCGAGCACGGATGGCCGCACAGGTATCCGGCGCCCGCATCGATGTCGGCCAAACGTATGAGCACGTCAATTTCCTGGCATCGGCTCATCGAGTAGTTCTCCTTATTTCTCCGTAGTCTACATAGATCTGATGGTATTTTCGTTTAATGGATTATTCAGGCTGGAGGAGAGAGACTGGGCAGGGCTCGTCCCGGAGCTGGTCTCCAAGATCGCCGACCATCTTCTCGCTGACGACGTCAGAGAGTACATCCGTATCAGGGCGGTCTGCAAGCTCTGGCGGAGCTCCACCATCGACCCCAGCCTCCTGGAGCCCCGGTTCTTCCCACGGAACTGGCTGCTGATCGCCGGAGAGCACCTCCGCAGCGACGACAAGCCGGAGCGCTTCGTCAACGTGCGCACCGGCGCCTCCATCAGGATCCGCCTCCCAGATCCCCACCTGCACACGCACCACGGCAACGCCGAGGGATTGCTCCTGCTCCACCACAACTTTACCGACAAAATCTACCTCCTCAATCCTCTGACCATGGCGTTCACTTGTCTACCGACCATGCTCATTATCCACGAAGTGGCACGCCCAAGGGGAGAGTTCCCGAACAACATGTACAACACGGACAGCATCAAGGCAGCTGGCATCGTCGTCAACGTCAACAAGCAAGGGAGGGCACGGTCGCTGCCCACTGTGGTGCTCAGCCTGACGACGGGGACCGACACCGCCATTGTTTATACAGAGCCCGGCGACCACGTCTGGCGAGCAGTGAACATGAGCTGCACTTTTGACGTCAAGGGAAAGCAACCAGCCATCCAGGGTGGGCTCTCCGTGCGGGGACGTTTCTATGTCCCAACACGCACGGGCAACGTCCTCACGGTGGAGCTCCAACCTCAACCACGACTGAGATACGTGGCCAAGATGACAGTAGACCCAATACACAGGAGTTTCAATGGGAGCTCATACCTTGTGCCGTCCTGCGACGACACGGACTGCGGAATGCTCCTTGTGCGTCCTCGTAGGCCTCATGGGAGATTAGGCTGCAAAACATTTGCAGTGGACCTTCGCAACGGAAGCCTTTCTCAGCAAGATCCGAGCAGGGTTACCATATTCCTGCCATCGGTCACACTCCTGAGTTCAGTGTTTCCTTCAGTTGTTGAGAACACAATATACTCCAGGGGTCAAATGATAAGATTGCTGCAAGGAGATTACATTTGAGTTGTGGTTGATGCTGTGTTTAGAATTATTTTTTTTCTTACCGATTTCATTTTGATAATTTGCCGTTGAGTTTCAACATTTTTCTTTTGCAAGCTCTATTTTTTTTAAGTTTACTTCTAAACTATACAAGAAGCTGATGTCTGAAAACATAAGACTTTTTCCTAGAGTTTTATATTTTTGGCGTGCTTTTAGTTTGTCGATTGATAAGGCATGCGAATGGTTTAAGGATCTGACAAAGCAAAAATGTGACCAAAAATATGTCAGCTTATTACGTTTTGCAATAGTCAATAAAGATGTCTGCGATATCGTAAATTCATGCGCAACCTTGGATTCAGTTGACAGTGAGCGATGATTACCATTGAGTTAAAATCATTCAGTCATGCAGTGAAGAATGTGTCTGTAACTTATGCATGTCACTGTTACTGGCGTCCAATTAAATTTATGTGCTAACCTGTTGATGACTAAAGAAGCACCCCCAACGGTTTCTAATTGAGACCAACTCCAGTAGAAGAGCTATCGGAAACCTGCACGTGTTCCAAACTTTCCGTCCAATATTCTTTAATATCAGCTGGGTTCCATAGCCTTTGCCTACAGGGGAAATATAAACAAAAAATTGAGTACTTATAATATCACTATAAATAGAGCTGTTTGCTCGATAGCATTATAAAATGTCATGTTACAACTTACAAGAGTATTCAGCAAATATATTTGTTATGCGGAAATTCAATCTTCTTTGGCCAAAAACAATTTTTGGCACTGATTTTGAATAATACAAATGGTGAGACAACAATGATTGATGTGAAAAAGTCAGTGATGGAAGTGAAAGTAGGATTATGGCTGCCTACCGATGTTGTCGCCATTTGGCCGCAACTTTCATTTCCACCAGCTTCAACATCACCAGTGTCTCTCTCAACTGTGCATTTTTTTAGTTAGCCTCACGTCCTTGCAGTTTTGTTGGTCCTTATCACCAGTGTCTAAAACTTGCTTTCTGCCTCTAGCACCAGGTTATTGTTTATCTATAGGGAATATGCAGAATTTGTTGGGACATAGGTTAATCTACACTAATGTATTAGCAAATATATCCAATTAAATTTTAAATTTTGTGTTATTTTATCGAACATTTCCTAATAGACTGCAAATAAATATACTATCAATTACTTTTTGCATAGAATCCATACATATGGCTTTTGAGAGACCTACTTTTAGTGGTACATCTCCTCCTCTAGTATCAGTGGTGTAGTCAACATCATTTACAACATATTTTCTATTATTTGACACAAGAAATTTAAATAGTATTTACCAAACAAATCCTAGTGTCGAATCCTAGAGTCCACTAATTATTTTCATTTCTTTTATTTGTGTAATCACATTAAGTAACACATTTTGGTAGACATAGTAACACATTGACATGTGTTGATATATTCTTATTGCAACCCATTTTTCACAAGGAGTGACACATATGTTTCTTCCAGTAGAACTTGTTCTTAACACCGCAAATAAGATCAGTTATAAATTGTGTTACTAAAAGTCTTAGTAACACTTTTCTTTAGGCGTAGTAACACATATTAGTGTTACTTCAGGCTTGATATGACGTAGTTCCTTCTTACTTCCGAATTATACAAGGATCTGATGTCACACCATGTAATACTTTATTTCTCAAGTTATATTCTTGGGCATGCTCAAATTTCCTTAGTGATACTTCTTGTGAATATGATGCAAGGATCTGATAAAGCTAAAATCTGCCCAAGAGTATCCTTCACAAGGACACCAAATACTAGTCGTGATTATCTTGCAAGAGATTACATGACACATGGAGTTTGGATATACGAACAATACTCTATGGTGACACATGACATCAATGTGTAAGATGAGGCAATGGATGACAATTTTTACAATTTCTGTCGTATTACATTGGTATTTAGTATATAGATATGTTATGCAGCAATTTCAGTCTTATATAGCCAAAAGAATATGTGGCAACGTTTCCAATAATAAGGAAAATGCATCAACAATGATTGATGTGAACAAGCCAAATGAGTGGTGGAGAAGTTTGTATTATTTGATGTAGGTGATTTTGTTGCAGTTGTTGAATTGCTTTCTTGGAGGTGAATAACATTATTCTTAATATGCTTCCTGTATTAATAAAATGTGTCTTGTAGGAGAAGTGTGTGGCCAACAAAAAGAATCGGGAGAAGGTTCAGTTCCGTCAATCAACAGGGTCTCGGAGCTTTATTGCGCATGCCCATGTTTCGGTAAGAGAAAAAAATTGTGTCCATTGAGCATTGCATCACGTGTTGTATATGATAGGTAGCTGAAAAGATTTTTTTGGCAGTTGTTATTGTACATGAAATTCAGAAATTCTGGAATATGGATATTACATGAGTTGGCGAAAATTGCTCTACCCCTTTCCTGCATGTATATGGTTTTTAGCGATGTTTCTTAAATAACTCGTTTTTGTACCAGCCATGAAAATTATGACTCTGGTTTCACGTCCATTTTCTAAATATACTTGAAATTGTTGAATCAGTTTTGTTGAGTGATTTGATAGTATACATGGCTCTTTTCTCAGCCGTGATATGACTAAATATTGACATTCTAATTCCCTAAACCAGTGGTAACAGTCGTAGTATTGCAAGATATAGCTCACCTATCAACCCTATCTATGTTTATTTAAACTCTTGGAGTTGTCTTCATAATTCAGAACTGATCTCTTAATGTACTACCATTGAATAATGTGAATGCATGATTAACTCCTTTAATTTAAGCCAACAAATCTTGTGTAGCTCAACTGAAAAGCTATTTGTTGTGAGTAAGCCTGTTAGGAAAAATGATAAACATGGTATAGTACATCTCCTGCGCATGGTTAAATAATTGCTTGTGTAAAGTTATTTATTTTGTTGTGGCTGTTTTTATATTGGTGCCATGTACTTTCAGAAGCAGGACGAGAAGTATAAAGATGTGGAGCCTGATGTCATTGATATGTTCGACGAATGCCACACCAGCACTAACACGGGCATGAGTGAGGCTCTTAAGGATGCTCTTGTAAGTAATGATCCAACTTGAACTTTAGAAAAGATGCGACCAACCTAGCTTACTGTCCTATGCAGTGTTAATTTTCAGAAATGATAATATCACATTTCAGTAATTTTACAGAGCAGCAATTGTGCATCTGCTTTTTTCCTTTGGAATAGTGAACCTATCCTGATCTGTGCTTGACTTGAAATCTTGTATTTAAATTGCCAGCTGAACCATTTTCAAGAACATGCGAAGTGTGTCATTGCCATACATAAATAAAATGTTTGGTGCTGGCGAATTTTCAGTTATTGTTTCTCTTATATGTTGTTATGTGGAGTCTTCTATGTTCTCATTATATCTTTGCTGCATGTAAACAAAATTTGTCATGTAAAGTACAAGAAAAAGAATTAGAAGACTAATAGAATTGTCTTATGTGATGGTGAATGGTGCAGTGCTATCTTTTCCAGCCAATTATAAACTACCTACACCATTTTTAGCATAGCCTATTTTGAATAGCCAACTACAAAGTGCTATGTGTTCGTAGGATTACTATAGTGTAAACCATATTTATGTGTGCCATGTTGTTTTCTTGCTTTTTTTAGCAGCAAATGAAGGCCATTGTGAACGAACCAGCACCATAAGGGGAGGTACCAAAGACTCCTGCAGAAGCTGTTGCACAAGTGTTGCCTTCAAGATCATTTTTTCGAAATGTTGGCCTTGAGACACAGCAGTGCCAAAGAGAAGCTCCAAAGCACGTGTACATGAACTTGAGGCTCAAGTTGAGGCAGAAAAGCAATGCGCTGCAGAGCTTAGATAAAATTTTGAAGCCCTACACAAGAAGGTGATGGAATCTGAAGCAGCAAGATGGCAGAAGCAAGAAAGAAAGAACAGGAGGAGATGGAAGAAGCAAGAAAGAAACAAGAGGACCACCTGTCTGAGTTGAGGACACAATACGAGGTGACCAATGTTGTCCTGCGTGCTGCCCTTGGTCTCAACAAGGAGTAGGTTAATCATCACCCTTGATAACATCACCGCTTTATCTAAGTTATTTGCTAATATGCTGGAAATTGTGGACCTTATCTCACTAACTGCAAGACCATAACTATGTGCTGATGTTTTGATTTGGCTGTGACCAAACTATTTATGTAATTTGGCTGCGACCATGGTGACCAGAATTTGCATTTTGGCATTGTATTAGGCTGCTGATATTTGTTGAATGTTATGTCAAAATGTGATGGTTGAGCACTGTATGTGCATTATGGGTGGTGATTGTGAGCTGTGTCTGTTGATGGGCTGTATGTATATTCCTGTTGATGGGCTTCGTTTGTATTTGGTTAATGGGCTCTATTTTTGTGCAAATGGGCTTGGCCCGCAAACTGGTTTAAATGGGCTCGGCCTATTATCTGATATGTTTCCATTGTTGCTGCTGGAATGAATTAGGCTCATGCAAAAATTGATGAAAATGTCAAAATAATAAAGCACATACAAAATTGTTAAAAAGGTCATAGAAGAATCAGGGCCCATATGAATTCAGCCCACACGAAATAAGGCCTGTTACTAAAAAAGTTTCTAAACAGTCTAATGTGTAAATGAAAAAGGCCTGTAATTGGGCTTAGCCCACGAAAGGCCTGTTAGTTCATCGATTTTTGCTGGCCCAAATTGTATTTTGTGACGTTTTTTTGCTTGTCATAAATTTTATGACAATAGAATAAGCGTCACAAAGATTATGACGAAAGAACGTGTTTTTGTCACAGAATTAACATGATCATAAATGCTTGATAGATGACGAACGCATATTCATCACATAGCCGTCACAAATTGTTCAAAATGACATAAAATCCAATTTTTGTGACAAAACTCAATCGTCATAAAAGGCCAAATTTCTTGTAGTGAATGGATGTCATGATTCAAGAAGAATACACAATATTTTCTCACAGATGAGTTACTTTGGCAAGATAGCAGTATTAAGATAATTTGTTGTATGTCAAAGTATAACAGCAATCTCTGAGCTGATAATAATATTCGCCGAGGACGCACAACTGATGTCGATGGTTCCCTAACCATCGTTCTAGGCAAGGTTTACATTGCCGATCCTACCGGAAAAACCGGCTCAGATCACCGGGATGTCCAATTACTGGAAATACCGGTCTAGAAACCGGACAAACATCAAATTCTTAAATTGTAATAAATAATCTCGGAATTTTTTGGTAAATCGGAGTGGTTTACCGGAAAACGGGTCAAATTTCTGGAAAATGGACGAAATTTCGGAAACTGGTGGAACGAGGAAAAATATATTAAAAAAGAAAAATATTGAGCATTTGAGAAAATGAAACAAAAAATATGTAAAAAATAGATACAGTCCTTAGCGCAATGGTGCAACAACAACACAAAAAATTGATTGTTTGCTTGGTCAAAAGATCAAGGATGGTTGCTGGCTCATAAAAAAATGGTAGTTTTTCTTCCTTTTCCACCCAGAAAGCTTGCATGATTTTTTTTTTACCTATGAAAAAATTGAAATTTCGTGTTCTGGTTCCACTATTACGCTGCAAAGTTCCTCTAGTTTTTTGTGCAAATTTGTGTTTCAAATATTTTCAAATTTTCAATTATTTTTAAAATTAGAATTCGAAAACCAGTGTACCGGGTAAATCGGACTGGACCATTTTTTTCGGCAACCGGACCGGTTTACCGTGGTAATGTAAACCTTGGTCCAGAGCTTGGCGTACAGGACTGTCATGCTACTTAGTATGGAGACTCTGGAGTCCGGATCAAAGACAACTCCTGCAGAGACGAAGCACGCTGTGCCTGGGACGAATTTTGAAAATATACTGACCACGAACTGGGACTCCGTCGCAGCTATGCCAGAGGTCAGCGAGCTGAGAATGTGCACCAAGTCTGTGGAGACGTGCGGTAGCAGTGGAGGAGCAGGAGTCCCTCCGCGCTGCCGGTTGTGATGGCCTTGCTGGTGGCGCAGCCGGATCCAGAGTGCATCACCAGTGCGCACATTCATGAAGCAGAAACCCTCCTCCAGCACCGCTGCCTCGACGCACAAACACACAAATAGCATCACACCGTCTCATCGCTCACAGATCAGATAAATGGTGCAATGCCTACACGTGCGACAGTTTCCAGAATGCACCCCGCACCACTCAAACGCTTTCACCAATTTCGCAACCGTGTCGTGAGCAGGCCGATGACTGCTGGGATATCAGAGTGATCGGTGATGCGCTAGGAGCCGACGATTTATGGAATATGTTAACTCCGCATTATAAAATGTAGCCACCAGCCGAGAGACCGTAGCTAGTACAGCTACGGGTATCGGAGTCCTCGAGGCGAGGGCCGAGCGGGTGACCTTGTTGCAGAAGAAGTAACCTGCTGAAAGCATCGTGATGTTGATCATCTGACCAAGGTACAGAGACTATGGGATGACAGCAGGCGGGAGGTTGACTTCCCTACGTTGTTCATGCTGGCATCAGGGGAGAGGAAGCAACCACCACCTTGATCCTCACACATCTGGCAGTGCATCGTTGTGCCTGGCCCTTCCCGAGCTTGCAGCCGCTCCCGGCGGCCGCCATTTTCCTGGTGACCAGCGGGTAAATCAGATTAGACTGTAACTGGCGACTGCACATCCACTTTATCATGCGAACGACCTTCATGGGTTGAAATGGGTGTTTCTTGTTGCCAAATCCTATGACTGTGACACAACTTTTTTTAATGTGATAAGTGACTGTGACATATCTTTTTTTAATGCGAGAAGTGACTGTGACACAACTTTTTTTTAATGCGAGAAGTGACTGGCACATTTTTTTAATGCAAGAAGTGACTGTGGCACAGTTTCCAGCTTTTTATCTATTTACCAGATTTGTAACTTTTATTGTTCAGATGTTATCTTGGACTTGTGCCAATGCGTTGTTCTGTAATCTGAACTTCCTTCCCTTGTTACCACGTTTTTGTTCAAATGAGGAGCAAAATTAGATTAGACTAGACTTAACTAATTTCTCTTGATATGAACTCCGCATAATAAAATGCGGACACCGCGGAGAGACCGTATCTATTATACTACGAGTGCTGTGTGTGTGTGTCGGTAGGTGGCCTGAGGGATGGACCATCACTACGGGAAACCCAATGTTTGCTGAGTGCCAAATACACTCGGCAAAAGTCAAAATACACTTGGCAAATCTTTTGCCGAGTGTTACACTCGGCAAACATCACACGGCAAACAGCTCTCGGCAAAGAGCTCTTTTCCGAGAGTTTTCTGTCGGACATTCGGCAAACAATTTGCCGAGCGCCAAAAACAACACTCGGCAAACATTTTTGTAAATATTAAAAAAAAAACACCCATCGCCTCCGCGGCCCCCACCACGCCACCACCGCCAGGCCACTACGCCACCGCCGCCCGCCGCCAGCACCGCGCCGCCCAGTCCAGCCGCCAGCGCCACACGCCGGCCGAGGGAGCGCCGCCGCCCTGACCCCGTTGCTGCCGCACGCGCCCTGCCGCGCCAACGACCCTGATGCGCGTCACGGCCGCCGTGCCAGGCTGGGGTCGCCGCCGCCACCGCATGCGCCGTGCCGCGCCAGGCCGGGGTCGCTGCCGCCGCCGTGCCGTGCTGCGCGTCGCGGCCGCGGCCACCGCCTCCGCCGCTCCAGCCAACGGTCATGACCGCCGCCTCCGCCGAGCCGGGCCGGGACCGGGGTCGCGGCAGCCTCGCCGTGCTGCTCCAGGCAGGGGTCGCGGTCGCCACCTCCGGCGAGCCCAGGGGGCGCCGCCTCTCCCGCACCTCACCGGCTTGGGAGCCCCTGGTGAAGTTGAGAGAGAAAGAGATGAGGGAGAGAGATGCATGAGAGAGAGGTGGAAGAAGGGAGAGAGAGATGCGGGAGATAGAGATGAGGGAGAGAGATCAGAGAGAGGTGGAAGAAGGGAGAGAGTTGCGGGAGAGAGAGATGAGGGAGTTACGGGAGAGAGAGAGAGAGAGGTGGAAGACGGTGGGTTTTTTTTTGAGAGATTATGTGAGGAGGGATCCTGGTGCATTGGATTGGACCAATCAGAAGCCACGGTTTGGAATGGGCGGATCGCTGACGTGGCAATTTGTGTTTTCTTATATTCTTTATGTGTTTATTTTGAGATGTTAAACAATCTCAAATATAAAAGTTGCCAACAACAAAGTTTTAGATTTTGTGGAGGTCTACAAATTTTATATTGATAATTTTTCCATCGGAGGTCATTTACAAAAGTTGAATTTCAAATTTGAGAAATTCAATTAGTTTTTGATAACAAGATAATTTCAAACAAAAAAATCATCAACAACAAAGTTTCATCACTTCTTGTGATCTACAGCTCTCATTTTGGCTATTACTTCATACAATGTCATTTGAAATAAAAAAAATCAAATTTCAAATTTGAGAAACTTCAAATATACTTTTTCAGTCGACAATTGAGAAAAATAAAAAAATACCAAACAAATTGAAAAAATCACCAAAATTTGTGTAAATACATTTCCTATGTTGTATTAACTAACAAAAAATAATTAGAGTGAAACAATAATGTCACCGTTGTTTTGACTCAAAATCTAAACGAGCACCTCATAACTCTATGGATCTTCTTCGGAGAACCTCCGGTTTGTAAACAACACGCGTCACAACTTTTGAGAAACTTTTTCTATGATTTAGCACGGTTTCCACTTATGATTTCATGATACCAGCGCGAGTTTCGTAATTTTCAGACTTTGTTTGAATTTTATAAAATTAAAATATTATTTCGCCCCTTGTTCAACCTCATATTTCATGTACAAGATGCGCGATTTTTCCGTTCATTTCATGGTTACACCCTCACATTGTACTCAGGAACATGAATATCATTTTTTGAGTATCTACATTTCAATATTGTAATCACTTGTAGTTCAAATTTGAATTATCTTCAATAAATACTTTAAATGAAATAATTTACTTAAATATAACAAACGAATCGAGAAAAATACCAAATTTCAACATGAAGTAACATACATACATACATTCATGGCTGAAAAAAAGAGAGGCCAAAAACAAAAAAAAAAAGAAAATAGTTTGCTGAGTGCCATTGTAGGGCACTCGGCAAATGATGGAGTTTGCCGAGTGCCACGGTGCAGCACTCGGCAAATGCTGGGTTTGCCGAGTGCCAAGGCTCCAGGCACTCGGCAAACTCTAGGTTGCCGAGTGCCACCATTTTGCCGAGAGTTTTGGTGTCGGCACTCGGCAAATCCATTGTTTGCCGAGTGCCCGACAAAAGGCACTCGGCAAACCTCGGAACACACGGCATATAGCCAGTTTCCCGTAGTGATAGGGTATTGGACTTGTTGAGGCAGGCGGGTCGCCCTACTGCTGAGAAATGTGCCGCGAGAAAGCATCTCCAGATTAGACTATATATGGCGTCACACATTCATGAATTCAGATTGGCGTTTCTTGTTGCCAAAACCTATCACTGTGATACAAATTTTTTAATGCGAAAGACTATGACACAACTTTTTTATTAATGCGAGAAGTGACTGTGGCACAATTTGTTCAATGTGAGAAGTGACTGAGAAGAAGGCTGAAGCAAGATGGACGCTCCCAATGCGGCTGCGTCAGGTGCCACTGCGGTTTCCCCCTTTGTCATAGCGTCCTGCACCCACCCTGGAGGGCAACGCTTCAGGTTTCCAGGTCGTACCTCCTCCTGGGGGCGATGCATCTGCCTGCGACACTGCACGGGCTGCGGAGGTTGTGGGCGTCTTGGTTACCTGCACCGAAGGACTTAGTTTATTTTCTTAGTGCTGCTCATTCATCTTTACTTCAGTCATATAGTCCATTGCTCCTAATATTGCAGTCAGACCTATGTGCAACGTTGATATTATTAACTACTAATATTTTCCGCAAATTGTTCTCATGCCTCTATTACTTCAGTTATATTTTTTTGTGCCACTGCAGCCTCATTGCGTTGATAAAGGACAATACAACGTCTGTTTACTTTTTCATCTCAACAAGTTATTGGCCTCCATCATGACGGCGGACCGCGTAGTGCTAGCAGCACCTGATCTACTCAGATGGGAGCAACCTACCAGTTGCATGAACATGGAGACCGGCATCTTTCCAGGCAGGTTCGTCAGTGGTGCTTCGGGCCACAGCAATTTCACCGTATGTGCAAACATATATATCTTGCTGAGATTCAACTTTTTCGCCCTCCTCGTTTATTAAATGTTGTTTTGCTTGTGCGCATGTATGTAGGAGTAAACCTGCCCAGCTGGCTTCACGTTCAACTCGCAGCCTGGTCTGCTAGAGTATGTCTCTTCCGGAGCGTAACAACGCCCTCGATACATAGGCCACGCTCAACGACAGGACAACGCTACAGGTCAGTTGTTAGATGAGCTTAAATTGCCGTCTGGCGTCTGCTAAGTGATAATGTCCTGTCATTGTGCCTGATTACTACTTATATCACATATCCATGCTTCTGAGATGCACATCTTCATGTGTATAGGAGAAGTACCACTGGCTCAAGGCATACCCCAAGGTGCTCGAGATCAGAGCCGGAGGACACAACATTTGTAGCGGCGGTTGCTGCCGTCAATCGCCGCTACAAATCGATTTGTAGCGACGGTTGCTGCCGTCAACCGTCGCTACAAATCATTTGTAGTGGCGGTCGACTTGTACAGTACCCCCGCATCCTTTGTAGCGACGGTCGGCTTTCGAAACCGTCGCTACGGGATTTTGGACACTGTCGCTACAGGCTCGTTTTGTTGTAGTGCTAAAGTGTTGGAGCACATCTCTTCCGGAGCATTACAGCGTACGACGGCCACGCTCAACGATAGGACAACGCTACAGGTCAGTTATTAGAGAAGCTTAATTTGCCGTCTGGTGTCTGCTAAGTGCCAATGTCCTGTCATTATGGCTGATTACTACTTATATCAGATATTCATGCTTCTGAGATGCATATCTGCATTTGTATAGGGGAAGTATGACTGGCCCAGGCACACCCCGAGGTGCTCGAGATCAGAGCCAGAGGACACAACATGACCAAAATGTTCAAGGTAATACTCCCTGACCTGTTGCACCTGGTGCACTGTGGCAAACTCTTCGGAATCTTGTACAATGACGATTGGCCGTCAGCTGCACGCAACCTCGAGGATGACGACGCCGTAGCTGAACATGTCCGATTTGGCGCTGGTACTACCAATGAGAAGGCACTCTGGGTCAATTTACCCCATCGTGCTGGCAAGCACCGTCGTGTGTGAGTGCCACTCATGGTTGATCGTCTAGCCTCGCGAGCCCAAAGTCACCGAGCTTGGCACGGATGGAAGCGTCAAGCATTATATTGCTTGGCTTGATGTATTGGTGCAGAACGCACTGCTCCCAGTCCTGATGTTGGGACAGTAGGGTAGGGCCGATTCCAAGCACGATCTCATGCCTGTCTGTCTCGTTGGTTTCTAGACATGTACAGGTCGTACCACAGATGTTGCCCCCGCCTGTCTTTTAATTTTGCACATGTGCCCTCAACGTCCATTTCCAATGTAGCATTCCTTAAACACATTTCAAAAACTTTGAATGCTCAGACAGTAATATTAGTAATACAATAATAATATAAACGCAAAGTTTCATACAGGCTGTGAAGGATACATGCTCAGGCAGAGAAATATTGTTAATACTATGATAAAAAAGACAGGGCTGCCTTTGTCAATGCCTTGAAGTGGATCAAATGAGGTTGCGATTGAGATCCACAATAATATTAAAACCTGAGCATGAATTACCGTATCATTGAAGCTACTGGATCAGAATGTATGACGTATCCTTGTAGAGATCATTGAAGCTAGCGGATCGAAAGCGCATAAATTTAACTGAACACCAGTAACAGCGACAAGATTGATTTTATCATGGGAAGCACCTTCATGGGTTGAAATCGGCATTTCTTGTTGCCAAAAATTATGACTGTGACACAATTTTTTTTAATGCGCTAACTGACTGTGACATAACTTTTTCAATGCGATAAGTGACTGTAACACAACTTTTATTAAATGCGAGAAGTGACTGGCACACTTTTTTTAATGCAAGAAGTGACTTTGGCACAATTTCCAACTTTTTATCTTTGTAATTTTTATTGTTCAGATGTTATCTTGGATTTGTGCCAATGCGTTGTTCTGTAATCTGAGCTTCTTTCCCTTGTTACCACGTTTTTGTTAAAATGAGGAGCAAAATGAGATTAGACTAGACTATAACTTCTTTATCTTTATACGAACTCCGCATTATAAAATGCGGACACCGCGGAGAGACCATAACTATTATACTACGAATGTGTGTGTGTGTGTGTGCGCGCGCGCGCGCGTGTGCGTGTGCGTGTGCGTGTGTGTGTGCGTGTACGTGTGTGTTTGTGTGTGGGTGGGTGTCGATAGGTGGCCTGAGGGATGGACCACAGGGTTCTGGAGTTCTTGAGGCAGGCGGCGGGCCAAGCTGGTTGCCCTACTACTGAGAAATTTGCCGCGAGAGAGCGCCTTCTGAAGACTATGACACAACTTTTTTATTAATGTGAGAAGTGACAGTGACAACTCTTTTTTTAGTGAGAAAAGTGACTGTGGCAAAATTTGTTCAATGCGACAAGTGACTAAGAGAAGAAGGCCGGAGCAAGATGGACGCCTCCCCCCCCCCAAAATGTGGCTGCGTCAGCTGCCACTGCAGTTTCGCCCTTTGTCACAGCTTCCTGCTCCGACCCTGTGGAGGGCAACGCTTCAGGCTTCCAGGTCTTACCTCCTCCTGGGGGCGATGCATCTGCCTGCGACACTGCAAGGGCTGCAGAGGCTGTGGGCATCGTGGTTACCTTCTCCGAAGGACTTAGTTTATTTTATTAGTGCTGCTCATTCATCTTTACTTCAGTCATATAGTCCATTGATCATAATATTGCAGTCAGACCTATGTGCAACGCTGATATTATTATCTACTAAAGCATTTTTGCAAATTGTTCTCATGCCTCTATTACTTTAGTTAAATTTTTGTTTTGCGCCACTGCAGCCTCACTGCGTTGATAAAGGCCAACACATATTTTTTTCAGCCAGAAAACAACGTCTGTTTACTTTTTCGTCTCAGCAAGTTATTGGCCTCCATCATGACAGTGGATTGGGTAATGCTAGCAGCACCTGATCTACTCATGCGGAGCAACCTACCAGTTGCATGAACATGGAGACCGGTATTTGTGTACGCAGTTTCGTCAGTGTTACGAGTCAACTTTCCCCCCTCCTCGTTTATTAATTGTTGTTTTGTTTGTGCGCACGTATGTAGGAGTACACGTGCTCAGCTGGCTTCACGTTCAACTCGCAGCCTGATCTGCTGGAGCACGTCTCTTCCGGAGCATAACAACACCCTCGATACGCAGGCCACGCTCAATGACAGGACAACGCTACTAAGGTGCTCTAAGTGATAATGTCCTGTCATTGTGGCTGATTACTACTTACATCAGATATCCATGCTTCTGAGATGCATATCTGCATGTGTATAGGGGAAGTACGACTGGCCAGGGCATACCCCAAGGTGCTCGAGATCGGAGCCGGAGGACACAACATGACCAAAATGTTCAAGGTAATACTCCCAGGCCCATAGCACCTGGTGCATTGTGGCAAACTCTTCGGAATCTTTTACAATGACGATTGGCCGCCGGCCTCACGCAACCTCGAGGATGACGACGCCGAAGCTGAACACGTTGGATGTGGCACTGGTACTACCACTGAGCAGGCACTCAGGGGCAATGTACCCCATGGTGCCGGCAAGCGTCGTCGTGTGTGATTGGCACTCGAGGGCCCTGAATTAGAACTGTTTCAAAACAAATTGGTGTGTTGTGGTTGTTGATCTAACATTATATTCTGTTATGACGAGGCACGCTCTATGCACTAATTTGTGATGGGATGGTTGTCAAGTTAAGCATTAAAGTTTAATGTAGGTTCTAAAGGAAGATGAGATCATTGTTAGTGTTGATCTCATCCAACCCGGTCCAACAACCGAGTCGGAGTCCTTGATCTCGCACCCTGATCTGAGGCACCCATCCTTCATTGGTTGGTGGGCCTCGCCGTGCAGCAACCTATAAAAAATAGGTGGGGGCGAGGTTTCACGCACCCCAAGGTTCGCCATTCCCCACCTAAACCGCCTACTGATCAAGCACTGCAATGACGGGAAGCACCACCATCTGCGGCGCCGCCACTCGTGCTCATCCACGACATCGACACCGCCACCGCTGGATAGAGCCGCCAGCGACATGAGTTGTGCACAACACGATCTACAGAAAGATAAGAATTGACATGACGGAACCGGAAGCAGCGGAGAGAAAGAACCAAGCGCGATGGTGGTCTTAAGCACCTCTCGCACCTCAGCATGGACTTCCACGCATTATCGTTCCTGTGTTATGGGACATAATCTATATATCTAGCCATCCGTTGTTTTATTATCTGTGTACCAGATTTCAAATTTTTGCTGTTCAGATATTATCCTAGAGTTGTGCCAATGCGTTGTTCTGTAATCTGAACTTCTTTCTCTTGTTACTTTTTTTGTTTAAATGAAGAGCAAAATTAGATTAGACTATACTGTAACTGGCGTCACCACCATTTTAAAATGGGAAGCATCGTACCTTCATGTATTCACATCCACATTACAAATTGCCAACTCTTATGGCTGTGACACAATTTTCTTTCAATGCGAGTAGTGACTGTGACACAATTTTTTCAATGCGAGAAGTGACTCTGACACAATTTTCTTTTAATATGAGAGGTGACTGCGACACAACTTTTTTTTAATGTGAGAAGTGTACGAGAAAAGAAACCAGAGCAAGATAATGGAGGCCGCTGCGGTTTCCCCCATGCTGCTGCCTCCTGCACCATCCCCAGAGGGCAACGCATCAGGCTCACAAGTTGTACCGCCTCGGCACTGCACCGGCTGCGGTACTGCTTGCGGCCGTCGCGGTTTCTACCATGGCACCATGTATACCTTATTTCTGGAATTCACGTGTTTACCATACCAATCCGTAGATTAGTAGTTGGTACACACAAACAAAGTGTTTCATTGCACATATACGAGTAGACATTACATCTTATAGGGTTCAGATCATAGTCTTAAGTAACAAACTAGATACAGGCTAGCATACTAGCCAGAAAACAACAAACTTGAAAGGGAGAACACTATGAAACACGAACATAAACACCATAGGCAAACTTGAGCAGACGTCGACCCTATTCGTCATTATCATCACCAACGACTTCTTCTTCCACTGAAGGGATAGCAGCAAGAGTACATAAGGTACCCAGCAAGCCCTACACTACTCAAGGGTATGTATACATGTATATTTGGTCTTACCAAGGGAAAGGGCTATATGGTTCATTTGCAGCAAACGCCTTTTATGCAAGGTTCAGCAGTCAAGAAACATAGAAAAAACATAGAATATTGATAGTCATATTTTAGTTGGTTGGCCCTGGGGAGAATGATTCGATCCCGCTAGTTCCTAAATTATAGTTGGGCCTTCTGACCTCAATGATCATACCAAACCGGCACACATGCCAGCACTTCCAAAACATGGGCGTTTATACACCCACTCACACGTAGGGAATAAGAAGGTGGTTAATCAATGTGACACACATGAATGTGCCAAATGTCGTGGCAACATCCAATCAATTGAATTTTACACTCTGCAGAGGTTGTAAATCTTTTCCCACGGGCCACGCACCTGTTGCAAGCGGATACGTAACGCCTAGTCCATCTTCTCCGAGTAGTCCCACAGGTTCAACATGGAGGGTCAGGGGTCAAGGATTAAGCACGACACTATGGTCATAATGTGCTGGGATTTCAATCCCAAATAGCCGGCAATGAACGTTCTGAATACACAATGTGACTTCCCCCAACCAGTCCGTTGCTCTACTAGCCACCAGGTGAAGATTACTTGCAGGAGTACCAAGAAGGTAGGAAAAGGCCTTGCCTAGGACAGGTTCCATGGTTGTACGATAAATCATCATGTATACAGTCACAAGAACCGATCCTTATACGGCCGAGCAAACACCATATCCCACACTAGGGGTCTATCACACCATCATCAATTCACTAATGCCCTTGCTCGCAACCCAACCCCATCCCATGATCATCATCACCAACATCATCAACACCCTAGCTTTTTGCTACTCCCTTCCCATATATCAATACACACCACCAAACTCATTTTAATGCATTTCTAAAAGTAATCATGTCAGTAAAGGTGTGGCAATGTAGAAAAATTGCAAGGGGTCCTAAGCGTATTAGTAGTTAGGTAATTACGTCATCATTGAAATAAAGGCATTTAACGACGGCATATCCTGGGGTTAATAAGGTAATGGTAAATCAAGGGTAATCAAGGAATAGATATTCATGCCTAAATACATAGCATCAATATCATTAAGAAAGTTGGTCAATAGCTACACAAGTAGTAAAATAACAATCACTGCATAGTAATTTAGACGGCCACATAGGTGCATG
This sequence comes from Eragrostis curvula, assembly GCA_007726485.1. Taxonomy (NCBI): domain Eukaryota; kingdom Viridiplantae; phylum Streptophyta; class Magnoliopsida; order Poales; family Poaceae; genus Eragrostis; species Eragrostis curvula. The sequence goes on from CM017444.1 coordinate 17,497,356, forward strand.
CAAAAACAGTAGGATCAGTCATGATCAAGGGGAAGTAGAGCTTGCCTTCAAAGTCGGGGTTTGAATCCTCCTCGTGTCCCTTGTGCTCGGGGTCATCTTTGTGCTCCTCGTGGTCTACACATAGCAACGCTAAATAAATACTAACATATAAACCAATAAACAATTTTAAGATCCAAATAAGAACCAAATGAAATAAAATAGATACATCAGAGGGGTTTTTAGATATTCCAAGGGTTGATCTAGGTTCTACAAGACATTTCTTATTTTCTGATATTTTTGGGGATTTTTCCTTACATTGGAAAAGGCTTGAAACAGGTTTGTGTGTACACTAGCCTGTGTGGCGCTAGCATTTCTGGTTACGTGCAGAGGCTTATAGCTGGGACCCAGTGGTCAGTCGCTCGGGGTTCACGGGCTCATGGTGAACTGGGTCCACACAGAGCGTGTGTGCGTACGGTCCAATGGACCGGGTGCATGCGTGTGCGCAGAGCGCGACTGGCGCAGCGGCGCGCGAGTGGGCACGACAGTGGCTCTCCGGAGAACTCGCCGTTGGCGCCTACACTACTTGGGGTGGTTAACCGTGTGGCCGAGTGAGTAGAGTGTGGTGCGGCGGACCTCTAGGGCCAGGTGTGCGGGCGCGAGGAGGGGCCGGAGGCGGGGCATCGTGCTAGTCGGAGTTCGTGTGGCGGCGGCGCGGTGGTGGAAGTGTGCATGTGGTGCGATTTAGCGTGAACTGTGTGGCTCATGAGGTGCACGTGAAGATGGCGAACACGTGCGGCTTGCCGTGGTGGCGGCCAGCGGCGGCGCAGGGCGGCGCTCGGTGCGCGCGCGCGAGGTTGCGGCCTGAGGCTTGGCTGTGCGTGTTGCCGAGGGGGTAGATCTCATGATGGTCTACGCGTGTGGCTAGGGTGTCAAGGGAGAAGAGGCTCGCCAAAGAAGAATTTTGCTGTGGCCAGAGTTGGGGAAGAAAGGGGAATGTGCTCGATTGGACGGATATGGAGGTCAAAACTCACTGTGGATTGGTCGTGGGGGCGCGGTGAGTTGTGGCGAAGCGGCTATGGGGCTTAAATAGAGCCATGGCTAGCCGGGGCAGTGGGAATGCCTTGACAGCGGTGAGGGCGCGCGCAGACATGCTCGGTTGAAAGCTTGACGCGGGCTGCGGTCTCGGTACTTGCTCGTGGACTCGGTGCATCGTGCAGAGGTGCAGAGAGGCTGCAGATGCATGACGGGGCAGAAGGACGCGACGTTTACACGGCGGCGACGGTTCGGTCCGCGGGCGGCGAGGCGGTGCGAGCAGGGGCGTGCAGGCTTTGCAGGAGAGGTGCAGATGCGGCTTGGACTTCGCAGGCGCAGGCGCGGCACGGAGCGCTTGGCCAGGGGCGCAGCGCAGCAGCTCGGCAGTGTGTGGCACGGCGGCGGGTGACACGCGGCGCGGAGCGTGGCGAGAGGAGTACGACGACGCGCGTCGTCTGCGTGGGCTTGGGACGGACTGGACTGGGCTGGGCTGGCGTGGAATTTTTATTATTATTTAGACCTTTTTTAGTTAATATTTTAAAAATAGACTGCACAAAACTATATTTTCAAGATCTAGACCATTTGGTCACGCGAAATTGATTGGAGTGATCAAAAGTAGAGTCACGTCAAACAGACCGGCGCGACTGCCACGAAGGAACTGGCTCTGTGCTGAGTCGCGCCGATTGAAATGGCGTGACAAAAACCCCTGTCACGGCGAACCGTTCGGCGCGACCGATACTTAGAGCGCCGTGAGCCTGTGTCTGTAGCGAGGATAGCTTGCTGCTTGTATTGGTCGTGAGCCTGCGAGCTGTACGTGCAGGCGAATGATGTCAGCGCAATCTGGTTGCATGCTCATAACAGTTCGTTGTCCTGGTACGAACTTCAAAGAAAGAGGAAAGCGGCTCTTAAAAAATATACTAGCAGCAACTCATCAGTCCCTACCAAATTTTTTGCAGCTTGATATAGTATTTTTTTAGCATCCAGAAAAATATTGTACTTGTAGCATGCTTATATGCTTAAAATTTTGTTGCTTGCTGATGTAAACTTTGATTTTATTATAGTGAACAAGATATCGGTTTTTGTTTGAGAAATATCTTTCTATCCATCTTATTTATAACTTTCATCTATACTTTGTACATAGGGACCGACAATTCAAAGCCTCACACATGATACATATAAACCAGAGTTCTCTTGATTCTATACCCACTACTATTTATATGATCTTGCATTGGCTTTTATCAGTAGATAGGGATGAGAGCAAAAAGGCATTTATCGGATAACGATTATTTGGAACAGTTCTGTTTAGAGGCCGGATGTCATAGCTTCAATACATCCAACATGATTATTGCAGCAAACGGTGGGCCAGCCTTGGTACGATTTCGTTCGCCTTGTTGAACTGCACCAGCGCACTTGTGAACTGCACCAGCGCATGTCGCTGAAATCACTCGCCTGTTCCCAGGGCCGGTCAGTGGCAATGCAAGAAGTGCCTGCATCTCTCTCGGTAGCCTCGTAGTCGCTCACTTTTTCCTCAGCGCGCGTGCCACCTCATGAGTTCGACTGGCCTAGGCGCGACTCCTCCGCAACAAGCTATCCTCGCTAGAACAGACACAGGCTCACAGCGCTCTAAGTCCCGGTCGCGCCCGACGGTTCGCCGTGACAAGTGCTTTTGTCATGCCACTTCAATCGACGCGACTCTGCAGCCTATTCCTACGTGGCAGTCGCGCTGACGTGGTAAATAGTCACGCCAGTCAGTTTGGCGTGAGTTTACTTTTGGTCACTCCAATCAGTTTGGCGTGACCAAATGGTCTAGATCTTGAAAATATAGTTTTGTACAGTCTATTTTTAAAATATTAACTAAAAAAGGTTTAAATAATTAAAAAACTCCGCTGGCGTGAGGGGAAAAGGGGAAAGGGCGTGCAAGGCCCAGCGGGAAGGGAAGAAAATGAATGGGCTGGGGGAATGCGGCCCAGGGAATGAGAGGGAAGGAGGAAATGTTTAGACATTTCCAAATTCAAGGAAAATCAAATGAAATCCAAATGAACTCCGAATGGGCTCATATAAATCTGAACAAAATTTGTAAATTCAAATCTTAAAGTTAGCAACCATGATGGCAAGTCCCATTTTTAATCCTTTTCAGAAATTCCCATGATAGCAAGTTTGAACCTTTATTTTCAAAATTCTAAATGTGACCCAAAATTCTAAGAAATTTTCCAGGTGTGTTTTTTATTATTTCGATTGTTAAAATTTAGGATGTGACACACCACCTGCTCTACCCACCCCGAAGGATGATGCGTCTGCCTCCCAGCCCGGACTGGACAGTCTCCAGAGGGCGGTGTGCTCAACATGGACTCCCATATGGTGTCATAGGGAAGAAGCTGAAGGGAGGAGTCTCATGCAAGAGGAATAGCGAGTCCAACCTCAGACATCCCTAAAACCCAAAGAAGAAGGCCGCCGAGGTGGTGATAGACAAGGCCGTCCATGTTTTCTCCACCGGATCGCCTCCTCCTAGACAACCTCAAGAAGGTGGCACACCTGCATCTCGGCCTGTAACTACTCTGGCTTGCGGCACGTCCGGCTCTGCACCCCTCTTGCCAGTGTATTCAATTTCCTAATCCCGCCTGCATCCCAAACATAACCTTCCACTACTACAAAATGAGCCTAATATGGCACATCAAAAAAGACAATAGTGGCGGACACCTCTTGATGCGTCACTAGCTACTAGAAACGCACCAGGTACTGTAGCGCATATTAGTGACGGACGGGCTTTGTCCGCCACTACAGGCCCAAAAGGCCCGCCACTAAAGGGCCATATTGTAGTAGTGATTCTCTTGCTGCACCGGTTGCAGCTGAGGTTCCCCCCACCGCCTGATTGCCTCCTACTCCTTCATAGGCTGCATCGTCCATTTCCACCCATGTTGGCCCATTCGCTGCTTAACTTTTTCTCCCCAAATGCCATGGCACCCCCAGTGACATTCCACCTCGCCACTGCTCCTACTGCATTGGCAGCCATGAAGCCACAGACTCAGGAGTCCTATGACCATTGCCTAGACTCACGGATAACCACAACCCTTGAACAGCTTGAAGGGCTCGTGAATCTGCGCTTACTCCGTGGATTTTATTGAGTCCTCCATTGGAACTTTCTAATCAGAGAGATGGAGAAGCTAAAGCATTACTCGTTACTATTTATGGGTCACCCAGATGGATAGCTGCGCTGGTGGTTGAAGAATTACTCATTACTCTTACTTGATGCCCCCCCCCCCCCCCCCCCCCCCCCCCAATTCAGGAGATCATTTTGTTTGTTTTATTTCATTGGGTTTTAGTATTTTACACATGCAGCTACTGTAACTTATCAAATTTGGTTGTGTTTGGGGTTTGTTGTACTAGGCCTCTTTGCGCTTTTTCTACTTAATTAATCTAATGAAGTGCTGATCTCCTACATTTTTGGGAATATGTTTGTTATGCATGCATAAGACAAGGTAAGGATACAAGCCATGGTTGATCATTACATAAACTAGCTAGATATATCATAGTTTTTCATTGATTGGATAGAAGTAATGACTTAATTTTTCAAAAAATTGGTCTCATACACCATTACAAAATGTATACATGTCTACATTCATAGTCTTGCTTGTTCGGAATTACTATTCTAGTACTGTATTTACATGTCTAGATTAATCGACGTTATTCCACCTTAACATTTTCACACATTGTCATATTTATACAGTTATTTTTTTGACCGAACATATTTATACAGTTATTATGAAAGCACCACTAAGACTTAGTCATCTCACGGAACACGAGTCGATATATGTATTGGAACCAGCTCAAAGAGGTTGAGTGCAATTAATAGCAAACCAATCATGTATTACATCATGACATCATTATCAAAAATATCTAGCAGGAATCTCTTGATCTGATCCATCTGAGTGATAGTTGTGGACAACTTTTTTTCAGCACATGCATGCACATGGCCGTGCATCTTTTGACATGGAGAGTAGGCCATTAACTTGAATTGAACAGTAGTATATATGCATTGATAGATACCGTGTTTTATATCCCTCAAATCTTCTTGTGAGGTCATTGCACTAGTCATCAAGTTTGATTTGACTTACGATATTTCTAGTAGACTTCGTGGTTTACTAGCATGGAAGAATGAAAAAACTTTCAGAAAAAGGAACTATATTAAAAATAATGAAACCGCAGGTTCCGCAGAATTCATTCAGAGTTTCTTCATTACATTGGTAAGCTGTGATATGTACGGAGGGCGTAATCTACTACAGACTCCTGCAAGTAGAATGCTGCACATGAATTTTGATCCGAATAAGAGGAAAAAAGTCCACAAGGTCGGCTTCTCAAGCTGCACGCTACTGATTTGACGACTATGGCAATGAAAAAAAAAAAAACCAGCACCTGCATCGGTTATGAATGAAGTAGAATTTGTACTAAGTAACTCGATAATAAATGACCCAATACAATCGATGACTTACAAATATTGCAAATATTCCACGAATGCAGGGACGCTTGTGTGGAATCGAAATATACACCACCCACTTTTTTATTCTGGGACATCAATATATTGTGCTAAACATGGAGACAAATCATGACAAATATCACAAATTGTTTGAAATGAAAAGATGACATCTTTTGAACAGGAGGGTTTATTGATTATGGGACAATGCTCATACAAAGCGACTCCCAAACAACTGCCAGTCACACATGCATGCATGGATTACAAATTCTGAGGCACTACATTGACTCACTGAAGACACTGACAATCAGGTGGGATCCAAATCTCCACACTACACACATTATTATTTCATAAGTAGCATTGAGCTAAACAGTGAGGGACGTCGATGCCATTACTCCTCCTTCGCGCCTCGCGCTTACAGTCATCCGTGCATGGGTACTGTTGCATGGATATATGTGAGGAAACTGACGAAAAGGTGGAGCCATTGGTGAGGACGGAGGGTTACTGAGATTGTGCTTGGGGAATATGAAGGAGATGGGAGGCGAGTAGATGGCTGTGTTAGTGGTTGAAGAAAATGGGGGAGCTGTGAGGGCTTATTTATAGCACTTTCGATGGGTGTGATACCACTGTAGTAGCCTAGTAGGACAAGTTAGGTGTGGGGCAGTTTGAGAGGGTAGCAGTTAGATAATTATTAACATGGGTACTTTATTTCCCTCGCAATTGGTTTGGGTCTGATACATGTTTCTATGATGCTGCCTCTGCCGCCGGAAGGGTTCGACCAAAGTTCTTCTATCATTATTGTTTCTAAGAGAGACGAAATTCTTTTACAACCACGTCTATGACAACTCTTATTTTTAACACAATAAATGTCAGTGCTTTTTTCATGAATACATCCTATATTGAGGAATCACCACATCCGCTGCATATTTGATTGGCTTAATTCAAATATGGCGGAGAATTTAATCTTGGTCGGCGAAAGGCCTGTAGTGGATGATTGCTGGCGCTCGGGGGCTATCTTACTTGATGCGCAACCCCCCCCCCCCCCCCCCCCCCCCTCTCTCCCCCCTCCTGGAGATTAGATTGTTTGTTTTATCTTGTTGCGTTTTTCACAGCCATCTTCTGTATCATTATTACAGGCGGGACTGTAACTTATCGAATTTGGTTGTGCTGCGGTGTGTTGTAGTGGGGCTCTTTGCCGTTTTTCTACTTAATCTAATGAAGTTAAACCCTCCTATATTTTTGAGAAAAAGTTTGTTATGCATGCATAGTATAAGGGAACGACACAATCCATGGTTTATCATCACATAAACTAGTCTGATAAATCATAGTTTTTCATTGATTGGATAGAAGTTATGACTTAAATTATTCAAAAAATTGGGCTTTTAAACCATCACGATTAGTATGCATGTCTAGATTCATAGTGTTGCTTGTTAGAATCAATATTTTAGCACTGTATTTACATACAGTTTAGTTTTTACAAAATGCACGTTGTTCTACATTAATATTTTCACACATTGTCATATTTAAACAGTTAGGACTTCATTATGTCACGGAACCCAAGTATAAATATATATTGGCACCAGCTCAAAGTGGTTGACCACAATTAATGGCAAACCAATCGTTTATTACATCATCACATTATCAAATTATATAGTAGGAATCTCTTGATCTGATCCATCTTAGTGCTAGTTGTGGACAACATTTTTTCAGCACATGCATGCACATGGGCCGTGCACCTTTTGACCTGCAGAGTAGGCCATTAACTTAATATGGATTATAGTATATATATATATATATATATTGATAATTGTGTTTGACATCCCTCAAATCTTCCTTGTGAGGTCATTCCATTAGTCATCCAGTTTGATTTGACTGATGATATTTCTCGCAGATTTCGTGCTGTCCTTGCATGGAAGAATGAAGAAACTTTTAGAAAAGAGAACTATATTAAATATAATGAAGCATGAAGGACCTTCAGAATAACCACAGGTTCAGCACAATTCAATCAGAATTGCTTAAATTCATTGGTGCGCTGTGGTCTGTCCATTCATTCTCAAAGCAAAGAGTCAGTAGCTACCACTACGGTGAATCCATGCTTTGCCAAGTGTCTGACAAAAAACACTCAGCAAAGTGTAAAATAAAAAAAAAAATCATGAAAAAGTGCAGGTCGTGTAGAAATTTAATTTTGGTACTTTCTCCATCCGAGGTCGTTTACAAAACTTGAATTTAAAATTTGAGAAATCCAAACTTAGTTTTGGTTGACAAGATGATTTCAAATAAAAGAGTTGTCAACTACAAAGTTTCATAACTTTTCTATATCTACAACTTTTATTTTTACTGTTTCTCCATCCGAAGTCGTTTCAAAAATTCAAATTTTCAAATTTGAGAAATTCAAACGATTTTTTATGACAAAATTAAATCAAATTAATTTTTAAAGATCTAATACAAAGTTGTGTATCTTCTGAAGATCTACCATTTTTTTTGTCATTCGTTCATCTGACATATTGGTAGTAACATTGTTCACAAATCTTATATACCTCTCTTATAGGTTTTCAAGAAACTATATGAGATATGTAGATTTGGTGAACAATTTTACTATCACTTTGTTGAATCAAAAAATGATCCATATGAGAGTTGTAGATCTTGACATGTTATACAACTTTGTAGTTCAACACTTTTTATTTTTTATTCGTTTAGGGCTTCAAAATGTGGTTTGAATTTCGCTTTGCCGAGTGTCAAAAATAATACACACAGCCGAGTGTTTCTTTTGACACTCCAAAGACGTTGTTTGCCCAATGCCCGAAAAGAAAAACACTCGGTAAAGTTTTGGACACTCAGCAAACCTCGATTTTCCGGTAGTGTACTGACATGCTTCACATATCACCTTGTTCCATTTATCCCATATTTACACACCACACTTGAGCACGGTAACCAAGTTTACATGCCCCGGTAAATACCCTCTGGCCGCCGGTGTAGACACCCTTCAGCTGGTCGAGCACATAGACATGGGTTAGCCATCCGTAACAAACGCACTGCTATTTGTTAGATTCTATGGACCACTAGGAGTAGATCGAGTGGGTTTTGAGACTGTTAATTGGCGTACCTTGACCTCGTGGTGCCATTCCCGGCCATGGACGCCGGCGGCAATGTCTGGCAGACGGCGATGAGCCCCAGTACGGCGAGGAGCTCGGTGTAGAGGCGGCGGTAGTCGCTGGCGGGGCTTCCCGTCGCTGGCAGCCTACCCTCTCAGATCGGTCTAGGGTTAGGACGGTGGGGTGAGTTCTGTAGTGGCGACGAACCTCGTCGTTTGTGTTCTGGTCTCACCTCCTCTTTATAGGGCTGCGCGACAGGGGCCACCAGCCTTCCTGGGCTGGGCATCCCCGATCAGGATGTGAGGTCAAGGCCCAGACAGCCTTTGGGCTGACTGAGGTGGAGATCAACCTAACAATCTCCCCCTTGATCTCACCTTTCAGTCTTTTAACTTTATACTTTGAAATAACTCTTTTTCAAAGTACTCATTACATCACAGATTAGTGCATAGAGCATGTCTCATCGTCACGATCATATCTCGCCGATAGAATGGACAGCTACAATACACGCCTCCATTCTGAAACAAATTCTCTATTCTTTGGGCCTTTTTATTGTCCGGAAACCATAGGCTATACCGTGTGCCCATGTCGACTGTGCGTTCTCTGTACACACTGGGCGGTAATTAAGCCTTTAGAAAATGGATCCACAAAACTTGTCTGTTACTTTTATGCTCAATGCATTTCAATATGATTCCGGACTTTCTCCTTTACAACACATAACTTTGTGTCAGCATGTTTGGCACCACACTTGACTCGTTGTCATAGGAGTGAAATTCTTAAATGGTTATTGCTGTTGTCAACCATTATCAATTCCGGGTACAGGTTCTTTAGTCATTTTGCCTGTCCCTCAGCCTCATATCATGCTATAATATGTCTTTGCATCACATTGATGACAATTGTTTCATTCTTTGGAGATTTTCTACACAAAAACTCCAAGTGTGAAGGTTAGCGACAATTGTGGATTTCGCTACACACTTCACAAGTTCTTTGTACCCACAACCTTTTGAGAGCACTTTCTATCTTTGTACTCACAACCTTTTGAGAGCACTTTCTATCTTTTACCATGAGGCCGATATCTTTGATTCCATTCCAGTGACCTATGTCTGGACTGGACATTGCCAAAACAACCCGGATGCGTAAACTGTGTCAGGGTAATATATTGAGCTTCCAACAGCAGAAGCATATGGTACCAAATCCATTTAATCCTTTTCTCATTGATTGTTTGAACACTAAAGTTCTCAAAAACATTACCCTTGACTATAAGAACAGGCGCAGGTCTTCTCGCATGCATTCTTTAGAGACTTTTCTTAGCATGCCTATGCGACATTCCTAATACCCCTTTTCTTCTTTCTCGGTGAATCTCGATCCTTATAGCGAGAGGTATTCTACCGAGAACTTTCTATTGAATCTTGAGGACACGAGCTTCTTCTTCTCCTGCAGTAGCATGATATCACCACTAACAAGTAGGATGTCATCCACATGTATAGAATTGGAAAATGAATTTCCCATTCTAGAACTCTATACAAATACAATTTGTCCTCTCATTATCTTTAACCCAAAATAGCAACTGATTCTTTTATCTTTTAAGTGCCATTGTCTAGAGCCTTGCTCTAGTCTATAAATGATATCTTTAAACAGCATTGCTTGTATTCTTTTTCTTTCATGACAAAACCTTTAGGTTGTGCCATGCAGTCATCTTTATTTTGATCCCTTTGATAATGTTGTCTTTTCTTTTCATCTGATGTAACTCAGGTCATGATTTGCAACTAGCACCTATTGTAATCTATTTATTCTCTTTGGAGTCACATTTGAGATTGTAGACCCATGACGGCCTACTGTTTTGGCTCCATTGAGGATCTGCATTCCTTTAGGAGTCACATTTAATATTGTTGACCCATAACGGTCTACTGTTTTGACTCCGTTAGGAATTTCTTCTAAATCCCAAACACCGTCGGAATTATAATCATCTTCATGCCATTTTACAAAGCTTCTTGCCATTTAGACAAGTGAATGGCTGTTATGGCTTCTTCAAATGAGGTGGGATCACCCTCCATGGTAATCAGAAAAAACTGATTTTATTGTTCTTTTGAGGCCTTCAAGGTCCTCAACTATTTGCACTTCTTTCACGTTGGGTGTTGTTTGCTCTTTTATTGTCCAGAGGCATCTGATTCTATAGTCTCTTGTATGACAAGATCCTTCTTTGCATTCTTGAGTCATAAAAGTGAACACGGAGTTCTACTTTTCTTTTATTGCCCAGACACTTGTAAAACAAGGTCTCTCTTTACTCATTCATCTTCTTATAGAGCTAACAATAGATGTTGTATAGGTCATACAATATGCTCCCCCAGATACAACATATTCTATTCAAGTCTGAGGTGTCTGCATACCATGCTCCCCCAGATTACTCCATCTTAACCAAAAACGGTCTTTAAACTTTCTTATTTGGGTATATTCTGTTAAAACTTTGCTCATATGACGTATAAGCACCATATTTGACTTCTTCCTATCAGGACTGTTAAAGATCCAGGAATGTAGCTATCTCTTTACTTTAGGGGTATTATTATTATGACCGTCGTACTCCCTGACGATCACAACATTTATAGATCACTTTATCTGAAGTATAGGAGAGTATCATTCTAAATAGTCTTATTTAAGCACCATATTTGACTTCTTCCTATCAGAACTGTTAAAGATCCAGGAATGTAGCTATCTCTTTACTTTAGGGGTATCATTATTATGACCGTCGTACTCCCTGACGATCACAACATTTATAGATCACTTTATCTGAAGTATAGGAGAGTATCTTTCTAAATAGTCTTATTTCTCCCCCTCGAAATGTGGCGTGAACTTTTCTGCCACAATTTCGAAACCATTATGTAACTCTGTGGATGAGGAAACCTTGATTATCTATTTCAAACATCTGATTACTTCATGCGAAAACAAGTTATTTCTTAACTTCGTATGGGAGTACTTTTTCCTCATTTCATTTCAAAACTCAACAGAGTTCTTTATCAATAGTACTTTTGCAAGTCAATATTGCATATCATTTTTATCTTTAGGTTCGTCTGTGATCTTTTGTTCTCTTTAGACTCATCAAGTGTTTAATGACTATGTCACATAAAGTGCACGGTCCATATTAGCATAGCATAAGACACTCTATATCTTTCTCCCAGAGTAGGATACATAAAAAACACTTGAGTCATTATATCTTTCTCCTGCCATACAGGATGATTTTGACATAAATATTATGCCAACTTTAGCCCGCCATACAGGATGAATGCCAGAATTGGCTCTTTTGACTTCATATTCAATCATCAAATTCAGAAATAAATCCGAATATTCTTTGATACACATGCTTAATCCGACTTTGGTCAAACAAAACACACATACCTCTTATTGTATCTAATATCGTGATGACTGAAATGAGAATAAATTCTTCTTTATGGAGAGTACACGAAAGACTTTCATCAAGCGAGACTCTCAATGATCTGTCTCTTTCTTGGATTAATATCCAAGAATTCTTTTCTTTTGAAGCCATTCTTTAGAGAGAACATACTCCCTCATTCTTCCGGGTCACATGTACCCAGTCTATTTTCTGTTCTGCCTTCAAAAAATGAATGCACGAAGATCTTTTGTCTGAGAAAATATCCAAATCAACAACAACGAGCATAAAAATAACCCTACGTTGGTCTGGTTAAAGATATGCACATTAAACTTTTAAACCTTTCTTTTATATTCTAAATCACCGTTGGGCAGAAATAGAATAAAATCTCATTCTTCTACATCAATTCTAAATCACCGTTGGGCAGAAATAGAATTAATGCATATAACTCATAAAAAGCGATGATATCTATTAAGGAAGTTTTCTGAGAAAATAACATCATCATTAACTTTATTGCAGCGGAAACATGAAAACAATTTCTCTAGTGATTATTTATCTCTATCAAAACCTCTGAAAAATGGTCACTTTGATACAAAATCTACCAGAGATTTAAACTTTTATCTATTAGAATCATAGAATTAAAATATTGTTATCATCAACGTTGGTCAGAAAATAACAATATCATAATTAATCTTTAAACAAATATCTTTCTATTCCTCTAAGTAAATTAGAGGAGGATCTTTTACTCTGCAGCGGAAACTTTACAATAAATCTATTCAAAAACAATATAACTGTAAAACTGATCTTTAAACTCGATGATGTCTATCACCCATAGGAAAAACTCATTTAAACTCAATAATCTTTATGTAGCAGCGGAAACCATTCTTTTAAACTCTTCTATTCTCCAAATAATTTATCCCGTTGGTTCAAAATTAGGAGGAGATATAAATCATCTTATAAACCATGGGTGATATTCTATAAATCTTAATCAGAAGCAATACTGTCACTTTTCTACTCTCTAAACAATTATCTCGTTGGTTCAAATTGAATAGAGATCAAAACTATGCAAAAACATCAAGGAAAAGCTTCTGAAAAAGAATAAGTCGAAATACCTGGAAAACAGCCCAGCAGTGAAAACAGCCCGAGGCCCTTAGCGCGCTTCGCGCGCTCTCCTGCAGCCCAGACCGCACCAGCCTGCTCTTGGAGCGGCGCTCCTGGGCCTGGAGCCCAACAGCCACCGGCTGGGCTACCGAATCGGCCCAGAATGCGGCTGGCACCCCGTCCCGCCCGGGCCGTATCTGGGCCACGCCAGCCACAGCCGATCTTGGCCGTTTCTTTGCATCTGACGGTCGAGCGCCGATTTCGGTCGATCAAAACCGGCGCCGGCCGCTGTCCCCAAACCCTAGACCATTTTTCTTCCCTCTGTCCCGGTCAGCAGCCGTGCAGCGGCGGCGCGAGTCACGGTGGCCGTGGCCATGGAAGACGGCGGCGCCGCCGCGACTCGCGGGCGCCCCTCTTCCTTTCTTTCTCTGTTCCGTCTTCTCCAGTCTCTCATCAAGCGAGCACCGAGAGAACGATAGCCGCCTGTGGCGGCGGCTGTAGAAGGTGGTGGCGCCGCCGCGGGTCCCCTCGCCGGCGAGCGCGTTCCCCGCGAGGGAGAGCGCGCCGCCGTCGAGCGGTTTCGCGACGGTGCCCGAGCGCGCGCGCACGCCGAGGCGTCGGCGAGCGGCGCAGCTCGATGTGGCCCGCATGCTTGCGGCGATGGCCGCGCGACGACGGTAGGTGGCGAAAGGGTCCGTCGGGATCCTTCCATGTCTTTCTCTTTCTTTTAATTTCATGTTCTTGTGAAGGCTAGGGTTAGGGTTCTTTCTTTCAACCGATCGATTCGGTTCGTTTCTTCCTTTCTTGCGAAAATCTTCTTCCCGCGCGCCCGTGTGCGGCGGCGGTGATGGCTGCGGTAGAGAATCCCCGGCCATTTTTCTGTGATTTCTCTTTCGATTCGAGACCGAATCGTTCTCTGTTCCTTCTCCGATCATCGACGTTAACAGAGTGGTCGATCCGAGATCGGAACCCTTTCTTTTCTTTTCTGTTCTATTCTCCCGATCGAAATCGGTCTCTGTTTCTTACCCAACTCTGATCTACTCACTAGACCAATGCTCTTGATACCATTGTTAGATTCTATGGACCACTAGGAGTAGATCGAGTGGGTTTTGAGACTGTTAATTGGCGTACCTTGACCTCGTGGTGCCATTCCCGGCCATGGACGCCGGCGGCGATGTCTGGCAGACGGCGATGAGCCCCAGTACGGCGAGGAGCTCGGTGTAGAGGCGGCGGTAGTCGCTGGCGGGGCTTCCCGTCGCTGGCAGCCTACCCTCTCGGATCGGTCTAGGGTTAGGACGGTGGGGTGAGTTCTGTAGTGGCGACGAACCTCGTCGTTTGTGTTCTGGTCCCCACCTCCTCTTTATAGGGCTGCGTGACAGGGGCCCACCAGCCTTCCTGGGCTGGGCATCCCCGATCAGGATGTGAGGTCAAGGCCCAGACAGCCTTTGGGCTGACTGAGGTGGAGATCAACCTAACACTATTGTCATTAACGTGTTTGGCAACAAGGATTACCGGCGAGGTGGCAGTAAGGGCCGGCCCTGGAGGGGGGCGAGCGGGGCGGCCACCCAGGGCCCCCGAATCTGAGGGGCCCCTCCCCTGGCTGCTGTATATCGAAGTACCTTGGTAGTATAAGCAGTAGGCTGTAGCGTAGGGTAAAAACTTCTGCTTCGCGTCTGTCAAAGAATGCCCACACCCGTGATGTTTGCCTTCGTCTGTGCATGTCATCCCAGGCTAATACGGCCGGCAATCAGCAACAGCAAAGGTCTCACAATTTCTCTTGTGCGGCACACACAGGTCTCACAACTGCTAATCGCTCCAACACTGGCACACTGCCAGTGCCACAGTTCAAGTGAGTCGCCGTGAGGGACCGCAACTAATTAAGCCTGATTGCTTGTCATCTGCTTAAGGAGGTTCATATACAGCCCCTATCTTAACTGCTAGGCCTAACGGCATGAATATGAGATCGATTAACTGATCGTCATCAATATTTTAATTTTAAATGAGATCATATCGAAGTATGCATCATGCATTGAAAAAGGGGAGGAAACAAGTAACCGAAAGGAGCCATGTGCATTTTGTTTGAGAGTAATACGAGAACTGTATGGAACCTTGATGTTGATGAGATTTATAGTACATCGAAATGATGATTTTTTATCCTAATATTTCTATTGCTTATCATATCTTACTTATATTTAAAGAACTATAAAAAAATTGAAGGTAATTTGTATAAATCATTTCGTAAATTTATTTGTATAAGTGTTTTAGTGGCAAAATTTCATATATACATATGCTAGTAAAATTTAATTTTTTTAGATAAAGAGGGCCTCGAATTTTTTGATCCGCCCCGGGCCCCCAAATTCTCAGGACCGGCCCGTGGCACCCTGCGGCTATCCGGGCCCTCATCCTGCGTGGTTTGCTTTGGCTCCACAGCCGACATCCTGATTTAATGCTCCTTGTCTATCAGCATATCCAGTCACCATTCCGAACGGTAGAGGCACAAGTATATCTTAGCCACTTGATCATCTTGAGATTCACAAACTCACAAATCACAATAGCCTCCTCGCTGTCGATGGGAATGTGGCCTCTCACTGAAGTAAAAATTAGCCGTAAATGTAATATTGGTGCTATATCTGTGACTTAGCCATAAACGTACGTGGGTGGGTTAATTCTGCCACACAATGAACCTAACCAGCTGATTGGTGTAATGTATCCACAAATGTCAAATTAAGGTGAACCACAGATTCATGATTATCAATCATCCACAATGGGTGGGATAATTCCACCACACACAGGAAGGGGGCGTGAGTGCACACCTTCAAGGCCCGCAGCGCACTGCAGATGCGGTCGGATCCCGCCGCCGTGCACTCTGGCCGCTAAGCCTGGGTCAGCGCAGATCAGGTCTGCACCACTTGTGGGAGTGGCAGCAGATGCAGATGGAGGCGTGGATCAGCTCCGCACGACTCAGGCGAGCGGCAGCCGGTGGTGACGCAGATCGGGGCAGCACTGCTCTGGCTAGCAGCAGGCGAAGATGATGCAGATCTGGCGGAGCAACATGGGCGAGTGGCAGCAGAACGCAGCGCTGAATGGGGCAGCACAAATTGGGCGAGTGGCAGCATATGGCAGCGCAAATCGGGCCAGATCGCAGCGGAGCATTGCTCGAGGTCTCTTCTTCTGCCTCTGACGGGAGTCTGGAGTTTGCAGAATAACGGTGCATAGGAAGGGTCTTTTAGGTTTAGCATTGGGCTGCGTTGGGCTTCGGCCTGCTAATCTGAACCGGTACACGGGCTATGCCGACATTTTTTGTGTTGCGTCCCATTTTTTGTGTTGCGTCCGCCACGGGCCTGGCACCAACCAACCTCGCCATGGCCACCAGATGCTTGCCCGCAATTGCCCCTCGTTGCCGCTAGCCCAGAGTCGTGCCGCGGCGATGACATAGGGTTCGAGTTGCTCGGGAATTTGGTCCAGAGAAGGATTGGGCTGGGTGCACGGGAGTAAGAGAGAGAGTCAGGGGCAAGGTCGTCCATTCCCTTTTCTCTTATACTTTTTTTTATTTCGGAAATCATGCTTCAACTAATAACGGAACCAGAAAGAGGGGCAAACGGTTTCTTCAAATTCAAAAAAGAGATCCAATCTTGCAAAGTCTCAAAAAAAAGGTCCATTTTTAGAATTGGACTCCAAAAGAAGTCCGGTTTTGCAATTCCCTCTTTGAAAATCTGCCATTCAAAGATTTTAGTTCACTTTAATACGAACGAAAGTTCCTCCATTTAGAAAACTACCACTCTGTGACGTTTTCGTCTGCCTGTTTCCCTCTCTCCTATCTTCCTCGCTGAGTTTACAAGCTCGGAGCGGCGGGTGGTCATGGCGGCAACACTCCATCTGCCCCGGCGACCCCTGGCCTGCGCATGCCCCGGCCGCGCACTGCCGCACGACCCTGCGGCGGCCGCCCACTGTGCCCCATGTCACGAACAGCCAGGCGGCGCCGTCGCACGGCTGGGCTTGCCGGCTCTCCACTCGTCGGCAAACTCACAGTTGACGCGCTTCCACAGCTCCGGGTACCGATTGTGCGCGGCGACGGGGTCTTCGCCACAGTGCTTTGCAAATATTGAATAGAGCGGAGCGCCTCGCAAGCAATTTGTCACCGTCGCAAGCAAACGACATTCTGCTGAACGCAGCCGTGGACACCAGCAACCGATTCAAGGACGTCTGGCTGTCCTTTGCTTGTACAAGTTGCAGCCTGCAGCACCGTAGCTCATCTCCCACAACATCGTGGAGGGAGCAGCTGACAACGAGCGGGCGTTCCGCATCACAGAGGTGCAGTTGTCCTTGTAGGACCTGTTCTACAGCAAGCACGCGGATGGCAAACCGATCGAACTTGTGGCGCGGGCAGCCTGACCAGGACGCGCGACGGCGGCCGGCCATAGACGCGCGCGGGCAGAGGCGTGCCGGCAACCGGGTGGACGCGCGCAGGGAAGGGCTCGCCGGCGACCGGGTTAGCGAAGAAGATGGTGAGATGGAAGGAAAACGTCGCGGAGTGGTAGATTTCTAAACGAAGAAAATTTCGCTGGTATTAAAGTGAACTAAAATCTTTCAATGGTAAATTTCTAAAACCGGTATCTTTCAATGTCAAGATCCCAATTTTCCCAAAAAAATATCAATGATTTGAACCAAAACACTCGTGTGATAAGCATTCTGTCAGCTATGACACTTCACTTTTTTTTTGAGACGATAGGATATTTAACATTTACGAGTGACCATATAGTAATATCATTCTGGTGACCATAGCACTTACGACAAAACCTAACTTACACAACAATTACTGACGAAAAAACAGTTTTCACATTGTGATAGAATTTGGTAGGTAGGCCATGTTACAGGAACAAAAAAATGTTACAGGAACAAAAATGTTGTCATATATCGTGTAATATTAATTCCTTTTGTATGATGTTTGAGATTTTCCACTCTTCTGTTCAGAACAGTGCTCATTGTTTTGATCATCTTGATTCCGTCCTTCATCATCTGTACATACATCTATGGCATCTTTAGACTCTTCCCTTGTCAAGTTCGCCAATCTTCTTGGAAGAAAGACGTTGAACTAGTACTTGGCCAAATCAGTTTTTCTTTCAGGGCTGAACTGCTTCAAGGAAGTCTTCATGAAGTTCTCATGTTTCTTCTTGGGAATCAACTTCTCTATGTCATTGAGTTTCTTCTTATCTGCTGCAGTCCATAACTTCAGAACTTGCTCACCCATTGCATCAAGTCCACAGCTCCTGAAAGCTTTCTCACCCATTGACCTTCGTCCTTGTCACCTTTACATGAACTTCCACGCATGCCTCAGATCCAGGATGACAACATCTACACTTTTCGTCCACAGCATTTTTTGTCTTCCGTGGACCCACATTGAATGGTAGAATGATTACTGTGCCTATCTTTTTCAAAGCCTCATTATCAGTTCTGTAGTCATCTTTATTTTCCTCAGATGGGGCATTTTTCCACTCAGGGACAGAAATTGATACTTGACTAGGTCTATTCTAGTATGTTTCCGCATTAATGAACTAGCCATGAAACATTTTCTCAATGAACGGCTAGCTCATATTCTAAGAGAAGAGGAGCTCAAGTGGTACCAGAGAGCAAAAGTCAAAGACCTACTAGAAGGGGATAGTAATACCCAATATTTCCATCTAGTAGCAAACGGCAAACATAGGAAAAAGCGCATTTACAAACTGGAGCAAGAGGAGGGCACCATAGTCGGAGATGCCAACCTCAAAAAATATATCACTAAATACTACAAAGGTCTCTTTGGCAAACCAGATAATACTCATATAACTCTGGATGAGTCAATGACTAGTGATATACCTCAAGTCAGTGCGCTAGAAAATGAAATTCTCACATCCCCTTTTACGGAGGAAGAAATAAAGCAAGCGATCTTTCAAATGGAGCATAATAAAGCTCCAGGACCGGATGGCTTCCCAGTAGAATTCTACCAGGTATTTTGGGAAGTTATCAAGGCAGATCTTCTTGCTTTATTTGAGGATTTTCATGGAGGACGACTAACCACTTACAGCCTTAACTTTGGGGTAATTACTCTCTTACCCAAGAAGGAATCGGCTGTAAGGATACAAGAGTATCGTCCTATTTGTTTGCTAAATGTCAGCTTTAAAATACTGACTAAAGTAGCCACAAATAGGATTGGACTAGTGGCAGACCAAGTCATTAGGCCTACTCAGACAGCTTTCATGTCAGGGCGTAACATTATGGAGGGAGTAATTATTCTACATGAAACCATCCATGAGTTACACCGACGTAAGCAAAATGGAGTCATTCTAAAGATTGACTTTGAGAAGGCATATGACAAAGTAAAGTGGACCTTTCTGCAACAGACCTTACGCATGAAAGGTTTCTCTCCCACATGGTGCCAATGGATAGATAATTTTGTATCCGGAGGACACGTGGGAATAAAAGTCAATGATGATCTTGGGCCATACTTTCAAACCCATAAAGGTCTGAGACAAGGCGATCCCCTCTCTCCCATCCTCTTTAACCTTGTAGCAGACCTGCTAGCTATGATGATAAACAGAGCAAAGGAGGATGGGCAGTTTAGAGGAGTAGTGCCCCACCTAGTAGATGAGGGTCTCTCTATTCTCCAATATGCGGATGACACCATCATCTTTCTAGATCACGACCTAGAACAAGCGAAGAATATGAAGCTGTTGTTGTGTGTCTTTGAACAATTGTCGGGATTGAAGATTAACTTTCATAAGAGTGAAATCTTCTGTTTCGGAGAGGCACAACAATATGAGCAGCACTACACGCAATTGTTCGGGTGTGAGTCAGGCTCCATGCCATTCAAATATCTTGGAATTCCTATGATACACAGGAAACTAAGAAATAGCGAATGGAACGGAGTATTAGAGAGATTTGAGAAAAAGTTGAGTGCTTGGAAAGCTAAACTCATGTCCGCAGGTGGTAGACTAGTACTCCTAAATGCGGTCTTGAGCAATCTCCCAATCTTCATGATGTCCTTCTTCGAGATACCTAAAGGAGTCCTAAAAAAACTAGATACAATACGATCTAAGTTTTATTGGGAAGGAGAAGGACACAAGAAAAAATATCACCTAGCGAAATGGTCCATTCTGTGCAAACCCAAACATTATGGTGGCCTTAGAGTTACTAACCTCCAAGTTAAAAACCAATGCTTACTCAGCAAATGGTTGTTTCAGCTACTTAATGAGGATGGGTTATGGCAACCCTTGTTGATAAACAAATATGTTGGGAGCAAAGCTTTGTCCCAAGTGCAAAGAAAGCCTGGAGACTCTCACTTCTGGGCAGGACTCATGAACGTCAAACAAGAGTTCTTAAGTTTGGGGAAATTTCAGGTCAACAATGGAGAACAAATTAGATTCTGGAACGATACTTGGTTGGATGATAAACCACTAAGTGAACAATACCCCATCCTATATAACATTGTTCGACATAAAGAGGCCACTGTGGCCGAAGTGATGAATTCGACCCCACTCAATCTCTCCTTCCGGAGGACGCTTCTAGGCGATAAGCAAATTGCTTGGGAAAGAATGGTGAACAAACTCATGTCCATCAATCTAAACAACAACCAGGACATTTTTAGATGGTCCCTACAGAGTAATGGACAATTCTCTGTCCGTTCCATGTATGAACATTTGATGGCTTCTGATGTTTGCATCCAGGCAAAAACCCTCTGGAAACTAAAGCTTCCCTTAAAAATCAAAATTTTCTTATGGTACCTTGGTCGTGGTGTTACTCTCACCAAAGATAACCTGGCCAGAAAAAATTGGAAAGGGAGCCAAAAGTGTAGCTTCTGTAATCAAAATGAAACTATACAACACCTTTTTTTGCATTGTCAATTTGCTAAGACTATTTGGCGTATTATTTATATTGCTTTGGGTATCCCACAACCTCTTAGTATTTCTCATATTTTGAATGGTTGGATAGGAGCAATTGGCAATCAAAATAAAGGGATTATTCTTGTTGGGGTGGCAGCCATACTTTGGTCTATTTGGTTGTGCCGCAATGATATTGTATTTAACAAAAGATCATGGACTACTTTTATGCAGGCTATCTTCCGGGGAACTTATTGGTTCAGGTTCTGGCGGTTGCTGCAAAAGGAGGCTTACAGGGAGGACATTGTGGCGGTTTGTCGCGCTTTGGAAGTGGTGGCAATGCAATTCTTCGCACACAATGGATGGCCGCATAATGCTAGGCTATGTGCTTAATTAGCGCTCTCTTTGTTTCAGTTCATGAACTTTGTAATAATGAGACCAAACGGCTGTATGCATCAAGTATGCAAAAAGCCGGAAACTTGCTTTGTAAGTTATCCATTATCTAAAAATATAACTAGATAAGTGAGTTGGCTCACCAGCTATTCTCTCAGAACTCATCGTACCTTTTCTCTTAGTCCTGTCCTGTTCCAGGTAGCATCAAATGTGAATTAGACAACCACTTGAGCAAAGTCATGCTCAGAAGACCACTGATACTGAAAGGAAGGAAGTTTACAACTCCAGAAAAATATAATGTGAAACAAGAGGTTCAGACGGCATAAATGTTTCAAGAGTGCCATGGCACTAGATTCTTTCAGTATCATCACAGTTAATTTCACACATATTTTTCTTCCCGGCCTGAAGCAAACATAAAGATAGACAATCTAGACCAGGATGCAGGTGGCCCTAGTCCACAGCTATTCCTAACTGCCGAGAGCATAACCATGTAACATAACATATGCAAGAATGCAGATACGATGCACCATGCCTCGGGCGTCCTACATATCTCAGCCACACATAAGGTGCTTTAACATTCGTGCTCAAACGGCAGATGAAACGGTGTAAAGTTATTTTTTACAGCCCACAAACTCCTGGCCCCACCCATGTGCCATGTTCTCCCAGGAAAATACACCGACGCAAAAAGAAGCAAGGTTGATCTTATCCAGAGAAGAAAAAAAAAGAAAGAGAAACAGAACCACAAATATCAGCGATGACTGGTCCACCAAACTGCTCGGCTGATCGTCGTCTTCGTCGAGGCTGAGCAGCCTCACCAGCCACCTCTACGGCCACGGCGTTCCAGGACGGCCAGCACCACCACCACCACCCGTCGCCGGACCTCCGCATTGGCGGCAACAAAATTGCCGCGCGCCTCGACCACCTCCTCTCGCCCTCCGGCGGCTCGGCCTTAGTATGAGCATATCGGCTCGCGGTAGATAAGGCGCCACAGCATGCGATAAATCGTTGTCATTACCAGACATAAGTATGTTATTACCACTATTAGTGTCAGGAGCACTAGCTCCGCTATATGAGGAAGCGAAGACGAGTGCTTCCGGCGCAAATGCAAATAAAGGAGAGGCTAAGTTCAAGAGAGGAAAGAATAATTTAAACGTTATAAGGAAAAAGGATAGCGCTAATATAATCCTACTTGTATTTAGCATTACAGGTGAAATAAAATACAAATAGATCGAGTGATAACATACCGTCAGGATTCTATAAAGAAAGCTACCTTTCTTTCCCTTTGGATCAGAGGCAGAGGCGTAGTACCTCCTGCCTCTACCCGTACAGGAATGTCTCCCTCCCGAACGGGAGACGTTCCCAACAGGGGTTGGTTCAAGAAACGAAGTTTTTGTGATCGAATGACGAAATAGGTATACGAACTGTATAGGATCATTCGCTGTGATGGCATAAGTGATTCTTTTATAGGATTCCGATGGTATCGTAGAATCCACTAAGGCTACAATTGGTATTTGATTTTGTTATGCCATTAAGGAAACACTATCTATTCTGGTGTTTACTTCATCATAGCATGAAAAGAGCAGTGCTGAAAACATGTCGTCTTCCCTAGTTCCACTATTAGAAGTCATTAGACCGAAGGCAGTGAAAACAGAGTTGGGCTCAATCAAATTAATGTAAGACTGAAGAAAATGATCCGTTAAGGCATGAAGAGTCGGGAATGGATAGAAACAGTCAGTTTGAACTGTAGAGGAACTTCTTGTGTTTACTTCCTCTGATGTGAGATAGTGACGATTAAACGGGAGTGATCTGTTCAGGATATGGTGATATGGGAAAGAATAGCTAGGCTTGTGGCATTATTCGATCCCGGCATTGTTCTTAGTTGCACAATACTGCCTGGGAGTATTTGTGGCACTGTGCAACCTCGTCAACAACTCTGTCTTTCTCTACTTGTCAGCCCGTGAAGGCCAATCGGCCGATGAGGATGAGTGTATGTAACTTCTTTTGGTAATTACCAAGAGACCAGACTATCTTTTTTCATTTTCCTGGTCAACTCTGGTTGTCTCAATCTCAGAAGACTTTTCATTGTAGTTCTTTTGGAAAGTAAATTCGAAAACAAACAATCCCTAAGTGAGAAAGCCTCTTTTTTGGTGCTCCTAATTCATGATTGAAATGTAGATGAAATTTTCTTATTTTAATACAGCACTGACTGGTACTAACTAATGTGAATTTGTTCTATGGTACAGAAAAAGAAGACACGAAGGTTTTGATTGTTGCAACACTAGCATGGGCGCAAGATTTCTCGTGCAATCACTTTGGGGCTGATATTTCTCCTGATCACTAAACCTGGATTCATTCATGCAGCTTATAGTATGGTGAAACATTCCTTAATATGCTGCCTGATGCGGGAAGTTAACAATGCCTAAACATTTGGTTTTCGTTTTTTACTTTAGTTTCATTACAGTGGATATCCTTTGATGAAAACGTTATTTTCTTCTTTCAGTGTGCTTCTTCATGTTGTTTCTGCTGAACCATGAAATCAAGGCAGAATGGAGCCAGACTTTAATCCTCTTCTGTGAAGTACAGTTCCCCATTTTATATATGATGCTGCTGGACTTTGTTTCCTCCGCCTTGCCTTGGAAAACAGCGGCCCTATAGCGACAGAAGTTCTTTCACAGTTAGGTTTGTATCAAATTCTTTTCAACGACAACTCTTCGCATCCAAAGAACCACCTATAATTGTGCGTATCTGTTTTAGAGTTTAGTGAGATTCCTGTAGTAGAGTGCAACGGGTCATGGTTATGGGCCTTCAAGTCAAGAGTGTGGGATAGAGGAACTAGCTTGAAAAAAATTCTATACTCGTCTGTCTCTTCTAGCTGGTTCACGAAAGAAAGGCGCGGAGCATTGCCGTAGCCTATTCAATCTCACTCGTAAACATGGAATCTTCAGTCAAGTATTGGAAAATTTCTCAGCTTAAGACGAATAAGACCTATTTGCTAGGGGGTTTCTTTACTTCGGCAGATACGTTGCGAGCTGGACATATGAGATCTATGCTTGCTTGAAGCTATATTTCGCTTAGTGAATTGAAAGCTTTCCTTGCTAACCACTTAAATCTGTATTTTACTTTAATTACACTCAATCCGTATAAACAGAAAAAACTTGATTTTCCTTTTTTTAAAAGTGACCTTGGTATTTATCTGTCGACTCCCGTATCATTTGTGAAAACCAGGCAAGGCAAGCTTCCCTAACCATTGCGGCCAATGCACTATTTCATGAGCGCACCAAGCATATCGAAAGCTTTTCACTGGTATCCGTCTTTCACTTAAGCTAAGCCATTCGCAGGACCATTCGTTCTGCCCGATCGTCTTACTCTTTTTTATACAGCAGCAAGGATCTCGCAATCTATGGCTCAGAAAGCGGGTTTCTGTTTGGTTTGTCGCTCCATGAAGAAGTAAGTTCAATTACTCAAACGTTGGAACTATTGTAAAACACATTCCATTCCGTCGCCCAAGTCAGATCATTGCCTACGGGCCACGGGGCTTATGAGGCCAGCGGTGGAGGATGTGCGCAAACTACGATTCAAATTAATTTTGCCAAGATAATGTTTAGTTTTCAGTGAGCCCGCTTCTTATTGCTAGGTTTCAAAAGTATCTATCGCTATGTGCCCCTCTCCGGAAAAAAAACAAATAGGTTCGGGCAATTATCAGCTTAGGGACAGCAAGCGGGTAGTAGGCTCCATCCCTCGAATCCGCTGTAACTGATAGAATCTTGTACGAGAGACCCGCAAATAAATAAGGAAACCCGCTTAAAACGCATTTTAAGTAGAAGCTAAGCCATTACCTGCTAGCATATCTCCCTACCAGGACTCCCCCCAAAGCAAAGCTAAACCCGCTCTTTAATTCAATACCTAGAGACCCGAAAGCTCCAGTCCAAGTTGAGGCGCAGTAGGAGGGATTTCTGTCACCATTATTTATGGACCACGTAAACATAATCTTTTAGTTTTGATTCTTATGCTGGACCTGCAGCCCTAGCCTGGGACACCACTGTGCGACATAAAGATCGGATCAAGTTATGACTTTCTCATTAAGAAATAGTACCCAAGCCGCCGCCGCGCCCCACCACAGCCAGCGCGCCACCGGCCCCTCGCACGCGAATCGGGCTTCTTCCTCTGGTAAAGAGCAGCAGCAACGACAGCCAGACAACGAATCAATTTTGGGTGCTCTTCATCGATGAAGAACACCAGCAGCAGCAGCACCGGACAGGGATTCGATGAAGAGCAGCAGCGGCAGGATCCAGCAAATCGATCTCGTCGTCGCTGTGTTTGGCTTCCAGGTATATCTCTTCACACCTGAACCTCCTTCCTGCCGTGCCCCCTCCTCCTCCAACCCGCTGCATCCCTCCCCCAGCTCGACGGGCTAGGGTACGGCCGGAGAGACGAGCCGGCCTCCTCGCCTTCCCCGCCCGCCGCCCCCTCTCCCGCCGCCCCCTCTCCCGCCGCCTCTGCTGTGACTCCCGCTCCCCCGCCCCTCACCTTGCCCACCGCCCGCCTCCGCCACCGCGGCCGGCGGCGCCCCGCCGTCCCGCCCACCCACCGCCTGGCCGGCCTTCCTCCCAAAGCTTCTAGAGACAAGGGGAGAGGATCTGCCCCGCACCCCAAACTCCGGACACTAACGGCGCCCAGGCGCCGCCCATCGTCGTCGACAAGAGCATCTTCGGCGATCTTTTTTTTCTCTGGAGAGCTGCTAGCCTTATCCTTTCTCTCTGACTTGTTTCGTTGCTCTGCTCTTTCTTTGATGTGCCTTTTGGCATGAGATGTGAACACCGGTACTCATGGTCCACTGATATACACATGACGTGGAGAGGCCGGTGCTCTGCCGTTAGCTCAGTTACGCCAAACATTACCGCTGCCAGTTTCTGCCGTCCAATATGTAGGACGTGCGAGACCGGGTGCACCATAGTAATACCGCATATGCAATCACTTGTAAATGGCAGTGTAGACCTCATATTCGCTGGAATCGTAAAAACCCTCTCCAAAAACATTTTGGAATTTTTTTAAAAAATATGAACCTTGGCATATGTGTAGTGCACATGGTGGGAAACATGCACACAAAATTCACATCCAAAACTCGGGTTTTCTGTTAAAAGATACAAAAATTACAACTCATATGCCACGAGCAGCAATGGTATCATCTGTTGACCTGTCAAAGTCCTTGTTGTTACGCATCGATATTCCTGTGCCACAATCTTCTCTCGTGGACTGATGACTACATGGAACTTTGATAACGATTAGTGTAGTTTGTTACACCCCCAATTCCCTTTGTGTTCTTCCACATTCACCAGCACATGACCATTATGAATAGAGACACTAAATAAGTAATAAGAATAAATTTCCCATGGAGAATGCTGGACGCTGAATACCTTTGTCAGATAACGAATGAAAACATGGACAAAGTGAAACAGCAGGGAAAAAAAATCCAAACACAAGTAAAAATATTCTGTATCTTGACCAATTACAGTGTGGAACATTGGCAGTAAAATTAACAATGGATGTTGACCCAGTAATTAGTAAGCCTACCTGTGATAGAACATACTAATCACTGCAATATCTAGTCATTAAACTGTCATCCATCGTATACACGAAATTCATTTGATCATCATAAGTCCCATGGATCGAATCAGGCACAAGCGGAACTGACAGCAATCAATATCGAGAGCTGCGCCAATAAGTACTACCCCCAAACACGCAAATCATAGTCCATCTAGAATTCCCTTACTTAGGACCAATAATAATCATAATTAAGAA
This sequence comes from Eragrostis curvula, assembly GCA_007726485.1. Lineage (NCBI taxonomy): Eukaryota > Viridiplantae > Streptophyta > Magnoliopsida > Poales > Poaceae > Eragrostis > Eragrostis curvula. The sequence goes on from CM017444.1 coordinate 17,524,452, forward strand.
ATATCAAATCGACTTGAGAGATTAGCATTGAAGAACTGCTTTGCATGCTAACAGCAGCAAATCTTGTAACAAAGAACCAGTTGACACAGCTGAAATTCATGACCTAAACTGCACAGGCTCATGCAATCAAGAAGTATAATACTATGAGGAGAGAAGGCTCACCTTCACGTACGGCGATTTGGGCTTATCTGGCTCGGCTTGGTTCATTTGAAAGTCCAGGCCGAGCCGACCTCGCGAGCCTCGAGCTTTTTTGCCAGCCCCTAGTGGAAATTCACTACACACAGGCCTGTGCTCTGCTAGAAAACTTTGGGACTGTTACCCATATGTTCGCTGTAACAATATTCATGGGCATGTGGTCAGCTAGTGAACTTACGTCGTTCTCACTCTGCACAACCATGCATTGACTGCGGCTGGAGCTGAAAATACTACTGAAATATTCTTTGCACACACTGACCTCTTCGTATTTCAATCAAGTATCGTTGTGCTCCTGAACTTGTAGCCATCACTCCACATATGGGAAGGGGCCTCACAATGCAGGTCGATTTACTGGCTGGTGGTCCTGCCAGCCCTCGCCTCAAAACCAGCATCAACAGTCGAGGTAATGGCAGTCACATCCGTAGATTTAGAGGGAGCATCACGAGGTTCGACCGAATGGGAGCTCCGGAGGATATGAGCTTTAAGCGACCAACCCAAACCCAGAGCCCAGCATCCTTAGCAACGCACAGTAGCATCATCACAGCAACGAGGACAACTCTATAGTACCTTGCCTAAAGTTACAAGGAGGAAGAAACGGGCAAATACACTCGCCAGGGAGGAAGCCGACAAGGACACCAAAAGGCATGACGACTACATCCTCAAGGAAAATACAACTAAGGAGGAAAATCATGCTGATGCAGAACAAAAGATAAATCACCATGCTCAAGCAACTCTGATGAACGGCAACAGCAAGAAACTGCAAATTAGAACAACCTTGATGGATGAAGGACAGCAAGAAGCAGCCGCCCTCAGCAGCACCAAGGAGACTCAATGACAGATCCAAGGAGCTGCGGCAACTAATCTGAGGCTGTACAGGGGAGGGCCCCCTCCAACTCACCACCAGCAAAAATCGCTAGGGAAGTAGGAGGGGGGCCTAAAGCACAACGCCGTTAAATCCTAGCCTTTCTTGATTGTGTGTTACTATCATCTAACACATTTATTTTTCTGGAAATTATCATTAATCTGATCTTTTATTTATTGGGAAACAGAATAGTCGGCATCAACTTGCAGCTAATAAGAAGCACTCTGAGAAACCGCGTGGTTGCATGATCAGAAGTTTGTAGAGAAGCACAGATGAGACAGAATTGGTTTGCTATTGATAAGATCAACGGTTGGCAATTATGAGAGATGGCAGAGACAAGTCTCAAATTGGTTTGCGAATATACTATTGTTGGTTTGTGAAATGATTTTTGCTGAGAAACAGCTGGTAGGAAACAATGCAATGCATAACAGGTTTTATTATTTTTTATTAAGCGCGTGCATTGCAGGAGTTAACTAAAAAAATCCCACGCTCTTTGCGTGGGTCAATTTAGAATTTCCTTTTTTTTTTGGATATTATTTTGTTGGTTTGTGATATGGTTTTTGCTGAGAAACAGCTGGTAGGAAACAATGCAACAATGATTGGAACAGTTGCATAACAGCTTCAATTATTTTTTATTAAGCGCGTGCATTGCAGGAGTGCACTAATCAATCCCACGATTTGCGTGGGTCAATGAAGGCACCGTGGAGGAGGCGCTCCATGGCGAGGACGGACGAGCCCTTGTTGGCTTTGCCGTCCGGGTCGACAGCCGCACGCGCCAACGCTTTGAGCTCGGCGGCCTTCCGGCGCATATCGGCGTCCCCGAGCACGGCCTCCACGACGTTCTCCCACCCCTTGGCCAGCTGCTGAGCCCAGCCCGACGCCACCTCGACGCCGACGCCGAGCTCCAACAGCATGCGGGAGTTGAACAGCTGGTCGGACATGAGCGGCCAGCACAGCACCGGCACACCGTGCCACAGGCTCTCCAGCACCGAGTTCCAGCCGCAGTGGCTCAGGAAGGCGCCCGTGGACGCGTGCGCCAGGATGTCCACTTGCGGCGCCCACCGCCGCACCACCACGCCATTGACGCGGCCCTCGAATCCTTCCGGCAGCCACTCCGCCGGCGGCCGCACCGCCCAGATGAACGGCCGGCCGCTGGCCTCCAGGCCGCGCGCCAGCTCCTTCACCTGCGACGCTGGGATCGTGCTCTGCGACCCGAAAGACACGTACAGAACGGACACCGCCGGCTGTGTGTCTAGGAACTTGTTAATGCGGTACTCGTCGTCCAAGTCTCCTCCGTCAGTCAGACTAGGAGGGGGCGCGCGACCTCCGATGAGGGGCCCGACGGCGAAGGTGGGCAGCCCCGATAGCTTGGCAATCATCTCAAGACCTTTCGTCTCGATCTCTTCCGTCGTGTTGACGACGACGCCGCCCGAGTGGCTGAAATGGAGGTTGATCGTCCGCCGCAGGAACTCCCTCATGGGGCTGTCCTCCTCCGTGGCCGCCACGAGCACGTTCACCAACTGCTCCTGCCGGAGGCGAACCTCGGGGAACTCGATCAGGGCCACCTCGTCATCTTCGTCGTGGTTCACGAACGCCGGCTGGTGGAGCCAGATGGAGAAGGTGGCGGCGGAAGCGTAGGCGCCGCCGGTGACGAACACGCGGTGCTCGACGCCGAGCCTGCGGGCGCTCTCCGCCGTCCATCCCAGGAAGAAGTCCGCCACGACGCACACGTTGTCGCGCCCGTGTCTCGCCGCCACCTCCGACACGAGCCTCTCGAACGGCGCCTGGAGGAACGACTCCGTGGCGAAGAAGAAGGCGGGGAAGTCCTGGAAGGGGATCGCGTCCATGCTCTCGGCGGCGGCTTGCAGGCCGTGGTCCGATGACGACGGCGAGAACGGCAGCTCGGCGAAGCGGATGGACGAGCCGGCCGGCACCGTGTGGCGGAGGCTGGCGACGTTATGGGGCGTGCTGAAGATGGTGATCGTTGGACGACGACGAGGCTGCTGCTCCAAACTGATCTCCATGCGCTTCGCCAGGTTGAGGAAAGGGATGATGTGGCCTTGCGCCAGGAAGGGGAAGAGGAGGAGGTGGCCGCCATCTTGCTTGTCACCCATGGCGACAAACACCTAGCTAGCTTGTCCGACTCCAACGGATCGACCTGCGCTATGTTTCGTTTGGCGCCTGCGCGCTACAAGACGAACACCTCTTTTGCAACGCATCCATGCGTTGCTAAAAGTTGAAATAAGCGTTGGTAACATCTATACCAACGCATTCAATAAGCGTTGCAAGGTCTGTTGCAACAGATACATATCCGTTGGTAACCAGTGCAAATAAACGTTGCATGCCCGCAACGGATACTTCTCACCAACATTTGTATGCGTTGCAAGATGTGATTAAGCAATAATCACTGATGATATTGGTCGCAACTGCTTCTACCTGATTTGAATCCAGTAAAATAATTATGGGAAACAAAAATCTGAAACATTTATGTTTCATCAGTAGGAAACAAACAAAATCGAGTCAAGAATTTCCACTGAGAAGACTTTTCATTATTTTTTGTAGTTTTGTACATACACTCATTTGTTCATACTATCCATCACACAGCTTACAATTACATTGTTGTGAAATCAAAAGATAACGTTTGATCAGCTACATTATACAATCAGCATAAATGTTCCACTAGTCAAATCTGAAGAATTCCTGTAATATCTCTCCGTCCAGCGAGCTTTAATTGAATTTTCCATCTAATTACCTGCAAAAGAAATGTGCTTCACTTTTCTGGACAATGCTACTTAGTATCTTACACCAGATAGGAATCACCTTTTTGCAAAAACAAAGCATAACTCTGACCACCTTGAGTTAGAAGAGTAAAACAATGATACTGACAAGTTTTGCATGAAAAAAGTGATTTCAGCTTAATTATGTTACCAACAGAATGAAAATAGAACACTGAAGAAACAGGGATATGATTTCAGTCCTCAATTAGCAACTATTGAGCTCCACCATTGGGCTACTTGGTACAGAGTCGCAACTGAATTATTTACTGTCACGAATGTTGAACAAACGATCCTTTTTAATTAAAGGAATACCTGTAGAAAATTCCATAACACAATGTGAGCATGACCCTGCAGACAGTAGTTCTTCTTAGGAGAGAAATAAAGCAGTTTACAAATTCACAGATATAATTCTAAGGACTGCATAATTATCCATACATGTTGATTGATCCACTACATACGAGTATGCAAAAAAAAAAAGGTAACTCATTCAGATCACAAGGTGAGATGACAAGATGCCCTATGTAAAATATAAGTACTATTGATAATCCATAATTATTGAACAGTTAGAGGATCCATAACCACTGTACTCAACAATATTAAATTACCTCGTAGCCAATACAGCATGGTGTCAGTTGTTGCACATTCAGAACAAGCAGAATTCAGTTTACTTGTAACAATTCCAGTATTCCTAACCTGCAGCTGTTGCACATATACTCGACATTCAGAAAACAATAAAGGCTACTTCCTTATGAATTACATGACTACATGATATAAAAAAATTGTTAATGTTGTAACCTCAATCCAATCCAATCCAATACTTGGCAAGATGTATAGGTTGGTCATATGGGTACTCACGGAGTTCAATTTGGTCTAGAACAAAGCCAGCTATTTTTTTTCCCATTACAGTTTGCTATCGGAACAGCTAAGAAAGTAATAGCCACAGGACCTATCAGTATTTTGCATTACTTTGAATTGCTGCATCTACGATTATGTTGCCTTAAGATTTCGCTAATGTTCATATAAATCGAAGAGACTTATACAGAAAAGGAAAAATCGACCTAGAAATCTGGATCCCAAATGTAGATCAGAGAGGATCGAATCCATTGGTATTCAAGAAAAGACGAAGTGCATACAGTTCCTCCGAAAGAGCCAAGAGATTTCGATTGTGAGGGGAGGGGAAATTGACTCACCAGCACAATCCGCCGCCAGAAAAGATTGAGGAACTGCCGCTGCCGGTGCATCTGAGAGTCGCCTCCTCCCCTGCCGCACATCAGGGACGCCGCCACGCCGTGATTCACAGATGCCTGATAGTTCAATCGAAACAAATGATGAAGCCGAGGCAAGGAGTAGGATCCGTATGGAAGAAAGTAGTGGTGATACTTGTACCCGAACTGATCTCCATGCGCTTCGCCAGGTTGAGGAAAGGGATGATGTGGCCTTGCGCCAGGAAGGGGAAGAGGAGGAGGTGGCCGCCATCTTGCTTGTCACCCATGGCGACAAACACCTAGCTAGCTTGTCCGACTCCAACGGATCGACCTGCGCTATGTTTCGTTTGGCGCTTGCTTGCTTTAATTCTGCTAGCTCCTCTTGGCCTTCGTGCCGTGCTGTGGAGAAACAAATCGGTTGCAAATTTAAAAGTGTCCGTTATTCCTTGTTTTACATCGAGTGGTTGAAGCAGATGACTTTTGGCGTCCAGCTATGTATTTGTACAGCCTACCAGACTTTAGGTGCCGTTGCGCTCCCCAAGTCATGATTAAATAACGCGTAATCTCTTTTATATAGTCTTAATTGAAAGTAGTCAGTTGCTTACCATCACGAATAGTTCCTTACTCATCATCGCCAAAACTTATGCCAGCCGATTTGGTTAACCAGGGAAGTAAGGCGCACTCCACCGCACCCCCGTTTGGCAATGGGGTTGGCCATCTATGGGGCCGCTAGAAGTGAGGAGGCTAGAAGCAATGTGTTTTGGTCTCTCCAGGGCAAGTAGGAGGCTAGACTGATTTGGGGAAGGCACCGAACGTACGATGCAGAGGCCAACCATACAGGGATGCAAATGCGCAGAACACGAGCCCACTTGAAACAACGACCCGAGCAATGTCAGAGCACAGAGAGGAGTGTCGAACCCCAGGCGTGATGTCTTAAAACGTGAAAGCAAATGCTAGTAAGAAGGCAAGGAAATTTAACACATAGGCAGCCCATTTAAAAGTCTCAAACGTAGAAATATGTAGATTTAAATTACAGACTATTGCAACACAATTTAGAAGGCCACTTTATACCTTGTGTCAGAAATAGTGGCTCTATACAACTGTGTAATCAACAACAGAAATGAGTTCAACCTCTCTATACAGTACTACTATTAGTACTATGCGTGTGCACCTAGCATAATTTCACCATGATTTAGTGGAGTATAATTATAGGCACTTTGGTGCACCTAGCAAAATTTCTTTTTTGTTAGTGTTGCAGCAGTATGTCAGTGTGGAGTGTGAAGCAGCAGCACTGCATGGCGACAGATAGCTAGCTAGCTTGTCCGACTCCAACGGATCGACCCGCTATGTTTCGTTTGGCGCTTGCTTGCTTTTATTCTGCTCCGCTTGGCGTTCGTGCCGTGCTGTGTAGAAACAAATCGGTTGCAAATTTGAAAGTGTCCGTTTTTCTTTGTTTTACATCGAGTAGTTGAAGCAGACGACTTTTGGCGTCCTGCTATGTATTTGTACAGCCTACCAGACCTCAGGTGCCGTTGCGCGCCCCACGTCCTGATTAAATAACGTGTAATGTATTTTATATAGCCTTAATGAAAACTAGTAAGTTACTTAGCATGCATCACGAATAGCTAGTTCCTTACTCATCATCGTCAAAACATATGCCGGATTTGTTGAATACGGTTGCAACTGACTGGCTGTGCCCACTGCATGTATCAAAAATAGCAACAAACCAAAGGAAGAGTTGACCTGAACAACAGGAGCGAAAGAAACAACTCAAAATGATCCAAAGACGGAACAAGGATGACGCCATTTATAAGCAAACGGAAAGGTAGTTAGTTATAAGTATTGAGTTGCATGTATCAAAAATAGATTGCAGCTCACTTCAATATTCCACGTCCTGAGAGAGCCTACATGTGAGGGGGAGTGTTGGAGTATAAGTGAATGCATGCACCAAGCAGTTCACCTAAAACCCTAAACTAATCGGGAAAGGTAGGCAATTCACTTATGCTCCAACAATAAGGTACCAACCAGTACACAAGGAAGAACCAGGCTGCTGCCGGGGGACAACGTGCCCAAATAAACATAGATGAAGACAAAAAGCACCTCCGTTACCTAAAAATAATGTTAGGAACAAACTAGGTGTGAGATCCAGCAAGTAAACTAACTAGATTAAGGGGCAGCTGACCAAGAGGGAGAGTGGTTACACTCGGGCAGGGGAGTTGAGGGGGAAGCCATTGCGTCAATCACGTCTTCTAGCTCCTCGACGACGGCAGTCGGGAAGGGAAGTGGCGGCGCAGTTGAATCTTCTTGCCGCTTCTGCGCAACCCTAGATCTCCGGGTCTAGAGGTGAGGATCGAGACACGACAAACTTTGGCGTGCGTGCCCTGGACCCCACGTGTCATTTTTATAGCGCAGCGCAACGGGGGCCTGATAGTTGGGCACCCCGATCAGGGCACGATCAAGGAGCCTGACCCAGTCGTTGAGCCGGAGGAGGTCGATCTTCAAAATAATCCCCAATAAACAAAAACCCAACCTGTAGATTCTCCTATCTCCTGTCGTTTTCTTTACCATCAGAATGCTTGAAAGCCAGATTAAGTATGTGATCAGCCTTGTCACCCCTCCTTCAAGCATTTTTCTCACCAGCACAGCAGATGCTTACTGTGGTGGTCAACAATGCCATGTAGCAACGCCACGGCCGGGCAATCAGAAAATACTAGTGACGGGCGGGATTCCAATTAATGGAAGGCACCAGAGATGGGTCTGCTCCTTTTCTCCTCATCGTGGGTTCTTTCCATGGTGGGGGTTGACGTGCCAAATGTAACCTGACATTATTCCAATGTTTAATATCTAATAATCCATAGAGACTAACATGAGGAAAGTAATACACTGTTTAATATCTAATAACCCTAACTTAATGTACAAGGAATACACATTTTTATCATGGATGTTTTGGGTTAACGTCTCATATTGACCTTGCTTTTTTAGTTTGATCCACATACACAGTAACCTTAAATACTTTCTTGAAGGGGAGCTCTTGATCAACGGTACAATAATCCTTAATGTGGATGGTTTTTGGGCTAAACTAGATAACTCATGTCTCACACCCCCATTTTGTATAGTCGGTCGGTGGCTGTATCTTTGTTAGCTTAACAAATTAGGTAGCGCATCCATCCTTTCTTTGTGCCTCAAAATACTCTCCTTCAACATCACTCGCTTGGAACAATAATCCTTTCTTCCTTGAAGTTTGAGGTTATATATCTGTGGGAAAACACTTTACTAATAATTACAGTAGCCATATTAGAAAATAATCATTATAGTATCAATTCATATGAATCACACGTTGAATATTGAGGTAGCCTGGCAGACACCTTACAGTAGGCCAGATAATAATAATAATAATAATAATAATAATAATAATAATAATATAGTTGTATCAATGAGCACATAGAAAATTAATCATGAGAAGAACAAGTGGCATGAGAACGGAAGGTGAGTCATTTGCAATCCATCTGTTGCTTTTTGTTTAGTGTTCGGCCCCTTGCCAATCTGATATCGTTGTGACCAGCAAGTGGCATGCGTATCATGCAAGGTGTAGTTTGCATAGCAGTATGTATGATGCGCGTGCATGTTACTTTAATTGGTCCGGCAAGTTTAGGTACCCGTCAGCGGGTCGCGTGGGCAATAGTTAATCACGTACTCCCTCCATTTTTCTTTTGTAGTCGTTAGGACAAGGGTTGGTGGTTCATTTTTAGTTCATATTGCTTGTCTGAAACGACAGCAAATAAAAAACGGAGGGAGTAGTTCGCAATACGTGATGGTTTATTTAAGATGTGCTGGAAGGAAGCACGACAGATAGGTTGCGGGTCACGTTGATGAACAATTTCAATGATCAAGGTCGCTGGTTCTATATTGCTATACTAGCTGGTACCCACGCCTTGCCGCGGATGCACGATGCACAATAATCCAGCAGTGAATCAGGTGAAACAATGGGTCTTGTTGCAAGTGGCTAATTAAGTGAACAGCCTCTTGCTTACAATCATGACGCATACATTCTTATTATATCACAGTTTCCCAAAATATAAAAACATGATGTAAAAATAAAAAGTCACAGGCATACAGGCGAGTCTAGCTAAGTAACAAATATATCTGTACTGACATGTCAAAAAAACATTTATAGCACATAATGCAAGAATAACAGCATATATAAGATAAGGTCCGCCCACAATGAAACTATTCACCTGAATGTATGGTGTGCCCAACATGAGATTATTCACACGAATCTTAGAACTGAACATCGAAGGTAGGAAATCGCGACCGAGAACTCTTAGTCAGAACGCAACAGACTCTGACAGCCAAACCGCGCGACGATCCAACCTGCTGTCTGCTGCTTCCCGTTGACCACCGGTCTCGGATGAAGTCTCCGCTCCCGGACAAGTACTTCGGCAACTGTGTGGGGGCAGCGTTCGCTATCACATCGAAGAGCGAGAAGATGGTGCCGGAGGCCGGCGCCGGCGGGCTCCTGCTGGACGCTTGCACAGCTGTCGCCACAGGAATCGAGGAAGCGGTAAGCGGCATCGCGACAGAGACCATGGGCCTGTCCAAGGAACGCTTCATGGAGGCGGTCGCGATGGGCATGCTGCCCGTGGCCGGCTCGCCGAGGTTCCGCGTCTACGACCTGGACATGGGGTTTGGGCGGCCGGCGAAGGTGGACATCATATCCGCGGCGAAGACCGGAGCCATCGCCGTGGCGGACAGCCGAGCTGGCACCGCCGGCGTGTGGAGGTGGGCGTGTCCCTACCGCAGGACGCCATGGACAGGTTCCGGAAGTGCTTCGCTGATGCTGTAGCAGGGCTGGACCTGGACGCCGGGGCTCAATCATAGCTCGAGTCAACCGATCGTCAATAATTGAGTTAATCCAATTACTATTTCTTTTTCCTTTGTAACATGCTTGTACGTGTCCCACCGTTTGGATTTGGCCATTGCACTAACAAAACTGCACGAAATAGGCATGGTTTGAGCTCAGGTTTTTTTATACTACAGCAGCGGCCACCGGACGGAGATTTGTGGATGGCATCTGACGTCGTGGGAGGTTTTTGACTTACAAGTAGGCATGGTTGGAGCTCAGGTTTTTTTATGCAGCAGCTAACCTCCTTAGCGACCCCTTTTATTCGAAAGAGCTGCTCCTGGTTGTGACCATAAAACTAATAATATTTTACAGTTATATGGGATGGTTTTTCCGGTAAAATTATGATTATACAAACCAAAATCATCTCAGAACTAAAAATCTTGTCGCTGTTTGGTGCATTTCACGCATTTCCTAACATATATTTTAAACCGAATAAAATTTGATGCGAGCCATTTGTACTGTGGACATATTTTAAACTAATAATTAACCAAATGGAACGTCCAACATTGCAAAATGTACTCGTTTCATATCATAGACTTTGTTATGAACTATAATAAGTGAAATCACAAATTCTCTGTTGGACGGTGGAATATGTTCGCAAGTGACAAACAATCGTAATCATAGTTTTGCAGCCAATATATGGATCAATAATTTGCTCTGTTTAATTTTCAAATTAAGCATTGTCTAGCATACGATGCATGTTTGAGCTCCCCTGCATAGCCCACACGACCGATGCCGTATGCAACTTCTAGAGCCGCCATCGATTCATCATGACCGTTACATACTTTTTGTGGCACCAATTGAGACTAACCACAAATGTACAATAAAAGGGCAAAATTAAAAGGATGTACTATAAAAAGATGAACTTAATTGGTTTTCCATTGCTGCTGCATGCGTGGATGGTGGGTTGGGCTGGGGTCTGAATGTCTGATATAATAATATATCAATCCTGGGTGTGAATTAACGCTGCCCTAATAATATATATGCACGTGTGGTGTATATATATCTCTACTCTTATTATTTTTGTTGTGAGTTCACGTGCGTCACCGTCTCCTCCCACGGTTAAAAAGAATCGGCGCCTGACAGGTGGGCCCGCCAGCTGCACGTCGCGCCGTCCCTCGTCCTCTCGCTTTCTCTCCCTCTCGCGGCGGCACCGCCTCGCGTCTTGCGGACGCAGCCAGGCTGCGCGCCCTGCCCCTCGGCTCCCTCACCCTGCCCTGAACCGGTCTCTTCGATGTGCTGATCCGCTTCGAGGGCAAGCCAAGCGCCGCGCCGTCCGAGAGGCGCAACTAATCGCGTCCTGTCGCGCGCATTGGCGGACAACAACCTCGGCCAAGATTGAGGTGATTGTTTGAACTTGTTGGCTGACGGGAATAGCACCTGCAGGTGCAAATTCGTGTACAAATATTTTTACTTTTTTGCCTTTGTTTCTCTAGATAGTATCTGAGGTGTACAAATGCAAAGTCAAGGTAAGGATCGATTGAGTTCACAAATTAAACAGGATATCAATCGATTCCCGTTATTTTCATGATCTTGTTTGTGTCTATTAAACCTGCAATACGTTTATGGTATGTTAGAGATGGTTTTGTTTACATGGAGGAACTAACTGATTTCCGGGCACTGATTCATGGCAGGCATTCTGGCGTGCCTGCTTGCCTCGTAAACCATGTGTTAACTTTTCATAATGACCTACTTGCTCATCAATAGATTGTGGATTTCTTCAATATCAAAAAAGTTTGAATCAATCATCCCAGGTCATAGATACATATGCAATTTTGATCTTTTATTATGGCCTGATTTTAAGCCCATGTGTGCCACACAAAGTATTGACCATCTATATTGTCGATGATTATGATCGATAAGAGTAACAAGCTAATTGCTACATTTTCAAAGAAAACCTGGTTTCCTTTTGGCGTAACTTGGTCCTTGAGTTTCTCTCTTGGTAATCTTGGAAATTTACGGCAAGTTGCTTGAATGTAAAACGTAAGAACACCCTTGGACTACACTGGAGACTGCTGTTTACCATCTAAGGATTTAATCATTCTTATCCTAACATGCTTAAATTAATTTCTTGTTATGGAAATATATCGTGTTTCATCTTTGGAAAACTTTCTTGGTTCTAGCAATCTTTCAACATGCAGATATTATCAAACATAATGGCTGACTGATAAGCCATGCCGTCAAAAAGTTGGTCGAGGATTATGAATCAAAGAGGGATTCTGTGATATTTCAAATTTTAACTCAGTTGTTTGAGGTAATAATAGCTTATTATTGCGTTACTTTGTTCTTTTTTCATTTGTCTCTTTCAATTTTGTTTAAAAATTGAGATTTATTAAACTGGACATTTTTTTTCGACCAGCCCATGGCAACGCTCGGGCACTTTTGCTAGTATTTATAATAAACCGTCTCATATAACAGCCACGATATATATGCGTGTTGGGATGGATGTAGCTCTTCACCTAAGAGTAGCATTCAACGTATCATATAAGATCTTTAGTTTTCCTGCCATACTGTTCATCTACAGCGCAACAGTAGCCGCGCCATCCTTTACAGCCATCCGATTCGACGCGAGGTCATGCTCTGTCCGTCCATCTCCGCTGCGTTCTGTGCCGTCTGATTCAACGCTTGCCATCCATCCGTCCGTTCGTGGTCCACCTTCTCGGCCCCTCCTGATCCTTCGTCTCGCCTAGCCATCCACTCCCGTACAGGGTAGTAGCTAGGGTGGGTAGGACGAGAGAGCTTGCTCCCAGCGGCGGCGCTTCCAGCACGGCCCCATCCCCCTTCTTCCCTGCGCCATCCCCGACGATCTTAAGTGGCGGAGGACGCGGCTAGCGCCCCTGTCAGCTTCGATCCATCTCTACTTCAGGGATCCCCCTTCTCCGCCTTGCCGATGTGAGGCGGGGCACCGGCTCCTAGCGGTGGTGCTACCACGCTACTGTGGCGCCCTCGTCTCTGCTCCTAGGAGCCTGCTCATCATGCCCGAGTCAAGGATCAGGATTTCAGGACTATGTAGCCGTCCGTTCCTCCTGCGAGGTGATTCGAGGTCCTGCTGAATTCCAACTCCTTTGCACCTCCCTCGCATACTAATATTTATGCTCTGGAATGGAAGATTGCTACTGGAGGTGATTTCTTGCCGGTCTGACCACGACCGTGGCCGCTAATGTTTGTTGTTACCGACTACCCCCCTCATCACCGGCACTATCCAAGAGCCTCTTCCACTCAATCTGCAGCTGGACCATGTGGCTCTACTCCACTAGCAAGTCGTCGTGCCTAATCAATTTGAGGTACAGTTCACCTCAGCTTTGTTTTGTTAGATCTTTTTTTAGCAAAAAACAGTTGAATACTAGCATCTGCTCTGACATTCGATTGGCACAGACATGCATGCTTGCCATTTTTTTTTCTCAATCAAGCTTAATGTCCTATTTTGATGACAGCTACAATAATAAGCTATTCTCATTGTCGGTTGTCAATAGTGTACCATACTCAGCTACCGCAGTTTAGAAGCGTACCATCTTTGTTGAAGTGTGATTGAAAAATAGTACCAATCCCTAAATACTCGACAAAATGTATGGCTTTACAATTTAGCGCATTTCCACATGCTACTTTAGTGTGCAGTGTGCTCCTCTGTTACTCGATAATAGAGCCATCAGTCAGTGTTTTCTCCTTCATTTCTTCAGTCATAAATACTATAATGAGATAGCTTGTGTGTATATAAGCATGATTTGGCTGAGTTCTCTGATCTCGCTTTCAGGAGCTTTGATGTGTGCTTGCTGATCATCTATTCCTCGGCCACATGAACATGTATTGCTCACGGTGGCAGCAATCAATTGGCAACAGCTTCCTCAAATCCAAGTCAGCAATTTGTCGGTGGCCTAATTATGTGTTTCTTGCGCGTGCTTTATTTGTTCCCGTTTGGCTGAAAGGACTGATTTTGCTTCTATTTGCAGAGAGAATTCCTGGCGATTGAATTGATATTTCACCTAGGAACAATCGCAGCACCTACTGAGACACTATTGGTTATATCAGCAGGCAGCTTTCTACAGCTTTCATAGCTCCAGGTTAGTATGGTGTTGGATCTTATTGGTTGGATCATCTGTGATTTTCCTTGCACGCATTTCTGCCTCTTTTTTTTTTTGAGTGGCTAATGGTACTGATATTTGTATACATCTTACCTTTGTTGCAGTCTTGTAGAGGGTATTGTATCGCTGATGCGATTGATATATGCCACGTGATTAAATGATGCCGGCCCCTGCTGGGACATCAAGATATGCTGCTATGCCTTCCACAAGCACCATCGAGTTTCCACAAATATCCAAAGTATTCTGCAAATGTCTTAGGTTTGGACTGCTGAGATCGTTTCTGTTTCTTACCACCAACTGTAAATGTTTTTTGCACTTTTGCATTCAATTAAAGAAGAGACAAAATGTTGGGTTCTTTGCGAAATTTGCAAATTTATGTTGTTGAATGGTACAGGGAAAATATGGACATCACACATTATCATGTCTGTTACTTAATGTGCAGCACATGAGGTGGATCACGTTCTGTCCATTTGGTTCTTGAGACTCATGTACATCCTCCCAGCGAGAAGACACCATTATTTATGTGTTTCTCTTATATCTTCCCTTCACATCTAAAATATGCAATGAGTAAATCAGTGAGTAACTTATTTCCTCCCTTAATTGCCCTGCCAAATTCATTGATTTTATAGGTTACCTACATCCTGTTCTGTTATGTTATATGAGGTGTTTCTCTGAAAATAAAACCATGTTGCGCCGATGGTTTTATGCACTCAACATTCATGAATTAATTTGAGAAATAGAGCGAGCTTGGGATGGTGATAATGTAAATTTGGACTTCTATATGAACGATCTTGATTCTCAAGTTCTCTGCCGTTAAAAATAATATATCTGTGAGATAGTTTTAAATTTCGGTTGCGTTCAGGATTATATTTTTTAGATTAATAAATTTTTTCTTAAGTGTTTTGCAACTATACTTTGTCACCTGATATCAGGCTCAAATACACTAACGCTCCCATCATTCAGTAGTCTGCCATTCTTGCACTATCTATGATTGTTCATGTATGTGCAAGAATGGTGTGATTGTCGTGATGACACCACAGGGTGTGTGTTCATATTGTTGTGATATTCCGGCGGCAACGCGCGGGGTTTTGGCTAGTTGAATATAATTCACAGGGAACTTGTTCGTCCACGCAAACAGATAATAATTAAACGGATTTGCTAAACAACACTTGAGTGTTTTGAACGCTCGCTCCACTCGAATTTTGTGGCCGTCGATGCTGCCCTGCGATTCATCCGAGTCGCTCGATTCCCGTCGCCTCTGAATATTGGGCCCCACCTGTTATACGAAATTTCAGCCACCAATTTTTCTCACCGCCTGTTCATTTCATTCTCCCCTTCCTCCTTGCCGACGATCGTGAGGGCGGCGGCCAGAGCGGAGCCCGAGGAGGCCGTGACCGGGCGGCGCCGACATGGACCGGGGCGGCGGCCTGAACGCGGCGGGCGGGAGGCCGTGACCCGGCGGCACCGACATGGAGGCGGCGTCCGGGAGGCGGCAGGCAGGTGGCCGTGACTGGGAGCCGACGGCCTGGAGGCGTAAGCCGGGAAGCGGTGGCCGGGAGGGCGCCGATCGGGAGGTGACGGTCTCTCAGTTTTTCTCCCTCTGTTGATTTGATTTTGTGAATGCGAATCTGCCATTTTGGCCATTGCTTCATCCTGTTAGGTCTCCCTAGTTGCAAATCTCCCGTGTATGATTTCGGGGTGCAGAGGTGTCAGTTTGTGATTCTCACTTGATCCTTTTAGGTGTGCCCAGTTCTAGGTAATTGATGTTTGATATGGCAAGAGATGTTGCATCTGTGATGTTTTTGCCCTTTTGCTTCCACGGAATCACGGAATCGATTCAGCAGTAAGAGCTCGGGAAAACTTTCCTCTAGAATTAAGGATAGTTGTTCTGGACAATAGCCCTATCCATCATCTGTAAAAAAATGTTTCAACAACGTATGGTACCTCTGCCTTTGATTTCCTTTCTATTGAAAAGGATTGCAATTTTTAGCTTTGCTAGTGTTTACATGTTGGCTAATGGATCGTTATTAACCCTCTAATATTCCAGTGGGAATAGCATTGTGAAAAAGGAACCGTCTAGCTAGAAGGGTTGCTGAAACGATTCCCTCTCCATCATTTGCAGAAGCCCCCGAGGAGGAGGATGTTTCAACCATGTATGTTACCTCTGCCTTGGATAGTGGTGTTTTTGTATTCTGCAATCTTTGTAATTCTTGACCTTTGTATCATGGCATTTGTGACCTCACTTAGGGCCGATATGGATTCTGGCTTGCATAAAGAAGAATTACCAGACTGGATGTCACAGCTGTAAGCACTTTTTTCTCACAAGTCCTATCAAATCTGTGATGTTTTTGTCCATTTGCTTCAACGGAATCGATTCAGCTTGTGGTGGTGGTGGTGATGTGTGTGTCATTGATTTTTTTTATTTTTTTTTTTGCAATTTTGAACTGCTTAACCGTTGGTTCAACCTCTGAGTTGCCGTAGGCATCTGTTGGTTGGTTGGATTCGTCTGCCCCTTTGGTCTACCTATCGATGTGGTTTGTTCGAAATTATTTCAAATTTGTTCTGCTCGAGCTCAATTTGGTTTGATGTGAGGTCCGATTGGACCCATGTTTCGAAGTAAATGTCACTA
Organism: Eragrostis curvula; assembly: GCA_007726485.1. NCBI lineage: Eukaryota > Viridiplantae > Streptophyta > Magnoliopsida > Poales > Poaceae > Eragrostis > Eragrostis curvula. Next base: position 17,541,102 of record CM017444.1, read on the forward strand.
CAAGAAATGTGGTGATCCGTGACGAATCGGAGGTGACGTTTTCAGGCAGCGTCATGAATATCAAAAATCTGTGACGATTTTTAAAGTTTCATCATGGATTAAATGGGCCGGCCATTTTAGGCCCAAAGGCTGATCCTGTAGTTATAAAACTGAGAAACCCTAGCACTTTAGTCGTTCACCTCTCTCTTATCTCTTCAGCCGCCACCCTTTCTTCTCATACTTCCCTCTCTCCTGCACTTCAAGATCTGGGCTGCTCCACAGCGGTGGTCCGCGAAGGAGTTGGCCAGCAGCTGCTCCTGCTGTGGCCCAAGGGCAGAGGAGTCTCCCACGGCATGGGATCAGAAAAAGGAGAGGCCAGCGGCGTCTCCCATGGCGGCGCTCAGCAAAGGGGCGGCAGCCAAGTGGACGTCAGAGCGGCTCCAAGGTGCGGCGGCCGAGCCGCTGCACAGATCTCACGGCAAGCAGCTGCGGCATGGGCGCGGTGAGCCGCTGCGGAGACGAGTCGATTTGCCACCTCGCCGGCGCCATGGCCGAGCGGCTCTGCGGCGCTCAGATCCACGGGGGCTCGGATCCAAGTGGCGGCTCCTCCTGGTGCAGGTGCCCTCCTCCCCGTCTCCTTCGATTTTTCGCATTTCTTGATTCATAAACCGTAAGCAGGTTGACTGCAAGTGCACCTGTGAGTTCGTGATGGAACAGCTCAGTCTAAAATGCTTTTGCAACACTATGTGCAGATGTGTGCTTCACTGCTTAATTCAGAAATTTGGCTTGGCTGTTCACGAAATAGTGAGCTTGGAGATCAGGAAACGGAAGCCATTGCAGCTAGGGAGGGAGACGAGGGACTGGAAGATGCAAGTACCGTACTATTGCCATGGTGGTGCTGGATCAATAGCTAAGTTAATGTACGAGTTGTGATACTGAACCAGAATATGTTTTGTACATTTGCTAAATCTTGTGCTGAAATAAAAATATAATGGTTTTATATTTTGTGCCCAATCTGTTGTTGTGATACGAAGAATTCAATTGTACATGAGCTTGGCATGATTGAATACACAAAGAGTGCATGATTCGACTGTGACGTTTCAGTTATGTACCATTCCATTCGTCACAAAGACCGGGCTGCGGCTGGGCCTGGGCTATTTCTGTGACGACTAAGAACGTCACGGATTGTGTGCAATCTGTGACGAAAAATAGGAAACGTCAACAGAGTTAATTTATGACGTGAGATACATGACGAAACACTTTTTCGTCACAGATCCTATTTTATGACAGTTTTTGTTCAATCTATGACAAATTACAAATGTCATTGATCACCAGAATTCTTGTAGTGTGTGAGGTATTTGCGACACTAGAGGGTTCATGCTTTTATTTGCTTCTCATGTTCTTAGTAGAGAAAAGCTAGGTCCTGTACCTTTTGTTCCAGTCATTCAACATTGAATTTACTATTAGGTACGCCTAAAGTTACATGAAAAAAATCAGTGGAACTTGTTTGTATACAATATGTAATTTCTGTGTATTGTGACTGTACATTGACCATTCACCATTAATTATGTTAGTTTATGCATTATTTTTTGTTTCCTGCTAGCCCTTTTAATGTACTAAAAGTAATTTTGTTTTTCTGTTCAGTTATGAAGGCGGGATTTATGCTTTGCTTTGTTGTCTTTACAGTATTGGCATACTTCAAGAACCATTTTGTTTCAAGTATTCCAAATCTCTGATATGCCGTAACAAAATGCATGTATACATTATAATTACAGAGTAGCATACACAATGGTTTCAGTCAGGTGAACCTGCTCTGTTTTGATGTAGAGCACGCATACTGAAAGTGAACTTATTAGACTTCTCCTTGAAAATATACATAGATAGGAAACTAGTACTGCAATGGACTAGTGACTGATCAAGACTCTATTTTGTTCCTGTACCATTATTGTGCTTTCTATCTGAACCTAATTCTCTGAGGTGTGCACTGATAGGTAATCCCAACTAGAGTTGCTGCTACCATGCTATTTCTCAGGCCATCTAGAGTGAATACAAAAGCTAATAATACAGAGCCACTGGTAGCTTCATGTGACGGCAAGTCGACAACAAGCCCGAACAAGGATTTCTTAAAGAGCTTAGATGCTCTGTTTCTTGCCCTATAGCGCTGCTGGATAAGAAATGATCAAAGTTACAGAGAAGGGTGCAGAGCTTACCCCTATTGCTACTTGCGGATGTGTTGCAGAACAGGAAAAAGAGAAGCCTCTCGAGTTGCAGCTAGACCATGGCGTTTGCTCAAGAGAACAGAGAAGGGTGCTTTTGTGTGCTGGCTATTACTGAGAGCTAGAGAACGAAATGAGAAAGGGACTCAGGTTAGAAGAAGAGTTGTGCTATTCCTCAGATAAGAACAGAGTTTGCTGGTGTAGCTGAGAAGAGAAGCTAAGTGCCTCACGACTATGTTTGAAGCTGCTGAGAATATGAGAAGAATATACTGCCATATCTCTAATATTTGCCTACAGTTAACTCTCCTAATCTTTTGTGATTACTAGTTATATTAACTGTTAGCTGGAAAGGTTCTCTAGAAGCTCGCACATGCATATGTGCTAGTATAACCTGATGCGTGCATGTACTGAATGTATGCATTCAAATGTCCATATGAATTCAGTTATATTTAAAAGAGAATTAATTCTCAGATGAAGATAATGCAGATACATCACTTGTCCCCAGCTATAAGTATTTTGGCAATTTTGAAAAATTTTCCAAGGCTAAGGAGTTTGACTGGTGTGGATATGTCTTGGACTGGTTACTGGATTCTGTCAGGACATACAAGGAAGAATGTTTGCCACTTGCATCTTTTTTGGCACAGATGCAAGCAGCATATTTTCTCATCTTAGAATGACTTTTAATTGTCTGGTACACTCATAGTTTGCCTAATTTACAGTTTCATTGTTTGAATTTTACATATTTTTGAACATGTATATTTAGTCTGGAAGATATGTAAGTTTGATTGTTAGGTTATGTATATGTATATTAATTGTCTACATAATATTTGGTTATGTATATGAAAATTTGATTTGAATTGGCTATTTTTCTTTTGAGGATTTCCACTGGTTCCAAAAATTTCTGAATTATGTATCCATAATACCATTTTTGTCAATTTGTTATATGAATTTGTAAGTATTTTCTTTAGAAATCTGGTTGTTTGGTTGTGTATATGGAAATTTGTTTTGAATTAGCTTTTTTTTTTCTTTTGAGGATTTCCACTGGTTCAAATTTTTTTCTGAATTTATGTTTCCATAAATCCATTTTTGTCAATTTGTTATATGAATGTGTCAGTATTTGCTATGGAAATCAGTTTGTAGTTTATGTTTTCGAATTTTCTGCACTATTGGTACATCTCAACCTGAATTTTTTTCTTGGTTTCAACTTCAATTGGATCAGTTGTTGTCATCATTTGTACAAGTATTTGTTTTCCTGTATGAGATCTCAGCCACACAAATAAAATTGGACGGTTTCAAAATTTGAGGTTGGAAAGTCACAAAACACTCAAATTTTATGTTTCTTCAGAATTGAGTGTTTTGTAACCTCAAAACACTCAAGTGTTTAAAAGGCACAAAACACTCAAGTGTTAGGTAGACAGTCCCTAATTAAAGCAATCATGAGGCATCATCATACACATACACAAGGCATTATTATATAATAAATAGCACGAGTACCACGCCCGTGCTGGTAATTTGGTGCTTTCGTGCGGTAGGCCGCCGCCGGGGCAGGGTACGACACGCACCAGGTGGTTATTAGTAATTAATTAGCCCATGGCCTCGAGGAAGCAAGCAACATGTGGAGCTCCGATGTGAACCGGTCCATGGCCGGCTGCGGCAGCACGATGAACAAGCCCACGGCGTCCTCCCCGTCGGCGTTCTTGACGGAGACAAGCGTGCTGGACCCAAAGACGGCGCCCTTGGCGATGCCGCCGTAGACCGGGTCGCCCCACCCCACGTCCACACGGTTGAACCCGGCGTGCCGGTGGTCCGTCACCACGAAGGTTTCGGCCGCCTGCGCCCTCGCCGCGAGTGGCCGGCCGAGCGATGACCTCACATACTCGGCGGTCACCGTGGCCTTCGCCGCCCGTACCAGCGCCGCCGCGTCGCCCAGCGAGCCGACCACCAGCGCCGCCGCGGTGGTCAGCGCCGCCGTGGTCACGCACGCGTTGCCGTAGTAGCCGGCGGGGAGCGCCAGCTCCGTCAGCCTCCTGAAGTTGACGACGACCAGCAGCCGCACCGCGCGGTCCGGTGGGAGCTCGAGCGCCGCCGTGCGGGCGCGCCAGAGTGCCGCCGTCAGCGCCTCGAACGACGTGGCCGTGTCCCGGAGCTTCGGCGGGAGGCGTTTCTTGATTGCCGTGACGTCGGCTCGGCCGAAGGTGAAGGTCCGCAGGACCAAGTCGCCGAGCTCGCGAGGAGGAACGAACGTCGTCGGTGGTGGTGGTGGAAGCCCGGGAGGGGCCTCCAGGAGCTCGCGGGACCACACTGCAGGTTCCGCGGCGGGAAGGCCACGTGCTTGCTGGGCGACCTCGGACATGAACTGGGCGAAGCCCATGGCGTCGAACATGGTGTGATTCATGCGGAGGGCCAACACGAAGCCGCCGCAGAGCAGCCGGGTGACCTGCAGTTGGATATATGGATCAAAGGAATTAACGCTTCATCGATTAGTTCGTTTTAGTATTTATTAACCACCACTTTACCTGGACAAAAAGCAAGGGGCAGCCGAGCATGCCGCTTGATATTTCGACGTCGACCAGCAGCTGATCCAAGCACGGGAACGGCGCCCACAGCCCCGCCGCCTCCAGCTCCGCAAGCCGCACGTCGGCGTCGGCCTCCACGAACAACACCCCCTCGCCGGTGCAGTCTACCACCAGCTTCCGCCCCTCCACCTCCCGCAGCCGCCCGGCGAGCGGGTAGTACGGCACCAGCGCCGCTTCAAGCGCGCGCCGGATTACGGTCGCCGGGTCGCGATGCTCGACGACCTCGGCACGCGACCCGCCGTGGTAGAAGGAGACGAACGACACGTGCTTGCGGAGGACCTCCTGGTCGTCGACGTCGGAGAGACGTTTGGTCTCACGCGGCGTCGGCGCGGCCGGGCCAACCAGCGATGGCTCCTTCCGGCGTGCGCTGAAGGTGAGCGTCGTCATTGCCAGGTTCTGGGCACTCTGCACGCTCGGCTTCCGTCGGGGTTCAATCCATTGCTGCGTGCTCTCGTTTTAAGTTGGATTGGTCAAACAAAGATGCTTGGGCAAACAGTGACGGTTAGGTCAAGTTCTTTTTTTATTTTATTGCAAACGTGCATGAGCACATATGTTAGGTAGGGGCGCGCGAAGATAGGATTAGTTGACTCGTTATCGATTTAATAATAAAAGGAGACTAGCAAAAGTGCCCTTGCGTTGCTATGGGCTGGTCGGAAAAAAAAAACACCAATAAATTTAAATTTAATGATTGTATAAATAATTTTATTATTTTTAAGACGATTTATCATTATTTAACTGTTGACAACTTCAGCAGAACAATCAATATCGCCTTTCCATATGTTTTAAGATGGAGAAGTGCTTTCATTCAATGAATTTGTTACCTGGCCAATTAAAGGAATTTCTGTTTGTGAACACGATATCCTTCTTACTTCCCACTGAAGTAGTTTACTTTTTTGTAACTTGTTTGCAAGGTAAAACTTTTACTCGCTCCATGGTACCACCTTCAATAGATTAATTGTTTGTCTTTCATTTTTTTTATAGTCGTAATTCTTTGATATTTTTTACATGATTAGCTTATTGGCAATTTAGTAGGGGCAGAGATGAATTCTCCATATGAATTGCGAACAAAAACTGGTTTCTGCCAAATGATACTTTTGCTTAATTTGGAAACTGATCATCCAAAAGAACACAGGAGCATCTGGTGGCTTTCTACATCAATTTCCTAGTAAACCTATGATTACCTATATAATCCCTATACCATTCCAACTGGTGTCACACCCGGTTTCAATGACCAAAACCGAATGCATCTGTATGCGTGCCCAGGATCAATTTTCACGCACACAGGATAATATATGTGATAAAAGAACAATATCTTTATTAAATCGATAACATTATTACAAGAATGACCAAATGGTCTAAAAGAAAAGATTACATTGCAGCGGAAAAAAAATAAATCTAAACGTTGGCGTCCTTCAATCCCACAGGAAGTCGACCGGAAGACCGCATGCTTAGAACACCGCTTCTCCATCCTCAAGTACTCCTCGATGTCTTCTTTCACTGAGCAACAAATAAAACATGGTTTTGGGTCCACGTGAGTACATAGGGTACTCAGCAAGTGGGGGAAAGTATGACATGTTAGCTAATAACAAGAAAGGCTTGTAGGGGTTTATTTGCATAAATGCAGTTGAGTAAAACATTTTATAAAAGCAGCTCCTATTTACTAGGTGATATAAATCTCCATACGGCCAAGGTTACTCCACCTTGCCAAGATCAAGGGTTCCAACCACCCTGTACGTCCCTACAGGTTACTCCACCTGTACCCAATCACAGTTACCCCACTGTGATTGCCCATCCAACCATTCCCAACTAATCGTGTGAGGGTCCATGCCGCTCTTGACCGTGAGCACGGCTGTCATGACAGTTTTCACTCTGCAGAGGTTGTACACATTTCCCCACGAGTTGTGATTCCGTCCCCTGTTGCCAGGTGGACTAAAGTCTCCTTTATACCATGCCGGCCAAGCACATGCACACTTCCTTAGGTGTGCGGCCAGGAGATCACAACAAGGCTTTTCCACAGCTTCCTCCAGCTTGTACGTGCCCACTAAGGTTCCACCGATAGGGGAAGTATACCCTTGACCCCTAGAGGCCCCCTCTTGTGCCAGATGGTTCCGAGGAGTAACTCTCCTGTCCCCACACATCTCTCTCCCGACGATTCCAGCATACCCACCTTCCTCGCACCGCCGTTTGGCACGCACAAAACTGGTCTCCACAGTGTAATACGCCAGGCCGCGCCCATTCTTGGACTCGTGGCTGTACGATTTTCATGGGTGGTCGCTCCACGAACCGGTCCTTAGATTTAGGTGATCAACAAAACCAAGGGACTGCCGGTAACCCCTGCACAGTCCCCGAGCTGCCGGTAACCCCAGCATAGCTCCCAAAACATGATCACCCAAATCCCTAGCTCCATTCATGTTGCTAAAGAATTAACCTTTAACCCTCATGTGAAAGTAGTTCATTTAGTCAAGTTAACATGATACCCGAACCAACTCAAAGCAAGGCTAAGCAAATACTACCCATGAACAAGTAAAAGAAAACTAGAGCGACAAGGAATGATATATGGAAATTCTAGTAAGCCCTACACATAGGTTCGCATTCATTTGACTCTAGCATGCAACTTTGCAAACAAAACATTTGTAAACTTGGATACAAAATGGTCAAGGACACTTGCCTGTTTAGTTCAGTTGCTCAGTGATTGTTTTCTTGACCTTCATTGTCTTTGTACGATTCCTGAGCATAATATCCTAATCGCGCAAACATGAAAACAAACATACAATAAATAAACAATGCAGGGGATAAAACAGTAAGAAAATGGTTTAACAAGGCTATGGTTCGATAAGTTAGGTTGTAACGAGAATCTGGGAGCAAGAATAACTTAGTTTGGAGTTACGGAACAAAAGATATGATTATGGAAAGGTTATGATGTTAAACTGAGGTAACAACTAAATTTCAGGGGCTTACACGCAAGATAGCAGAGGCTGCAAGAATTGTCAATTTGATTAACTAATAAAACGGGCTATAATGCACAAGGGTGGTCGGCAGGACTGTACACAGACAGCATGAACAAAATGTGCATGTTCCCAATGATTGGCTGCACGATTTACAAAGAGGCTTAAACAGAAATGCGCAAAATTATGTGGCACATAATGGAGGCATGATGGTTTGGACAGAACGTTACATGAATCAGAGATCGAGCCACTTAAACACAGAAATGTTGTGCTGCGACAGTTGCCAGAGAAATTGCGTTCCTGGACCAATGGACTCAGATGTCAAGGCGATCTTCAGTGGAAAGAAAGATTATTTGCTGAGACACAATTTGGTATGGTCGGTGCATCATACAAACGAATATACAAGCGAGAACAGTGACAGGTTTACCGTATCGCGTGCTGCGTACATCCAGAAACGGGCGCAGTGGACATGGCGAGGAAGATCCTGGTAGCTTTGGGACCCCATTGGCTGCGATATCTGGATATGTTGTGGAGAACAACAGGGCTCACCTCCTGGTACGATTTGGTAATGATTCGCTGGACGGAGCGCCGGGAACGCAGATGCCAATTAGAGGTCGCGCGGCTGGGCGCGAACAAACAGGGATCCGAGGGGATGGCGTTCATGGATTCATCGCTCTGGATCTCAAAGCAACCTCCTGTGACATGAAAGAGAACGGGGTGGAACACAGGTTGTCATGATTTGTGCATCAAGGAAGGAAATATACTGGCTGGAACAAGATTAGTATTACCAAGGCGCTTGCAGGGCAGATCCAGAAACAGGAGCGGGGGTCAAGGCGAACACGAACCTGGTAGCTTCGGGATGCGCCTCGATGTGATATTTGGGTATGCTGTATAGAACATCATGGCGCACTCGCTGACAGAATTTGGGACCATTCTGTTAGTTGGATCTCCGGGAACGCTGATGCAAACAGAGGACGCCGCTGCTGGACGCGAACAGACAAGCAGAGATGATGGCGAATCAGATTCCTGATACATCGGAGCTCGTCTCGACTTGAATTTCATATATGATGTAGAGGACAAAGGGAAGCATCACCTGGTGAAATTTGGTAGCATTTCGTTGGTTGGATCATCGGGAACGGAGATGTCAATCCAGTGGTCGCTGGGAACATAACAGAGGCGTGCAGCGGCGAAAGATCTTTGGATCACGTTCATGGAAGCATCGCTGTGAATCTCAGCAGACCCTCCTGCAACAACGATCAAGACTTGATGGCACATGACATGGTACAGAAAGTGCACCAAGAAAGCTACTTGATTAAGAGAAGTTAGAAGGGAAATACCATGCGCGCGCTGGATACGCCCAGAACAGGAAGCAGCGGCTATTGGAAACACAATTCCGGTCGTATCCGGATAGCTCTGGCCACGATCTTCAGATATGCTGTACAGAACTTCGAGGCGCACATCCTGACCAAGTTTGGCTTCATTTCGCATTGTAGATCGACGGGAACGGGGATGCCAATCGCTGGCCGCGCGGCTGGACTTGGCTGGCAGACAGACGGAGATGGTGACGAAATGGACTCCACAGGATGGAATAGAATGAGAGGAGGCGGGGAAGGTCGTCAGCCATGGGAAGGGGAACCCAGGCGTGCTTTTATAGGTCCAAGAGAGGGAGAGGAGAGGACAGGGCATAAAACAAACGACCAGCAATGAGAGAAGCTCGGGTAATGACCATTATGGCAGCAGTTTTCATTTTTCTTTGATGGTAGTTGATGGGGAGTGAAGAGGGAGCGGTTTTGATGGTTGCTGGGGTGTGGCGCAGGTTTTATTATGCATGAATGAGAGCTTTGGGCGTTCTGCCATGGGGAGAGGAATGGATGAGAACAGGTGACTTAAGGAGGAAGAAGGATCGATGCCTTTTGGATTGTTTGGGCTGAACTTGGCGTGGGCTTTGTTTAGGATGAGAGGTGGCTTTGTTCTCACAGAGGGAAAATAGATTAAGGACTGGATTAGGTAGATTTGGGGCCCATTGAGGAAGGGTACTTTTTATTAAATTTTCTGGTTTGTAAAATAACAAAGACACTCAAACAATTTTAAAGAAAACACGATAAATTCAAGACAAATATTTTTGAAGTATTTAAGACAAACTAAAATTTTCTTATTTAAATATTTTCATAATCAAACCATTTTTTTAATATACCTTTCAACTAAAATAAAATAAATGACTTAATGCAAACATTTGATAACACAAAATAAATTCAATTTAAACAAGAATTAAGAAAAACCATTGAAAATATTGAAAATTGGCATGCAAAGTTGAAAAACGGTTCACATACCAAAATAAGAAATTTTGGGGTGTGACAACTGGCACAGACACATTTTACAAGCGCCAAATTTTTTTAGAAGAGGGAATATATATATATTCCAGCCTCTGCATCAAGATAATACATATAGCTATAACAATTAAAAAATTGCTCCATTCCATAAAGCACGCAGGCTATGGAAAAAAGAGCAAAGAAAAACAAAGAAAAAAAAACTCTTGCCTGAAGTTGAGCAACCATCCAACATCCAATTTTTTGCGTCACCGAGACTCGGACACTCGCAACTCGTCGTCCTAAGGCACATCGCAAAAGGAACTTGAACAGTCTTACTGTATCCCCAAACATTGCTCTACCCAAGGTGTTAGTCGATGTTGCATCAGAGAATCGTGTCATCTCGTCTTCATGCTCAATTTGCCGCGTCCGCACAACCACCACTTATTAGGGACGAATGGCATCTCAAAGCCACTGTGACCTCCCTGTCACATGCATCTAATAAGAGACCCCTGTTGCTTCTGCATGCTTCGGTGAGCTCAAACGCTGTTGTTTCCTGCCTAGCTGCCACCATCAAGACTCTTCTTCCCCCACGTTAATCCATTCTGCTGGCATCAAAAAACACCGTAACACCTCACGAGACCATATTGGGGACCATAAAGAAGGTGCAGTGGTAGTAACCAGTTTAAGACGGATGGTAAATGGGTTGATCCAGCCTAGTAGCATGTAGAACGGGCACCACCTTGTCATGCTTAAAGCTGGAACCAATCTTGTCGAGTGAGCTTCCATGCCATTTGCCCAAAAACGATATGGACGATCCCCAGGCTGTAGCCCATAGAGAGGATCATCATCATTTCGCAAGGCATTCACCGGCATGCCCTCTCGATTTCAACATCATTCATCACGTTGTCGTCCCCTGAAGCCATGCTACTTGACGTCTCTTCCTCACTATTGGCCTTGGAAATACTTGCCTCCCGTTGCTGCCAGATCATCCAGGACAAGCACTATCGGCCTCTCCCAGCTCGTCACACCGCTGGATCTCCTCCATGGGTTCCGACGCCGGAATGCTCTGCTGCTGCCGTGTCTGGCCTATCACCAAAACGCCACCGGAGAAGGTGGACGCCAGGGAATAGAAGGCACACAGGTCGTTGGCGAAGATGAGGAACTTGAATCCGCCGAGGTCGGAGTACACTATGTAAGAAAAGCTATTTGGAGACGCGTCTTAACACTAATCGCAGACGAAATTTTTTTCGTCTCCAAATTTGCGTCTGTGAAGAGGGTTAATCGCAGACGCGGAAATGCGCGTCTCCAAAGATCCTCAGATAGCAGACGCGTCTTGCTGAAACGCGTCCCCAAAGATGTCCTTATTGCAGATACGCGCAGATGAAAACGCGTCTGCAATGATATATATGGCAGACGTGTGTTGTACAAACGCGTCTGCAATGAACACATATAGCAGACGCGTCCTGATTATAACGCGTCTCCAAAGATTAATCCAAAAAACAAAAAAAAAATACACCTACTTATTAATTATATACAATACTGATTCTGCAATGTAAAGATCTAGTGATTCGATTACATACAATATTGCTTGCCAATACATGATTACTAATGCTTCTCCATTACATACAATACAAATACATAGGTTGTATCCATTACAGCTATCACAAGTACACATGTTGGGTGTCAACAAAACCATGCTCACAGTTACTTGTTTACATATAGATCTTCAGATAATTCTAAAGCCATAATCACAGTAACTTCTTCAAGATAGCAGCAGATAAGCTAGTTCACAATGAAGAAGGTCCAAGCAATCGACAAAAGAATCAGATATATAGATCCAGCATAGTCCAGCAGAGGCACCCACTTTGTCTACTGCTAATCATTATAACATGGAACAGAAACAGGAACCTAACTATATATCCAGCATAGTGCATGCTTATGCCTGTATAATGGTGTAGGTCGTATATAGTTTCAGCCTAACACACCAGCCCTTTACTTTCTCTGTCTGTATCTTAATCATAGTCAAACCTCCCAGATTTCTCTAAACATATGCATCAGTACTAATAACCAAGTGGAGGACACAACACGAGCAATCCAGCACTTCATCAGTTTCTCCTAATACAAATAACCAAGTGACTAATCTAATGGTATAGAATTAGTAAAATGCAAGAACAATGAGCACACCTTGGCATCCACCAATTTGTTATCTTTTTCTTGTCAATCCGCGGTGTGTCCTCTTTTTAAAGTACAGTAACAAGGCTGGATTATTAGAGAGAAGGGATGGAATTCAGATTATTAATGAGGGAAAATAAGCAATATGAAAAACCTACCAAAGGTACAGTATCAGGCTAAGATAATGTGCATAGGACTTATCAACTAGACATGCTAGTTGTAGTTGATCCACTACAGCATAGGAATGAAGTGCCTGGAGTTTAATATCTAGTTTATGAGAGCAGCACATATAGTGAGTAGATAGAGTGCATAGATTTATTATCGATCCCACTAATTGCAAACAACTGAACAAAGCACCTCGTACATTTCTTTTGATTCTTGTAGAGCATTCTACAGCTGAGTCACTAGATGGCGCAACAAAAATTCAGTCAGCAGCAAAGTTACCCAAATGATGCTGTATCCTGATGTGAGAATATAGGAAATGGTACCTTTCTCAGAGTGTTGTGTCTCTGCAGCTTCTTGATGTATTCCATCCATCATTTGTTCACCTTTTCCCTGCATAGACAATTAGGGAAAGGAAATAAACAAAATGTCAGCACAAGTTAATTCAAGGGTAGTAGAATCATATGTAAAAAATATAAGGCAGGCAGCAAACATAGAAAAGGTTATAACAGCTGATATACGTGGACCTGCTTGAGTACTACAGATAGATGCTTTTGCAGAGCACTATTCCATCAGAATAGGGTGACTTTCTAATTGTTGGGGATCCGCGGAGCAGGACTCGATCCCGGACAGCCCTCTTTGTGCCCGAAGGGTTTAACCAGGCTAACCAAGTTACCCTCCGTGTGTCGTCTGTATTTCCTTCCGCAGGGATTGATGCTGGGCGCGAACGGCATACCAAACGCCCGAAGGGTCTCCGGCGTCCGAAGGCTCAAGACTTCGGACGAGGCTCGGAGGGGCGCCTCGCGCACGCCCGAAGATCCGCGGGACCTGCTGCAGGGCGCGAAGGGCGGATCCATTGTCCGAAGGGTCGCTGCCGCGGGAAGGCTGTGGACTTCGGACGAGGCTCGGCTGGGTGCCTCGTGTACGCCCGAAGACCTGCGGGTGGGCCCGGAGGACAAGTGCGTCAGCAGCTAGGGTTTCTGGTGTACCCTCGACAGGAAGATGGCAAAAGACTATGATGCCCTCCGGACATTTTTGTACCGAATATCCTGTACACTATTCTCCGTGATCAGGGGTAGTTTAGGCATCGATTTGTAATTCCTGATCACGGTATAAATACCCCCTCCCGTGCAATGGAGAGGGGGTCGACTCTCTGTGATGTAACATGATTACGAATGCAATAGCCTAGGCTTCGTGTTGCGCAGAGTCCCTTCGAAGCACGCGAAGCCACTTCTCTCTCTTTCACGCTTCTTCTCCGTGCTTCACCCGGTGCTGGGCTTTCTTTACGAAGAATCCCAACATTTGGCGCCCACCGTGGTTCTAGCACGAAGAACAAGCCCTAATGCCACCTAAAAAGGCGAGGGTTGCGCAAGGGGCTTCGGAAGAAGACCCAGTGCCACCCCCGCAGCAACAGCTACCCGCCGGTCCAACAACAAGATCAAACGCGGCAAGGACACCCCAAGGAGAAACACCGCTCCGCACCGGGGAAGCCCAAGCCAATACCAACACCAATGCCCCTTGCGGCGAAGACAACCGCATAAGAGAGGCAGCCAACAAGCAAATCATCCCTGCGGAAGAACCCCCCTTCGCGCAGGACACTGACACTGATACGGACGAAGATTGGGAACAGTTCGACAACACAAGGGTCAATTTCGATAACCCGGAGACTAGCAATGCCCAACAAGAGCGAGCAAGAACCGAAGACCAAGAGCAAGAGTACATAGCCCTCCTCAAGTTGCAGAAGCATTTGAAGAGACTCCGAGAAATACGAAGCGCTCGCCTTGAACAGGCCAGCCAACATTCGAAAACAAGACTCCAAAGCAGAATCGAAGAAGCGAAGGCCTCAATCGTTCAGCTGGAAGAAGAATTGCGGGAAATGCAAGAGCAAAATACCGAACAGCAAGACCAAGTGTTTAGAAGAACAGCAAGACCAAGCCATAACACCATAAGACCCGAAGGGATAATCAGCAAATTTGACAAAAGCTCACCACTGTCCGAAGGCATTCAACTCACGAGATGGCCCACGTCGTACAAGCCAATACCTCTCCCGAGATACAATGGCCGTTTTGACCCAAGACAATTTCTCATGAGCTACGAAGCTGCAATCTCCTCCGCTGGCAGAAACGACATCGTTCTAGCCAAAAAGCTTATCACTGCACTCGAGGGTCCGGCGTTGGATTGGTACTCAACCCTTCGCCCAGGCACAATATACTCGTGGGAAAATCTAAGGGACAAGTTGACCCAAAACTTTCAAGGTTTCCTACGCAAAATCGTCTCAGCTCAAGAGCTGCGGGCTTGCGTACAAGGAGAGCGGGAGCCTCTTCAAGACTATTTCCGAAGATTTGTAGAACTAAGATCTCAGGCCCCAGAAGTGGAAGATAGCTCAGCAATTGATGCAGCAATCGCGGGGCTTCGGGCCGGACCTTGTTCGACGCATTTGACAATGAACACTCCGGCGACTATCGAAGACCTATACACAGAGCTAGCAAGGTACAGCAAAGCTGACTCTGACTATCGAAGATGAAAAGCAACTGAAAACAGTCAAAAGCAAGCGGCGAAGTCAAACAACCAACGAAGCCAACCAGACTGGAACACCTCGAGAAGGCGAAATAAAGATGAACAGCAAGCCCAATACATCAACCAGATCGACAGCACAAAGACGGAAACACCTCCGGAGCCTAACAGTTACAGAGGAGGAAGAAACGGAAGAGGAAGGGGACGAGGCAAAGGAAGAAACCAAGAACCTCGCAAACCATACTGCATTTTCCATGGACCCGACCAAGGACACACCTCAAAAGAGTGCCCCGAAACCAAAACAGTCCTGGAAATAATGAAAACAAAGGAACAACCCGCTCCTCCACCCAGAGTTGTCAACAATACCTCTGGAAACCACAGTTGGCAACCATCACCACAATATAATCCGGCATACCCGCATATCACCCCAGTCTACCATCAACATTATCAAGGCACAATGCCTCACCCCTCGAGTTTCCACCCAAACAACTTCTCGCCAGCACCTCAAGTAAACCACATCCCGAAGATGCTACCATCACCTTCGCACAATTATACAACACGAGAAGAGCTACCACCACCACCACCACCCATCACCAGAATTCCACCGAAGACTGAGTCAATCCATCAGGCTCCTGCAGATCCACTGCCATCCTTTGGCACCATACTACCAATCACCGGGGGGTCTTCGACGGACTTCGAGTCAAAGAGACAACGAAGAGATTATTTCAGAGCAGTAAACACAATTTTCAACGCAGCTCCAATCAGAAAGACAAAATGGTCTCATGTGCCAATCACCTTTACCGAAGAAGATCTATCACGTTGTGAACTCAAGAAGCACCCGCATAATGATGCCATGGTCATCAAAACAAACATCTACGGATGGGATGTCACCAAGATATTGGTTGACAACGGGGCTTCTTCGGACATCCTTTTCGCCAGTACCTTCGACCGGCTAAAACTGGACAGGAAACTCCTTGAACCAATGGACACACCTTTGTACGGCTTCGGAGGAAAAAGAATCAACCCTCTGGGAAAAATCTCTCTGCCCGTGTCCTTCGGGGATACGTCAAACCCCAGAACCGAACATATAACCTTCGACGTGGTGGAAATGAACTACCCATACAACGCCATCTTCGGCAGAGGTGTCATCAATACCTTCGATATTGTCATCAGGAATTCATTCTTGGTCATGAAAATGCCCTCGCCGAAGGGAGTCATTACAGTCTTCGGAGACCAGCAAGAAGCCAGGAATATCAAGAAGGGAATAACCCCCGGCCAAAATAATGTGTATGTCGTAAGCGAAGACCCAGGCAAAAAAGAAAAGCACAAGCACTTAGTGCCAGAAAAGTTGCTGGACAAAGAAGAACCTCGCATCACCCACAAGGACGGAACAAGAAGAGTACTGCTCGACGACCTTATCCTAGATCAAGCAGTGATAATAAGCGATCAACTCCCGAAGAACGAAGAAGAAGAACTCATAGAGCTGCTCCGCAAAAACAAAGACGTCTTCGCATGGTCATCAAAAGACCTCCAAGGCGTAAGCAGGCAAACAATTGAGCATAAGCTGGACATTGATCCAAAGATCAAACCGAAGAAGCAAAAGTTAAGAAAAATGTCAGACGACAGAGTAGCAGCTGTAAAAGCCGAAGTCCAAAGACTCCTCGATGCTGGGGTCATCAGAGAAGTCAAGTACCCCACCTGGCTGGCAAATACTGTCCCAGTGAAGAAGAAGAACGGAAAATGGAGAATGTGCGTAGATTTCACCGACTTAAACAAGGCATGCCCAAAAGATGACTTCCCTCTGCCTCGCATCGACAAGATAGTAGACGCCGCAGCGGAAGCCGAGTTACTTTCCCTGCTGGACTGTTTCTCCGGCTATCATCAAATCTTCATGAGAAAAGAAGACGAAGAGAAAACAAGCTTCATCACCCCCTTCGGAACCTTTTGTTTTGTGAGAATGCCCGAAGGGTTGAAGAATGCAGGGCCAACATTCTGCAGAATGACTACCGAAGTATTGCAAGAGATGGAAGGAACAATAGTACTTGTATATGTCGACGACATCGTCGTAAAAAGCGATAAGCGAAGTGATCATATATCTCACCTAGCTCAGACCTTCGCTAAGTTCAGACAAGCAAATCTCAAACTTAACCCAGAAAAATGTGTCTTCGGAGTTTCCAAGGGCAAAGTTCTCGGCTGCCTAGTATCCATCAAGGGTATAGAGGCCAACCCCGACAAGATAGAAGCCATCCTCAACATGAAAGAGCCAGCTTCCATCAAGGACGTACAAAAGCTGACCGGAAGAATTGCAGCGCTCAACAGGTTCATTTCAAGATCAGCCGAAAGGAGCCTCCCTTTCTTTCAAGTGTTAAAAGGCTCCGGAAGATTCGAATGGGGAGAAACTCAAAGAAAAGCTTTCGCTGACCTGAAGAAGTATCTCAAAGAGATGACAGCCTTCGCCAGCCCGAAGGCAAAAGAAACACTGTACTTGTATGTCGCCGCATCCCACAGAGCAGTTAGCGCGGCCCTGGTCCAATCACAAGCAAAGACAAACAACAAAGGAATCGAAGTAAAAATTCAAGTCCCAGTTTATTATGTCTCCGAAGCCCTCTCCGGCTCAAAATTGTTCTATTCAGAGCTCGAAAAGATTGCCTATGCAGTAGTAATGGCTTCAAGAAAGCTGAGGCACTATTTCGAAGCTCATACAATAAAAGTGCTTACAAATCAACCTCTGTCAGAAATGTTTGGCAACAGAGAGGCATCGGGAAGAATCTCCAAATGGGCAGCGGAACTATCTGAACACGTTGTAGACTTCGAAAGCAGAAGCGCCATCAACGGACAAGTGCTTGCCGATTTCATAGCAGATTGGACTGAGCCTAGCTCCTACACCGAGGGCCCAGTCTTTGAGCAGCCATGGCAAATCAGATGTGACGGAGGATGGGGTCACTTAGGGGCTGGGGCTTCGGCTGTCCTTACCTCTCCTTCGGGCATCAAATTGAGATACGCAGTCAGACTTGAATTCAGCAAAGAAACTGACAAGTGCACAAACAACATCGCAGAATACGAAGCAGTATTGCTAGCACTCAGAAAGCTAAGAGCTTTGGGCGTCCTCAACTTCGTAATTTACACCGACTCCAAAGTCATTCAGAGCCACATTGACAAAACCTTCACAGCCCGAGACCCAGAGCTGATCAAGTACCTGGACCTAATTCGAAGCACCGAGAAGCATTTCAGAGGTTTCTCTTGCGTCCACCTTGAACGAAGCGATAATCATGAAGCAGATGCCTTAGCAAGAGCAGCTTCAAGAAAAGAACCCCTGCCGCCAGACGTTTTCTTCGAAACATTGACATCACCTTCGATAAAAACGCCTGAGAAAGAAATCAAACTCGTAAACATCATACAAAGCGAAGACTGGAGATCACCTATAATGGCTTACCTTCGGAATTACTACGAAGCTCTAGATGAAACCGAAGAAAAAAGAATGAAAGCAAGAGCAAGAAACTATGTTATACTCAATGATCAGCTATACAGATCCAGCATCAGCAAACCCCTGTTAAAGTGCATCAGCCGCGAAGAAGGGATCCAAGTGCTCCGCGATATTCATGAAGGAATTTGCGGAGCCCACGGCGGAACAAAATCCATCTGCGCCAAGGCCCTTCGCCAAGGATTCTTTTGGCCCACCGCCTTCACAGATGCCCTGGACCTAGTCAGAAAATGTGAAGCCTGTCAAAAGTTTGCAAGCAAACTCTCCGGTATTTCCCAGCCAACACAAGTAATCCAACCAACATGGCCCCTCCAGAGATGGGGTATCGACATCGTCGGGCCACTACCCGCTGCACAAGGGAACTACACCTTCGCGGTAGTTGCCCTGGAATATTTCACAAAATGGATCGAAGCAAAACCAATCGTCAACATCACAGCGCCAACAATACGCAAATTCTTTTGGCAAAACATAGTGTGCCGCTTTGGGGTACCTCAAGGGATAACAGTGGACAACGGCAAGCAGTTCGACAACTACGAGTTCAAAGAATACTGCCGAAGCATCGGAACAACCGCACATTTCGCCTCTGTGTATCACCCGGAGTCAAATGGAGCTGTCGAAAATGCGAACAAGCAAATCTTCACAGGAGTCAAAAAATGCCTTCTCAATCAGAAGAAAGGAAAATGGGCAGATGAGCTGCCGAAGATAATCTGGTCCCACAACACTTCAGAATCAAGGGCAACAAAATTCTCCCCTTTCAAGCTACTCTTCAGAGACGAAGCTATGACACCTGAAGAAATCAAGTATAAAGGCCCAAGAGCCGAAGCTCATGAGATAAACCCCGAAGACATAGCAATATCGAAAGACATGATGGAAATGGACAGAGTCAGTGCTGTCCAAAATTTAGAAAGCTATCAAGCTGAAACAAAAAAATGGAGAGACCGCAAGGTGGTTAACAAATCCTTCTCACCAGGAGATCTAGTACTCCTCCGGAGCCCAAGAACAGAGGGCAAGGGAAAACTAGAGCCAAAATGGCAAGGACCTTACATCATCATCAAGAGCAACAGGCCCGGAGCCTACCATCTCTGTGATAAGGATGGAAACAAACTCCCGCACCCATGGAATGCGGACAACCTCAAGAGATATTTCGCATAACAAATGTATCAGGGCTTCGCGAAAATATAAGCGAAGTCCTTCTGCTTTTCGCTGTAGCCTATATTTAAATTCTGCAACTAAGGGCTCATACTCTTTTCCTCACAGGGGAACCCCGTCCAGGGGGTGAGGTTTTTAACAAGGTGAGACCCAATGTAACCTCTGCAAATTAACGCAGCTCTTTTCCCCTATCTGTCTCTCAAGCATCACAACTTCGATGCAAACTCCATCGAGAGTTCGCCATATCTCAAGGGCAAAAACGCCCGAAGCGTAAACCTACGCTATCACGCAGAAACGCGTTTCTCTCCGGCTTATCAGGGTAAAGAAATCCTGAGTCATTCCTCAAGCAGGAAAGCTCGCAATCGCTCAGTAAAGCGAGAACATTCTTCGAGAAGAATGAAATGCCCAAGCGGCAAATAAATCATCGACACACAGCAGTGCGCCTCATGACTCCGTGACCCACCATGTACGAAGAATCTAGCTCATCAGAAACAGCTACCTACAACCAAAGCCACACAGTTCCACCATTACTGACTGTACCCACAGTAAGAGCCACCTGACTCTTCGGCACCGCGAAGAGCAACGGCAGCTCCTATATAAACCACACCTTGAGCAAACCAACAAAGCACACCAGCAACATCACAAAATGAGCGACGAAGGTACAACCAGAAAGAACATAGAAAAATACCTACAAGCAATGAAGAACCTGAGGGTATCTGAGAGCTCTTCGCAGCAAAACTAAAGCCAAAACCAGCACCCGCAAAACCAAAACTTAGGGCAAAGGTTAGAAGTTCAACAATACCAACAAGACCCGGAGCCGCCGGAGGTCGTGCCGCCAAACGAAGAGGCGTTACCAGAGTTCATCAGCGTCTCTTCCGGCGAAGAAGAACAAGACCGCCCAAGAAAGAGGTACCTACCAAACAATAGGCAACCTTGGAAACCAGTAAACGCCGGAGTCGCAAGCAGGACCAGGAGCCGCACCCGCAGAGACGAAGTGTAACAGAGCCGAACCACGGTTGTATCAATCAACGCCCCAGATTAATAAAAGAGAGAAGTTTTTCAGAAGCGAAAGTCTTCGCGTTAGCAACCTCGCCCTCGATTGCTAGGGGGGAGGGAAGTTTTTCCGAAGCGAAAGTCTTCGCGTTAGCAACCTCGCCCTCGATTGCTAGGGGGGAGGGAAGTTTTTCCGAAGCGAAAGGTTTCGCGTTAGCAACCTCGCCCTCGATTGCTAGGGAGGAGGGAAGTTTTTCAGAAGCTAAAGGCTTCGCGTTAGCAAACTCGCCCTCGATCGCTAGGGGGGAGGGAAGTTTTTCAGAAGCGAAAGTCTTCGAGTTAGCAACCTCGCCCTCGATTGCTAGGGGGGAGGGAAGTTTTCCAGAAGCTAAAGTCTTCGCGTTAGCAACCTCGCCCTCGATTGCTAGGGGGGAGGGAAGTTTTTCAGAAGCGAAAGTCTTCGAGTTAGCAACCTCGCCCTCGATTGCTAGGGGGGAGGGAAGTTTTTCCGAAGCGAAAGTCTTCGAGTTAGCAACCTCGCCCTCGATTGCTAGGGGGGAGGGAAGTTTTTCAGAAGCTAAAGTCTTCGCGTTAGCAACCTCGCCCTCGATTGCTAGGGGGGAGGGAAGTTTTTCAGAAGCGAAAGTCTTCGAGTTAGCAACCTCGCCCTCGATTGCTAGGGGGGAGGGAAGTTTTTCCGAAGCTAAAGTCTTCGCGTTAGCAACCTCGCCCTCGATCTCTAGGGGGGAGGGAAGTTTTTCAGAAGTGAAAGTCTTCGAGTTAGCAACCTCGCCCTCGATTGCTAGAGGGGAGGGAAGTTTTCCGAAGCTAAATGCGTCGCGTATCAACCTCGCCCTCGATTGCTAGGGGGGAGGCAAGTTTTTCCGAAGCTAAAGGCTTCGCGTATCAACCTGGCCCTCGATTGCTAGGGGGGAGGGAAGTTTTTCCGAAGCGAAAGGTTTCGTGTTAGCAACCTCGCCCTCGAATGCTAGGGGGGAGGGAAGTTTTTCAGATGCGAAAATCCTCGCGTTAGCAACCTCGCCCTCGATTGCTACGGGGGAGGGAAGTTTTTCTGAAGGTTCACAACAAACACAGAAATTATATCTTCGCTAACAACAAACAAACCTAAAGCTCGAAAGCGAAAACAGAAATTCAGAGTTCAAGAAACATCCCAGCTAGCCCATCACCACGGCTATCGTCATACACCCACGGAACGTCATAAATTTCTTCAGACTCCGAAGTCTCGACCTTCGGGATGATCAGCGGGGGCCCCCGAAGCATCCGGCGTCTACCTCTCTGAAATAACTGAGTCACCTTGGCCCGAGCGGCAAAATACTCATTGAAAACGTAACCCCAGAAGCGACCAAGATCGTCATTGCCAATTATCTTCGTAACCAAACGATGGGCGGCGCGCGTAGCACAAATCCTACCGTTTTGATAGCATAAAGGTTCAACGACAGCCCCCTCTGCGGAGACCTGCACACAGTATTACGTCTTTAAATTACAGACCAAGTTACAAAACAAAAACAAAACCCAGTAGCCCCGAGGATCTAAGCATCTTCGCTTGCAGCAACCTTCGCGACAGGCTCCGACGGGGTAGCAGATCGAGGAGCAACAGAAGAAGCTTCAGCAACGGCAGCACTCTTCGCCTTCTTCGCCTTCCCCTGCTCGTCAGCCGAAGATGGATTTGAAGACGAAGCGGGACCTCCAACCTCTTTCCTTTTCTTCTCCTTGGCCTGCGAAGGATCGATGGTTACCAAACTCAATAAAAACTCCGGAAGAAAAAATCAAAAACGTTCGAAGCCCTTACCTCCTGCGCGCGAGAAACAGCGCTAGCACTGGCGGCCGCGGAGCCGTGCTTGTTCCAATAAAACCTCCAAAAGCGCTTCGCAACAATGCTAACGCCCTTGTCCGAGGTATTAGGATCAGCACCCTCTATAGCTTCGCAAGGGAAGGTGGAGAAGCCAAGTTCATGGAAATCGCCAACCTTCCTCTTCGCTAGAATGTCCAGAAGCGCGTAGAGACAGGTCTTCGCCCCGTGATCACACATGTTCGTCACCAAGCTGGGCACAGACTGCAGCTCTCTCTCGACCCAAGTCAAAAAGGAATCGAGGGTCAGATCGTCTCCGGCGGGAAGAGGGCGAGGCTGGCGGCCGAAACGAGCAAGTAGCTCCGAATAAGACCGAAACAAAGCCGAAGCCTTCGACCTTAGCCGTTCGGTCTCCGCCCTCATGGTCTCCTCCAGAGCAGCCTTTCGGTCCTCCACTTTCTCCAGCGCCACCGCGTGTTTCCTTTCGGAATCCTTCTTATAGGCGGCGAAGGAGTCAGTTTTCTCTTGGAGATCCTTCTTCAGGCGAGCGATCTCCTCTTCGAAGCTAGCTTCCTTCGCTTCCCAGCAGCTTTTCTCCTCGCGAAGCGCGACGAGCTCGGGGGGGACACCTCCGAAGCCCACTTCAGTCTCCAACTTCTTCCGAAGTACCTGAGACGCCTGCGTAATCTGACAAACAAGCGAAGTGTTAACAAAGACCAAAAAGTCAACAATACAAACGAAGAAAAACCCTCCAATCCAATTACCATTTGGCCTTGCCGGAGCAGTAAGTCGGCGAGGTTAGGAGCGGAATTCGCCTCCAGCGTGGCCCGAAGCTCTACGCAACACAATTAAAGCGTGAGAACAAAAAATATATATAAAAGAGCAAAGCGAAGAAAACTAAGGCCATAAGTCTAAGGACCTTCGGGATTGTATTCCCTCAAGCCACTCATCACCGCCAGCGAAACACCGAGAGAGCTAGCATCCTTCGTGGTCCCGTACGAGCTCCCCGCGTCGGAGCTTGAGTCAGAATCGCCGCCTGAAGACGACGAACCATCAGAACTCTCCGAAGCACTGGAGCTCCCAGTATCTCCAGACCGTTCTACGCTGGTCGAGCCCAATACATCGTCCCCAATCATGTCCACGGCGCTCCGACCCGGCTTCGTGCCCTGCATCTCCTCAACATCTACACGAAGACTGCTGGCGCCATCCAACAATTCTTCGGTATCAGACAACTCAATCACGGGAACCCCGTCCCGGCCTTCGGAAAGCGCCTCCAAGCCAGGAGAAGCAGGCGCACTCCCTGAAACAACCAACCTGGCACCACCAGCCACAGACTCATCTTCACCTCGGGAACCCGAAGCAAATTCCGTCTGTCCCGAAGCCAAGCGGGAACCCGACCCGCCTCGAACTTCACCCGAGATTCCGGAGCTTTTCGAACCTCGAGACACGACCCTCTTGCGCTTCCGGCGCTCGGCCAGCACAGTGCTTGTCGTAGCGACAGCACTTGTCTTCTGCGGACGAGAAGCCGCTCTAGCCCGACCTCGTCCAGCACCCGAGCCCGAAGACCCAGCGCCGCCGGCGGGAGCTTCGGCTTTCTTCTCCCAGCCCCTCATCTTGATATAAGATGTCATCGTAATCTCGGGCGTCTCCCCTTTCTTGAGCCGCTTTCTGCCTAAGGGCACGGCGTGGTTACCATAGCTGATCTTCAGCGAATCGAAGATTCGATTGATACGGCGCTTCAGGATCATACCGTTTTCCACGTCATACGCTTCGGCAGCACTGAACGGATCGCAGAGCAGATTAGCGCACTCTTCGACCATCTCAACAAACTGTAATGGCCGAAGACCTTCGGGCCTTTTCAGCCCATTAAACTTCGGGCGGCGGTAAGTGAACTTGCGCTCCTCGAGCTTGATTTTCTCGGTGCCATCCGGTTTCCAGCCACCCTCCACAGGCCAAACGCCAGCAACAATAAACTCCTCCACAACAGTACGGCCACTGATGACCTTGCAGGCTTTCTTGAAAGCATCACAACAAGGCTGGAAGGTCTTGCCGCGGCCGGTGAAAGCAGGAGAGAAAATGGGCTCCGCAGGAACCAGCGAACTGGCTAGTGGGTAGCACGAAGACCCATCATCATTCTCCCCTTCGGGCACCTCAGCGTAGAACCAGTAGTCAACCCAATCATTGTCCCAGCGATTCCTTGAAGCGGTAATCAAAGCAACCTTCTCAAGCTTCGACTTCTTACTGAAGTTTCGCGGTTCGAAAGTGCAGACACCATACTGAAGAAGCAGGACATCGTTGTCATAGTACACCTTCTTGTTCTGCAAATGACAACTTAAGAAGCGCAAAAAGGCTTCGTAATTCACCTTCGCATTGAATGTTCTCACGGCCCAGATGAACTTCGACAGTTGCACGAAGGCATTGGGCGTCAAGTGATGTAGCTGAATGCCGTACGCCGTAAGCACTCGCTGGAGGATGAAGAGGGCAGGAAGCCGAAGCCCGGCCTCGAAATAATCCCGAAACACAACCGCCTCATTAGCCTTGGGCTGCGGAATTTCCTCATCGCCTGGACAGCATGCCCTTCCAGCCTCGAAGTATCCCCTCTCAACATACATAGCCAGCTCGGCTTCGCCAACCCGGGAGCGGTTCAAGCGATAGGTCTTGTCAATAACTACAGGTGTCCGAATCCGGGCGTCAGAAACCTTCGAAGAATGACCATAACCGGAAGTACCCTCCCCCTCTGCAGCCGAAGATCCAGCATCAACGCCGGCCTTAAAGCGTTTTCTCCCGAAGTCCCCAGCATAAGCACTCTCGATATAAATCTCATAATCCCTATTAGCCTCAAAATTCTTACCTTTAACCGGAACCGAGGCCTCCGCGTCGTCTGCCGAGAGCTTTTCAACCGGAACGTCTTCCGGAGCTTTGTGGCCTCCGGACCCGCCACCAGCGACAGCTTCCGGGACTTCGGGCTCGCGCCTACCGGAGACATCCTCCGGATCACGAGCACCAATCTCGCCCTGGGGCAACGAGTCCAGCAGCTCCACTGAACCGTCACCATCAATGGACATCGCCCCCTCCTGGCTGAAAGTCGCCTCTTCGCCAGACATCGCCGGCTCTTCGACGATGAGAGCAGCGGTCTGCTTCGTCCTAGCCATCAGAAGCACCTGAAAGTTGTACGAAGAAAAATTTTACAACGAGAATCATCGCGCATCCATTCAAAAACCCGAAGAGCGATCAGCCACAAACCTTAAGAAGATTGCGAAGATTGGAAGGAAGTAGCGTCGAAAATCGAAGCCGCGAAAACAACAGCGAAAACCCGAAGATCGCAAAGGAAATGAGGTGAGCGCAGAAAATGACCGTCCCCCTCCCCTCCTTATATAGGGGGGTAAAAACCGAGCAGTTAATGCGCCCTCGAAAACCGCGAGTGCGGATAAGATCAACGTTTTTACCGCGTTCTCGACCTCCGGACAACACGAAATCATCTTCGGGCTATACAGCCAGCATCAACCCCAATGAGCGAGGGAAGTTTTTCCGGGATCGGCTCCGGCCACATCCGATTGTTCTTCGAGGGTTCGGCTCATCGGCGTTGAACCTCGCCCACGAGGGGCTACTGTTGGGGATCCGCGGAGCAGGACTCGATCCCGGACAGCCCTCTTTGTGCCCGAAGGGTTTAACCAGGCTAACCAAGTTACCCTCCGTGTGTCGTTTGTATTTCCTTCCGCAGGGATTGATGCTGGGCGCGAACGGCGTACCAAGCGCCCGAAGGGTCTCCGGCGTCCGAAGGCTCAAGACTTCGGACGAGGCTCGGAGGGGCGCCTCGCGCACGCCCGAAGATCCGCGGGACCTGCTGCAGGGCGCGAAGGGCGGATCCATTGTCCGAAGGGTCGCTGCCGCGGGAAGGCTGTGGACTTCGGACGAGGCTCGGCTGGGTGCCTCGTGTACGCCCGAAGACCTGCGGGTGGGCCCGGAGGACAAGTGCGTCAGCAGCTAGGGTTTCTGGTGTACCCTCGACAGGAAGATGGCAAAAGACTATTATGCCCTCCGGACATTTTTTTACCGAATATCCTGTACACTATTCTCCGTGATCAGGGGTAGTTTAGGCATCGATTTGTAATTCCTGATCACGGTATAAATACCCCCTCCCGTGCAATGGAGAGGGGGTCGACTCTCTGTGATGTAACATGATTACGAATGCAATAGCCTAGGCTTCGTGTTGCGCAGAGTCCCTTCGAAGCACGCGAAGCCACTTCTCTCTCTTTCACGCTTCTTCTCCGTGCTTCACCCGGTGCTGGGCTTTCTTTACGAAGAATCCCAACACTAATTTTCTGAGCCCCCTAATTTTCTTTCAAAACATGACTTGCTCTCCAATTTACTGTTGGACATATATTAAAATATAATACCGATAGGAAATTTCTATTAGCACAGTTTCAGCAGTACATAAGTTGTATTGCAACCCACAGCCACTCACTAAGTGATACGGCAGGCTGACACATCTATCACCTGGTTTTCCTAACTAGAGAAGAATTATATTCATGCCAGAAACTAACTGAACATGACGCATCTGGACATGAATCAACGCATCTGTACGGCAACTCAGAGGCCCAACATGAACAAGGGCTACTGACTAAGCAATCGGGGTCCCCTCAATAATAATAAAAAAGACTACGTAATCGGGGTGGAACAAATCTAGTTCCAAAGATACTAATTCCGGCTGCAGCCAAGAGAGGAGGAGAAGAAGATGGGGAGGAGCGACCTTGAAGGCCATATTGTTCTCGCCCTTCATCTTCTCGTTGAGAAGGATCTCGACGTCCTCCCTGCCGGCGAAGATCATGGGCTCCTCCGCGGGCGGCGCCGGTGCGGAGGCGCTTGCCGGCGTGCTCGTTCTCCTTGTGGTGGAGTGACCCTGCACGGGCACCATGGGCAGATCGAGAGAGAGAGAGAGAGAGAGAGAGAGAGAGAGAGATTACCTGCAGCGGGGACTTGGATGACGAGGAGGAAGTGGGGGACCATGGTGCTGGAGCTCGCCGCTGCCGGATCCGGCCATCTCCTTCCTAGATGCGGCCACCGCTGACCGGGACGGCGACGGCGGCGACCCACAGCCATGGCACGCGTCGTCCGATGCCATCCAGGCCGAGCGCTGCAGCCACAGGTGCGCTGCAAACGCTGCTGCCCCGCCGCCGGGGCCACGAACACCGCCAGATCTGAGAGAGAGAGAGAGAGAGAGAGAGAGAGAGAGAGAGAGAGAGAGAGAGAGAGAGGCGGGCGGGTGGCGGTTCCGAGGAGGAACATGTGCGCCGCATCAGGGGCGAGAGGTCGCCGTACTACTGGTCGTCGACTCGTCGGCCATGGCAGAGGGGCGGCTAGGGTTCGGGCGAGCACAGAGGTAGTTGGGAGCGAATGGATAAGGTGAGAGCTGGGAGCGAGCAAATGGACACGGGATGAGAGTGGGGAGATTGAGAGGCAGGCCCGAGACCGGCGCGCTCCTGAATCGAAGTTAAGAAAAATTTCGGGTCTGGGACTTCGTTCACCAGACGCGTTTTCTCCCCACGCGTCTGGCATCCACGAGCCTGATTGTTGAAGACGCGTTTGGTTAGGCTGCGTCTGCTAGTTGGCTACATTGGAGACGCGTTTTGCTGAGACAAATAAGTTGGAGACGCGTTTTGCTAATGCACGTCTGCAATATTTTATTGCAGACGCGTTTTGAATACACGTCTCCAAGTAGCAGTGTCTTATTTTTGCTATTCTTACATAGTGGTAGGTGACGGTACTGTAGTCGCTGGCCTGCTTGACCCGGAGCAGCCATGGCCGTCACGTACAGGGCCAGCTGCGCAACGCGCAGCAGCGACTCCATGGGCCGCACTCGCGCAGTGGCGCAGGTGCCGCCTCCACCGGCCGCCGCCTGTTTCTCCTCCATCATCTTGGACATCCCTATCTCCCTCGATCTCAGGAAAAACCTAGTCAAGGAGGAAGAAGATCCACGAGCACGACAACATCGCCGTCCTGGGCCGAGAAGCGGCTGCGGATCTCGCCTCCGCGGACGGCATCATTTGGTTGCATCGGTGAATGTTCGGCGGTCGGGGGACACCGGATGCGCCGTCATGATGCACCGGCGGATCTCTCCACCAGAGACACCATCGCCGGGTCGCGCCGCCGGATCTCAACTCTCTCCCAGTGCTGCTGGATCTCGACTCCCTTGAGCAGAACACATCGCTGCCTATCCCCATCAATCCGACTCAATGCAGCAGACGAGCGAGACCCCGCCGTCGCCATCCTAACCTCTGGCCGGGTTGTTCCGGCAGATAGCTCCGGCGACGGCCGGGTGCGGGGAAGGAGGTGGAGTTTCTGGCGGCGGCGATGGGATCGCCTCCCGAGCCGCCCGATGCGGACGACGCGGGGGCCTACAAGAAAACACTCTTCATTCTACAAGCGCCAAATGGCTGTTCTAATTCTTTGATACGGCTGTCGCATCAGCATTTCAAAGTTATTCTATCATAGTCTGATTCCTATATAAACTGTGCCGCAAAATGTTGCAGAATCAGTAATCTTGAACTCGGATATATGTAGCCCGTTGGGAGCTGCCACGCTTCGGAACTTTGATATTATATTGGTTCCTTCTTCCTCCAATCTGCAGGAGGATTGATGCTGAGACGACGTCATCAGCAAATTGCTTGGCAGGTTTCTTAACTATATCAAGGACTTACTATGAGAAACAGACCTGTATCGCTTGAGGAAATAGTGAAGGAAAGTTGAAATTTCAACTGTTCCAACACTATAACAAAAAAGCCTTGTACAGACGGGCCAAAAACACCTGTACCGGCGGTCTTGACTGCCCGCCGCTGAGCTTCCGTAGTTACAAAGTGGCGGTGTGTAGCGACGGCCCCCGAGAACCGCCGCTATAGTCACGTTTGTTGCGGCGGGCAACTGAGTCACCCGTCGCTACTACCGATTTTCCAAAATAAAAAAAAAATCTCTCCACGCCGCCGTTGTTGTCGCTGCTGCACTCGAGAACCGTCGGACTCGTTGCGGCTGCCACCGTCCGGGGAGGGCACTGGTTGATGACGAGGGCGGTGGACAGCTTGGCCCCGACGAGGAGGAAGCGGCCGTGCTTGGTGGTGAGATCCTGCCGCCTTGCCGTCGAGATCCGCCGCCACTCGGACGTCGAGGAAGCCGTGCCGTAGAGGTCGGCCGCCACTCGCCGTCAAGGTTCCCTGCAGTCGTGCCGTCGTGTTCCGCTGCCGCTTGCCGTCGAGGAAGTTGTGCCGTCGAGGAGCCCCTGCACGGATCTGAACCTGATGGCCCAAATACACGATGGATCTGCACACATGTAACAAATCTCACACGAATCTCACACCTGCAGGAAAAAAATCGCACAAATACAAGCATGAATTGCACACGAATCACACACCTGCAAAGGACGAATCGATGGATCCACGCCGGCTAAGACGAATCACGAACGGAGGAGGTCGGATCCACACCGGCTGAAAACAAATCACAAATATGAACGCCGTCTGAGAACAAATCACGAATGAACGGAGGAGGATGAGGAGGAGAGGGGAAGAGAACCTGGAGGGCGGCGCGTGAGGAGCAAGAGACGGAACCGCCGTGCCGCGCCGCATCGCGCCGAGGCCGCCGCAGCCACGCCTCGGAGCCGCCGGCGCAGGTGCGACCCGCCCGGAGACGCCGCGCCTCGTCGGCCAGGATCCAGAGGAAGAAGAGGAAGGAAAGGAGTCGGGTCGGAGAGAGGAGTGAGTGAAAGGGAGGAGTTTCGTGGGCCGGCTTTATGTTTTTTTTTCTGCGGCGGGTGAAGAGATGGGCCGCCGCTACAGACGCTGCTAAGTAGTAGAGGCGGCCCATGAAGTGAACCGTCGCTATAGAGGAGTTGTAGGGGCGGTTGGCTTCTCGGGCCGCCGCTACAGAGGTCCAGTAGCGACGGGTTATGTTTTTTTGTCCCCCACAGACCTGTAGAGGTGGTTTTCTTTCGTGTCCGTCTCTATTATGTTTTGGCCTGTGTTGCTACAGACCCTTTTTGTTATAGTGCAACTTCCTTCCCAGGGCACATACGGGCATCGTCTGCAAACAACATGAAGTATGGATGCGATTCCAGATTCTTCTCCTATTGTCACTGGTAATACTTGTTTCCTGTATTTCTTACCAGCCATCTCCAAGGGTTGAAAACCATGGGTCTGGGACTCTGGGTACAAAAATGGATCATAATTTATTTCACTTGTCTATATGTAAATTCTCCAACCCTTTGGAATAACATTAGAACGGCAGCTAATCTTAGGCTCTCTCGTAAATGACCTGCATAGTAGAAGAATCAGTGAGTAAATCATGCTCATATTACAGTTGTACTGAGACTGCTTTTTGGGTCTATCTCCTGACTTACAGCTCTGGTGAAGGTCATTGACTTATAATCGTTCCAGTCAAGGGCATCCTCAGGTGCTTTTCCCTTCCTGATGTCAACTTGTTCTTTCTGCAAAAGACACCAGATCATTGGTAAACTCTACAATCACAGGAGATTATTTGTTGTGGAATTGAACTTTGATGCAGAGTACACATACCCTGATTTGTTCAAGAGCTTTTTGATCATCCGACAGATATTTAACCGCCCTCATCATAGTCATTGACACGGTTTCATATCCAGAGTATATGAGGGTGATGAGCAAGTCAATGATCCGCTCATCGCTGAGCTTTTCCCTGGTTCCCTCATTCCCGCTCAGGAGCGCATCCAGTATGTCATCATTGCACCCAGAGGACCTCCGATCGGTGACCATGGCAACAAGCTTCTTCCTTGCCTGGATGACAAGAATGCGTTTGTTAGAGCATGTGCTAAGCTGAACTTTCTGAAGGTAGGCAAGCCAGAAACAGTACCTGGAGCCCTTTGTTGTAGTTGGTTCGTGGAATGTTGATGGGCAGGGAGAATGTGCCAAGTACAAGGGTGTAACGCTCTGTCTCGAGGGCATCAGAAAGTGGGCCAGCACAGATGCCAGCAATCTGCCTGAGTGCAGAGAGTAAAGCCATCTGAAAGGGCAAAAAAATACAAATAAGATCCTGCCATTACTCACCCGAATGATTTTTTGCATTGAGACATATGGTGGTCATGATGGTGCAAATTCACTTTGGAATGTGTAGGGAAATGCTTTCCTTTGCCCGACCCCGTCTGCCCTTTTTTCTGCTGGTAAAGGGGGCAAAGGGCTCATAATTTTTTTTTCATAATCCAGCAGTACAGGTTCTAGAAAACCAAAGATTCCCCTTTTGGTTGAAGAAAGGAAAAGGAGGATCTCCCCCCTTCTCCCTCTTTTACTCCTAAATTTATTTTCCAGTACGCTGCATCATTCTGTTACGCCATGCCTCATTGGAGTCCAAGTGAAAAGAAATCTGTACTTGCTGCTATAAAAAGCACAAGAGGCCTATAGCGACAGTTCAAAACGGCCTGTAGCGACGGACCAGCCAAACCGCCGCTACGCTACTGTCGCTAGAAATCAGTAGCCTGTAGCGGTGGTTCAAAATAACCGCCGCTACGAATCTATTTGTAGCGACGGTTGCCGCTCAACCGTCGCTACAAATCTAGGTTATTTTGAACCGCCGCTACAAATAGATTTGTAGCGACGGTTGCTGCCGTCAACCGCCTCTACAAATTGATTTGTAGCGGCGGTTGATAGCAGTAACCGCCCCTACAAATTGATTTGTAGCGGCGGTTACTGCTATCAACCGCACACTACATTGTCGACAGAAAAAAAATAAAATTTGTTTTTAAATACACATTCCAAAATACACAGATAGCACAACAGTAACATATAACTCCAGAATACACAGAAATCACATTCCAGAATACACAGAATTGCCAACATCATTCATACACCAAATTGTCAACAAAATACATCCATACAACTATATACATCCCTAAGTCATCTATGCTTAGGCTCCTTCTGATGCGGGGTGCTTGACCGATCTTCTCTTCGTAGGATCTAAGGATAACTTAACCCGTGCAACCTGACGAACCGATGGCTCCAATAGCTGTCAAATGATTTCGCCCAACCACACGATTTGGTCGATGCCCAACTTGAACCATGCAAAGGTATAGGCAATGCCCTTGCAAATCACAAGGAAACACAGGAACAAGTGGTAGAGAAAATTCCCAATCCTTAAGAGGGCAGCAATGGCACAACCCTAAGGACAAGAGCACTTGGCTTCTCTATTTTCTTTATCTTAAATTCGTGGTTAGGGTTTCCACCAGGAGTACAAGTGCTATTTATACTAGGAACATCCCTCCTAGTTGGGCTGAAATGGTTCTAGCCAGGCCCAGTTTGACAAAACATGGGCCTGAGACAGTGTTCACTAAAACTGGCATAATACTCTTCACATATCTCTAAATGATGCACGGTTTGATGCATTGGAAAGTAGACTTCAAGACTCTTCCAGGAGTGTATGACACTCTTACCCAAACTTGGTTAATTGGTACAGTTCTTGGCTTGAACATTGGACACATAATCTGAATGTCTCAGAAACATGTCTCACCAAAACAGAGATAACTCCAACCTCGTAGCTCCAATGAAGGCGCCGTTTGTTGCATGTAAAAGTAGCCTTCTCAATCTATCCATACCTATATAACACATGGGTTGGAGCATCAGAATCCGATCATCATCTGAATGTCTTAAGAAACAACTCTCACCAAAATGGGCATATCTATTTGCATGCAACTCCAATGGATGTACCGTTTGTTGAATATGAAAGTAGACTTCAGGAGCTTTCCATTCATATATTACACTAGAGCTGGAGCCTCCCAGATTGGTACAGAATGTGTCATGAATTTGGAGGTCGGAAACTGCACATCATCACACATCGACTCCAACTTGGTCCCATTGTTTTTCTATTGGCTGATCCATCCTTGAACTGTGCTTCAAATCTGAGAACAAGCAATGCACCTCCCTTAGGTAGTAAACAATTCTTAGTAAATGTTTGTTCATAATCTTTAAGGAATAGATTCACCTTTTGTCGTTGTCGTTGGACAATGGACCAAATTAATGATCCCTTGTAGACAACACTGTTTGGTTCAATGTTATAAGGTCCATGGCCTTGCTCAGCACACACCATTAGAAGGTTTTGAGAGATGTCCTCATCATCCTCCCCTTCTTCAAAAGGAGTCGACATCGACTCTGTTTCTTCGTGACCAAAGAAAAGAGACAACTCAACAATGTGGAACACCATTGGAGGGTCAAGTGAGATGTCCTCATCATCCTCCCCTCCATGAAAAGGAGTCGTCCTCGACTCTGTTTCTTCAGGACCAAACAAGTGAAACAAAGCAAGTAAAGGAGACAAATCTACAATGTTGGATGTGTTGCTGATTGCAAGATCATGCTCCCAAATCTCAATCATGCTAGCATTGCAATTTCTCGCTGTGAGGACTTTGAATGTTTCATCTCCTCGAGACAGCAACTCTGACTCTCGCTTCTCACGGAATTTCTCCTTTTGCTGATGCATGCAAACAAAATCTTCAGGCTCAAGGATCAACTTCTTGTATTTCTTGATTTTTCCATGCAACATCATGGACAACATGAGGTTGATCAACACTTCTATTTTCCCACCAGATTGAGGACAGCAAGTCATTGAACATGGCAACATTGAACTAAGCTTATAACTCTTGAATTTTACATCATGATCAGAAATGATGAGACTTGGCACACCACATGGCATCATGATTTTCCTGAAAGACATGTTAGCTACATGCGACACATCGTCTCTGTTATGATAGAGAAATATTGATGCAATTTTCAAAAGATTCACAACTGAATTCTTTCCATTAGGAATCCCCACAAAAAGATGCATACATATGTCCTTCCAAGATGCGATCCATAAAGGAAATGGGGTGTACAAACCAAGAAAGTTCAATTTCCACTTAGCCTTATGATAAATGGTACATCGCTGCACCAATCAATCAACATTATGCCTCACCTTAGGCCAATGGAATGGATCTCTCAGCAGCAAGTACGTTATTTTTCTTCCATGGTGACCCATCAATCCTCCCACATATGATTCCTGCAATAAGATAAGAGACATGGACGATTCTAGGACACGCAACTTGTTAGCATAGAACAAGTTCTCATCATTCACATGATACTTGTCCCAACATTGCTCACTTTGACATGTTAAGTATGGAGCTACAAAATCAGGATAAGAAACATAGAACTCCACATTTTTCTCAGCCTTAAGGTTTCTAATCAAGGATTCAACATGCCCTTCAAAGGTGTGGCCATAAAAGATAAAGTTATCAAAATAATATACCACAAAATTCTGAAATGAAGGTATTAAATAATGATTCATCATGAGCATTGAAGTACTTGGTGTGTTAAAAGAGCTCAAATCAGTCCCATAATCAAGACATGTCATCCATACACAAGCTTCCTTATGAACAAGAGACATAGAAACAAAAGGGATAAAGTTTGCACATACATACCCTTTGTCAACTAGATCTCGCATTTGTTGCTGAAATTCTCTTGTTGCTGTCAGATTGGTGTGGCAAGGTGACCATCTTGGAAAAGCTACACTCGAGTTAGGGTCACCTTGATGTTTAATGCAGCAAGTCGGAGGTAGGCCAGCAGGCATCTCCTCCAAAAATATATCAGCCAAGTCCTGAAACACATGAGAGACAACACTAGAAAGAGTGGATACATTGTTTATCAAAAGCATTGCATTCTTGTACAGCAGCACAAGATGCATCATGTGGGGATTGCCTCTCATTTCTCTCATTTCAGATTTGGTGGCTATAATTATCATGTTTTTCTTCTCAAGCTCTCTTTTTTCACTCATATTTGGCTTGTGGCACCCACTCACTGATTTGTGGACAGCATTGGTGCTTTTATTTTCTCTCTCGCTATCACTCATTTTTCTTTGCATGTTGGCTACTACGATTTGAGTGGGAATCAAGGGCAGCAACTCATCTTCATTCCTCAGCCACTTCAAAGCATAGGTGTTGCCATAATCTTCATGTATAGCACCATCAAATTTCCATGATCTCCCCAAAGGCAAAGGGCAACTCATCATTGACATATAATCACATTTGGTGTGGGTGCCCCACATATTGAAAATGTCCTTTCTCAAATGTTGCACCTTGACATAACCATGATCACTAGAACATTGGACAATGAAAGCATCATGGTGTTTCAACATGTCTTCATTAGGTTCATCACACATTTTCATGTGGTCAAGAAGATTGCAGCCACTACCATCAATTGTATGCTCCATTAACTTGTCATTCAAATTGATCTTGGGCTGAAGTAAGCTGAACCATGGAGCTTGTTCATCACCCTTGATCTGAACACTTGATGCTTTGGCGACCACAATGGTGTTGCCGGGATCAAAAGGAAAGGTCTCATAGTCACAATCTTCACCTTCTTGTGCATCATCAAATATGCTCACAATTTCAGCCGAAAGGTTGCACTCATCATGACAAGCTGAATCATATTCATTACCTTCAGTTTCAATCACTAAAAGCTTGTTGTCACATTCCTTCAAAGCATGACTATGTTCCAAAGAGTCAAAACATTGATGGCTACAAGCCTTTGAGGTGGAAACTTCTGAATTTTTCATTGTGGTGGCTGATCTGTTGGAATTCTCCTCACATGGTGATGAAATTTCCTTCATGGCAGCGAGAGGTTGAGCATTAGACTTGGAATTTTGGCTAGCTGAAAATAAACCTCTTCCTAAATAAAACATCACACCTTTTGAAGCATTTGGCTGAGCATGTGACTTGGACTTGTGGTCAGCTGAAAATAGACTTCGTCCCAAGTCAAACATCACTTCTTTTGAGACATTAGGCTGAGCATTTGTTGTTTCGTCTTCACTTGCTGCAAAAAGGCATCTTCCCACATCAAACTTCACATCTTGGGAAGCATTGGGTGCTGACCGTGAGCTGAAAATGGGAGTATTGATTGTTGGAGCTCCAGCTTGTATTGATGTTTTAATCATGTGTGCAGCAGCACTTTCATTTGCATAACCTCTAGCACGGTCATGGACAACACCATCATCACCATTTTCAAACCTTGCTCCATGTAAATGAGTAGCATGGGCAGCAGTCTCCTTAGCCATACCATAAAGACTTTCTCCATGCAGATCACCTCTCAATGCCTTCACAATATTTTCAGCAATGTTAGTCTGAACATTGGTCATGTTGGCATCGAATTAAGCCTTGAAATCTTGCATCAATTGTTGCACTTGAACTTCCGTGACATAATATGGTTGTTCCATCACATCACCTGCCATGGTTAGTGAGAAAAAGAGTTTAATTCCAAATATGCGTTTTTTGAAAATCACTCATTCTCACCTTCTCTTAGCACTGAAGTTCTTATGCGTCCTTGCTGAAATGCGAGCTACAAATACCTTGGTGGTGGTAGATACAACAAAGTGATAGATCAAGTGAAATCAAAGTCACAGTGCATCCTAAACATAGGCTTATTTGTGGAGCTTGGAAGGTTATGAATGTGGTATGAAACTGAAACTTCAAGCTATTGTAAAGTTAAGTAAAAATCCAACCAAGATAACAAAGCCTAGTTGCTGAACTGAAATCAAAGGAATATGAAGATAAAATTTAGCAACTCACATGTACAAAGATAGTGGAACTCAATGCAGCCAAAGGAGATGAGCTAACTGAAAATTTAAGTGAAGAACAAAGCTCAATGCTGCACAAGTATTGGAGAGACGCTAGCTAATTGCTCACTGTAACGTCCCGCCTCCTCGAGGCCGGGCCTGCACGCCTGGCAGCTCTCTAGGACGTCAAGACTGACCCCACAGACCAACACCAGTCTTTTCTGCGCACTTTGTCCTATTGGAGAGACGCTAGCTAATTGCTCACTGTAACGTCCCGCCTCCTCGAGGCCGGGCCCGCACGCCTGGCAGCTCTCTAGGACGTCAAGACTGACCCCACAGACCAACATCAGTCTTTTCTGCGCACTTTGTCCTCACTCGTGCGCACCCGGGAAAGACTTCCCGGTCGGTCACCCATCGCTCCAGGCCAAGCACGCTTAACCTCGGAGTTCTTTCGAGATGAGCTTCCGGAAAAGAAGTTGCAACTTGTTGATATGAGTATTCTATCAATCCTATTAAGCCTTGGGCCGGGATGTCACACTCACGAGATGGAATGGGCTGCAAGATTTGCATAAATAAGAGATATATGTGAATAAGAAGCAAATCCAATCAATGTGGTGATCTCAGCACTAAAATGTTTTGTTTCTTTTCTTCTTCTTTTTTTTTGTCCTTTCTTCTTTTGCCTTCTTTTTTTTTGACTCTTTTGCTACTGAGATCAGCACATCAGATCGTATAACATTGAAGTATTGATGTTTGAGCTAACTTTCAATTTCAGTAAAGTGCAAAGCCCACGAGCAACAACCTATAGCTAGTCTCAATAGGTTCAAAGTTTATACAAAGGATGAATTTAGGCTAACTATTGAATATATGATAGAGTTCAACTCAATTCTTGTGGAAGAATTCAGATATACATAAAACAGAGACTTGCACAAAGGTTTCAATTATATGAAATTGCAAACAACAGTGATACTGAATATTTTCGTGGGAATCTCTGAATACTACTTTAAGATCGCAACCTTAGCCTAGATTATTCTGATAGGCCATCAAGTAAGCTTTCCAACGAGCACAAGAACACCCGAAACGGAGTTGAAATGATAAAGTTATGCTTGTTTTGGTGTACCCTGCTCAAACTGCAGATCTGAGCGGAAAATAACTTCGAGATGAAACTTGAATTGACCACGAACACAAAAACGACAGGGGAAGCAGAAAGGGATGGGGAAAACAAAGGGAAAACACAAATATTGATGAGGAACAAAGGGGAAATACAAATCAGAGGCGGAATACGAAGTGAAACACACAGATCCAGCAACCAAACTTGATCTATTGGACTGGAACTTAACCAAACTCACTGAAATTTCAGATCGGGTTATCGGTAGTGAAAATTTTTGGGTTTTTCAGTTTAGGAAAGTCAACAAACAAGGATAACTGGGGGTAAAGATCCTACTGAGGAAACCGTAACTCTGAATACCAAGATGAAGCGGGGTGCTTGCCCGATCTTCTCGTCGTAGGATCTGAGGATAACTTGACCCGTGCAACCTGACGAACCGATGGCACCAACAGCTGCTAGACAACCACCTGTGACAAATGATTTCGCCCAACCACATGATTTGGTCGATGCCTAACCTGAACCATGCAAAGGTATAGGCAATGCTCTTGCAAATCACAAAGAAACACATGAACAAGTGGTAGAGAAAACTCCCAATCCTTAAGGGGGCAGCAATGGCACAACCCTAAGGATAAGAGCACTTGGCTTTTCTATTTTCTTTATCTTAAATTCGTGGTTAGGGTTTCCACCAGGAGTACAAGTGCTATTTATACTAGGAACATCCCTCCTAGTTGGGCTAAAATGGTTCTAGCCAGGCCCAGTTTGACAAAACATGGGCCTGAGACAGTGTTCACTAAAACTGGCATAATACTCTTCACATATCTCCAAATGATGCACGGTTTGATGCATTGGAAAGTAGACTTCAA
The DNA here is from genome assembly GCA_007726485.1 of Eragrostis curvula. NCBI lineage: Eukaryota > Viridiplantae > Streptophyta > Magnoliopsida > Poales > Poaceae > Eragrostis > Eragrostis curvula. The sequence continues at coordinate 17,579,956 of CM017444.1, forward strand.
GACTCTTCCAGGAGTGTATGACACTCTTACCCAAACTTGGTTGATTGGTACAGTTCTTGGCTTGAACATTGGACACATAATCTGGATGTCTCAGAAACATGTCTCACCAAAACAGAGATAACTCCAACCTCGTAGCTCCAATGAAGGCGCCGTTTGTTGCATGTAAAAGTAGCCTTCTCAATCTTTCCATACCTATATAACACATGGGTTGGAGCCTCTCAGAGTTGTACAGAATTCATTGTGAACTTGAAGGTCAGAAGGTGGCGAGTGGTGATGGCGTGCAGATGCCTCGACCACAGCTGGAGGAGGCGCTCAAGTGCCCGCGTTGTGACTCCAACAACACGAAATTCTGCTACTACAACAACTACAACATGTCACAGCCTCGCTACTTCTGCAAGGCATGTCGTCGCTACTGGACCCAAGGTGGCACCCTCCGCAATGTACCAATCGGCGGTGGGAGCTGCAAGAACAAGCGTTCTTATTCGTTGCCGCGACATAACCCTCCAGCTCCAACACCATTAGAAGGGTGATCAACAACAACATGCCTACACTGTCGGCATTGACGAGCTTCCCCAATGTGCTCCCCACATTTATGTCCACCGGCTTTGAGTTCTCTTTGTCCTTGGCACCGTCCCTGTCCTCATCCGGCAGCGTAGCACTGGCACTAGCACAAGCCCCTGGAGGTTCCATGATGACAACACCATCATTCCTGGACCTACTCAGAGCAGGATTTGTTGACCATCAGGGCAGTGGCGGCAACGGGATGGAGATGTCACTGCCACCTTCCTTTGGATCCGGTGTCATGCAGCATGGCATCACGGGTGGCAACCATGGCGTGACGCCTATTGATGGTGGCAGTACGTGCAACTGAAACTACACAACTCGGAGGGCAGAATCAGTGGGCAGGGGCATAACAAGGATGATGGAAGTGCAGCAGGATCAGATGGGCTGTAGCAGGGTTGTGCAAATTAAGAGCGGAAGGGTGGCTGATGGACAGAGACAAAAAAAAAGGTCATCCACTAGTAGAGACAACGACTGGAGCGATGGTGGGAGTATGCAAGGCATAAGGGGAGAAGGCCTCATCTGTGCCCATGTATGCAATGGTGGGAGACTAGGAGTATGGATGAAGAGGAGGGGGAGGGCATGATTTGTGTGTAGTGGTGTGTACCACACATTTTACTTCTATTCAGTTATAATCTATATGCATGAATCGTACATGAGGCTATCCTATGAGCGCAATCATATCATATGGTAATTAACCAAGTTATACTTCATGTCATATTGGATTTCAGTAATAACCTTATTTTTTATTTACTTTTTTTTGCTTCACCTCTTGTTCATTCATTATTTTTTCTAGTTTCATTTGGGATTTTTGTTCTTTGAACATAATTTTGATAATCATTTTCTTCTAAACAAAATGTTGACAACTAGAATCATATTGTACTCTTAAGCAAAATTAAGATAAGTCATGACAGTGATTATGAGAATAAAAATGAATTATTTTTCTATCCTTAGATGTGTTCAATGTTTTGTGGGAAAGGATAAAGTTGTGCAAGAGCTTGCGCAATAGATGACTAGATCGTGTAGTAGTCAGGTTTTTTCATTAGTTTCCCACAGTGCGCGCTAGCTCTAAGCCGGCCTCCTCCAGGTGCCTAAGTGCCCTGGGTTGCGGCCCGGCCAGGGCCTGTCATAGGACATCACGGGGTCCTTCTCTTCGCCGTCTTAATATCCCATAACACAGCTCATGGCCCCTGAATCCTGATCCTATGCTTGCAACAACCGTCCATACCCGTGACTCCAGAAATGAAGCTTGGCCGTCCAAAGCAAGTTGGCAGCGGGAAAACGTGTTACTTTGATCCTACCTCAAGCAAGCTTCATGCGTATCCTGTCATCGCTTCCAAACAATGCTATCATGATTACGGTTAGAAAATTAAACAAAGATGGAAGAAAATAAAAAATGGAAAAAGACAGGCTTGCAAGAGAAGGCTCTTCTCTCCGTTTCTGTCTTGTGTCGTCATTCCACAATGGAAGAGTGGACTCGCATCTCTCTCCCTCTATCTAAACAGATGGGATCCATGTATTCTGACCAAACCATGACGGTTTTTTTTTGTGGAAACAAGGAGCGCGTGCCAACGCATTTGCTTTCTCAGAAAATGGGCCTGCTTCCGTTTCCGTTTCACCACCTTGCACATACCATGCACCGTCCCCCATCACTTTCCCCTCTCAATACCACAATTAGATTATAAAATTCATGTCCCGGCAGACAACATCTCTCTCTCTCTCTCTCTCTCTCTCTCTCTCTCTCTCTCTCTCTCTCTCTCTCTCTCTCTCTCTCTCTCTCTCTACATAGCAGAGCAGGCATTAAACTGAGAGAGCCATGCACGGCGGCAATGGATGTCTGCCGTACATGAGTCTATGAACTTTTTTTCTTCTTTTGCCTGCTGTGCTTTTTTCCTAGGGATTAAGCTTTTGGGCCGTGGGTCTCTGTCGATATGATGGAGTCCCCTAAGAAGTCCGACAGCACCGCCGCATCTGCTCACCAGCATCAGCAATAGGTAATGTAGCTCCATGTCTATCCGCGTGCTCATGCTCTGGCCATGCTCGAATCTCCCCGGAGCCATTGCTCACGCCTCAGTCAATTTAACGCCTCCCTACGCATTTCGCTCGTGTTCTAGCTCATTGGGAGGTGCTACGGCGGTGCGCCTGCAAGACGCTGTTCCAGGCTCTGCTTTGTCCTCTGCTTGTAACCAACAGCCAACTGACCATGACCGAAAAACGACCTTATGCGGATCGTTTTTATGAAATGTTTGGTGAAATATATTAGCAGCTTCTTGTTGCTGATCGAGTGTTACTTCACCTTTTTTTTTTCACTTTTGTAGTCTGAACATATGAAACGAGAGTTTTTAATGTCAGCCCTATACTTTAGTCTAACTCCAATGCCCTATGAAAGTCACGGGATCACAATTCACCAGCTCTTGGTCTCCGTCGTCCAGAAGGTGCATTCGGAGCTTGCAAAGAAGTTTATTGTCAGTTTCTAAGTTTTTATTTTGGTAATTTCCACCCACCACAGCGATATACTGAAAGACATACTATATTGAACTAGTTAAGTAGCCTTGCACTTTAGTGGACAAAAGGAGGGGCGAAAAGAACTGATGAGCACTGATTGTATTATGTTTAAATTAATGGGGATGTCACTGATACACAGTCAAATCTCAGCACTTTGAGAAGCATAAGAGAATTATGAAACTCCCATAGCTCTATATATATGATAGAAGAATAAGAAAATGATACATCACTTATTTCGATGTGCCATTTGCTAGGTCATTCGATCTTTTTTGGTGGGTATGAGAGGCGCAGGGAACAGGCTATTGAGACGAATGGCAGCCTTGGCGAGTCCAGCATCTGCAACAGGAGCTCGCGAATTGAGATGAATAGCTTGGGCTTGCTCCTCCTCAGGCGCCTGACAGCGTCCGTGCGCATGGAAGCGTCGTCAGCGGCTGGACTACTGGATTGAGCGTGTTCCGCCACGGGAACGGTAATGCCGTGGGTGGCTCATTTGGCGCGCGCATGGCTGCGTGCAAGTGGTGCTACGAGCCGGACTGCTCAAGCTTCGTCGCTCTCGACGCCATACTCGCGGAAATGGTGGACGGCAAGGAGAAGATGAGCCGGCGGCCACGAACATCCCGTAGGCGAGAGAGGAAAGGTTTGTTTTATGTAGTGCGGTGTGACTATTCTGATTCTACCCCTGTATAATGGCCGGTTGGATGAGTTTTGGTACCTTTGGTATCTGTTACCTAGTGGAGGATGGGAAGAAGGTTCTATTCTCCAACATGAGCTGTGTGGGCAACATCGGAAAACTTCTTTTCATTGTTTTCTTTTTGCGAGTGTGTTCTTTTCATTGTTGTGTGCGTGTCATCCTGAGAGCTAAGGGGCTAAAGAACTAATCAAAGTGATTAGCTCCAAGTTTCAACATGCCATGCCTCACCAGAGCGCCACCGAGTTACTCACAAGTCACAACTTAGCATCACTGGTGCTCATCGTGGTTGATTTGGTCGACTGCAGGTCATACAGACGCAGTGCCTTAGCATCACTAGCGCAGTGGTCTCACGATAATGCATGTGCAAAAAGGCAGCTGGCACCGGTAGAGGTTCTGCAGTAGATCAATAGCATAAAAAACTGTTCTCCGGTGGCAGGCTGGCATTGCATGGTCCAACAAAAAGATATCCGAGAGTCAGGGCGACGCAGACATCCATTGCCGCCGTGCATGGCTCTCTCAGTTTAATGCCTGCTCGTCAGAAGGTTATATGGTTGTACTCAGTCCCACGGGAAGTATGTGTGGCCAGACAAAGTGTGCGTTTCAGGCTCTGTTTTTAACTATCCTAAAAAATGCCAAATATAGCCAGTTTTATTTTACAGGCTCTGCAACCCAAGGGCTCTATCTGGGCTAAACTAACTCTAGTTGGAGATTATGGAGTAATCCTTATGGAAACTGTCATGATCTGAATGAATGATTCAGTGTACTATTATTGGCTGACCCAATATTATGAACAATGAACCATTCAACCTAGCTTCATTGCCGTATAAAAATAACCTAACGAGAGTGGACAGTAAACTGTATCAAGAGGTATCCGTCCTAAGGACGAAGGTGCTGTGGAGCTCACCAAGAAGTTTGTGGTAGAGTGGTCAGTTTGCATTTGATATTTTCCACTTACCATCGATATACATACTGCATAGTACAATACATCACTTACTATTGTCTCTATTTAGTAGCACATGTACTTCAGTCCTCGGCATTAGCTAGTTAACTTCATGTGTTCACTGAACCAAAGGAAAAAAGGAACTGACAAACACTAACTGTGTGACTGTGTCAGGTGTGTATGGATGAGGATGTACTTCATAAGCAGTTCAATCTCCGACCACTTGAGGTACATGACAGCATTATGGAGCTACAAGAGCTCTATATATTTGATGCATATATTTGAAGATGATATATACTTGGTTTCCAAAGCACATGCCGCTTGCTAGATGACTCAATCTCTATGGGTAGGTGTGAGAGGTATTAGGAATATGTTGCTCACCAAGAGTGCGATTGCATTGAGTACTTGCAAAGTCTCCTTAGCAAAAGGTTATTCTCTGTTTTGTTCCGCTGCTCATGGTGGTTCCTAAATTTTTAGGCCCACTAACTGCAACTCCTTGCTCCATCATCTAATGGAACGAGACCGCAGATTACATCCAGAACATTGTGATCAGAGGAGTTTTCAGCTTGATGTTTTGCACCCACTACAGTGATACATGCTGCGCATTTTATGAGATCAGATGTACTTTTTTTCTTTATCAAATAGTGACACATTGTACCTGCCACTAGTTAAGCGTTGTTTTCCTTGAACCAAATGAAGTAAAATGATTTGAAGACCTCCGCTCCTTGCCAATATATCAAGTCCATCAATATATAGTATGCCAAGTGTCCCTATATATAAATGTTTCCAAACAGTCTTGCAGTAGCGTGTGCACACCTAGCTCGTCTATCCAGGCGCAGGAAATATATACTTACATTTGTAAACAACGGTTGGTCCAGACTTGCAAAAGTAGTTGTTGCATATCAGAGAAAGGAACAATAGAGATGCAAGAATGGCGGACCATTTTGGGCTTGGGAGAGATTGGGATATGAAGCTCTACATCACTAAAAAACAACAGATTCAAGCTGCAGCAGTCAGATCAAATGGCTGCCACGACCCAGTGTTGGACGCTATTTCAAACAGCGAGCATCCCCTTGCCCTATTCGACCTCACTCCCTACTAGAGCACCGACGGGTTCCAGAAGACTTTGCAGACCTGCTGCTGTGCCTTGGCTGTCACATCAAGCGACCATGGGCTTTGTGTTACAGGCGGCAGAAGATGGAGCGGTAGGCTCTGACTTTCCCTGGAGGCCTTTTCGTCGTCTCATGAACCCGATCCAAGAAACAATCGAATGTCACTATTGAAATTTCTGATTTAATGCCAGCAAGATCTCTGGGATTAGTTATTGAAGGCATAGAAGTGTGATGTATTTTAGTTTTGAGCAGTTGTTTCTGTGAGATGTCATCGCACCGTTTGTTTTCTAGATGACATACTGCAGGACGAGAAGCACAAGTCCATGGCCAAAAAGCTGGCTAGCGACCTGCAAACCACCAGCATGTACTGACCTTGTTTACTAATCCTTCAATATATCTCATGGTCCCATGTATCCTCGGACAAGAATCGCAAAATTCAGTGGCTCACAGCCATCGTACTGTGCGAGCTGACAGGCTGCGCCGGCCAAGACGATGAGGAAATGAAGAACTCACTGCTTCCGGCACACTCTTACACAGCGATTGAAGTTCTCCGGCCACGTCCCACACCATGTGGCCAGCTGGCGAAAACAAGAGGCGACGTTCTAGAAGGACGCGAAGACCAGCTCAGCAGCTTCCTCGCCGAACGGCTCACTGTCGAGCTCTGGGCCATGCGCCACCGCCCACCTCCGGCCAGCATCCAGCACGCGGCGATGCCCGTGCTCACACCGTCGAGCATTGTTGTGCCATGCTCTGCTGCGGCGGCCAGAATGACTACTAGTTAGACTGCGACCGATGACCAGTCAACTCATCGATCCATGCCGCACGACTCCCCAAGCCAAAGGAGGTAGTCGCTGTTTCAAATAGCGACCACCCCTGGTCCTCGCGTGGACGTCACCTCCTCTGCACGGCTGGGTATCTTGGGTATCGCGGCTGGCCGAATCAGAACACGGAGGACCAGGCAGGCCTCGGCGTCACGCCCGTCCATGGCGGCGGCGTTCCGGCGAGCCACAGCATGACGCAAATGTGTCCGCGAGTTCAGGGAGGGAGGACATCCAGCGGCTTGGCGAGCCATCGGCGACATCGCGCGTGGACGTGAGGATTCAGGAACGTATATGCCTCGGCGTTATTGTTTTCTCAAATGTGTCGGCACCTTTTTGCTGCTGATGAAGCGTTAGTAAATCGTTCATTTCAGTCTTGTTGCCTGAACATATGAAATGAAACTATTTTATTTCAGTCTTCTTGTCTGACCACTACATGCGTACTCTGGGACGATTACATTGCAGAACAAGCATGTGAATGTATGGTCGATAAGCCTGCGTGTCGCAAACCCTACACGGAAAAATGCGTTAAATTATTTTGGATGCAGATCACCTAGAAACTGACAACCTTGTTCCGAATCGCCCAATCTCATTTTTCTCATTTTCCATGCATTTTCAGGATATTACTATGTGCTTCTGTCAGAGGGTCTTTTGGAAACTGTAGTAAAGATACATTTAGACAACGCCCGGATCAAAAGAAATGAGAGCTGCTCTTTTTCGAGGGGGGGGGGGGGGGGGGGGGGGGGTAAAGCAGAGCAGAAACAGAGTCCATATTTGTACTAGGTGGATAGATGTTTTACCAACCTAAAATTTACTCACATAAATTCCTGCTGTGCACACTTCTGGCGCTTTTCTTTGAATCGGAATGTTTTTGGGTTCCTGTGTTAGTAATGCAAGACTCGGTGATTAATGCAAGAACATAAGCATGCCGTGCTAAACTAACTCTCAACAGAGATCGATCGTGGAGCAAACCTGATGGAAACAGTCATGTTCTTAGACTGTTGTTGCAATATTATGTCCCTAATGGCCAAGCAAGGAGTCCCCTACGGGTCAGAATTCATGTTGATTGTGTCTGCAATCACCGACATATATATGAAGACTCATTATGGAACTAAGGGACCATTCAACGTTGTTCTGTTATTGCCGTAGGGAAGTCACCGGATGACTACATCAAGAGAACAGGTACAAGGAAAGAAAGTAGGCTAAAAAATTTCAGTTCAGGAGTTTTAGTTTCTCATTTACTGTCACCCACCATAGCTACTACACATTACAAGAGATCACAATTACATGTACTATTCTCTTCATTCAGTGACACATTAAACGGAAGGAAACAAAAAGAATTGAGAAGTTCTGATCGCACCAGTTATATATGAAAGGGGATGTCACCAATATGCAGTCTAAACTCAGCCCTTGAGAAACATATGAGCAAAATATGATACTTATAACAAAATAAGATACATATACCTGCTTTCTCCACTTTAGCCTTTAGGGTATGAGAGGTACTCGGAATAGGTTGTTCACAAATCTTACGTGGTGCAGTCTCACAAGTGCCCGTGCTCATTGCAGTTTTGAAGTTGAATTAACTCTGACTGTCGTTTGACCGGTCTAAGCACTCTGACTGTCGTTTGACCGGTCTAAGCACTCTGACTGTCGTTTGACCGGTCTAAGCACTCTGACTGTCGTTTGACCGGTCTAAGCACTCTGACTGTCGTTTGACCGGTCTACATCGTTTCAGCAACTCAGTTGCGAAGAAAAGGACGAGGAGCTCGCCGGCGTCCTCAATTAATATCCATGAGCATCGCCGCGTTAGTCTCTGCGCTCGCGGCCCGTCCTACCCTAAGTCTTACAACTTGTTTGACTCCCACTGATGACCAGTCAACCCACCGATCCGTGCCGCACGAACCCGATCGAAAGACTGCCAAAACTAAGTTGGTGGACGAAATAGCGACCACCCCCTAGGACGCCGCCTCCGCTGCACACCATGGCTCTCCAGAGCGCTGCCTAAGTTCCGAACGACTTCGCAGTACCCTGCGACATGGCTGGAAAAGATATCCACGCATTCGACGGTCATCTTGGCGCCGTGCGCCTTCTTGCCATCCTCCTCCACGTGGTCGACTGATGAACAGTATATTGGTGTCGTTTATGCGCACCATGGCGAGCTTGTCAGAGCAGGAGCAGCCAAGGTTGTCTGGCACCCGCGCCGAGCACCTGAACTCCGGCAGCCGCGGCCTCGTTGCGCCGATCCTGCGCGGCCATGAGCTCCATTGCAGCACGCATGCTCGGGTCCTCGGGAGCTCTCCGCCATGCGCCGCCCCCGCCACGTGCTCCGAAGGTGTACCTTGTCATTGAGCTCGCCCCGGGTGGTGACCTCCTCTCCCGGATTGCCTCCCTGCCCGCTCACTGGCTCCCCAATAATTAAACGTGTTAGCAATTTTTTGCTGCAATGCTAATGAACCATCATATGGTATGTACCGCGTGTGCTCAATCCAGCTCGTCTCTCCGCCCTTATCTACTGTCACGACCGCGGCATCTCCCACAGCGACATCAAGCCGCACAAACTTGTTCCTTGATGCTAACGGAAACCTGAAGGTCTGCGACTTCGGCCTCGCCTCACCTCGCCTACTGAAATCGCGTGCATCCCGCGGTGGACAAGGCGACAAGCACCGTGCCGGAGGGCTACTGGCCACCCGACGCGTTGCAGACTCTGTTTTCTGCCAGACACACTTCGGTTCTTGAACACGGTCCACAGTTTGGAACGATAAATCGACCATGAATGGTAAAAATCGTTTTCATGCTGATGCTGCACGGTACATACCAGCAGGCGTTCTGCTGCAATGAAAGAAGCACTGGGAAAATGTGTTTTCTCTTTTGCATTATCCTCTTTACCGTTTTAGCAACCCCTGAGATTAGCTACGTACTGAAGGAAAAGAAGCTTGGAATATTTTCATTTTGAGCAAACTCTTCGTGAAATGCGTTATCACATTTTTTCTGCACTGCTAATATAATGAATCGTCACTGAACCCTTCATCTCAGTCTTGGTGTCTGATGGTAACAAATGAAATAATTTCATTTCAGTCTTATACTCTTGGTGATGAAAATGAATTGGCGTCCATTTACAAGAGTTTTCATGATATAGAACATTTTTTGAGTCAACAAGTATTTATGATGCATATTGCCATCTTTCAATAAATAATTATTATTTATTTATAGCTAGCTCAATTCCAATTTGCCACTGTTTTCTTTTTGTTTGTTTGTTTTATTCATCAGTATATCGTTAATGCACTTGTGATAACGGTCGACTTTTTATCGGTAATTATATTTGGCTCTAACTTCTAGAAAGTTCAGGCCACTGCGGCTTCGTTGAGAGCTAAGGCCGGGATTAATGCAATCTATACATTATCTTAAATAATATAAAATACACAATTTTAGGCTCTCTAATTTATTGATTGATCAAAACATGCATTGACATAATGGATTTAAAAACATCTACTCCCTCCGTTTTTAATTATATGACACCATTGACTTTTTTCGTGATTTTGACCATTCGTTTTATTCATAAATATTTATAAAAATAGCTAAATGTATAAGTTAATCTTAAAGTGTTTTTGATGATAGATCCAACAATATACATTTCACTTGGTCTCAAAAAAAAACAATATACATTTCACGTTAAGTAATTAATTGTTTTCATATATATTGTTGGTCAAAGTTTAACAAAAAAATCAACGGCGTCATATAATTAAAAACAGAGGGAGTATAAAATACTAAGGGCTCCGACGATGAAGGCTAACGACGGCGGCGCTGGGTTCCGCCCGAGTCGCCCTGGCAGGGCGACAGGGGCGATCCGATCACCAGCCTATTCTGGGAGCCGCCCGGCATACTGTTCCTGCTCTGTCTTTCGTATGAAATCCAACCATCAGAAGCAGAGTCTTAGGATGACCAGTAAGTGGTCGTTTTTTCAACAGTCTCCAGCTCGTCTCGCGACAGCCTGCCATCGTGCTCCACGGAGACTTGGTCAGCTGCACAGACCCTGGACGGCTAGCGGCAGGCCCGTCCCAAGGCATGTGCGGCCGGTGCGACCGCACAGGGCCCCCGAAAATCAGGGGCCCCAAAATGGCCTGAAAATTATAGATATGCTGCGCAGGATCAACACTCCAGAGAAGGTATCTTCAGTCGCTTTTTAGGCCAAGTCTCTGAACCGCGTTCGAATAGCTGCTTCGCTAGAGACTCATGAACTTTTGTCGTTCGATGAGTTGCCGGCATGCCGCAGGTTCTGGCAACGCAGCCTGTTCTGGATTCTTGATCCTTCCTCCACACCATGGCGTTGCCGCGCTGTCGCTTGAAAACGTACACCACCAGCAGCGGCAGGCTCGTCTGTTGCCGACGTTAGTTCAGGACTTCAGGCTCCATAAGGTCTGAACCATGTCGTGCTGTGGACTGCTAAGCCTTTTTTTTCTTTCATCATGGTTCTTGTTTAACTATTGTTGAAATAATTTATCAGTGCTTCACTTAAATTTATCAATCTCGTGATCTTCTGGAGGCTGAACTTAAAACGATGGATCATCTGATATTAAGTCAAATTAAATGTAATCATTTTATTTTGATACTACTTACGTTTAGGGCCTCACTTAGGATTTTGCACAGGGCCCCTGGTTTGTCCGGGACGGCCCTGCTAGCGGTCGAACAAGGACGCGACGACGAGCTCGCAAGATTCATAGACGGCCAGTACGCCGTCGCATCCCACCGCTCCGTTGCCGTGAACACGCTGGTCCGTCGATCCTGCCTGGGCCTCGGCGGTGACGAGGAGACACACAGAAGCCGAGGAGCTCACCATTCGACGGGACCAAACTGCCTGCCACCTACCCGTCGAACGCAAGTTCTTGATGCCAGTGCTCGCCATCGAGCACTTCCGCGCCAGGCTGCGGGGTGGATCCACATACTCGACAGCCCGTCTCTCGCCACCCGCTCCCGTTGTCCTCGACAAGGACTTTCCCTAGGATAATGCTTTCGCCATACGTCCTGCCACTACAAGACTAACACCTGTTACCAACGCATAGTTATGTGTTGCCATAGAACCTTGCAATGCCATTTCTAGCAACGCATACTAAAAGCGTTGGTATAGATCCTGGCAACACTTAAAAGGTTCTATTGCAATGCATATATGTGTTGCAAAAGAGGTGTTTCTCTTGTAGTGCCACAGCGTCCACCGGGCTTCTGTGTGGTCCCCGTTCTTGCGCGCCATCCCAGAACCACCACGGCGGCTGGCCTTTGCAGCTATGCATCAGTGTGATTGTGGGCGCACACGATGCGAAGGCGCTCATAATCATGCGTCGGTCATGATTCGGCGGCCTGTCTTGAGATTTTGGAGGCCCGGGCTCCGTGTTGGCGGTGCCAGTCGTTCGCTTGCCTGTGCACCATGCTTGAACTGCCCAAGTCTTACGCCCGGCTCAAGGAAATCACAGAGCTGCTGCCCCGGACATACAAAACAGAGTGTTGGTTGCTCTGCTTCATTTTCCATGGGGGGAGTGAAGCAGAGCAGAACCAGAGTCCGTATTTGTGCACACAGGGGCGAAACTAGGGGTGTGCGGAGGGGGCCTGGCACCCCCCAACACAGCTGCAGTCTCCCTTAATCACTTGCTTTTTTTGCTAATCACCATGGAATTTCTATTGTCCGGCACCCCCTATGGCCTCATGGCACCCCCCAAGCTCAAAAGCTGGCTGTGCACACTTCTGACGCTTTTCTTTGACTCGTTATGTTTTCAGAGCCACGCTCTTGGTCCCTGTACATTAGGACGTTTTGTGATGGCAGCTTTCAGTTTGATCTTTGATGTTTTTCCACCCACCATTGTGATACATACCACGCTTTTCTTTATTTAGTGACACATTGGACCAGGCACTAAGCTATGCACACCTTGAATCAAAGATAATAAAAAGAACTGAAGAATTGTCATCACATTTTACCTGTCAACATGAGAGAGAGCATAATGGAGTTACAGGAGCTCTCTATATATGATACTTGAATTAGAAGATGGTACCTTTCTAAAAGTATTGATTTCTTGCTAAATCATTCGATCTCCATTCATAGGTGTGAGAGGTACTGAGAATTTCTTCCTCACAAGAAACTTTTTCTTCACTGGTAGGGGTTGAAGTTTCGCAAGTGTCCTTTCAGATATGAGTTAGAGTGATTCCACCCCTGCTTTTCTTCTTAGAACTTGCAGTTGCTAGATTCTCATAACTGAAACTCTTGTGCACAGTGAAATTTGTGTTCATATTCCTCTACTTGAAAAACTAACTCTGAAAAAGAAAAAAAAAGACACCCAACAAGTGATAATAATAATAATTTACTGCACCTACGATTAAGTCCCAATAGAAAATTGTTTATGTCTAAGACTCTATGGGTAGAACATTGTTTTCTGGTAAGATATAATGCCAGGGTCTTACGTTGACAATCAGTTTCTTGCTCCTCGGCATAACCGAACTTCACATTGTGTTCTTGATCTGTGTTGCTTATTCAAAATAAACCCAACCGTGAAAAGCAGATGGTCATGCTGACCAATAAGCAGGAAAATACTCGCTAGTCACAGCCGTTGTGCTACATGTACTACACAGGCTGCACCAGCGACGACGAGGAGCGTGCCAGGCGAAACAGGAGCAGCCTCGTCATTGAGCTCACCATCTCCGCCGTGCACCACCGGCCGGTCACCTCACCCGCCTTCCGGCACGACGCTTGGCCCTGCTCGCCAGACTATGACGAGCCGTCCTAGAAGGACGCTTGCCAGGCCGTAGACCCCCGCCACCACGAACTTGCAGCCCGTGCCGAGGACCGCGGCTTGGCGCGACTCTCATCGGAAAGATCCGCGGCCACGGCCGCTGCATCGTTGCTCGCCAAGTGTTTGGAGTACTGCACATGGACAAAGAAAATTGAGGGTGATGCCATGCTCGCGTGCTAGCCATGCCCGAATTGACCCAGTGTGCATGCCGACTTTGCACTGTTTGGCGAAGATGAGCAGTCAAATGTAATTTAAAAGTCAACAGCGACAATAATTTAAAAATGAAGGGAGTATATATGCAAGCATGAAGATAGTGGGCGGCTGTAACCGACATGCATTGGTCTTCTCACCATGGCTCATCCGCGCTTTCCCTGCTCTTGGGCTCATGAATATGGACCAGGCCATCTCTCTCAAAATATTGGTTTCATGCTGATGTTGTGCACCACATACTAGCAGGAGTTCTGCAATATCAATCTGAAAAAATGAAGTTTTCTTTTGCGTTCTCTTGTTACCAGCAAGCCCGCAGATTAATTGGCTGCTTAATCCTTCCCGAAATGTATCAGTACCTTCACACTATTGTTGATGAAGCGTTAGTGTATCGTTCATGTCAGTTTTGTTGTCCGAAATTAGGAAATGTTTCAATCTTCTTGTCTGAACATTACATCTGTACTCTGAAGACGAGTATATTGCAGGGCAAGCACATTGTAAGTTTATGGTCAATAATCCTTTATGGCAAAATGCATTAAATTATTTTGGCTGAGGATCACCTAGAACAGATGACCATGTTACGAATCGGCCAAGGTATCTCATCAATTTCTTGTGATAAGAAGAGGTGATCCATGCACTTTCAGCATTTTCAGGGCTTTGCATTCAAGGGTTCTTCCTAGGCTTAAACTAACTCTGTTTTGAGACCATGGAGTAAGGCAACTTCTGCAAGGCACACATGAAGTTGTCCTGAAATTAGTAGTGGCTAACAAATCTAGGACCCACTTATGACTGAACAATGAACACTTCGACGACCTAGCTTGCTCCATTGCCCGATAGAAGTGGCCAGGATGGGAGCAGATAGTAGACTAGATCAAGAGGAGTTGCAGTTCATCAGACACGCTCGTGGTCTCTGTTGTCCCATATGTAAGGTGCATGTGGGACTAGAACAAGAAGATATTGTGACCATCAGTTTTAAGTTTGAAGCTTCCACCCACTGTAGTGATACATATTGAACGGTATAAGACATCATACGCACTATTTTCTCTATTTCATGACACGTGTACTTGGCACCACTAGTAAGAGCCATTTGTGCTTACTGAAAAAAAAAGGGAAAAAAGAAAAGAATTGACGAGCACTAATCCCATCAGGTGTCTTTCTAGCTAGGGGCATTACAGATATGCGGTACAATCTCAGCTCTTGAGAAACATAAGAGCATTATGGAACTCCTAGAGCTCTCTATATATGATTGTTGAAATAGAACTATAGAAGGTAGTATACACCTGCTTTCAAAAGCATGTGCCGGCCGCTTGCTAGGTCATTTGATCTCCATTAGTGGGTGTGAGAGGTAATGGAGTGGGTGTGAGAGAGGTAACGGGAAGCGAAGGGTGTTCAGGTCGCATGGTCGCTGGCTTTGCTTCTCACGGAGGCAACCCGGGATCAAATCCCACGAAACACACCAAGAGAACTGCTGGTCGCATTTTCTGGCTCCTGGGCTGTGGCTCCTGGTCGCATGGGCTGTGGCTCCTGGGCTGCACCAGTGAGGCCTGGCTCAACAGGCTTCGGTCACTACGGGAAACCGGCTATATGCCGAGTGTCAAGTACTTTGCCGAGTGCAAAATGTCGGGCACTCGGCATATAGCCTATTTGCCGAGTGCTGACTCAAAAACACTCGGCAAAACAACAACACCCGGCATCCAGCACGTTTGCCGAGTGCCAACTGGCAAGGCACTCGGCAAACAAAAAAAGACTCTCGGCAAAGAATTATACACTCGGCAAATGTGCACGTGCCACGCACGTGTAACGGCACCAAGGACGGAGCCGTTTCCTTCAATTGTTTGCCGAGTGCCGGTAATGAGGGCACTCGGCAAACTATTTTTTTATTTTTTATTTTTTGGCCACCAATGTTTTCCTACTTGAATATATTTATGCATGTTACTTCATGTCAATTTTTTTGTTTTTTTTCTCGATTCATTTGGTATATTTAAGTAATTTTTCTTTTAAAGTAATTATTGAAGATAATTCAAATTTGAACTAAAAGTGATCCAAATAATGAAATATAGTGACTCAAAAAATGATATTCATGTTTCCGAGTCTAATGTGAGGTCGTAATCATGAAATGAACAGAAAAAACGCGCATCTTGTACATGAAATATGAGGTTGAACATGGGGTGTGTTGGCGGTGAATATGTGCATAATTAATTTTCCATTAATTCTGCAAGCGCACGGAACACCATTGTAGTATTTCACCTTGGAGTATTCTAGGGTTATCGTATTTATATTTTCCTCAGGGAAGTAGAGCGATAGGAAGTTGAAAATGTAACAAAGTAGATACTATTATGCGAAATAACGATACCTTACTTAGGACGGGGGTAAAAGAGGTACATGATATATGGGTGGCACTCACCATATAATCCAAGGAAATAAAAGAAATAGTAGAAGTTACATTGGGAGAACAACGAGTTAGAGACAAAGATTTCTATGTGTTAATCTTACATCTATTTACTTCTAGCAATTAATTCTACAAGGTTAAGTACAATAGCTAAGGTTATGCACACTCAAGTCATGTTGTTTCAGAGCACGGCCATCGTGCCAGGGTTGGTACTGAACCCCAATACTGCAGGTTCCCCTTGGGATCTAACCGCTATTGAGAACCCGGTTGGATTGCCTTTGAACGTGGCGGATTGCAAAGGCCTGAACACGCCTGTCACACGTGGGGCTACCGTCCTCCGTAAAGACACACGCCAATCGTGCATAGGTATAGTTCTAAGCACCGCGCTTACAACTATCCTTAATCGAGAGAATAACCCTATCTAAGAATGTAGCATAGCTTTCGCTAAGCGCGAACTCCATTTCGGCAAAGCACTCACTCATACTACTTAGACACAATCACGAAACCCACAACAAGACTATTATGAGCACTAGCTTAACTAAGTAAATAAACTTAAATAGAAAAGAATTACTAAAAGAAATAAATAAAGCATAAACTAAATAATTATAGAAATAATTATATAAATAATAAAAGAGTAATTCTACAAGAGTTAAGATACAAGAACAATACCGAAACTCCGAGAAGACTTCCGGAACCTCGAGAAGAGTTCTCACTCTACTCTACTCTACTCTAATTCCCAAATAATAACTCTACTTCTACAAATAAGTAATGGATCTCTTGGATCAGTGAGGTGCGAGTTGTTCCTGCGGACACCAAGGGTATTTCTAGGGTCCTTAGGACAGGGAGCATCTTATAGCGCGAGGTGGAGTGGCGGGGCCGCCAAGCCAGGCCGGTCGGCCTACCAGGGGAGCCGGCCGGCCGTCCCTTGTGTCGGTTCCGCACCGCCTCTTGCGTGGACGCTTCAGATTGCCTCCTGAAGTCGGTCCGAAGGTCGGTCACTTCGTGGGGGCGGCAGAACTTGAGTAAGGGCCAAGTTGAGGCCCAAACAGCCCACCAGACGGTATGTCGGTGGAATTCTACTGAACAGGCTTTGGTTTGAGTCGTCTCAGCCCATTTACAGCCTGCTGGAGGAAGGCCGAGGCCTTTGGCCGCCAAGGGGGGCCGGCCGGCCTATGGTGGGGCCGGCCGGCCTGACATTTCTTCGTGTCAGGGCCAGTTTCCTACATTATTTACTGCTGCATTCAAATTCACCAAAACTTGTGGAAGTATGTTAATTCCTAACTACTATGCACAGAATCTTGGTGGTTAGCTTTTTATTTACCGATATGTTGACGGTGAATTCATGATTTTTGCACCGTCAACACACTCCCTAAGCTTAACTTTGCTAGTCCTCGAGCAAACAACTCAGGGTACCAGCGGATCAGAAGTTACAAAGATAGCGTCCCAAGGGTAATAAAGATGCAACCACGTACTCCCTAAATGGTGGTAAGTATACAAGAGTACGGAATTTTCACGAGTGTTGCACATGTGTGGGGCGTGTATGCTTCACCTTGTCACATAGCATTGAGAACTAGAACAGCACTTTTGGACAAAACAATTCTAGCAGGTTCAAGTCCAGAGTTTTTATGTGCTGCAAGACAAGGTAAAAAAAATTTCTCCTTTGTTTTGGTTCACACTTCCCTTCCCTCTAGTGAGTCTATTCCTACAAGCTTCACTCAAATCCTACCTTCTACCAAATAAGTCTTGTATGTGGAGCTTGCTAAGGATATGCACATTTGTCATGCGTATGTCGTAAAGCTAAAGAATAAATCTCAAGAGACATAGCAACCCTTTATATCTCGGTCGTATGGAAAATGGTGATGGAGGGGGAGAAGATGAACACACACTGATGGAGATGGTTTTGCAAACTTTTGGTCTCCACTGCGTCGCCGCCTCCACCGCCTCGTCCCCCGGGCCACGCCCTCCAGTGAGCCGCCGCCTCCACCGCCTCGTCCTCCGCGCCGCCGTCCACCACCACCGCCTATGAGCTCCACCCCGGCCCGTCGTCCTCCCTGTTCTGGCCCCGCCCGACTCGACCACCGAAGCCGCGCCGGATTTCGTCGTCGACGCCGCCACCCGACTCCCCCGACGCCGGCGCCTCCCGGTGTCCCTCCTCAGCCCCAGCAGGGGGGCCCCCCCGACGCCGCCACCTGCCTCCCCCGACGCCGCTCCCCGGCCCCTGACGCCGCTCCCCCGCCCAGGCCCTGCCCCGGCCTCCATCCACAGCCAAGGCCCTCCACAAGGTGCCCCGGCCGTCGACGTGCAAGGTGAGCTTGTTTTTTTTTCTTTTTCTTTTTCTTTTTCTGTTTTTGTTAATACTAATATATGAAATGATTGCTTGTATGTTTTTTGTTTTTGTGAATAAATGAAATGGATTTCTTGTGAAATATGAAATGAATTATGAATTGAATTGCTTGTGAAATGAGGAATTGTTTGAAAATAGCACCTTTGCTTGTAGGTTGTGACATATTTACAAATGTGTTGGAAACTAGGAATACGAAAATATGTGCAAATGTTGAATTGCTTGCATGCAAATGTCTAATAGGTGAAAATGTTGATGAAATACTTCCGTTTATTTGTTCATGATGGATTTCACCAAGTGACCATGCTATGGAATGAAAATATGAGTAATCGTTGATGCTTTGTCATCAATTGGATGTGGTATTCGGCCATCGTGCCGTTGATTTAAATTGGATTGTGGTTGCCGGCCATCGCGCCGTTCTTTTCTTGCAGGTTTTGGGAACCTCACCGTATAGGGGAGGTGCTGTCGAAATTTTGAATTGACGCCTTTATGTTTCGTTCTTTGCAGGATAGGAGAGGCTTTTCCACTGTCTTCCACTTGTCACTTTGCGGGACAGCAAGGTCAGACATAAAAGATCCCCGCGCCCTTTTCCATTTCTGTTTGTAGGTAACGCGTAACCTAGTGTAGCGTCTCCCGTTCGAAATAGATACGGTTGGAGATATGCCCGAGGGTTGCATATCTATGACCGTATCTGTTTCGAATTGTCCACGTTTCTTGGACAGCCCGAGGATGCGTAGATGGGGCTAGTTTCCATCGTCTATTCCTGTGTGAGACAGAGTTTCGGCACTATCTCCCTGATGTTCTCCGGATACACAATCTCCCTCTCAGGACGTGTATTTAGAGAACAGCGGGGAGGTGCTGCCGAAATTCTGTCTCGGACCGGAGTAGGCCTTGGAAACTAGCCCCATCTAGGCATTGTTGGGTGGGATTAGGACCTATCTTCACCTATTAGACATTGTAGGCATCGTGTAGATGCCAATGAATTTTAAATTGCTCCCTCATATGATAGAAGATGGATGACCGTGAGTGGATGTACACGGGCCGCCCAAGGAAGGGTTCTGAAACAAGTGAATGGGTTGACAAGACCCTTGCTTTCTTGAAACAAGCATTTGCCAATATCAGAAAAGGTGGGAAGACTTGGTGTCCTTGCAGCCGTTGTGACAACACAAGGCAACATACAGAGGCGGAGATGGGTTTGCATCTTTGTAACTATGGATTTACGTCAGGCTATACCCGATGGGTCTACCATGTTGAAGCCCATCGATTGAGGGAAGAGGTTGTGAGACAACGCGTCGATGATTGTGATGCTGATGGTGGGGTAGAGGACATGTTACAGGACTATATATCATGAAGCCCGGTTCCGTGAACAACCTAGGGAGGAGGAGGAGCCAGAGGAGTCCGCCAAGCGCTTCTATGACATGTTTGAAGCGTCACAGAAACCTCTTCACGGGCATACCAGGGTTTCAAAACTGGATGCCATTGCACGTCTAATAGCCATGAAGTCCCAGTTTAGCTTGAGTCGGAAAGCCTTCGATGTTATGTTGACAGTTGTTGCCAGCCTGCTTCCGGAAGGTCACATTCTGCCAAAGAGCATGTATGAGGCACAGAAGCTGCTTAGTGCACTTAAGATGCCATATGAGCAGATACATGCGTGTCCGGAAGGATGCGTCTTATTCAGGAAAGAGCATGCAGAAGCAAAATACTGTCCAAAGTGTGGGTCCTCTAGGTTCATGGAGGTAGACGCGGGTGATGGATAAAAAAAGGCAGCTCACGGTACCCGTGAAGATCCTAAGGTACCTTCCGTTCTTACCGAGCATCCAACGGCTGTACATGACCGAGGAATCCATGAAACAGATGATATGGCACAAACATGGAGTTCGATACAAGCCCGATAAGCTTGTACATCCATCTGATGGTAAAGCATGGCAATGATTCGATGAGATTCATGACATCAAAGCTCTAGAGGCTCGTAATGTAGTTGTGGCCCTGGCAACGGATGGGTTCCAACCATATGGCATGGGGGCTGCCCCGTACAGTTGTTGGCCCGTGTTCGTTATACCCCTCAATCTCCCTCCAGGCATCATCTTTCAACGGCAGAACATTTTCTTGTCGTTGAAAATTCCTGAAAACCCGGGGAGTAATATGTCTGTTTATATGGAGCATCTGATTGATGATTTAGAACGTGCTTGGGAGGACGGGGTATGGACATACGATCGAGCTACAAAGACAAACTTCAGAATGTATGTTTGGTACTTCTACTCTCTGCATGACATGCCGGCGTATGGTTGTTTCTGTGGCTGGGGCGTTCACTCAAAGTTCCTCATTAGTATAGGGGATTTCTTGATGTATTCTGGAATGATGAAATGCCTCCTACCGCACATGAAGTCGATACCCTTCTTTGCAACGGTGCGGGAAATGGATCGCCCGATTTCATTTCTTGGTTCAAACGGAAGGTATTTAGCATTTTCTTAGTATGACATTACAAGTTCCTCGTACGTGCAAATAATGTAGCTAACTATCCTACTTGAACTTGCAGGCCCTAACCGAAGCGACAATGAATGCCGAATTAAGACAGGTTGCCAGTGGCTGTCTTTATGCGGTCAAGTCATTTAAAAGCTATGACGTTAATGGGTACCGCTTTCACACAACAAGCTACGAGCAGAATTGGCCTAATCGTAGAACCACTAACACCGGAGTTTTACTCCTGGTGACGATGGGGTCAAATATTATGGAAGAGTTGAAGAAATATACAAACTTTCTTTTGATGGTTGAAAGCCTCTCCCTCTTGTCGTATTCAAATGCCATTGGTTTGATCCTCAAGCAGTTAGACGGACCCCTAATTTTGGGCTAGTTGAAATTCGACAGTCATCCGTCTATCCAGGAGACGATGTATATATTGTTGCTCAACATGCCACACAAGTTTATTATCTCCTATACCCGTGCCAAACCGACGACCGTCTCAAGGGTTGGGATGTTGTGTGCAAGGTATCGCCACACGGTAAACTACCGGTCCCAAACAATGAAGATTACAATGTAGACCCAAACACATATGTTGACGGAGAGTTCTTCCAAGAAGATGGGCTAGAAGGGGGTTTTGTGATAGACTTAACCGAAGAGATCGAAATGGAAGTAGATAATGAAATGGTTGTTGAGGACGATGCTGGAGATGAGGTTCATAATGCGAACGACTTGATATTACTTGAGCGATTACATTTAGACGATGAGGACATTCCGCCTTCGGAACACGTGCAAGATGATATCAACCTTGATGATTATAGTGATGATGAGGCAAACGATGCAGAAGATCCCGATCTGGATGATTATTTCTAATACATGTATGGCCCGTAGTAATTAATTTAATTTTTGCAATACTATGTTACTTTCTATTACATGTTATATTTATTTTGCATATATTTCGAAATACTGATGGATTTAATCTTGTTAATTGCAGGTGATTGATCAAAGATGGTGGGCAAGGGTGGTGGTGTGATGAGGACGGTGACGTCGCTCTACCAAAAGGCGACTGTGATGCGGTCCGCTGCAGCTGAGGGGTCTGGGAGCGGGAGGAGTCGAGTGAAGGCTCGAGGCAGCAGAGGTGGCGGCAGGCGTCGAGGGAGGGGGTCGAGGGCACCGTCCCCTGCTCCTTCCATGCACGAGTCGGAGGACAGGGGAGACCGTGACGAGGAGGAGCGGGAGCAGGAGGCCTCAGAGGAGCGAGAGCAGGAGCAGGAGGCCTCGGAGGAGCGAGAGCAGGAGCAGGAGGCCTCGGAGGAGGACGGAGACGGGGAGGAGGAGGACGGGGAGGACGAGGAGGACAGGGAGGAGGAGGAGGCGTCTGAGGACGTGCCGAGTGTGTGGCTGCGAGGTCCCGCACGACACCCACCGCAACCGATCCCTTTTAAGAAACGCCCGTTGGTTCGACCCAAAGGGAAGAAGTACCTTTAACTGTTAAGTCATTTGCTATATTTAAAATCTCTATAGAATCTAATCATTATCTTTATCACTTGGGCAGGGGCTGGGAGACGATCGTTCCAGGTGACCACAGTCATCTTCCTGCTGGCATCCTTGGCCTTTTGTGCAGGAAACTCTTTCCAGGCATGGTGCCACTGCGCGACGGAGGGGAGGAGCCGGCCTTGACGTGGGACCACTACAAACGCGTCGTTGAGTTCCCAGACGCGGATGGGAGAGACTTTGGCACCGTGGCGGACCGGGTGGTTGGAGAGCTGTGGGTAAGTCTTGTTTCCATTGAATTGGTCAATACATCTCGTTTATTACATATTCTTCAAATAATGAAAATATACATCGCGTCTATATGCAGGATTTCTTCAGGGTCGAGCCGGAATGGAGGGACCGGGCGGTGCGCCGGGTGTACGATGCATGTCCTAAACTTATTACGGACATGCATTACGAGGCGCGCGTCCAGGCCGTGAGGACCTACTATGCTCGAAAACTTGGTAGGAAGATTGAGAAAAAGGAGGCTCGAACCATATGGCTGACCGAAGAACAATACAAGGAGGTAATTTGACATTCTCATGTTTTCTATACTTGATTAAGTACAATTAATTAGATCTTCTCATAGTTTCATAGTAACTAACATCTAACTTGGTAAAATGACGTGTAGGTGACTCCGTGGTGGTGTGCTACTCATACGGACTGCTGGAAGTACTTTGTGAAGAGGTGGTGCGACCCCGAGTGGCAGAAGACGCACGATGCTTGCCGGGAGCGGCGTTTGAAGATGCCTGGTCCAGCACACCATCAAGGCAACCGTACCCTTGACGAGTACGCTGCTAGATGGGTACGTGGATTCATTTCGTTGTTTGTAACGCTCAATTTTGCATAATTTCTAATCATCTTTCTGTTTTCTTTTCAGTCGCGGGCGCATGGCGGTCAACCCTGCCCCCCGTTGAAGGCTTGGGCTATGGCCCACAAGGGCGAGGCGATGTCGATCGAGGTCGACTACCACCCGGAGGACCCGCCCGAGGCGTACAGCAACCCCACCGTCCACAGTCGCCTCAGTCAGTACACCAAGATGGCTAGGGAGGTGCACCGGTTAGAGTGGAACCCGAGCACAGAGGACCTTGATGGAGATCATCATGAGGGTGGGTGGAGGTAAGAAGCATGGCCGGTACTGGATTGGAGACAGCTCACTGGACACGGCCTCTACTCCCACCCTCTCTCAGATCCGAGCGAGGAGCTCGTCCTCAGCCCCGCCCATACGTCCACGGCAGAGTGCTGCACAGATTCAGTTTGACCAAGCCCAGGTTATTTCTGTTCTATTTGTTGTTTCGTTAAATTTGACATATGTTTCCTTTGCATTGTAACATTGGGATGACATATTGTAGGCCCAGCTACGGGAGGAGATGGAGGCGAAGCTGCGGGAACAGGAGGCGATGTACCAGGCGAGGCTCCAGGAACAGCAGGCGAGGTACGATGCGAGGCTGCAGGAACAGCATGCAAGGATGCAGGAGTAGGTGCAGCGGCAAATGCAGTCTATGTTTCAGCAGTGGCACAATAGTGGGATGTCACCGCCGCCACTACCTCTTCCTCTTCCTCCTCCTGTCGGCACTTCGAGTCCGAGTCAAGGCACTCCGGTGAGTCCATCTAAATACTTGCAGTTTCATTCCTCTTCCTGTCGGCACTTCTATCTGAAATCTTGTGATAATCATGTAATATCTTCTTCTTGCAGAATATATCCGCTGGATCCAACAATCAGCCGGTTTCCCCTCCCAATGCTTGGTCACCATTCCATCCTTATCATTCTTGCCCTCCGATGTAGCTTGTAGTTGTATTTGTACTTCAATTTGATGAACCAACTAGTTGTGCTTGTTTACATTTCCTGAACTTGTGCTTGTGGACGTGAATTTGAACCATTTCTATGTGTTTGGAGAAAAATATGTGGTTGTGATGGATTTCTATGTGTTTGTGATGATATATATGTGTCTATGATGATGATGAGCATATATGTATGATTTGGGGTGATTTTGATCCAGGTTGCAGTGGTTTTAAAAAATTTATTGTAATCTGACAAATTTTTTTGCCGAGTGCCTGGCAAGGGCACGCGGCAAAGGAGCCATTTTTTGCCGAGTGCTACTGCCTGGCACTCGGCAAATGAGCCATTTTTTGCCGAGTGCCAGGGCCATGGCTCTCGGCAAAATACTTTGTTTGCCACTCGTCAAATTTTTTTTGTTTGCCGAGTGCCTAGCGTTATGGCACTCGGCAAACAGTTGTGACGGCCGTTTCTCACCGTCAGTGCACTTTATTTTGCCGAGTGCCTTCGCTGCACTCGGCAAAATCTTTGCCGAGTGCCCGACAAAAAGCACTCGGCAAACACGCTTTTGCCGAGAGCTGTTTGCCGTCCGGGCTTTGCCGAGTGTAATGCTTGCTTTGCCGAGTGCCTCTGGCACTCGGCAAATTAGGGCTTTCCCGTAGTGGGTGGGCTGTGATTCTTCTTCTTATTGAAATTTTAAGGGGACGTCGGACCCTTGAACTCATTTTTTTGAGAGGTAACGGGAATTGGTTGGTCATGATATATTAAGGGTACTCTCATAGAAGTACCTCTTCATGTGGCTTTGCTTCGTTGCTTCATTGATGAGTCGTCATAGTTTTAGAGCCTCTTTAGCAAAGCCATATTCTGAGTCTTGCTTCATTGATGTTTGCTTGCAATGCAATTGTTAAGTTTGATAGTCGAGGCTTCCTCGATATGATGTTTGCTTGCTTGTGTCTAAATGATAGGTTTAGTACAGAAATTGCCCTGGTGCATACGTTCTGTCAGGAGGAACATCCATTAATAAATCCAATTGTTCAGAAACAATTCATTGAATTACATTGTTTTGACAGAGATCGGATGAGTGAGGTAATTAGCAACCTGTTGATATGCACTTGAAACATTTACGGCAAAAAGAAAAAGATACAGAGGTTGTGGGATGAGATCAAACGTGTACCAACCTCTAGAGCCCTATTGCTAGATCTGAGCATCAATAGTAACATGCCAAAAGTAAGTCGATGTCACAAAAATAGTTCACAAATATAAATTAAGAAACATAAATGTAGGGAAGAACAACGCATCAGGAATTTGCCTAAGCTACAAATATGAGTTTCAAACACCGTGGGAAACATCAACGCAGCTGCGCACTTAACTATTTTCTCAGGTCACTAACTTGAATGGAAAAAAAAAATACTGCGTTTGTGCAGTTGCTACTTTCTAGCAGAAGGTCATTTCATCCGCCAGCCCGCACGACGCTTGTTCAGTTGGCCATACCGTGGGTAGCCGTACTAGAAGGGATGCGACGACGAGTTCCTCGGCTTCCTCGACGCCCGCAGCGCCGTATGACCCTGCCGTTGCAATTCACGCTTCGCCTTGGTGAGAGCTCGTCGTTATTCGCTTCTGGTTCTCCGCCATGCGAAGCACTTTTGCATTTCTGTCGGAGGCGAGGAAAGAGAACCCAAGTCGACACACCTCTTGATCAGCTGAACCTACCGGCCAGCGTACAGAGGAGTGCCAAGACCAGGGCAAGCCGTTCCAGATGGAAGGGACGATAAGCTCGCCGGCGTCCTCAACGCCCATGCTCGCTGTCCACCATCGCCGTGCCGCGCTCTGCTGTCGCAGCCAGTGGGGCCCGGCGCCTTATGACTTGTTTTACCGCCAAGTACGACCAGTCAACTAGTCAATCCGATGCCGCACGAGTCCGATCGAACAGCTACCAATACAGAGGGTTTGGTCACTATTTGGAATAGCGACCACACAGTTCTGTACGATGTACGTCGGCCCGCGGAAACCTGATGCACCGCGCGGCATCATCCGGAAGGCCGGATAGACGACGCGGGAGCCTACTGGCCGCCAGAATAGCTACCGCCCACCCAGTCGTTGTTTGGAATAGCAACCACCCCCTAGCTTCGCGACACCAGCATGTATACACCGTGGCTCGCCGCCGAGTTCTCAACGTTTCTCCCTCCCTACCACAGCCCTTCTCATCGAGCGCACCTGCTCCAGCTACTTTCTCCGTTGTTATGGTGCTCCGCCTCGGCCGGAACATGATTACAACGAGAGGCCTCGTTACGCCATGCCGGGGTTCCCTCGGATTGATATGGGCAATTATTTATTTTTTTGTTAAACCATCCTGCTGCTGATCCTTTGTGCCGCCGGGGCCGGGCAGTGAAGTCGAACCGGCTCGAGCCTCTCTGTGTCGACGCGCACGCGCTAGTGTCTGTTGCCCCGTCCGTGTCTATAGCGGCAGCTTGGAGTGCGGCGCAGACGGCTGCAGGGCACCAGCGCCGCGTTGTTGTCCCGGAACACGCAGCGACGTTCCCGTGCTTGCGCACCATGGATGCCACAGCAAGTAATCACGGGGGCTCGCCTTTCCAGCTATGCAAGCAATTAGGTTCATTTCTCTGATCTATTTGCCGTGTTTCATTTATATATGATCTACAATTGAAAAAAGACATTTTCCTAAGTACCAAATAAAACAGACTTCCCCGTTGAGGAAGCATTTTTCTTGTGTCCAGTGAGCTCTTAAATGTATGGCAAAACATTAAGTTTTTATTTAAAACAAAACCGTAAATTCTGTACCAATTAAATTAAATGCTACAATACTACAATTTATAAGTTACAAATTTGAATTCTCTCATTCTCAACAAAAAAAGGGAGTTTGGACATCCTGGCAAACATCATTGTAGCTGTGCCCTCAACTATTTGATCAGGTGCTTAACTCGAATGAAAAACAATATTGCATTTGTGCATAAGGACAGTGGGCGGGCGCGAGGCTGCGGTGCTCGTTCGGCACACAGGTCGTCGTTGATGAACCGCACATCCTCTTTCCTCACCAACGTCACCATGCATTCGCGGTCCGTGACCCAGTTGCATCGGTCATGGTTTGCGGGTCTGATGCTGCGCTTTTGGCAGCCCATCAAGCTTGCTGAACCGCAGGGTTCGTGTTGTTGGTGCGGAGAGTCCGCTTTGTTGTGCTGCATGCTTGAAGCGCCCGAGGCCTATGCCCGGTCAAAAAAAAAAATTCACAGAGCTGCTGTTCCGGACATCCGAAACAGATTGTTGGCTCCTCTGTTTCGGGGGTGGGGGGGGGGGGGGGGGGGGTGGCAGAGCAGAATAGCGTCCATATTTGTACTAGGTGAATAGATTTTTTACTGATCTAAAATTGACTCACAGCAATTCTTGCTGTCCACACTTGTGGAGCATTTCTTTGACTCAGAATGTTTCTGGGTTCCTGTGTAGAGTAATGCAAAACTCGATGGTTAATACGCTACAATATTTGTGCTGCAGATCATCTGACATTGAACTTTGCTAAATGCTACTAATCCAATGTCTGTGACCTGAAATAATAATTCTGGACAACCACCACGAATGAAACAAATGATGCAGTTTCAGCAGATTATGCTGTGTCATTGATGGTTGTCCAGAATTATTAGTTCAGTTCACTCTTCTTGGCACAAGTCTCTGGATGTTTACACATAAAAAATGAATGCTATGCAATGGGAGTTTTCAGTTTGCATCTGATGTTTTCCACCCACCATAGCGACAAAAACCTACTCCCTCCGTTTTTCTTTTGATGTCGTCCCAGTTTAATTGAAAAAGTGTGCAAATTGTTGTCGTGGTCAGTGTAAAACATTTCCCACTTCCCTATCTGCCCCTATCCTCTGCTTACCCCGAGAACAGAGTTCCTCTCCACCGACGCGCCGCCGCTCGCAACCAAGACTCGACGACGGCAGCCGCGCTCTCCCCGGGACAGCGGCGCGCGTGGAAGCTGAAGGCACCACACCGCTGCACGACTTGGACCCCGGCGACGTCTCGCCGACGTTCTCCGGCGAGGTGGCCATGGAGCCTTGGATGCCAAGGTCAACATTTTTGTCGAGCTCGATTTGATCTTCAAGGTCAACGACGCCCGGCTGGCCGACGAATCCGTCCTCCCTTCCAGCTTCCCTCCCCATCAGGTGCAGCTGAGACGGGATTCACTTCACATGGCCACCGGCGGCGGCGGCGGCGGCGTTGCACTGCGATGATGGTCCAGTTGCAGATCATCGCCAGGCGTGCTGCTCTGCTGCGGCGCTATGCTTATTGCTTCGGCTTCTCGCGCTACTGTGGATGATTAGCAAATCTTGACGAGTGTGACATTCAGCATCCATGTAATCTGAAAACGGCAGTCTATGCTTTGCTTGTCTGAAAAATATTCAGAGACAATGTGAGATCGCTAATCGGTGATTACTACAGCAATTTGCAGTTCAGCATAGCAGAAATTAGCTTCACAGTTGCTACTCCAAGGTGCATCTGCTGTATGAGTTCATCGTGGGGAATTTGGTTATTCATTCAGTTGGAGAAAATTGCAATCTTTAAAATACTTTTGGATGCACATCTGAATGTAATACACATCTGAACGTACTGACACTCTATGTTCTCTGAGTTGTTAACTGTATCAGTAGAAAACTTTAGTAAAATATAAAGTAGTTTTAGACATGGAAATGGAGGCATTTAGGCACCAACCTAGGAGAAGGCGTAAATGACAATCTTGGTCTTGGAGAAAGCATCATCCTACTCAATGGGGACCTAAATATGCCCATGGGCGCACAAGGAGATTTCCTTTTCTTGCCCCTTGGTCCTCCTTGCATAGCCCTGCACAAGTAATTCAGGATGAGAACATTCCTACGTACAAACACTGGCTCATATCAAAATGGATTCAGTCCAGCTACTAGTACAACAAGTCAAACGTGTTTGGCAATCTGTCGAACAAATGGTGGGCAGTGGAGGTGATGGTTCACTAACCTGGAGCATGGTGAATGTACAGGCGGCGTAGCTATGCGGTGCGCGTCTCCGATTGCAAGGCATCGATGACCACCGGAGGTGAGGAAGGAGGGGGCATCACTTGGGGCGCCAGTTCTCCCGGCCGCGCTCGGCGAGGCCGTGAGCGCCATGGCCGTACCTGGTGCGTCGGGCTGCAGCGCCGCGTTGGAGGCAGAACGCATCTGAAACTCGGATTCTTTTCCGTTGAAGGCATCCACGAAGCTGGCCTGTCTCCCCACCGCCGTCGCAGCCGCTGCCGGGACCTTCGCCATGCGGGGGACCCTCTCGAGTGCCGCGACACGAGCGTGCCACCGCATGCGATTCATATGCTCCGCCTCTCCCCCATCTTCCTCGATTTCCTCCCGAGCTCTCTTCTTGGTCGCCATGGAAGATTCGACCAGTGCCGCCGCCTCCGCCGCCGTCACCATTTTTGGGCACCGATCAAATTTGATCAGGGATTTGTAGGAATCGGTGAGGATGGACAGAGCGATGTGTGAGGATTGAAGTTTGAGGAGGAGGAGGAGGCGTTCCAATGGCAAGGGGGCCGGGCGGCACGGCGCGCCGGGGAGGCGCAGCGGCGGCCGGGCGTGCGGCTCGCAGTTGAGCAAGAGGATGCAAGGGCAGAAGTGTCAATTTGCTGCTTCCTTAATCCATCCGAAGCTGTCGGGAACGACATAAAAAAAAAAACGGAGGGAGTAGACAAGAGATCACATGTGATATTTTCTCTATTTAGTGACATATGTATATAGCACTAGTTAAAGTCATGTGGTTACAGAACAAAGGGAGAAAAGAACTTATGAACGTTAGTCGCGTCAGGTGTGTATTTATGGAGGTGTCCCCAACACACGATCCAATCTTAGCACTGGAGAAACATGAGGGTGCTATGAACTCGAAAGCCTCTATATATAGGAGCTTGAAGTAGAACTTTATAAGATGCTATACACATGCTTGCTGAAGCATGTATCACATGTTGGTCTCCAATGGGATCTGGGAGGTATTGGGAATATATTGTTCACCAAGTGTTAGGAATGCTGCGGATGAACAAAAGATATTTGAGCATGCTGCAATGCTCGCGCGCTAGCCATGCCCAAATCGGCCCGATGCAGATGTCACATTTGCACTGTTTCGCGAACAGATCCAACAGCAAGACAGCGTCTTCCAAAGCCATTGCACATGCTTTGGCCAGTTTAATGCTGCCCGAAGCCTGCTGATCGCGAACCTCGGTCATCTGGAAATTATATGGCTTCAACTCAGTCCCAAAAGAGAGCACGATGCAAGAGGCCAGAGACCACCTGCCGCCGTGATCCAACCAAACGGTGGCGAACAAACAGACGGAGCTGGGAGGGCTCTTCGTGGTCTGAAAGGTTAGGCACACTATGCATTTGTGCAGTTTCCATAAGACCGTTTCATGTACTTAAGCTACCTGAAGAGTACAAATTCGAACTTGGCCCTGAGTTTCAGACCTCTTCCCTGGCACTGCCACCATTCGTAAAATAAGCACGCATGCGTACCATGTTATAGGCTCGCTGGTTATGGTAGCATGGTGCCCTCTTCTGCCGCCGGTAGAAGGGAACGCACAACCATAGTCAGCACATTGCCGGCGCTGAGACTATGTTGGGGATTTAAATTTGAGGGGGGTACTCGACAGGATCTGCAAATTTCAGTCAACTGCACGCTCAACTAGAACCTTATAAGTTTCTAATAACTTGAAAGAAAAAAAATGCATCTGTGACCGAGTCTTACGTGGACTTATGTATAAGCTAACTTTCACATTCTGTTACGGCTCTGTCTGTCTCGATGGAAGCTCCTTGGCCACCTTACCCTCCTACCCGCACGACGCATGGGCATGGCCAGCTCACATGGGCCATGACAAACAGTTCTAGAAGGACGCGATGACGAGTCGCTGCCAGCTTCCTTGAGAGCGTCCCTAACGATAGAGTTAGCTAAGAGGTAGCAGCTAGCTCTTTGAGAGGATGGATGAGGAATGGGGTCCATATTTAAGTTTTTCATTTTC
This sequence comes from Eragrostis curvula, assembly GCA_007726485.1. Classification (NCBI taxonomy): domain Eukaryota; kingdom Viridiplantae; phylum Streptophyta; class Magnoliopsida; order Poales; family Poaceae; genus Eragrostis; species Eragrostis curvula. The sequence goes on from CM017444.1 coordinate 17,611,090, forward strand.
CTTAGAGACTGCCTCTTGAGGAAGAGTTAGCAGCCTTCTCTCTCCTCTTTTTCTTCAATAAACAATTCAAAGAAGCAGCTAAGAGTTAACCTTTAGGGACGCTTGCCCGGTTAGCCGGAACCCTTGCTGCTGCAAGATGACGAGCAAAGAGAAGCCAAGAAGCCCACAATCTCGACCAGCCAACGCCCTGGATTCCAGTGCTCTGCGCCGCCCAGATTCAAACGACCACGCTGGCCTGCCGCGCACAACCAGGTGCTACGGCGACAGTTGCATCGAGAGCACCGACGTCGAACATGGCATGGGTGACTACTGCCCGCCCGACGCGTTCCGTACTTGCTCTGCTTTCTCTTGTCCCGGATCCTCTGCTTGCAACTACTATCACTGGAAACATCGGTTCCATGCTGGTACTGGAATGCATGCTTCGCACCAGATGCCAGCAACTGTGTTTTGCAGTGGCAGCCATGACAAAAATGCCTTTTGTTTTTTGCATTCTCCTGTTTACTGGTAACCCCTGAGATTAGTTACTGAAGCACTGAAGCTTCAAATATTCTCATTGCTCGACAGGAGTTTGTACGGCGGACACGGTGCGGGAGAAACACTGGCTGCGCTCCCGACATGTGTCCAGGCTCTGTTGTCTCCTCTCTTCTTGCAACAAGTAACAACCAATCAACCATGAATGAAAACCCGGTCTCATGCTAATACTGCACACTAAGAAACTAGTATTTCATTTTGACCAATTGATGGCTGATGTATCTTAGCACCTACTCGCTGCAAACTGCTGATCGAGTTACAGAATCTATCATTTCAGTTTCGCTTCCTGAACATGTGGAATCAAACTCCTTTTAAGTCAGCTTGTTCTGAACGGAATGTGTCAATTCATTCCAGATCAACACTAGCACGATGCTTAATGAATTTATTTCTTGCTGATTTTGGTGGGAATAGCGTGAAACATATCTTGGATATTCACTGAAACAGAATAAGGAGAATTGGGATCGATGGCCCTGAATGTGAGCTGGATAGCCTACATGACCCGGAGAGTTGGAATGACCAAGAGACTCTGCGACCTCCATTGTGCCGATAATGGCAACACGATTCGGCAGAAGGTACCAAGATGAAAGATACACAATCAATAAGAAGAAATATCAGCTAAGAATGATGTTAAATTATTAGCTGCACCAAAATTTGTATTAATAGTACCTCTCTTCTTTATTGTGTCAATGTACCAAAATTGGGCGCTCGCTAACATGAACCTCTCCGAGGAAATAAAGTCTCTGGAATGCCACAAGTTGCTGTCTACTCTCGAAATATCAAATCAAATAAACTCCACACAGCTAGCTGTATTCCGGCACACAGGTGAAACCTGTCATGCGTTCCCTCACGTGGTTCCCTTGGACTGGGAGGTATTAGGAAGCCTATTAACTGAAGTCAACTGCAGTATAGTTTAAATAAAACCACGTTAGCTTTCAAGTGTGAAGTAGTGAGCACCTTTTGTCCAGCACGTGCTCAAGACTGCCAAGCGTGCGTTGCAATTCAGACACTCTCTGGATCTTCCAACACGTTTTCGGTTGTAGCAACCAACCACTGCCGTCACTGCTGCGGTATTCCATTCTCTTCCTTTTCATCCTGATGTTGTGGAATATCCAACTAAGTATATCTGAAGCAAGTTCCACTACCGGCAGAAAACTGTAACTGAGTTTTTTTCTGATGGAAAAACTGTAACTGAGTTACGGCACATTGGAAGGAATGCTCGAACTGAACCTCCAGAGAAGTGAGTACTTTGCGTTACGGCCATGTTCTTTCATCTCCAACACGTTCGTCGCTTCTGTCCTGCGCACTGCAAGATTGCCGGCGCCGACGAGGGCGGCGTGTGGCTTGGTAGGAGGAGCCGATCGAGGAGGCCTCCGTTCAGTACCCCACCTCTCAGCCGGTTCACGACCTACCAAAGGTACCGGCCATCTCCCTGCATGCGTATGGACGAGCTGTTACAGAAGAAAGAGACGACGAGATCCAATCCGCACGAGTCCGATCCAATCCGCACGAGTCGGATCCAACCGCTCCAAGGACACAGGGGCGGTCGCTATTTCAAATAGCGACCACCCCTGGAATTCGTGAATCGTGACGACCGCCATGTTCCGAACCACTATTTCGGCCTGCCGCCACGTCTTGGTCATGGATTCAAGCCTGGCGACGTGTCGGTGTTGCCGGCATCGGCGACCGCGATCTTGAATCGCTCCGGCGTCACAGTCAGATACAAACACCCGAGACCTACGTCATCAGGCTCGAAGAAAACAGGAAGCCGATCGAGGTGCCGCTGCCGCTGACCATTACCGCCACTCATCTCGAGCTCCCTTCGTCAGTGTGTAGCGCCCGCCGATCTAGGCCCTTGCTTGTCGCGAGATACTACGGCTGCAGCAAGGTAGCATCGGGAGGCCACTGACGCGAAAAATGAGTTTCTTCTCACATTCACATGTTTACCGGTAACTCCTGAGACTCAGATTATTAACTACTGACGCTTGAAACATTTTCATTTGGATCATTTTTTTCCTGAATTGTCTTTTACCACTTTTTACCACGAAAGCAATTAGCAGTTGCAGTGTTATCTAACTCCAATGTATGAAATCTGAATAAAAAAGAAACACTAAAAATAAATAAGAAAAAATACATAGGTTAGGTCATCTCAATGTCCAGTTAGCTGTCATTTTTCAGGCCCAACATCTTGTCACTACAAACCATTCCAAAAGTTAATATGATTCATTTACCTGTCTATCACTAAGGGAATAGGAAATCGATACTTATAAACCAGAGTAAAGCATAGCTTGTCTATACAAGCACATAGAAGATGGAGGCTAGATCCAGAGGAAATAACTTATATGAAATACCTATGGAAGAAGGAACACTGCAGGGAAAATATCTCTTGTTCACACAAGCAAGTTAAAATGAAGGCTTAATATCTTGCATAAAATTTATACCTCGAACCCTGCTGGCTGTACAAATTCAGAAGAAGAAAAAATGATGCATGAGTGAACCCGTGTTGTTTAACAAATTATTGTGAAAGAGAACCAACAAGTCGAACCCTTCCTGTTACACAATTGTTGTTTTAACTTTTAAGTTGTGTGCAGAATACAGACAAAATTTGAAAAAAAAAAACATGTGCGGTGGTTTCGTGATGTTTACCACCAGATAGCAGTTTCCTTTCTTCCCAACGCAATCTAACTAAACTCATAGCTTTAGATTCATGCAATGCTGCTCATGGTAGCTCTATAATAAGTTGCAGGGAAATCGCGTGGACATGAGGCAGCTCTATAAACATTTTAGCAAACTCATGGTGAGCTAAATTTTAGTGTTACCATATGTACCAAACCGCTTAATATAATCCAAATTGATGCCCAAAAAAAGACCTCAATTCAAGACCAAACAGTGAAATTAATCAATAATATAAACTAAACTGCTTTTCTTAATACAAGTTGGAACGGCAGTGAGGCGACCAAAACAAATAATCTGCAATATGTTTAATCTGCAATATGTTCATCATGTTCATGTTTTATTTATGAATTAAATTAAACCTAGAAGTGCTCGTATATCCAACACCTCAATGGGCGAGAGTAGTGGCGCTTGCCTCTGCTGCAGGCCAAGGCTCGTCAGACGGCCACCAAGTTCCGAACGACTTCGCCGGCCGGCCCTGACATGTGCAATCGTGTCATCGGTGCTCCTCTCTTGCCAGCCGCTCCCATTGTGTTTGTCCTTTTTTTTTTTTGGTGAAACCCATCGAGTTCGTCCATGCGAACTGCCAAACATTCTGTTCCTGTCCTGCTGTCTTTCGTATTGAAATCCAACCATAAGAAGCAGAGGCTTATGACAAGTTGATGACAAGTAAGGTTTTCAACAGTCTCCAGCTCTGGCTAGCGCGCTGCGCTCCTGTCGACCCTACCTTGGCCAACCATTCTACAGTTTTAACTGCCACGTCCCCCGCTTTTACCCGGCGGGAACCGTCGCAGCGCCATGCGCGGCTGTTGCGATCCGCCCAGCCCTGCGCCTCCCCGCCTTGCGTTGACTAATCTACTTCCACCAACGAGCCCAATTCGGACCACACAAACGGATCATCCAAGGTTGACATCAGACGAAAGTCCTCGCGGAGCCCGCCGCGCCACGCCCCGAGCGGTTCTGCGCCTCTGGGATGCAATGCCACGCCCCAAGTTAACCGCGCGCGGTGCAGCGGGTAGGACTGACAGGGGTGATTTTTTTTTTAAACAACGCTGCTGCGTTGCCCATGTTGCCAGAACCACGCGCTAGAACAGAAGTCAGTCGTATCTACGTACAGCGCCGCCCGTCATGTAGCATGAGGTGGTGACTGCGAGAGCAGAGCAGACGGCGCGGGGCTACACGCACATCTCTCTATATTTAGTCACATATATATGTAGCATTAGTTAAAGTCATGTGCTTACTGTACACTAGTAAAAATTTGACGCACGTATCTAAAAAATGCATTATTTGGCAGGACCATGATAATTATGGTCTACTTGACTACATGTTTTTCTATAATTTAAAATTTTAATTAATTTGAAAAGAATATGTATGTAAGACCCCTAATATGCAACTGATAACATATTATATTTGGATAACAAAAACACCCGAATTAAGCTAATAAAATTTATATGATCGCTAGATTTGTTAAAATAATAAGATTCAGGACACAAAATTTAAAAATTGAAGAGATATGTTTCAATTCATTATCATCATAAATCAATAATCTTGTAACATAGACATATTGGAAGCCATTGAACTTTTAGGAAAAGGAATTGGCAGAATCCAATTTTCATCAAGAGCATGAGAACAACAACAACTACAAGTTTGCTAATGGCCATCTACTTAGTGTAAAGATATTTCATAGGGGAAAAGGCTGCTTAGCTCGTTTTACAGTCCAATTTTGAAAAGTGAAAATGAACACATTACAAACCTTCAACCAAAAGTCTCATAGCAAGAATAGGCTGGCTAGGAAGCTTTGGAGGGCGATTTTCAAAAGGGAAAACAAACACATTACAAACCAAAAACCGAAACACCTGACAAAATAACAAAAAAACACAAAAAAAAATCTCAAAGCCCGAGGAAATCCATAGTTTATTTTTTTGTAACAGGAAATCTTTAGTGCAAGGTTCTTGAAAATTCAATGAGCAGCACAATCTATCTGGCTGGAAATCATGTAATTCCAAAAACTGATCCAAGGAAAACAATTTACATAATAGATGAACGGAAAGGAGGAAAAATGATGTAAATACCGATATGGCATCATGTTATTAATACACAACCAAGTATCAAGGAAGTGGTCCACCCTTACTACGTCGATTTACATCATAGCTAGTTTCACTAATGAAACAATGATGGTAGAACCAAGTGGGACAAGACTAAGATTAGTCAAGCTGATTCTTGAGAGCTCTTATGTACAAATATGGCTCTGGATCTGCGGCAGTTAGGATGCAGCTGGTCGATGAATATGCTAGTACACAAGGACCAGGTTTCCGCAACAGAAATCTTGGCATAGCACTGTTATTTGTATGTATTCATCTAAGCTTTTGTTGAATTCGAAAGCGTGAGGCTTGTTCCAAGTAATACTTGTCCAAGGCATCAGCCAACCTTGACTGAAATTTCCCCATTCTTTTCTACAACATGCTCTTACCTGAGGTGCAGACAAGTTAATCAGTCAAAAATCCACAGAGATACATATTGTATATTGTCCAGCGCAAATTTATGTATTGGATTCATTAAACTCTAAGAAAATCTCCACATTATGGTGCTCTTCCATTATCTCCCTGCCAACCACCTGCTGCACATCCACTCCAGGTGCATGTGCATCCCTGGGCAGGGTATCCAGATCCCGGTGATGAGTTCAGCTAGATAGAGCGACGGTAGATAGCAATCTTCACAATGTTGTATCAGTGTGGGACCTCTTATATCTCCCTTCTGAGCTGAGATAGCCATGGGTCATCATCCTGGAGTCTCAAGTTACAATTGCAGAAATCAGCGAGATTACCAGGCCCAATTGTCCATTTGAGACCGCACTAAAAATCTGTTGTGTGGCTCAGCTATTATTCGCAGCCATGGGATTATTATTGCACTGATTTCAGGTGCAGTCAGAACCACCATGTTTAAATTTTGTTGCCTGAAACAAGAATAAAAAGGTCGCAAACAATTATTACCAGCCTCCATTTTCTTTAACAACAAAAACAATTACTACCTCCATGAAAGAGTCAAAAAAGAAAATTACTATTGAAGATTTCAACTATTCCCTTATGCATTATCTTCAATTACTTTTGAACGCATGCTTAGTCTCATCTTCAATTTTAAATTTTCTGTCAGCGGCCCACAATATTCAGTATATAATGGATATTTTTTCTGCACAAAACAACTAAACAATAAAACTAAATGAATGTTCCAGTTTTCACCAGGGACCAATCTTGTTGCTTTCTACATGATGCAGAAGAATATTTAATCACTATTACATCATAGAGATAAGTAGAACGTAGGAGGGGAATGTGCCTTCTGATCTTAGATAAAAATGAAACAGTGTAAGTATATACATTCCGCCAATTACTTTTCAGATCTCATTTCACAAACGAAATTCAAGAATCCATGAAGATAAGGGATGAAGCTTCCCCAACATTTTGTGAAGCATGATTTCGCTTGTGGTGGATGGAATACATAAGGTTGATAACACAACAAACCAGGATGGAAGCAAACTGTTGGGGAATCGAAGGTCCAGGATGGACTCAGCGAAGCCCTCCAACGGTGTGTTGAGAGTGTCTTGCTTTGTGCGAAGGTCTTTGGGTGTTCTTGAGTCTTGATGGCCTCCTGGCGAAGCCCTCTTGGCTCCCAGTCGTCTTCAGGTTCCTCAGCGAAGCCCTCCTGAAACGTTCTCGTAGTTGTATTTAACACCGAAGCCCTCTTTCGCCCGCGATGCTGGGCGAAGGGGTTAGATACAACAAGTGAAATTTGGACAGAGTAAATGAAGCGTCTTTGGCTCGCGGTCCGAAAAACAGATGTCATTACAGGATCTCCTCCCTCCATATTTATAGGGGGAGGAAAACAGGTTATTACAAGTGTGCCATCGGCAATTCTGTCACGCCTCTCCACCTGAAGCTTCCAGGTTGGCTTCGCTACGACGCTCTTGAAGACCCCTTCGCGCCATCCTGGCAGCCTTCGCGTCGACGATGTACCCTTCGCTGGTTTGATACTTGTTGCTGGACCCACAACACAAACATTGTCCCAAGTATGCTAAAATGCAGACACAGTGAGAAATTCTCTAAACAAAAACAAGTGTCCTCCGTAATATCTTGCATACATAAAACAGTAGTTGCATGGAACAACTCACTTTGACTTGCAGTCTAACAATGGTCCTTGTAGTGCTCTTCGTATTTCTGGCATAAGTAAGAAGAGGCAATGAATATTTTATTGTAAATAGCAGTTATCCGAAAACTTAGTAAAGACATTCTCATTCAAGTATCTAAATTTCACAATACAACATCTCCCTCCAGAACGCCAACAAGACAGGAAACTTTTCATTAGATTAATGCTAGTTGCTATTCATCAAAACAGAGACATCAGAACAACGACTTGAAAAAAATATGAAAGGTAAAAGCACCAGCAAGGAAAGCCTTGGAACAATAAACTTATCAAAATACTGCTCTATTACAATTTCAAACAGAACGGCAAACTATGACATTTTATTGTTTTCTTTTCTCCCTCCGGCAAGAAACATAGTGTATAATGAATGCTAAATGACAGCCGCATGCGAATCCTATATCAAGGTTAGATTAAGACTGCATTAAAATTAACATTACAGCCAAAAAACTAATATTGGATGGATTACATCACCTCTTATGCGATTAACACAGGTGGGACTGAAACAATGTTGTGATCTCTACACAGTTGATCTGCATCTGCTGAAATAATCAAATTCTTAGTAGAGCAAAATAAGGCGAGGGTAGTATAGGCGTTTTCATCCATTTTACACCAGAAAAAAAATTAATTCCCATAAAATTCTGATGGTTTGGACAAATCATACCTCTCAGATTGAGAGCAGCGATGTTAAGGAGGTCGACACTGGTTCATCCATATCCATCTCAGAGCAGGCCAGTGGCTCATCTTGCCTCATGTTCTTCATTTCAATCTCCTTTTTCATGGATCCATTCTTCTTGCAATGAATAAATAACCCATCAGTCTCCAGCACAAAAACGATGGAGGAAAGGACATTACCCGTGCAAGCCTCTACCTGCAAAGTGCCAACGAATCAGATTACTGCTCACCTTCAAAATCCTGTTCGCATCAATGTCCATCTCTTACCTCCAATCCAACCTGCCTCAGGTGAACAACAGAAGCGAAACACATCAAAAAGAGAATCACACGAATGGATCAGGAAAAAAAAAAGATAGAGCCGAGAAAGGGCAGACATAAACCTACCTCAGGGAACAACAGGAGTGATTCAGCATTGAAGGACAGAATCCATATCGTGTTCGAAAGACATAGCTCCGCCACCTGCAACTGCAAGAACAGTACGAAAGTAAATGGAAACTTGAATTGGAGAAGATGAGGAGCTGCAGAAAAGGGGATCCGCCACCCCGCATCGCGTCGGTGCAAGGAAGAGTTGGTGGAGGCAACCGAGGAAGCGCGGAGGGTGACCTCGGCGTGCGCGGCGGCGGCTGCCACCCGGAGCTCCACCTCCCGCATCTGGACTCTGGAGCAGGATGAGCGCCGGCGGGTCGAGGGGCGACGGGGACGGCCTGCTCTGATGGAGACAGCCGTGGAGGTCGCAGAGACTCCCCATGGCCGGATCCGACGGTTGCTTCGCTCCTCCCGTCCCAAATCGAATGGAAGAGTATAAAATCCGGATGACACGGGGCACAAAGGAATGGAAATGAATCGAAAGGAGAAAGGAAACTCGGGCGTAAAATCCGGACGGCACCTCGGGTGGGTAGGAAAATCGATGGGTGAAAAAAAGCAACGCTATGTCAGGTTTTTTACACGGCAAATGACGCTGGGCGTCACGGTGCGTTACGGTCCCACTGTTCCCAATTTCGTGCGACAAGATCCATGGGTGGTTTAGATGGGCTAGTTTTTGATCTACGGTTGATATACAGGTGGGGTAGAATCTGGTAGGTCAAAAGTATTTTTCTCTCAACTGGTTCTTTAGAGGTTTAGAAAAGGAGAAAATAACTTACGGAGGTTGATCGCATCAGGTGTGTATTTATGGAGGTGTCCCCAACACACGGTCCAATCCTAGCACTAGAGAAACATGAGGGCACTATGAACTCCAAAGCCTCTCTCTATATATGGAGCTTGAAGTAGAACATTATAAGCTGCTATACACATGCTCTCTCAAGCACGTATCACATGTTGCCTCCATTGGGGTGTGAGAGGTATTGGGAATATGTTGTTCACCAAGTGTTAGGAATGCTGCAGATGGATAGAAGATATTTGAGCGTGATCCAGTGTGCGCGCGTTGGCCATGCCCATATCGATGCCAGCTTTGCACGGTTTGGCATGCCTCCGCCAGTTTAAAGCGGCCCGAACCCTGCTGATCGCCCACTGATCTGGGGATTCTACGGCTGCAACTCAGTGGCCAAAGGGAACCCCGTGCAAGAGGCCATTGACCACTTGCGGCTGCGATACCACGAAGTGTGGCGAACAAACAGATGGAGATGGGAGGACTTCATGGTCTGATACACCACGAGTTAGGCACACATTGCATTTGTGCAGTTTCCATATGACCGTTTCGTGTACTTAAGCTACCTGATTTGTGATGAGTACAAATTCGAACTTGCTCCCGAGTCGTGTGCTCTGCGCTCCCGCGCCTTATGACTATTTTACTACGAGGTCAACTTCCCCAATCCCAACCACACCAATCAAATCGGACGGCTGCTAAGACCCGGGACGGTCGTCATTTCAAATAGCGACCACCCCTTGTCCTCGCTCCGTGGTACGTCATGTTTTGCTCGAGCGCCGCCCAGATTCAAACGACCTCGCTGGCCTGCAGCTCCTCCTTGCCGCGGGTTTCGTGTCACTCAACCTGTAAGTGGGGCAGGTCTGCCCACTTGCCCGCTTAGCCCACAGCCCGCATATTTGCTTGCGGTTTGAAGCGAGCAAGTGGGCAGGTCCGCCCCACTTACAGGTTGAGCTTACGCCCGGCTCAAGGAAATCAGAGAGCTGAGGTTCGGGACGTGGAAACCGCCGCGCTGGCCTCCCTGAGTCTAATGCCGCCCCACACCTGCATGCCCCGCACAACCATTGCTCCTCTGGAGGAGCTACGGCGATAGTAGCATCGAGAGCTCGGTCGCCGGAGATACTCGTTCCATGCTCTGCTTTTTGTTGTCCCGGATCCTCTGCTTTCAACTACCATCACTGGAAAAATCGGTTCCATGCTGATGCTGGCATGCATGTTTCGCACTAGATGCCAGCAAGTGCGTTCTGTAGAGGCAGCAACTGACCAAAATGGGTCTTGTCTTTTGCGTTCTCCTGTTACCGGTAACCCCTGAGATTAGTTACTGAATCACGGAAGCTTGAAATATTCTTATCGTCTGTAAATTCCTCCTGGAATGTGTTAGCACCATTTTGCTGCACGCTACTGCTGCTGATGAACCGATAGTGAATCCTTCATTTAGGAGTTGTTCTCTGAACATATGAATGAATCACTTTGATTTCAGTCTTCGGTTCTGAGCATTACACTCATACTCTAAACACGATTGCTGGGTTTGTGTTCCGTTGCATATCTTTTCCCACGATATCATAAAAAATCTCCGGACAACATGCATTAGCTCCTTGAAATGTTTCACTTTGACAAAAAAAAAAAATCCAGAAATATAGTAGTACCATCTTGATGCAGATTATTGCTGACTGAACTTTATTGAGTCCTTCATTTTCTTGAGGGTATAGTAGTGACGACTACTATACCCTTAACACATATCAGCCTTGTTGTCTTAACATGTCAAATGAAACACTTTCGATCACTCTTCTTATCTGAACTGTACATGTGTGCTCTGACACAACGTAACAAGCAGCACAAGTCCATTGTCGATGAAAGTCACTGGACCCTTCAATCCAGGTCCATGACTGCCCTAGAAGGGATCCGATGAAGGAATTTAGCTAAACTTTCCAGTTTATATGGTATGAATTTTAAGTTTGATTTCATATTTTCCACCCACCATAGCAATAAGTACTGCACACAGTAAAAGAGTTCACATGTGCTATTTGTTGTACATCGTGACACATTGAATCAAAGGAAATAAGAAGACTTGAAAAGCTCTGGTCGCACCGGGTATATAGGAATAGGGATGACAATGATATGCAGTCCAATCTCAACACTAGAGACACATGAGAGCATTATATGGAAGGAGTTTTACTGTGTCCCATACCACTAGTATTATACTAGTGGTATTATGAAGGGCATTATAGTCATTTTAGTTTTATCGGTCCGTTTTTTGTCATGCCACCACCCACCGAAATCCTTGGGAAGCGAACCCTCTCACCTTACGATTTCGCCCTGCTGCCATCAATGATGTTACCGCCATGCATCGCCACCAATTTTGCCATTTGTCGCCACCGATTTAACACATCATTTATTTATTTTTCCTAAAGTACCCTAGTATTGTTAATACCACTCAAGAATACTACTGATATTGGAGGAGATAGCAGAACTAATCTGGATCGTTGGATTTTAAATACCACTAGATACCACAAGTATAATACTAGTGGTATATGGAGCATGAAGAGATTATATATGATACTTGAATTAGATAATCATGTACATATACTAAATATCCCAAAACAGGGGTTACTTGCTAGATCATTCGATTTCCGGGTGGCATGAGCGGTACTGGGAATTGGTGGGTCAAAAAGAATGAAAGGGGAGGTCTTACATGTGCCTATGTTCAATGGAATCCTGTAGCCAAACTTCCTGCAGGAGCAGTTGCCTTGCCAGTATGCATTGCCTCTGCAATTCACTTGCAGAGTTGTTGCTCCACCAATCTGGGGCACCTAGCTCAATGATGAGAGTAACTTTGGTCAAAATGTTCCACAATGTCAGTGACAAAGCTTTAATACGGATGACGATCGGCGTCGTCGCTTCGCGATTTTCAACCCAGATGTATTTAAGCCTTTAAATGTCTACATCCATCCCCCCCCCCCCCCCCCCCCCCCCCCCTCTGCAGCAACACATCAGGCTACCGAGCAAATTTGAAATGGACGCAATGGATTAGAATCTCCACCTTACATTATGCCAATATTTTGTCCGGTAGTTATCTAAAAAAATTATTTTGTCCCGTACACATCACTCTGAAGTCTGAACTGTATGCATGCCAGATACCGAGCAAGGCCAGTGAGGCTAAAACCAGGGAGCTCAGTACAGTCTCACAGAAGAATGGTACGACGAGCACACACCTTTCAACCCGCCACAGCTGCCGGTCATCTCCACCGTTCCAGAAGAAAGGGACGACGACGAACTCACAGCGTCGTCGATGCCAATGTCGCCAATCAAGCTCCATGGCCGCGCCAGGGAATGCGATCATGACCCACAAACGCGCAGCCAGACTGAGTCTCATGAAGGGGCCGGGTCAGCGGCAATGTTGCCGGCATCCCTGAGAAACGCGGTCCCCTCAGAGATCGAGCGCGACAAGGATGGCACATCGCCAGCCTTGCCGCGCCGCGGACGTAGCGGCACATCCACATGCCTCTGCCAGTTTAACGCCAGCTGCTGCCCTTGCTCGTCCAGAAGTTGTACGGCCGCAGCGCAGTCCCCTGGGAACACGGGGGCCGGACATGGTGAGGGTGGTCACAGTCGTCGTGCTGGACGCGTTTCAGGCTCTGTTTTCTCCTCTGCTTGCAACAACCAATTAACCATGACTGAAAAACCGGCCTTGAAACGTTTTAATTTTATATCCTTTTTTTTCGCTGAAATGTATCAGCATCCTGTTGCTACATACTGCTGATCTAGAGACACTGAAGCCTAAATTTCAGTATTGTTTTGTGAACATGTGAAATGAAAGTGTTTCATTACCGACTTCCTGTCTGAACTTTAACATACGTGTTCTGACGGCTACAGCAGGACAAGCAGCACAAGTCGACCAGCGGCAAGCCTGCAAGTAGCAAATTGGTCTGGAAAACACGTTACAATTTTTTGTCTGAAGACCGCCTGGTACTAAACTTGCTACTAAGCTCTAATATGTCTCATCGTTCACTTGGGAAGAATGGACTGATACAAATTCAGCAATGGCTGCCTCATTGATTCCTTGGACAAGAATGACAAGGAGTATTTAGTTTGCATTTGATATTTTCCACTCAACAAGCGATACGTGCTGCGCGCATAGTACTAGAGGTCACATATGCAATTTGGTCTCTTTAGTATTTATGTGATACTAGTTAATGCCATGCAATTAGTTTGTTTCTGAACAAAAGTGAAAGAAATTAACTGCCAAACGCTGATCACGTCGTGTATATGAAAAGAACTGTCAACCGATACAAAATAAATCTCAGCAATTATGAACAACATTAGAGTATGATTGCAAATAGCCCCCCCCCCCCCCCCCCCCCCCCCCTTCCCGGCCCCGAGGTATTTCCTTCTATTTTCTCCATTCAACGGTCCAGGTCATCATGATACATGGTTGAACCACCGGTATCATAATGACGTATATCATGGGTATCATCTTGATAGTGAATAAAGTTACCTAAACTAGAGAAATATTACGCCGTTACCTATTTAATTGGATGGTTAGATTTTGTTCATGATACCTGTTGTCCAGTAGTATCATGGTCTATCATGAAAGTGCTACCCCCCCCCCCCCCCCCCCCCCCTCCCCCGGTCCTCGTGACGATGCTGCCTCCGCTCGCGCCGCCAAGTTCAAAACAACTTCATCAACCTGCCGCTGGACCAATTCAAGCTTAGTGCCGTGTCTCTGGCCATCCTCCGCGTGATTTAATCGCCCCGGTGGATGGTGGTGCATTCAGATACAGACAGCCGAGACCAACACCGTCAGGATAGAAGAAATGAGGCAGCCAAAGCGCCACTTCTGCCGACCAATGCCGCCATGCATCTGTTCCCTCGGTCAGAGGGTAACGCCTGCCGATCTTGGCCCCTGGTCGTCGCGAGATGCTACAGCAGCAGCACTACTTAAAGCCATTGTGCTTACTAAAAAAAAAAGGAAGAAAAGAAATAATTGACGATCATCAACCACATAGGTCTGTATTTATTTGGATGTCGATGATACGCCGTCCAAGAGCTCAATATATGTGGTACATAATTAGATCTTTAGAATATTCTATACACGTGCTTTCCGAAGCACGTATCCCTTGTTGTCTCCATTGGTGGGTGTGAGAAGTATTGGGAATTGGTTGTCCATGAAGCGTGTGTAATGCTGTAGTTTGACAGGAAGTACTTGAGGGTGATGCCATGCTGGCATGCTCCCCATGCTCGAATCTGCTCAGTAGAAATCAGAGACCTGCTGCCCCGTGCATCCGGATGGCCGGGGACTGCGCGGGAGCCGATTACTTGCCGCGTGACACAACCCGTGCTCTGCTTTCGCCCTGAGGGGCTTCGTTCATGAATGCAATCCTCCAATCAATCGTCCATCAATGGAGAAGTCGGTTTCATGCTGATGCTGCGCACTACATACCAGCAGGTGTTCTGCAATGATAGAAGCACTGAAAAAAAAAAGTGTTTTCTCTTTTGCATTACCCTCTTTACAGATTTAGCAACCTCTGAGATTAGCTACGTAGTGAAGGAAAAGAAGCCTGGATAGTAGGCATATGTTTTCGGGTATCAGTTTTACTGGCTATACTAGATATTTTAAACTGTGCTATTTAAGTATTCAGTTCACAACTGAGTCCAATATACAGAAATAATTACCATCCTATAATACAATCCGTTGTCCTAGTAGAATGTCTAGCACAACTGATGTTGGAGACTTTTAAGAATTTTTGTCTCAGGCATAACATAAGTAAGTATTTTAAAATGGTTGCATTATTCTATAGAGTTGTAAATGAAATGAGACTGGAAAATGCACGCATAGAACTGATACATGACTACCAACAACCTGGGGGTGAAAACATCAGCTACGTTCCCTACATGATACATGGCTGTCTCAGCCGCTCTTATACTGTAGGATTCTGACAAATAGTTAAACACAGGCACAGCTGCCAGGCCTTGCTACAAATTAGTGGACTTTTTATAATAACAGGTCAAAAACTGTAGCACCCGTAATTTTTGAACATTTCGATAAACCTAAAATTGGGGCTTTTCAAAAAAAATTCAAATACTAAAAAAAAATGGATTAGATCAAAATAGGACTCAATTGAATTTTCTCGAAATTAAAACCATGCATGAAACACTCATATGCATATTTGCCTCTCTCCTGCCTTTATTTTAATTGTTTGAGTGTGTGTTGAAAACCTATTTCAAATTTGAATTCAAATCTCCTTGAATTCCCTCCAAATTTCAAGTCCAGAAAAGAATAAACCAATTTTCCTTCTGTTGGGCCGCCTTCCTCCTTTTCCCCGTGCGCGGCCCATCTTCTCCTCTTCTCCTTTCCCTCCGCGCCCGGCCTCTGGGCCGCTCCGTCCGCGCGCGCCTTGGCCCAACTCAGCCCGCGCCCGGTCGCCGACACGTGGGACCCGCGCCTTCTTCCTCCTCCGACGCGCGCCGCCTGACCGGCGGCGTGCCGGCCGGGATTTACTCCCCGCCGCCGCATTTCCTCCTCTGCTCCCCCACGCGTCGCTCTCCCGCGCTCTCCCTCCTCCTCTCGTCCGGGCCCTGCTCCCCCAAACCGCCGGCAACATCAAACCCTAGCCGCCCTCGCCATAACTCCGGCGAGCTCGAGCTCCACGCCACCGTGGCGTCAAAACGACGCGCCCGCGCGACCACACCGCGCCCAGGGCCTCTCTCTCCCTTCTCGCCGCGTGGCATCACCTCAACTCCGGCCCCCACCTCCCGCGCCACGAGCACCGCGCGCTCCGGCGAAATATCCCGACGAACCCAGGATATTTCCCGGCCGGCCACCGCCTCTGCGCGTCTATAAATAGAGCGCCGAGCTCTCATTTCTCTCCCTCCGTCATTTCGCTCCCTCACTCTCCCTTTCCACGCCGCCGAGTCCCAGCTTTCTCTCTCTCTTCCCCAACTCCGGCGAGTGATTCCGCCGCCCCTCGCACTTCCCACTCATCTCCGAGCATGAGGTGAGGCTCCCCGACCTCTTCTCTCTCTTCTGCGCCCTCTCACTCCCCTCCTAGCGCACGGGAACCTAGCCCGTGTCGAGCACCGCCGCTCCGCCTCTCTCCCCCTTCGTCTCCGGCCGCCGTGGAGCACTCCCCGGCCCAGCCGAGCACCCTCACGCGACCCCCTCACTCACGCGCACGCACTCGAGCACATGCACTCGTCCCCGCACGCACACAGACGAACATCACCGCGCACGCCGACGCGCCGCCGAGCTCCGGCGAACCCGCGCCGCCGCCTCGGCCATCGCGCACTGACACCATGCTCCCCCATCAGCTTCCCCGTCGTGCGTAGAAGCCCGGCACAACTCTCCCTGACCCTCTAGGCCCTAGTAGCGGCCGGCGGCGAGCTCTCCGGCGCCGCCGCGCCCTTTTCCCCGTCGCCGCCGCGCCGGCGCCACCGGGCCCCCGCCTGAGTCACTGACTCGCGGGCCCGCGCGGCCCCGCGCGCCCCTCGGTCCACCAGACCGGCTCACGGTGGACCGCACACACAAACCCAGCCCGGTCCACGCCTCTGTGGACCAAGTCCACGGAACAGTGGCAGCCAGGGCCCCCGGCCCCACAGGCCCACATGTCAGCCACTGCTACGCGCACAGAAATGCTAGGGCCACACGCACAGTGTACACAGAATGTTATTCCAGTGCCCAAATAATTCCATAAAAATTCCCAAAAATATCCAAAAATTCCCAAATACATTTCTAACACTTTTCCAATCCTTGGACACCTCTGGAAAATTTAGGTGGAGATTATACTAATATTTAGTTAATCTCCCCTAATTCCAATACAACCCTTTATATTCGAATATCAATAACTTTTCCGTTTTAAATCCAAATCAAGTGATCTTTGCGCCATTATTCATCTAAAATCATCCTCTACCATATTCCATCAAAACCATCTTCAGTGGTGTATTTTATTTTATTATTTTATTTTAATGATTGTCTAATTGAGTGTTAAGCGGTAGACTTAGCTTTTCTTTTATTTAATCGATAGGAGACCAAGTCTTCGAGGAGGAACACGAGGACCCCGACTACGAAGAAGACTTAGAGGAGGAAGATTTTGGTGAAGGCAAGTCCTAACCACCTTGATCATATTTCACCCAATTAATTCTTACAAAATACCCTATATAGAGCCTGTGTGCAAATTAAATATGCATAGTCTTTTAAAATGATTTAAATATTAGAGTAACCTATCTTGAGGAAAGCCATGCCTTGTTTATTGCTATCCTTAATCCATTGTTAACCCTAGGTTCCACAATCATTAATCTTTAATGATTTGATGGAAAATATTGCCGCTTAGGTTCTTTCACACTGTGTTAATTAATAATATTGCATCACATGTTTTTGTGTGAAAATGTGTGAGTGTGACTTGGTGATGGGTGTGTGAAATAAAAGGGATGGGCTTAGTAAGTGAAACCCATAGTGGGGGTTATGATTTAGACGGGAGCAAGCGAGGTAGTCCTCAGTGGGGAGGCTATCTCTGGGACGCTACTTCTCGTTGGAGAGTAGCTATTGAAGATGCTTGCTTCGGTCGTATAAGGACCGGTTCATGTGCCGCCTTGCCTAGCACTTGAGTGCAACCACGAGCCCCTGTTATGGGCAGGGTTTGGAACCACACCCTACTAGTGATCGCCCGGTACCACCAGGAGGCAGGGAGTTGCAATCGGAAGCCAGGAAAGGATCTTGACGAGGTTGGCGTCGGATCTGGCGAGTGAAAGTTATCTGGCAATGCTATGCCCATGTGAAGCCCCTGGTCGTTGATTTTCCGAGGTGGTACCGTTGTGACATTAGGCAGGTACGGAACCATTGGCATGTCTTTCCGACCCACGACGGTGGAAAGGTCTGACATGCCAGATGTGGGTAAAGTGTACTACCTCTGCAGAGCGTAAGAATCTATCCGGATAGCCGTGTTCCACGGCATTGGACAAAGCGAAAGCAATGGCCACACAATGATTAGTTTTTCTGTGTGAGTTATCCTTGGCGTGTGTGTTTTCGGAATAACGCCGGTTTGGAGCCGTGTGCTGGTTTCCTGCCAGCGTTAAAATCTGGGAACTGGCAGGAAGGATTTATTCTCCTCCAGGGCCACTCAACCCCACTAAGACCATATCAATGCTGACTTAGAGTTTTTACAAAATGATTTGGTTTACAAAACAACCCCTGCATTGAAAATTGGCTTTTCGGCCGATCGATGAAAACCCCAGCCTATTCCTTGACAATATCCTTGCATATGAGTCACCCTTGTGTTAGGACTTCCTGAGTACCTTATGTACTCACTCCCCATCTCAATCAATCATTCAGAAGAAGAAGCGGAGTATGACTTTCAAGCCGATGGCGAAGAAGATTAGGGTCGTCGCGCGCAAGTTTGCCAGTGGAGTGGATCTGCTTCCGCCGTCCGTTGCGTAGAATAAATTGTGGCATTGCTGCTTCCCAGCGATGACCACTGTGGTGTGTTGTGTGGTGTTGTAAGGCCTCTGGCCACGTGAAAGACCTTTTATGTAAATTAAAAGGCTTGTAATGAGCTTTGGTAATAAATAAAGTTGTGACTCTGAAATGCCATTCTGTGAGAATGTCCGTATCAGCGTCTGATCCAAGGACTGATACGGTGGATTCAAGTACCTCTGAAAATGGGGTATGACAAAAACTAGCAAACAAAATTATCTCATGACAATTACCTTTTTCTTGCGAAACATAAAAATATTATACTCAATAAAGTTCATAAAGAAGCTAGGCTTGCATTATTTTTCTCAATCGACATACTGGACAATTAACATATTATTCTGCGAACATAATTTCTAGCTTTAATTTGGAGTACAACTTTCTAGGTTTTACAAGTTAGGAAGATAGCCCAATGAAACACGTCAGGAATCTTCACATATAAGTACATCTGTTTGTTAATGACGCCTCAAGATTCGTACATTCTTGAACATAGGAGTGCAGGAGCAGCTTCTCTGTTATAAATATATCATCAACACAAGCATATGGCTGTTATTGAGAAGAATAAGATGCATCTTAGTCTCCAAAGAACAAGAAAGCAATAGAACAATTGTCAGCTAAGTATTACACGGGAAATCCATTATTCAATGGCAGTGAGCACGAGCTGCAAATTATTTATGGGATGAGATCGACTTTATTCACGGGTAGACTGACGTTCCATTGCCACTCACGGGTTGTGCTACTTCATCGTGGTTCCATCACCATGCATCTTTTCTGCTGGGTTGAAAGAGCTCCGCCAATGCATGATCGCATTTTCGGCCGCCTGCGTCCACAACCAATTTGGATTCATTAAGCCTGATTCATAGATGCCATGCAGCATTCCTCAGAAAATAATTACATACGTATATACCAGATATATGTCGTGCTGCTTCGCTCGGCTTATGTCCCCACGCAGAACGGCGCTGAGGTTGCTGAACTCATTGTCTTCTTGCTCGGACGAAGACTGGAAAGCTGTCGGTACATCACCATCTAGCTTGGACCAGAGCTCAAATCGCCTGTTGATCATGGCCAAGAGCTCGGTGGCGCGCTTGCATACTTCCATTTCTTGCCCTTGGGTGGGTGCTTCCAAAGCCAACTGCTTGTCGGCCTCTTGCACCATTGCTTCCATTGCTGGCGTGCGGAACCCGGTTGCAATTGCATCACTGTGAGCTGGCAAGCATGTAACTGTCGCTCGCTGCATCTGACAACTCGACAGCCATGAGTAGATACAAGCTACCCCTAGACCCCGCTTGAGGTTGCTCACCATTGCATTGACATCCTTTTCGATGCCTCCAATATCAAGGAAGGCCCTCGGGGCTTCTTTCCATGATTCATCAGTTTGCTTGAACTCCCTCCACTTCCTCTGCAGCAAGTTCGCTGCCATTACCTGCACAACCATGTCATCGCCTTCCTCTCCGTGGATGGCACCACTTGCCTCCTCTTTCAACACCAGAAATTCCTTCAGGGTGCTCGTAAGCAAGTCCAACACCTTGAACCGGATGATCTGCTGCAGGACTACAGGGAAATGAGAACAGGGGTTTGCAGGAGCCGATCCAGATTCAGCTGTGTGAATTGGGAGAGACACCGAACAATTGTCGGTGGAGGATGTCTGCCTGCGCGCATCCTTGTATGTGACATTAGCAGTAATCCCACTCAAAATTGTATAGTACCCTGGCATCCATTCACCGGTACTATAATAAAAGTATACAACAAAGTCCTTCACCTCCCCAGCATATAATGTGCCAATCAAGATGCCTCTGGAAGCCCCATGGGGTTGGTAGCTTCCAGAGTCGATTCTTGTTATGTTCAAACTACTTGATGTGATGTTGATGCAAGTGTCGATGGCAATGACTGTCTTCAGCCCAGCTAAGCAGACGGCAAACGCCTCCATGATTCTTCTATCAAGATTGTCGGTGATGGAGGAGTAGGTTCCATATGATTCTTTAGCAATGAACTGCAATGCCTTTGGGTCGTGGGCTTTGCATAAACCAAAAGTGTGGACTGGGTACTTTTTTAGAAGGTTGCGAATTGGATCAGTAGGGGCCACACTCTCATCATTCCATTTGTATTGGCCATTGTCTTGTCCATCTGAAATGAGGATAATGAAGCCTAAACGTTTCTTATCCGCTCGATCGTCCAGGAGCTGTAATCATTGGTACATATGAATTAAAAGAAAACTACCAAAATACAGAATAGAATAATTATCAAAGAAGAATAGACCACCTCTCTAAATTTCAATAAGAACTGAAATTTCGGGTGATGCTATAATCAACAAAGTTGAAAAAAACTGGAACATAGTACAAGTATATAAGAAGGATCTCTTAAGCATGCATAAAATAGAAGGATCTCTTAGGCCAGTCTCAATGGGCCTTTCATTGACATGTATTAAGGTGCCACATCAGCTAAAAAGATGACATGCAAGAATTTTAAGAAGAGAGAGAAGCTATGCCTTTCATCCTAATGAAAGTCTCCCGGCACCCTTTCCTAGACAATGAAAGTGAAATGAATGTGCATTAAGCATCTTTTCTCTCATTCTCCACCATTAGATCCAATCTTATCCGGCCATTTAAGGACGCGAAAAATAAAAGAATCTCTAATGGAAACATTACAAAGTGTAGCGAACTGGGGATTTATTGCAAACAGAAGACAAAATGAGGCATTGATGGAGACATGAATATCATGTTACCCACCAAATGCGTTGTTAAACAATAGCTATATTGTGGAGCTTTCCAGTGCCAATGTGAAAGACAAATAAAATCTTTGTTTTGAATTAAATGGAGGAGCTAAGTTCGATGCATACCTTCACAGCATGCTCCAAGGATGGTTTAAAGGCAGTGTCACCCTTAGCCATAAGGCCATCCATCTTCTGTTCCATAGCCATCCGAGTGCCGCCTGAAATTTCTAAAATGCCAGTTGTATACTCCTTGATAACCTGATCATTGAAAGCTACAATGGCAAGGCGGTCGTCATCATCAAGCTGTCTAATGATGAACTTCATGGCTTTTTTCACCATATCCAACCTTGAGAGTGTCTCTGGTGGTGCCACTGCCCCATTCATACTCTTGTTAACGTTGAGCAACGCAACTAGGTCAATTGGTGCAGAGCTCTTCATAGATAAGGGTGCTTCGACGCGCACCACTGCCGTCCCATTTAATCTTAATTTGTGCCTGTCGTCTACGAGAAGTATAGGGGGGTTCATGGCAATACTCACTCTTACTTTCTCGGGGGCCATCTTGATGAGCTGCATGATTTGGTTTAAGAATTAGTGAAGCTTCTGTCTTTCACTGCTACACATACAGGAGGATCATATTTTGATACACATTAAATATACTAAAAAATAAATGGGACTTTATGTCTTCGCAAGAAAGAAAGAATGGGAGAAAGTTTGCTCATATACATATTACGGTCAGATGGCAAAAACATAGATACGCTGCTTCAAATGTACATTTAAGTTAATAACTTATAAAGTAAAACCATTTATATTGGACCCAAAACTCAATGTGAGCACTGAAGCTGAAGATGCTTTAATAATGTAATAGCGTCAACAGATAGCAAAAATATGTTCATAGCAAACGAATTCAATGGTTCCAAACCTCAAAATTGCAGCCCATTTTGTACTGTCTGCTATCCACAATACAAGGTTCAAAAAGGTAATTTCTATAAGGGGCACTTGTGTTCTTACCCTCTACCTTCGATATTTTAACTTAGTTATTTTACCTTTGGTTTTTCAAGCTGAAGATAGAATTTACCCTAAGTAGAGGTAAAAACATAGAATTATTGCGATTTTACACCCCAATAGCGCTACATTAGGTCAGGCCTTTAGTAATATGTATATGTGTTACTAAAGTTTGAAAAAAGTGTTACAGAGACCTATAGTAACACAAAAAAATAAGTGATGCATATGCTGGTGTTACCAGAACAAATTCTAGTGTAACACATATATGTGTTACTATTTGTGAAAAAATATGTTACAATAATAATGTAGCAACACAAGTGAATGTGTTACTATGTCTAATAAAATATGTTACAATATTAATGTAGTAACACAAATAAAAAATTCAAAAAATTAGTGGCTGCTAGGATTTAATCCCAGGACCTCACCTTCTTTAAGTGCTTGAGTTTCCACTACACTACACATGCATATATGATATGAAGTTATCCTTAATTGATTTTAACTTATAAATTATTTAAATATATGTTACTATGGCCCAAGAAAAGTGTTACTACAACTTGTAGTAACACATAACAGTAACATTTATTTGTGTTACTATGATTTCTAGGCTTGCTATATTTAGACACATTGATTTCTTTGTAACACTATACTTGAAACACAACTTTTGTGTTACTAGAATAATTATTTGTAACACAATTTTACAAATATAACATTTCTGTTACTATGAAATATTTTTGTAACACATTCTTACTTGTGTTACAGATATGTGTTACAAAATACATGTTTTGTAGTAGTGTAGTGGTAAACTCTGGATTCAGGTAGGAAAATCAGGGATAAAACCACAAAGTTTAAAAGATGAGGGTAAAATCACAATTATAATTCAAAGAGTGTTAAAAACACAACTGCAACTTCTGTTTCTATTAAATATTGGTACAATATGTAGAATTATTACTTACAATATTTCTGAATTATCTATCAGGCTGCCTCGACAGCTAAAAAATTGTACCACTTAGAGACAAGCGGGCACCATCTATGATCTAGAATATATTTTTGTCATAGAACGTTTATTTTAGACAAAAACGGAAATACCTTTGTTGAAAGAGGGTGGCACACGAAAATTCAAACTAAAAATACTTTTGTTAAATTATTCTCTTATTAATGTGTTGAAATCAAATGCAGATCTAGCAGCCACTTTCAGTTTCACGTTCATTCATCTCTTTCCATATACACAGCAATTTCTCTAGAGATATGCAGTCATTTAGAATGGATTTAATATCTTATAGGTCTAACCGTTTCATCTAATTCCTCGCTTAATTAGTGGTGCGCATGGGGCACAGTTGGGAAACGCTGGATTCATGAATCTAACTGGCAGTAATAATCATATACTTAATGAATTAATTAAGATGAAAAAACAAGTGGTGTTGACTCTAAACCACACAAAATAAAAACTGCAAACTTCTGCATGTTACTTCCTTCGTCCAAAATGAATCACATTCTATTTCTGCTCAAAGTTTATGCAGAATAATATCACCATTTAACAAACCAAATATCCATAACATGAATATTTTCATAATAAATCAATTGATAATAATTTGTTGCCACAAGTATTGGTACTTTTTATAGAAGTTTGGTCAAACGTAAAATCGTTTTACTTAGGATAAAACTAGAATATCATTCTTGTATGGCCAGATATATTATAAAGCATATGAAGTTATAGATCCAGTGCATATGCCATGGGGTAGAACGAAAGATATTTGGCGTACCTGGTTTTGGAATGTAGCAGTTAATAGTGATAAAAGTAGACTATCTGGCCCTTGATTTGTTAAAGAATGCTCCCAATCCGGCTCATGATCTTATTTGGATGTACAAGTGCAGTGGAGTTTCATATATTACTGAGGATCTTGTTCCATGCCCTAGTATCAGGTAGTAGGGAGAAAAAACTAACTATCAGATGGATGGGACGATCCTAATACCAGTTCGTCAGTGAAGTTGTTTTTCCCTTGCTGAGGACTTTATATAGAACGAAAAGCACCCGAACAACTCCCAAAAATCAAAAGAATCATTAAAGCAATATGCGTGAGTTACCCGGACAAGCAAAGTGCACATTTCAAATTGTTAGGAGCAAAAATCATTAAAGTAAGATGCTTGAGGTACGCAGGCAAGCAAAGTAAAGCATTGAACTTGTTAAGTGCCAAAGATGACAAATATTGGCGTGTTTTGTATGGCTCAGCCTCCAGTCCTCCTCTGATAGAACAGTTGGTGGAGCATAATCACTTTAAATGTTTAGCAACATAGCTTCTTTTTTTTTTGCATGGGATTAAAGAGCTAGAGTGGTCTATCCCTTTGTCTTCTGTACTATATCTTCGAACATGAGTTATCTCTTTGACATCAATTTATAATGGTTTTCAACATGAAATTTGATAAAGTTTGCATGGGTCGTTACTATTCTAACTATGCAGAAATAAATAGCACATGCCAAATTTGTCAACACCACACTTAATCATATGTATCTATTGCTTTCTTCCAGCTGACTATTATTTACAAGAACAGTAATAATCGGCATCGATGACACATAATGTCTGCAATGATCACTCGATGAAAGGCTGTTTTACAGATACATGTTTCTACACTTGTTATACATAGTAATCAGTACGTTAAGTTCATATATAGCTATTCCCAAAAGGAAATAGGTTTGTAGGCATAGCATTCCATGATACAACAGCAACATTTAAGTGTGCAAAATCGTCATCATAAGTGTGTATGCAAAAGAAGAGTTATATATTTACAGCATCCTGTGATGCACAAAAGAATCATTTATTAAGAGAGCAACAATAAACTAATGTGCCGTAAATCAAATGAAAAACTGTGCATTATTCTCAGGAGGGAATCAGCGAGTCCGGCGTTGCTAATTTTTCCATGGTTCATCTGATTCTGCATCACCACGATGCCACCTGCTTTTCTTCTACTTGTAGTGGTTGGCTTGCTTCCCGCGTGGCTATTTGTCTTCGTCTTGGTGGCAATGCATCTCCTGCCCTGCATTGAAGGAGCTCCGCCATTTCTCCATCGCGTGATTGGTGACCTGCAGCAATCCATGACACAAATTGATAATAATGAAATATTATTAATTTATGTTAATGCGTATTGCACTAGGAACATGTGTACGCACGCACCATATATATGTCCTTCTTCCTCGCTCGGCTGATGTCCTCGCGCAGGACGGTGGCGAGGTTGTGGGAGACATGGTCTTCAATCTCTGACGACGGCTGGAACGGTGGTGGCACATTGCTGTCCACCTTGGACCAGAGCTCAAATCTCTCACTGATCATGTCCAAGAGCTCGCTGGCACCATTGCAGATCGTTTGGTCCTGCTTCTGGGCAGGCGCTTCCAAGGCCATCTGCTTGTTGGCTTCCTGCACCATTGCCTCCATCGCTGGCGTTCTGAACCTTGTTGCTTCCTTGTGAGCTGGCAAACCTGTAATAGTTGGGCGCTGCATCAGGTAGCTGGAAAGCCATGAGTAGATGCATCCAACACCCGAGCCTTGCTTCAGGACGCCCACCATTGCGTTGATGTCCTTGTCGATGCCTCCTAGGTCAAGGAAGGCCTTTGGAGCTTCTTTCCACGTTTGATCAGAAAGCTTGAACTCCTTCCACTTCCTCTGCAGCAAGTTTGCTGCCATGGCCTGAAAAACTGGGTCATCGTCTTCTTCTCTTTGGAAGGCACTTCCGGCCTCCTCCTTCAAGACAAACAATTCTTCTACAATGCTTTTAAGCATGTCCAGTACCTGGAACTGGACCATCTGCTGCAGCACCGCTGGGAAGGGAGGGCATGGGTTCTCTGGAGCCCGCCCAGTGTCGGTAGTGTGAATTGGGAGTGACACGGAGCAAGTTTCAGTGGAGATTGATTGCCCGCCTGATACATTCTTGTACGTGACAGTAGCAGTAATCCCATTTAAAACTTTACTGTAACCCCGTGCCCAAAAGCCAGTGGTATAATCAAAGGAGACAAGGAAGTCCTTCACTTCCCCAGCAGAGAGTGCGCCAATAAAGATGCCTCCGGAGTTTCCACGGAGCGTGTAACCACCGGAATTGATTCTCGTTATGTTCAAACTACCAGACGTGATGTTGACACATGTGTCGGTGGCAACAACTGTCCTGAACCCAGCTAGGCAGACTGCAAATGCTTCCATGATCTTGGTCTCTAGGTTGTCAGTGATGGAGGAGTAGGTTCCATAGGATTCCTTCGCGATGAAATGCAGTGCCTTTGTATCGTGAGCCTTGCACAAGCCTAAGGTATGGATTGGGTACTTTCGGAGGAGGATTCGGACAGGGTCAGTAGAGTTGATACTCTCATCGGCCCACTGGAATTTATTGTTATCTGAACCATCTGAAATGAGTAAGATAAAGCCAACACGACTCTTATCCACTCGTTCATCCAGGAGCTGAAAATCATCAATACATATGGATTAAAACTGTTAATAATTTACGTCTAAATTCAAATAATCAATAGAAGAGTCCAATTTAGCTAGTCTAATGGTAGGTGAAATGCATATGAAGATTCAATAAATTAATTGTTTGTTGGATTTTTACACCATTTCAAACATAAACCACCAAATTCCACACGTCACAATAGAACAATTTGGTTTTTTTGAGGTCCTGAGATGTAATAAAGAGTGGCTATCAACGGTAAAAGAAAATTCAAGAAAAAACATAACAACTGGATTTGTGTGCGAGCTCCAAAAATGTAAAAATATATTTGTACCAATTGTAGGGTATAATTCATTAATATTTATACTCTGAATAAATAAATCTAAAAACAAAAGTATCTAACAAATTAGAAATTATAACTACAAAAAAATGAACAGATCATCATGCCAACTTAACAAAATAATTTGTATGTATGACCAGAACTATAGTAATAACTTTGACAAAAGAAAATAGAGGCATTGATGGGACAATATAATGTTACCCACAAAAGCTATTCAACAATAATAACGTTGTGGAGCCGTCCAGAGTGGCAAAGAGAGGTGGTTTACTTGAAAAAGGTAATGATTGTGACAAAGAATGTGGGTGTCTAAACTATGTGAAAACAATGTAGTATGTAGCTGCAAAAAAATACCGATTTTCTGGATACAATAAAATGTGTAGTTGCTTATATGTTTTCTATATGAAGTCACAGCTTGCGAAGAAGCATATAGCTTCCATCAAGGTTCTCATCAAAGCTGGTAGAAAACACTAAGTTCTTGGTACGGACCAAAGGTACAAAAAGAAGTCATAGAGGGGAAGGAAACAAACAATGAGTGTGAGCACATGTTGTTAGAGAAAGTGGAAACAAAGACTAAAAGTTACATGCCAACACCAGTTAATTGGAGATGGAAAAAGTGAAAGTTAGCAGCACAATCGAGACCTTGTGGATCCAGTCACCCATAAGAGTTTTGATAAAAACACGCACAACATGTTCAAAAATTCTGTGACCTCATAAAGTCACAGAAGACAAATAGCTGGTGCTCAACGACTCGCAACCATGCATAGAACATACAAAAAATGTAAGGCAGTCATCGGCAAGAGGCAAACAAACCAGAGCATCCCAAATGACCTGAATGATAGCAATCTTGCGTGTTTAAGACTTCAAGTGCATGAGTTGTAAGCTAAGATTCCCAGATAGAGAAATTTCTTAAGATCCAAGGTGTACAGTCCATGTATAAAGCAAATCATTTATCCATTATTGATTTGTTCAAACTATGTTTAAAACCACCAGATGAGCTTTAGAGCAGTTGATGGCCTAGAACTTATGTGTTTCGTGTATAATATAAACTTTTCACTTCTAGCGTCGTGATTTAGTCTCACCTAACACATATAATTTTATTATTACGTGCATAAGATATTAATGTAATTTATTTAAGTTAAGGGAGAGAAAATAGCAAAACCAAGGATACGGGTTTAACAAAATGTGTGGAAGAGAAAAAAAAGACAAAGCTTGCTATCCAACTATGGTGCAGCTAGCGTCTATTCATCTCATGCCCTAAATTAGTTCTGAATGTGGCCTGTTACCTTGTATTCCGTCAATTATCATATTGTTCTTTTTGCTATAAGATCTACCAATGATTGCATAAATTCTAATGTTAAACTATTTAGTAGCTTATGTGCAAAATTAGGTGAATTAAAATTTGGAAACAAATGGAGTAGCGAAGTTCATCAGATACCTTCACTGAATGATCCAAGCCTGGTTTAAAAGCAGTGGTACCCTTAGCCATGATCCCATCTAACTTTTTCTCTATAGCCATCCGACTACTGGTTGAAATTTCTAAAAGTCCGGTGCTGTACTCTTTGATGACCTGATCGTTGAATGCTATGATAGCAAGGCAGTCATCATCGTCAAGCTGTCTTATTATAAACTTGATGGCTTTCTTCAGCAGATCCAACCGCGATGGCGCTTGTGTTGGTGATGCCACTGACCAGCTCATGCTGTGGCTAACGTTAAGCAGTACGACCGCATCAATGGGGGTACAGCTTTTCACAGATGAGGGTGCTTCAACACGCACCAGTGCTTTCCCGCTTAATCTCAATTCACGACTGTAGTCTACCAGAAGTAAAGGGGGGTTCATGGCAGAAGTTACTCTGACTTTTGCATGTGCCATATTTACCTGCATTGGCATTTCAGAATTAAAGAATGCTTTTCAATTTCACTACTACTCATAACTTTAAATAAAAGTAAGTGCTTATATAATATAGATTTTTAGAAATAACTACTTAGGTGTGTGGGTATATTGTGGGGAGTGATATGAAATTTCAAAAAAGGTCATAGCTGTAACAGAAAGTTTGGTGACTTCTTCATGTGTCTCACTTGTAGATTTTCAGGAGAACGGAGAATTCTGTAAATGTATGACTATGCTACTCCTGTCATAAAAGAGTTATGAAACAAGAGCCACGCGGTTTCAACGCCTCTCCACTGCTCAGCTGTACCTCCGAATTTGTCCAGTCATGTAACTTTTATTTCTCCTTTTGATGCCTTTAGGCCGATCGATTTTGCTGAAACTTCTCTATGCATTCGGAGTTTGACTAGATTGTCTATCAATATATGGCTATGCTGCTCCTGGATTTGAGATCTCCATGAAGTTAAATGACGTCCATGGGCCCTACGACACTTGCCACTAACAAGAAGATACTTCTGTGTGTAAAATTATGTACCTGGGATACATCGCAGCAAACATGGAGCACATTTGTGACTCAAATTTGCTTTCAAAATTTACTTTTGACCATTAATTCAACTAATCGTTCCATAAACATCTACCAACTGCGTAGAAAGAAAGGAATTCGTTTGTTTCCTATTAGTGCAACATAGTAATTTCTTAATGCATGAAAGAAGCCAGATTGAAAAGTAGCTATGTGTAGTCATTCTCTTTCCCCTTTTTTGTCGCTTCAGCAACATGTGCGCTTTTTTCCTGCACTATATGATGGCCATCATATCCATGGATGATTTCATTGTTATATAGTTTTGAAAAAATAATTTTTCTAATATCATTTGTTCTCATGTGCTAAATTTGTGCATTATATAGTCTGAAACATATTGTATGAGTAATTATTCTCATATATTGTTGAGCGGTTTTAGGTGATACATGACAACATGGTTATTTACAAATCTGATTTGTGCATGATGACACCAATTTATTTTTTAATTTTTTTTTGTTAACTTCATAATTGGTAAGCTTAAGCTTATCATTCCATTAATGTTTTTACACAATAGGAGAGGGGCCGCCTCCTACTGATTAATCTATTTAAAGAGAAATAATTTACATAACAAAAATAAAAATATATAAAATACAAGTGGAAAGTATTAAGTTGCAGATTATAGCCTAATTTTGATAGAGGGGACGTATTTTTATTTTGCCCCGTGCAACAGAAGTAAACATTCCTTTTTGAATAAATATCTTCTTGCATATTTCTCGGGTTGGATTTATCCTATTATTTTGGTGCATCTCATCCATATGTTTCTTTGTCAAATTTACATCTACAGATACTGACCAGAGCAACACTCCTGCCATGTGCTAAGCAATTCAACTACCGTCGCACCACACAGGCAACTAACTATATAATAAAATTTTGATACATGAGCAAATGTGTCATGTATACGTATGGATATTTTACTTATTTTGCAATTTGGAACATTTATGTAGGACTTAAGTTCGTTTCGGTTACAATTTGCAAGAAACCAGACAAAATAACACAAGAGTAGTTTGTATGCTAGGCTGCTACCACAAAATGAATAAAATGGGAGAAAAATATATGACAAACTACAGGCTTATTGAGAAAAATGCTGCCTTTCAAGTTTCAGTCAGTTAGATTAACATATTGCAACCAAATTAAGGACCAAACTCGGGGACTACAAGCAAGCTGTACTGGCTTTTATCTAGAATAGACTTTTTGGTTTCCGAACATTTTGATGATCTGTCAGGCCTGAACTACTAAAAGGCCACAGCAATTTATGCCTAAAATGGGTATAGTCATGGACAGATCTGACAGTTCTGTCGACAAAATTAATGGATGTGGTACGTGCAATGTAGTAAGAACTAAGGATGTTCATAAATCAATATACCTGTCTTCTGAATATGAAGGTTTAGAGCGGTAGGAGACTATACGGACTCCATGAGTGGAGGGAAACCGCAGCTTTTTGAGTCTTATATGAATGTGTACCACCGTGGTGAGATTTCGTGTATTGATAATCTGGATTGACGTGAAAATATCGGGTAGTCAGGAGGTGGCAACACATAACATTTAGAATAATTATGCAAGGAACCAAGTACCTGGTTGGCATTGCAGGAGTTTGTACCTTGCAGCAGCATTATAAATATGCAACAGGAAGCATCTGAACAACATCTCAAAAAAAAAAAACAAAGAAAAAAGTGAAAGAAAGATTCCTGTGTTACTTGGTCAAGCAAAGTACACAATTCTATTGTGCGAAGTAAAGCACATGCATGTGAAAAAAGAAAAGGATCAGCGACAACAAGAATTTGTGACTAAAAAAAGTCGATGATTGGTTCTGTAGTTCAAGCATAAAGTATATCTAAGTTTCTTAATTAAAACATCAAAATTGAGGCCTTAGGGATGTATTAAAAATTGGCATGTATTCAATAACGCTCACCAGTATATTGTTTGTGATTCAAATACTGCTGGCTACTACAATACGAGGTGTCTTACGGTGTTTGCAGAAAAATTTGAGCCATCAATTGCCTTAAACCTAACGCTTCATGATTAGACGTACCAACCAAAAAATATTCAAGTATTGATGGAGGTACTTAAGTTGGAGGAGTGAGTAAGTAATTTCATTTGTATGCATATATAGATGGAGAAAAACATAATTAACTTCTACCAAAAACAAACCGGGTGGCCCTCCGTGAGTCATGTAAGATGTAACATTCCTATTTTACATTTTTTTTCTATGGTTTACTTAGATTTCATGGTTTATTTGCTGGAAGTCGAGAATGCATCTACACCCTTGTAGCCACGGCGAGAGAGTGGACGCAAGGATGATTCTAGCCATAGAAAAGCACATAACAAAGATCACGAATGAAGTTGGCGTCAAGCACCATGTGGGGTGCTCATGTGTCCTAATCCATCTTCTCCATGACTAAGATATGAGGATATTCAACCAAAGAATTACAACAAAATCATGTACTCTCTGTCTCAGAATAATTGACATTCTGTCAATATACCAGGTTTATTGAACGTTCTATGAATCTGGACAACACGCATGTTAAGATTCACAGAACATTCTACATACCTAGACATCCAAAAACGTGTAGAGTGCCAAATAAACTGGGACGAAGGAAGTAAATAATAGGATTGTATGTAAGCAACACTAATGCATATATTCAGTGATGTGATTATGATCATCTACTAAGTTATTAACCTCCTACCATAAGTTACCATACATATTTTGTATCGTAACTTGCCCTTCTATTAATCAACGGTTGATGATCTAATACCGCATAGTATTTGTAGGTACCTTGCAAATACCGTAAAATATCTCGTACAATAAACATCTGGAATACCTTTCTTGTTCTTCAAAAGTTTCCCTGAGTTCTTTACATTGGCCCTGAAAATGTCGGGTTAATGCACTTTCAGGCACTGAAATGTTAACCAATATTCAACACCTTGCGAATCAGGATTAGAGATAAAATATTTTTAAAAGCCAATTATACTAAATCGTGCCACATTTGACCATTTACACAGGTACTCAAAAAGGAGGGCGTTGGGTTGCTGCTTGTGCCGACCCTGCAACCCCTCCGTGTTTATTGTGAACCCACATCACCGCGTGGAGGCAGTTTTCCATCAAGCAGTAACTGTTGGATGGTGACTGATGGCGTCGCTGCTACAGCAGCTGAGATCTTGGAACGTTCAACTTATTCTGTTGCATCTAGGAATGAGAGTTTGAAGATGGAATTTGAAGGGGCATGCAAAATGAGGGTTCAAGTAAAGTCCCTGCTGGAGATGATATTTTGGCTTAAGACCCTAAATAATAGAGTAGGTGCTCAAGTAGGGTCCTTGCTGGAGATGCTCTTAGGACTAAATTTAGGCCTATAGAATCTTGTTATTTAAGCATATTAAATAAAGTCTAATTACAAAATTAATTGCAGAATTTTGTGCTAATTCGCGAGACGAATTTAATAAGGGTAATTAAGCCATGATTAGAAGATGGTTACTGTAGCATCGCTGTAGCAAAACATAGCTTAATTAGGCCCGTTTAATTCGTCTTGTAAATTAGCACCCATCTGTAAAAAGGTTTTGTAATTAAACTTTATTTTTTTGAGACTATAATTAAATTTTATTTAATACTTCTAATAGTAAGATTCTTTTTGATGTGGCAGGAATTAAATTTAGGACTCAGGAAACCAATAGGGCCTATGTGAATATAGGGGATGTATTGAGTATTGTCACCGGAAAACCCAACACTCCCGCTCTCCGGCTTGGCGAAGCCATTGTTATCAAGTTGTCCAAGTGGAAGCTGCGGCGGTAGCGGCGGGTTGCTGCAGGAACCTTACTGAGGCGTAGCTGTAACCCGATGGGGAGCGATTCTCCTTTTGGCTCAAATGGGTCAGGTTACTGTTGGAAGTAGGAACAGCTTAAGCAGCGTGTCGCACTGAACCGATTGAAATGCAATCTTGAGGTGGGTTCGGCGGGTCAACCCGCTCCATTTTCTGATTCCCAGTGCCTCCTAAGCTTATTCAGTTGCTCGAAAAAAGAAGCCAATATCTTTTACAGTATGGCATCCAGGGTTTGAAAAATCGACAAAAATCCTCTAATCGGCACGAAAACTCAAAAGGAATACCATCAGGTGAAACAAGTACAACACCAATACCCTGACCGTCTCTACATGCCGATCCATCAAAAAATAATTTCCAGGGTACAACAGAAATATGACCAACTTCTAAATCATGCTCAATATCAACCCGATGCTCAACAATAAAATCAGCAACTATCTGGCCCTTCATGGATTTCAAGGGTTCGTAGGCCAAATCATATTCTATTAAAGCATATGCCCACTTGCCAAGTCTACCACTCAAAATTGGTCTATGCAGCATATGTTTAATAACATCGGGTCTATGCAGCATATGTTTAATAACATCGGTTTGACAAGCTACTATGCAAGTACTAGATAATAAATAATGCCTTAACTTAGTACAAGCGTAATATAGCGAAAAACATATCTTCTCAATGAAAGTGTACCTTGTTTCCGCTTACAATAATCGCCGACTTATATAGGTAACAATATACTCCTTTCCTTCAGTTTCTTGTGTCAAAACAGCACCAATAACATTGTTCTCTGCAGCAACATATAGCCGAATAGGAGCTCCACTCCTAGGCGCCTTAAGAACAGGTGGTGTGGACAAATATTTCTTGATCTTCTCAAAAGCCTCTTGCTGTTTTGCCCCCCAAGTGAATTCATCTTCATCTTTCAACCGAAGAATAGGAGTAAAAGCATTGATCTTTCCCGACAAATTTGATATAAACCTCCTCAAATAATTCACCTTGCCTAGGAATTTCTGCACATCCTTTTTACATGCAGGAGCTTGAACTTTGTTAATAGCTTCTACTTTCTTAGGATCTATCTCTATGCCATTCTCATAAATAATAAAGCCCAAGAATTTGCCAGCTGGCACACCAGAACAACACTTAAGTGGGTTCATTTTTAAACCATACCGACGCATTCTTTCAAAAGCAAGACACAAATCAGCTAAATGAGAATCCAAACCAGTCGATTTAACAACTACGTCATCAATATAAACCTCTATAATTACACCAAGCAAATCATGAAAAATCAAATTCATAGCTCTTTGATAAGTAGCACCGGCATTTTTCAGGCCAAAAGTCATTACAACCCACTCAAACAACCCAACAAATCCTGGACATCGAAAAGCCGTTTTAGGTATATCCTCCTCGGCCATAAAAATTTGATTGTAACCACATTACCATCTAGAAAGCTAATAATTTTATGTCCAGAAGCATCATTAATTAACATATCGGCTATGGGCATAGGATATTCATCTTTAGGAGTGGCTCGATTCAAATTTCTAAAATCAATGCAAACTCTCAACTTACCAGAGCCTTTCTTCTCCACTGGTACAATGCTTGAGATCCATTCAGCATACCTGCAAGGCCTAATAAACTTTGCCTCAAGCAAACGATTAATCTCCTCTTTAATTCGATCATATATTTTAGGATTAAATCGTCTTGTTGGTTGTTTATATGGTATAAAACCTGGTTTAATAGGGAATTGATGTTCTACTAATTCACGGCTTAGTCCTGGCATTTCATGATATTCCCAAGCAAAATAATCCACATACTCTTTCAATAGCTCGATTAATTTTGCCTTAAAATCGACATTCAGATTTCTGTTTACAAAAGTCGGCCTTGGAATAGTGCCATCTCCAATATCAACTTCCTCTAAAGGATCAGCCGATGTGAACCCTTGACTTAATTTATCTAACTCTTAAAAATTTTCAATAGTTTCACACACATCATCCTTGCTTGACCTATAGTGTTCTACCCGCTACTGCAACCACTCTAAATTAGCATCCATCTAAATACATGATAGAATTTAGCTGATTTTCTATCGGCTTCACATTAACGGGTACAAAACCATCTCTAGATACACTAAGAAAATCATAATCAGATAAATCTAAACCTGTTAAGCACTTGACACCATCATGTGTCCAAATATCAGGAGCATCAGCTAGAGCAATATAAGCCGATGTATCAGCATGCACAACCTCAATATCATCGCCAACCCACTGAATTAAAAACTGATGCAAAGTAGAAGGCACACACTTATTTGCATGAATCCAATCACGCCCTAAAATAACACTATAGTTACCTTGCACCTCGGCGACGAAGAAGGCTGTAGGCATGGTCTTGCTCCCAACAGTAAGTTCCACCGAGGCGACTCCTTTGGCTTCAATCGGCTGGCCTCCACCCACACCATTGAGAGTCATGTTGGTCTTGATGAGTTCCACATCTGATTTGCCTAACTTCTTGAACATAGAGTAAGGCATCAAATTTACAATAGCTCCACCATCAACAAGCATACGAGAAATCGGCGGTCCATCAATATGTCCCTTCACAAATAATGGCTTCAAATGATTCTCTGATTCCGCAGGCTTCTCAAAGATAGCATGCTTTGGCCCAAAATCAAACTAAGCCACCTCATCATTTTCCTTGTCATCATCTCCAACCAAGGAGTAATCCAATGATGACAAATAAACAACATTAATATCCATACTCTCATGTGGCGGTGATGGCTCATAATCAACTTGTTCTTCATCCTCATCTCCCTCTGATATTGGTGGAGCTGCTGCAGAATCAAGTGGCAAACTGGATGGAACTTCTACCTCTGTTGAAGCTATCGAAATCGGAACATTCGGTTCAGAAACCGAAACATCCAGTTTTTCTGAAATTTCCAGCTGAGCTTTTAGAACTTCTGATTTTTCCAGAAATTCTAACTTAGCCTTAGGCCTCCACACTTGTGTCATAGGCCTTGCTTTGTTGAAGAATTCGTCCCTCTCCTTCTCAAGTTCTTGCTCCCTCTTTTCTTGAACGCGCAGCCTTTGCAATCTCCTCTTTTGAGTGCGATTCAGACCGGGAGGACACCACCTTGGCTGCAAATATTTAGAAGGAGTAGTACTACTGCTAGCTTCATGATCATTAGCCATCGGAGCAACCTGGACAGAAGTATTACCAAATTGAGAATTGACCGAATCATTGATAACAATTGGTCCTTTGAAGCATCCTTTGATTTCCGCATCTGCCTTCCCAATCTTGATCACATCATTAGATGTTGTCCTCTCTGAATCAATTCTCATGGGTGTAGATTGGTTAGCCTCCTTCTTCTCCTTGATGCGATAGACTTGCCTCGTTGGAGCTTTAGGCTTTTCTCATACTATAGGAGGTTGTGGCTGTTGAAACCTGAAATTTTGGTTTTGCTGAACTGAGCCATAACTCCATGGTTGCGGACCTGATTGGTAAGGACCTAATTGATCATGAACAGGGCATGATAGTCTATCAAATGCTGACTCTCTAGGTGGGATCCATGCTGGGTGAAGTGGTGAAAATTGCATAGGAGGATACGGCATCCACATCCCATTATAAACCCAAGCTGGATAGGGAAAATAATTCATAGGAGGCCCCCATGGCATTGGAGCAAATGGCCCATTCGGTGGATATATGGTCACAACATCTCTCTTTTGCCGAATAGCATCTCTTTGATGTAAATCCTGCTCTGTTTGCCTTGGAGGTGATCTTGGGTGCTTTTTAAATGGTTGACCATTTGAAA
The DNA here is from genome assembly GCA_007726485.1 of Eragrostis curvula. Lineage (NCBI taxonomy): Eukaryota > Viridiplantae > Streptophyta > Magnoliopsida > Poales > Poaceae > Eragrostis > Eragrostis curvula. The sequence continues at coordinate 17,648,297 of CM017444.1, forward strand.
ATGAATTTTGATGAACATACTTGTTCAAGAGAGCATCAAAGGTAGGCTTGAATGGCACTTTTCTGTTCTACACCTTAGCTTGATTCACTTTCCACGTGTCCACTTCTGGATTCTTTGGCTTGAAGAATTTTGGCCTTTCCGAACCAAGCTAGACGAACCTCTGATTTTGGATACCGGAGCTTCTAATTTCTTTTTCACAGCAGGCTGAACTGAGTCTTGTTGAGATTTGCTTGGTTGCCCCCCGTGCTCAGAAGCCTTTTCAAGCACCACTTCTCTAGCTGGACGGTTGCTCTTGGGCTTTTCTTCACCAATGATCACATTCTTGCCTTTAGTTGAATCAGCTTGCTCAGGACGAACCAACACCCTTGTATTCTGCAGATCAATAGTATTAACAGGAAATGGTTGGCTGTCCCCCTGCATATCCTTAAGACACAATCGTCCCTGATTAATGGCCGATTGGACCTGTCGACGGAAAACATTGCAATCATTAGTAGCATGTGAAAAAGAATTATGCCATTTGCAATAAGCTCGCCGTTTTAACTCATCGAACGGTGGTATGGTGTGTGACATTTTGATGTTGCCATCTTATACAACTCATCAAATATTCTATCACATTTAGCAACATCAAAAGTAAATTTAACATCTTCTTACCGATTTTTGTGAACCGGCTTAAGAGATGCACAAGAATAAGACTTAGCTTTAGATGGCCATACAAATTCAGCAGCATAAATATCTCTAGCATCATCATCTGAACTATATCAGATTCACAATCAAGCACATGTATATTTGGACGATGTGATCTATGGTCTTCTTTAACCTCTTTACTTCGGTTCTCATGAGCCAAAGCTTTTTTATGTAATTGATTAACAGTAAGAAAATCATGACCTTCTAGCTTTTCTCTGAGATAAGTGCGTAAACCATTAAAAGCCGAATCAGCCAAATCCTTTTCCCAAATTGTCAAATTAAAGCATCGGTTTTTAGTGTCTCTAAACATTTTAATATAATCATTAACAGATTCATCATGTCCTTGTCTAACCGATGTTAAATGAGACAACTTTAATTCATTATCGCCACTATAAAAATGCTCATGAAATTTTATTTCTAATCGCTCCCATGAAAAAACAAAATTAGGGACTAATGAAGAGAACCAAGAAAAAGCAGTTCCAGTCAATGATAAAGAAAATGAACGCACTTTCAAAGCATCATAGGAACTAGCTTCTCCTAATTGTGCCAAGTATACTAACATGCTCCCATGTGGTTTTGCTATCTTCTCCATTAAATCTAACAAAATCAGGCATACGCCAACAAATGGGATAGGAAACCGAATCAAAATGTGAAGGATATGGTTTTTGATAAATACGGCTTCTATTTTTCAAATCCACGCCAAAATTATCACTAAATTGTTTATTCAATTCTTCTCTCATGGAAGCTAGACATTCTTCCATATTAGTTATAGGAGCTCTTCGCGTTGTGTTATGTGGCAGAGATGAATTATATGGCCTATTAAATTGAGAATTAGGTACAGAGCCATAAGGTATACTACTGCCTATAGGTGGAATTGGTGAAGAACTACATGCAACAGGCCTACTCGGGGGTATAAAATTAACAAGCTCAGTGGTTCGGTTATTAATAACCGAACTAGGTATGCTAGCAATAGGTTCTGGTACTGGTGGACTTAAAACAATAGCACTCTCCGGCTTGTCATTAAATGCACTAGCTTGAGCCGAAGGTGTTTGACCATGAAAATAATTCAACGGCATGCCAAATTGAGGTTGATCTACTTGTGCACCAGGCGTAGCCGATGAACTCGGGGCATGCTGTGCGATAGGAATAGCAGTAGACATAGGAGAGATATTTAAATTCTTAAATGTCCTAGCACGATTCCCCTCTATCAAATATTGCATTTGATTATTCAAATTTTTATTCATATCAGCAATAATGTTAGACATATCTTCATAACTAACTGAGGAGGAAGGATTGATTGTGCTGGTCGCTACCGCAGGTGACTTGTTGATAGGAATCGGCACGAACTCTTTGATTTGAGTCACTGCACCTTGCCGATTCTTGAAGCATGAGAGTAATTCCTACAACTCTTGCTCCTCGCGAAACTTCTTGCGTACATCTTCTGGAATTCTTCAAACGAAGCCTCGATGATGTTCTTGGGATCAATCTCAGAAAGAGAACCCGACATGGTTGGAATAGATGAATTCGGCTTAGGAGCCTGAACCTTCTTCTTCCCCAACGGAGTCGCCAAAAATTGTGTTGACGCAAAAACGCGCTGCTAACACGAATACGCAAACGTGCAATCCGCAGACTTGCAACTCGCAGCGTCGTCTGCGGAAAACCAACGAACGCCTGCCCGGGGGCAGGCGCACCTTGGGTTGTCCTAGCGTCGGCAGGCCAGCTAGAACGTCTTCAATCGCCGTCGAGACGAAGGAAGAACAGAGCGTAGGGCTTGGAAAAGGATGGGACTACAAGGAGAACTAGGGCAGAAAAGAACGATAGAAAATAATAGTGTTTTTGTCGATTGTTATTTTTTCAATCGGCCTTAGACCCTTACAATTGATAGGGCGCTCGGTCTTGAGCTTTTACACGAGTCAGGGAAAGATGAAATCCTACCAAACTTATTCTGTACAACACTTTCCTTTTTTTCCCTAAGCCTAATCTTACTCTAAATCGGCACCGCTGCCGCTTTCCAGATTAAACAAATATTTTTTGCAGCCAATGCACACATATGTACGTACGTATACATGTAGGAATCGTGTAGCGAACGACTAAACTCGGGTCACCGAAATTTCCAAACTTCTGGTCGATCTATAAAAGGAAACATCTGGTCGCATTCACACTGCATGCAGTCTCAGCGTTGCGCGCGGGACGCGGGCAGGAGACTCCCCACCAGACAGTGGGCCCACCAATTTGAGAAAGTTTGCTCAAATTTAAAAATTCAATATATCGTAAATTAATTATTCAAATGGGAAATCGATTTCACCGTTGCGTTCCTCGCGACGAGGTCTTTAAAACTAGACCCCACTTGCTTATATTTTGAGAACTTTTTAAAAATTAAAAAAATATGACTCATCACCTTTGTTCATCGACTCATCATTTTTTCTAAATGGCTCACCACTTCATGTTTTGGTGAATTATTTTTTCACTTTGATGACTCATTTGACTTCTTTATGACTCATTATTTTTTAAGATGACTCATCACCACTCGTTTTTTTTTTCTTGAGACGACTCATTACACGTTCATGTTGACTCATTTTTTCTCCTTGGTGACTCATTTGACCTCTTGATGACTCATTATTTTTGTGAGATGACTCATCACCCGTTTATGTTGACTCGTTTTTTCTTGATAACTCATTATTTTTCTGTAATGACTTATCACACGTTTATGTTGACTCATTTTTTCCCCTTGTGATTCATTTTGACTTCTTAATGATTCATTATTTTTCTAAGATGACTTATCACCTATTCATGTTGACTCATTTTTTTCTTGAGATGACTCATCACACGTTCATGTTGACTCATTTTTTCCCTCTTGGTGACTCATTTGACTTCTTGATGACTTATTATTTTTCTCAGATGACTTATCACACGTTTATGTTGACTCATTTTTTTCCCCTTGTGATTCATTTTGACTTCTTGATGATTCATTATTTTTCTGAGATGACTCATCACCTATTCATTTTGACTCTTTTTTTTCTTGAGATGACTCATCACACGTTCATGTTGACTTATTTTTCCCTGTTGGTGACTTATTATTTTTCTCAGATGACTCATCACTTGTTTATGTTGACTCATTATTTTTCTGCGATGACTCATTACACATTCATGTTGACTCATTTTTTTTCCTTAGTGACTCATTATTTTTCTAAGATGACCCGTCATCCGTTTATGTTGACTTATTTTGTTTCTTGATGACTCATTATTTTTCTGAGATGACCCATCATCCATTAATGTGAACTCATTTTGTTTGTTGATGACTTATTATATTTTTGAGATGACTCATCATGCATTCATATTGACTCATTTTTTGTTTTAGGAGAAAGATTAATATGGTTTTCAAAATGTTTTCTCTAATAAACGATACCATTTGTGCACATCTAAGCATTATACTGTATATATGATCTGATGCACATAACAAAGATCTCAATGTTTGGCTTGTTGCACCTGACAAAAGCTACAGCACTTCAAAAGCTACTCGACTAATATTTAGCAAGGCGTTTTGATCGGTACAGTTTCCACATCTGACCATCTTACGAAAGAGCATAGACTAATATCAGGAGTGTTATTTGACAAGAACATCATAACCAACAATCTGCACTAGCTCTCCAATTTTCTTCAGTAATCTTAGTGAACCCAGTCAGATCAAATGGATTATACATTCATGCCTGCAAACAACACACAAAAGCAAAGGCATTCCCTAGTTATGTATGGAATAGGAGCTTGAGCTTACTAATCCATATAGCATATACTTGCTCCACGAAGAAGCATATCCCTGCTAAAAATGTGAATGCTTCGATCTGGTCCTTTCTTCTTCTTTGGTTCGTTCGCATTCTTCCTCGGAGACTCAGTTCGCCTGGCCTGGTTCATGACGAGAAGCGGACAGTGCGTGCGTTGGGCGACGGGTGGGGCTACGGCGATGCGCCTGCGTTGGGCAGCACAGGCCAGCAGGTGTCTCGGCGGCGCGGTGGGGCGCGGTCACGCCTGCTCGACGGCGCTAGGCAACGGGCCGCGGCCGCTCGGGGGCGCGGGGCGGCGACGCGCGGCGGCTCGGCGGCGCGCCGTGGTCGCGGCCACGGCGGCGCCGGGCAGCGGGACGCCGTCGCGCGCGGCGTCTAGGAGGCGCTGCTCGGCGGCGCGGGGCGTCGTTGCGCGCGGGGGTGCTGGAGAAAGAAGGTGGGTTGGGGAGGGAAGAAGTTGAGGAGGACTCTTAGAGAGTTTTTTCGACCGGAAGTAACCAAACTTCAGGTCACCGGAGGCTAGACGTCCCCATCGTGTAGCATCTTGGAAATCCTCAAGCTGGTCCTTCGTGAGTCTTGTTTCGTAAATGCACTGGAGTCTTAATCCTGTACGTACTTATCCCCTGACCGATTCCATCTATGCGCAAGGAAAGTCCAACCTGCAGCACAACAAAGACAAAACCGAAACCACCTCCCGTCAAGGACCAAGTCTCGGGAAAAGGCAGACAAAAATCAAGCCGATTCTCTGGAATAGACAGACAATTGAAAATTGTCTGGGGTATGCAGCAACTTCAAGTTCTTGGTCTAGTTGCACGCCTGCTCCTATTTATCTGCAAAATACATGCAGCATACCAATACCAAGAAGAAAATTATTAGCATCAGCAAAAATAAACAAACAAATATCCCATTCGGCTAATTTATTAATTAAGCACCTAATCAAGCTGAAATTAACTAAAATGCCAATTTTGGGTGTCAACAAAGACTATATATATCTAAGGTTTCTGATTTGAGCTTGAACAGAGCTTGTCTCTGTTGCAAACTCTGTTCTGCAAGTTCTTCCCTCTGACGACAATGTCAATGTGATGACAGATTCAGAATAACTGGCTATCAGTCCTCTTCGCCATGGCCCGCGGCATCGCCCTCGGCCTCGGAAACCTGGTCGCGCAGTACGCATGGGCGTTTGCCAGCCTGTCCGTAATGAACATCATCTGCGCAAGCCTGACAGTTGTTATTGGTGCGTACATGCATCTCCAAGTCATGCCAGTCTAAAATTCCAGGTCCTGAATGTTCTTCTGTGCATCATCAGGCACAACCATGAACTATTTCCTCGACGGGCGCATAAACCGCGCCGATATACTCTTCCCTGGTGTCGCGTGCTTCCTCGTTGCAGGCTTCCTCGGTGCCGCAGTCCATTCTTCCAATGCCAAGGATGATGAGGAGAAGCTAAGCATGTCAGGCTGACATTTCTGCTCCAATAAGAAAAATTTCTGTTGCGCAGCATCTCCTTCATGCCAAGGTTCACATTTACTTGCAGGAAGAGTAGAGGAGTGGAGCTCAGCAGCGATGTCTCTTACTGTGACAAAGGTAGTACTATTTACAGCAAAAGGAACCTGTTGTAACGTAACCTCTGTCCTCGACGATGTATTTACAGCAAGTTGGTTGTATTTGTTAGGCGGATAACTCAACGCTAGATTGATGAGATTAACAGGCAATACATATATAGGGAAGCCGCAATCAGGAGAGAGGCGGCAAGCCCATGTACATGACGTGCATAAGCACAAGGCCCAAGGCCCTCTAAACTATCTGTCTAACAGTATTGTACTACTTTCCTGAAGAGCCTTGGTTGTATTTTCAGTAAAATTGCTTGCTGATCCTGAGGAGCCGGAAAAAAGATGAATATGAAGATGACAAGACTTCCGGTGAGGCAAAACCTAGCACTGCAGAGTTTATCATTCAAGTCGAGAAGAGACGGTCAATCAAGGTCACGCTCTGAATAGTATTTGAGATTTCCACTTATGAAGTAGTGTTGCCAACCAGGGTTTCAAAAAACATGAACCGTGAAAACCGCTCGGTAAACCAGAAAAACGGAATGTATTTCGGTTTTGCTACAGTACTAGGTTTGGTTTTATCCAAAAACCGACCGGTTTTGTGTTTTGAACTGTTTTTGAAACCATGTTGCCAACATGATGTGAGTTTAATGCAGGTATCCGGATCCAGTAGGTATGTAGGCCTCATCCTGATTTTCTTCGTCAGTACCTGCTTCTCTCTCTTCTTGCTGGCGATCAACCTTGCCACCAATGACCAATGGCATGCCCTAACGAAGGGAGTGCCACACCTGGTCGTTTACACCCCCTTCTTCTACTTCTCAGTGTCATCTTTCGCGCTCGGGGTCAGCCTCAACATCTGGTTCCTGTATCGTCCATTGGCTGGGCTGCCGGCATCGACCATCACAGCATATGCCATGGTCTGGAATGGCAGGCATTTGGCTCTTCTGGCAGGGCTGCTCTGTGGTTTCGGGAACGGCTTTCAGCTCATGGGCGGGCAGCAGGCTGCTGGATATGCAGCTGCTGATGCTGTCGAGGTACTACCTGCATCCTTGGTCACTTTGCATCATTGCTGGTTTGCAATTCTGATCCAGTTTCTGATGTTTCCTCATCAGGCGTTGCCACTTATCAGCACATTCTGGGGAGTAATCCTATTTGGGGAATACCGGAAATCGTTGAGGAAAAGTTACATCTATTTCAACATAGGCAAAAAACCATTCTTCAAAGCGGCCATTATTTGTGTGCAGAGACAGAGGGGTGTTCCGGCCGGCAACACAACTTAGTCAAGTCTCCAGGACTAGAATAAACCACACAAAGAAAACAGTGGCCAAACCTCTGGCTTTGCAACAGAGGTAAAAGAGTGTGGAGGTAAAAGAGGTAATTCATCGCAGGGATTACTTATCGCCCAGACCATTACAACGGGTTCTAGAAAGCTAAGAGTGGCTGATGGGCATGAAGCAGAAGTCGAAGCCAACGGGTCTCTCCCATTAATTCTCCATGACATCTTTACTCTTCATTTGAATAATGTCTTATTTGTACCCTCCTTGAGGAGAAACCTTATTTTTGTTTCACAATTGGATGTTGATGGGTATGATTGTAACTTTTGGAATAGCAAATATTTGATTAAATGTAATAATGAATTCATTGGTCTTGCATTAAGGCAAGACATGCTTTATTTATTGTCCCTTAATGATTTCCCATAATGAATTTGTGTGATGTCACCAATAAATGTAAGAGAAGTTCTACTAATGATAATGAGACTTCCTCGAAATTGTGGAACTGTCATTTAGGTCATATTTTGGGGGGGGGGGGGGGGGGGGGGGATGGAGCGTCTCATTATGGAAAAGATACTACATTCTTTAGAATTCTCTGATTATGACCATTGTATTGAATGTATTAGAGGAAAATTTGTCGAAATAATTAAAAAGGATGGAGCAAAACGTTGTTCGGGTGTCTTAGAAATTATTCACACCGACATATGTGGTCCCTTTAATGTAAAATCAGTTGATGGTTTTAATTCTTTCATGACGTTCACTGATGATTTCTCCCGGTATGGATACATTTTTCCCATACGCGAATGATTTGAGGCACTTGATAAATTCAAAATATTCAAGGCTGAGCTAGAAAATCAGCATAATGTAAAGATTAATGTAGTGCGATCAGATAGAGGGGGAGAATATTATGAGAAGCATGCTCCTTATGGACAAATCCCCCATCCATTTGCCAAATATCTGGAAGAAAATGGCATAGTCGGTCAATATTCCACTCCTGGCGAACCTCAACAAAATGGTGTGGCTGAGAGAAGGAACCGCACCCTTATGGACATAGTGCGGAGATGTTAAGTTATTCTACGCTGCCAATAAACCTGTGGATGGAGGCATTAAAGACCGCCACACATATGAATTATGGACTGGTAGGAAACCTAGCTAAATTATATGAATGTGTAAGGCTCCCCTACAAAAGCTAAATTATTTAATCCACAGTTTGGGAAGTTGGATTCTAAGACTATAAGCTGCCATTTCATAGGATATCCTGATAAATCAAAGGGATAGTGCTTTTTATTGTCCATACCATATCACAAAATTTGCTGAAACAAGACATGTTGTGTTCTTGGAATATAATGGGAGCTCAGAAGCTAGGGAAATTGATCTTGAGGAAATTCATCCTAATGTTCCATCACCGATACCTCAGAATTTACTTATTGCCATGATACAGACTACCGACGCACCTCAAGTAGTGGCCACACCCTCAATAATTAATCATGAGTTTGTCCTGCAATCAATGAAAATGAGGACACACCAGAGCATCATGTTGAGAATAGCGAGGAAAATGAGAACCCACCTAATGATGACCAATTAGTGGAACCTCAAGAAATTCCTGCTGAAATTAATGAGCCTCAACCCAAAACGAGAAAGGAGGTCTGCAATCTCTAAAGACTATGTTGTATACATGAATGAAGGTGTTTATGACATAAGAAAAGTGGATGATCCAACATCATTGTTGACGGTCCTTACGACCCATTTTTACCGTCAACTTTATGCACCTTTTTGAACCTAACACCATCACCAAGTGTAGACATAGGGTTTATTTCTAACAAATTCCACTAGTCTTGGTGAATTATGAAGTACAGGTGCAATCCATACAAAAACAGGGGAAAACATGCACTAAACATGGACTTTGCAATCGACGGATTTTCCCCGGACTGAAGAACTTAGTCCAAAAGCCCAAAACCACAGAATCAGGCTTCAAGATCAAGCAATGCACGTGATTTAGGCAAGTCCACAGGCCAAGGAAGCAGCCAGAGGAGGACCAGGCCCAGTGGGGCCCAGGCCAGGTCGGCCGACCCCCTCTGGCCAGGTCGGCCGACCTGCCAGAGAGGCCCCACTGACCCATCTTTTTATGACGGTTTATCACCGACTTCTGGAGGTCGGTTCCCCTTGCATTAAATGTCACCGACCTCGGGAACTGCCTCAAAGTTGCCGACCTTCCAAGGCTATAAATAAAGGGGCACCCCTCCCTCTCAACACACACCACAAGACGCAAGACTCTCCAATAGAGCTCCACTCCAATCTTTAGGCTGAGAGCCTTTTGTACACTAGTAGAATAGGAGAGAAAGGAATACTCCTTCCACTTTGGTGGAGGTTTAGTTCTATTTCTTTACCTTGGCGTGTAAACACTCTTTGTGATTTATACGTGGTGATTATTTATCTAGCGAGCATTATTACTTTTCTAGGCGTAATTCCTGTTATACTTGTTTACGGGATCATCGCTCCGCAAGGGGTGCTCTAGCCTTCTAATTTCAGCTTTGGGCCGAGGTTAGAGTAGTAATCAACGGCATAGACGTGGTGTCTAGGCTAGAGGTTACCTTTGTTTGCTGTGTGCTCCACGGTTTGTAGAGGTAGGCGGCAGGAAGTGACAGCCCTGTCCGTCCAAAGGAATCCTCCACGTTCGGGTACATAGTAGAGCTACAGGTCGGAGTGGCTTGGCAGACCAGGCCTAAGCCGGCGCCCGAAGTAGACAAGTAGAGCTTGAGTTCGTCTATCCTCTAGGATAACTAGATTTAATCACCCTCTCGATCCTAGGCTGCTAGTTGTCTTGGTTGTCCTTGGGTAAAACTTGCCCTGCGGTAGAATAACTCCGTTCCTTGGGGAAAACAAATACGATACCTTAGAATACTCCCGGGTGAAGTGCTACAACGGTATTCCGTGCGCTTGCGGATTTATCTGTGACGTAAGAAATACCAACAAGCATTTCTGGCGCCGTTGCCGGGGAACGGTTGATATCTCTATTGCAAATTAAGTTTGCCCTCGTAATCTATCTTACTTACCGTTCTGTTTTTATTTCCCTTAATTTCAAAAACTCACAAAAACATTTCATGGAGTCACAACCCACCATCCAATCATTCTCTACTCCACGGGGCGAGCTCTTAGAGCCACCATCATCATCACAACCCATTTCTTCATTTGGCTATGAGTTTTCCCCCGATTACATTTCGATGATAAGAGGTTTATCCTTTTCGGGTTTTAAACATGAAAATCCTTATGAACACTTGCGAGAGTTTGAGCATTTGTGTTCATGCCGATCGATCCATGGCATGACACAAGAAACGTTGAAGTGGAAATTGTTTCCCTTCTCTCTCAATGAGAGGGCGAAGCAATGGTACACTTACACCGCTAAGAGAGTGAACGGTGATTGGAAAGAATTGCGAGACAAATTTTGTCTAGCGTTCTTCCCCGTATCCCGTATCACTTCTCTATGAGCGGAAATAATTAACTTTCGTCAAGAAAAAGAGGAAACCTTGAGTGCATCATGGATTCGGTTCTGTTCATTAACAGACTCCGGACCTGAATTGTTGCTCCCCGAACCCGTTTTATTACAACATTTTTATTCGGGATTGAGCAGCGATACCGCACTTTATCTTGACACGGCCGCTGGTGGATCTTTTACTTATAAGACAATAGCGGAAGCACACGAACTTTTGGATCGCATTGTGGAAAACACTCCTTTTTCTGCTGATTTACTAGTTGAGCCGGAGTCAAAAGATGAGGAACTCGTTGTGCAAGAAACACAACAATTGGTGCCTACAATGGTAGACCCAACAATCGAGTCCCCATTTAACACAAAAACAATGATAGAGGATGATGAACCTCTTGAGTTCCCATTTGAGTTCGAGGAAGAAATTTTTGAAAATTTTGGAGACTCCTCGAACTACTCTTGTCAAAAGAGGCCAAGACTCCCTGCACCAACCCCCGAACCTTTAGAAAAAGATTTTCTTTTGGAAACCATTCGGGAGTTGACATTGATCATAAGCGATGAATGGTTGAGAGAAAATGAGTTTTCTTCCGATACTATTCGTTTTGAACATCCTACCTCAACCATTCAAAGCTCAATTCGGGGATCAAAGGTAGATGTTCTCTATAATCCTTTAGTGGGTGCCAACATCATGTCCGAATCTTTTGCTTTAACCATGTTTGGGAACGAAGTTTGGGCACCCACTAGCAAACTCCTTAGAACCTCTCCGGGGCACTTCTTTGAGGGTTTGGGGATCGTTAGAGACGTCTGCATTAAGCACGATGATGCTGAAGTATCGCTGGATTTTCACGTCTTCGGGGTTTTGGATTTTGATGTTCTTGTAAGCCATCCCATAGAAAAGCTTTTCTCAAAAATATCGCCTTCTGGAACCCTTGACTTCACCCTCGGCAAGGAACCTTTTTCTATCCCTATCGTTCATACGCTGAATACTTTTGCCGAGGAGTCCCCCGAAGTAGACGATTGTATAGAGGAGGTTATGGCAGTTTTTCTTCGTGAAACCCCCGAATCGTCCTTGGAAGAAGATGCTCTCAATTTTGTTTTAGAAGAAGACGATTCGGAAGAAACCTTTGAGCTGCCCGAAACCTTAGCCTCGCCGCCATCTCCCATAGAGCTCAAAGCACTCCCACCAGGCTTACGCTACGCTTTTCTTCACGGAAACCCCGAAACACCCGTCATCATAAGTGACAAGCTTTCGGAGGAAGAAACCGCTAAGCTCTTAGCCGTGTTAGAGAAACGTCGCTCCGTTCTTGGCTACTCGCTAGGAGACCTCAAGGGAATCAGCCCTGCTCTTTGTACCCATCGCATTCCCATAGATCCCGATAGCACACCTTCTAGGGAACCTCAACGGAGGCTGAACAATGCAATGAGGGAAGTCGTTAAGAAAGAGGTCTTGAAACTTTTGCATGCTGGTATTATCTATCCAGTTCCACACAGCGAGTGGGTGAGCCCAGTGCAGGTTGTGCCCAAGAAGGGAGGAATGACGGTCGTTCATAACGACAAGGACGAATTGATCCCTCAACGAACCGTCACGGGGTGGAGGATGTGCATCGATTACCGAAAACTTAACAAGGCTACAAAGAAAGATCATTTTCCACTGCCCTTCATCGATGAGATGTTGGAACGGCTGGCAAATCATTCTTTCTTTTGTTTCCTTGATGGGTATTCGGGATATCATCAAATTCCCATCCATCCCGATGATCAGAGTAAGACGACTTTCACATGCCCTTACGGAACTTATGCTTATCGTCGAATGTCTTTTGGGCTATGTAATGCGCCTGCTTCTTTTCAACGATGCATGATGTCTATCTTTTCTGACATGATCGAAGAGATTATGGAGGTTTTTATGGATGATTTCTTTGTCTATGGGAAAACCTTCTATCATTGTTTAGAAAATTTAGACAAAGTCTTGCAACGTTGTCAAGAAAAGGACTTAGTGCTCAATTGGGAGAAATGCCACTTTATGGTTAAAGAAGGCATAGTCCTTGGGCACTTGATTTCTGAAAGAGGGATAGAGGTGGACAAGGCGAAATTAGAAGTTATAGAAAAGCTTCCACCTCCCGTTAATATTAAGGGTGTTCGCAGTTTTCTTGGACATGCGGGGTTCTATCGCCGTTTTATCAAAGATTTCTCTCAAATTGCTAGACCCCTTACAAATTTGCTTGCAAAAGATGAACCCTTTGATTTCACTGATGAATGCATGAATGCTTTTAATACTCTTAAAAATGAGCTCATCTCCGCTCCAATCATCCAACCCCCTGATTGGACGCTTCCGTTTGAAATTATGTGTGATGCTAGCGACTTTGCTGTGGGGGCTGTTCTTGGTCAAACTAGAGATAAGAAGCATCATGCAATTTCTTATGCTAGCAAAACTCTGTCTGGAGCTCAATTGAATTATACTACCACTGAAAAAGAGCTCCTTGCTGTTGTTTTTGCTTTTGATAAGTTTAGATCTTACTTAGCTGGAGCAAAAGTTATCGTTTACACCGATCATGCTGCTTTGAAATTTTTGCTCTCTAAGAAAGATGCTAAACCCCGTTTGATAAGATGGATTCTTCTGCTCCAAGAGTTTGATTTAGAAATTCGTGATAAGAAAGAAGTAGAAAATTCTGTAGCAGATCATTTGTCGCGCATGCAATTCACTAACCCGCAGGAATTACCCATCAATGACTTCTTGCGCGACGACATGCTACTCCACGTCAAGGACTCACATCCGTGGTACGCCGACATTGTGAACTTCATAGTGACGGGGTACGTACCATCGGGAGAAAACAAGAGACGACTCATCTATGAGAGTCGTCGTCACCTTTGGAGTGAGCCCTTCCTTTACCGTGTCTGCGCCGATGGACTGCTCAGAAGATGTGTGCCGACACCCGAGAGCACACAAATTATCGAGAAATGTCATGCAGCTCCATACGGGGGACACCATGGAGTGTTTCGTACTCAGGCCAAGATATGGCAAAGTGGTTTCTTTTGGCCAACAATGTACGAAGACACAAAAGAATTCGTCAGACGATGCCCACAATGTCAAAGATTTGGAGGCATCACGGCAAGGGATGCAATGCCCCTCAACTTCAATTTACAAGTCGAACTTTTCGACGTATGGGGCATCGACTTCATGGGGCCATTCCCCAAGTCACAAGACTGTGAATACATCTTGGTGGCAGTCGACTACGTGTCCAAATGGGTAGAGGCAATGCCATGCCGAGCTGCCGACTCCAAGCACGCTCGCCGGATGTTCCACGAGATTATCTTCCCAAGATTTGGAACACCGAGACTAGTGATAAGCGATGGAGGGTCTCATTTCATTGATAAGACCTTCCGAAGCTTCCTTAGAGAACTTGGAGCACGACACAACATAGCCACTCCATACCATCCTCAAACAAGTGGGCAGGCCGAGACTTCAAACAAGCAAATCAAACGGATCCTGCAAAAGACCGTGTTAGAAATGGGGAAGTCATGGAAAAGCAAGCTACCCGATGCACTATGGGCATACCGGACAGCATACAAGACACCCATAGGCATGTCACCATACCAACTCGTATATGGAAAAACATGCCATTTACCCATCGACTTGGAACATCGAGCATATTGGGCCGTTAGAAAATGGAATATGGACCTTCGAGGTGTCGGATGGAAAAGAAAAATGGAGATAGCTAAGTTGGAAGAATGGAGAGACAAAGCTTACCACAACTCAGCCATTTATAAGGAGAGAACTAAACGGTGGCACGATAAAAGAATAAGAGTAAAAGAATTCAAAGTGGGAGATAAAGTCTTGCTATTCAACTCACGGGTGAAACTATTCGGTCACGGAAAATTGAGAAGCAAATGGGACGGGCCATACACGGTTATTGAAACTTCGCCACACGGAGCAATCACACTCCAAGACGACGAAGGTAAAGTATTCAAGGTAAATGGCCAGCGTCTAAAAATTTATTTTGAACCCGATACGAATAAAGAGTTTGATGTCATGCACTTGATTAATTTAGAATCTTTATCATGATATCCTCTGTTTTGTCTTATCACCCGTAGTAGCACTTTACTTCGAATAATTATAGCAAGAAATCAACCAGAAAAAGAAAGGGACCAGAGGGTCCCACAGCAGGTCGGCCGACCCAGGGAAGGGGGGTCGGCCGACGCCCCCCTAGCTCCTCTGCCTCCCATTTTTCGCCCAATCGGCCACCTCATCTTTCCTTTTCTTTTTCCTGCTGCTTTGGAAAGAAAAACCTTGTCGAGCGCGCCTGGGATGGAGAAAAACCCCTATATATATCTCTTTTCCCATCCCATCTCTTCATCCCTTTCACCACCTACACCATGAGCGATCAAGGTAGTGATTCGTCCGTCATCTCAGTCGACAAAACCAAGAGGAAGAAGCCTTATGGAGAGGAGGCTATAGACAACGCTACCCGCATAATTAGGGAACTCCGACAAGAGGTGACACGTGTCAAACGAGAAAGATTGATGCTCCAGAACCTCTACGAAGACCTCTTGAAGGAAAAGAAGAAGGATGAAGACCTCATCAAGACCCTCACTGGAGGGTGGGCGCAATATGATCTCGCCTTAGAACTAATCGAAGAAGAAAAAGTTGAGAGAAGCCGAAAAGGCTAATATAGAATAAGATTAGACCTTAGGGCGCATTTTAATTCCTTTCATCATTTTTAATTTCCTCAAATTTGTAATGCGCCTGTCTAATTTTTAGAATTCAACCAAATTAGTGCTCCCCGGGCTTCCATACCGGTAGAGCAATTTGTGTTTCCAAAATATCTTTGTCTATTTTGAAGGAAACAGGCAAAAAGGCAAGTGTGGGGGGGATACATCGCGAAAACAGAAACAAACTCGAGCAAATCACTCAGAAACATCACCGGAAGGACAACACCAACAATTGTGCAAAATTTGGGCACCAGCAGGGGCCACACCAGGTCGGCCGACCCCACCTGACCAGGTCGGCCGACCCCTGGTGGGTCCCACTGGTCCTCTGCTTTCCCGTGCTACTTAAGTTTGTTTCCCACACTCCCTTTTCGCCTACATTATCTGTCAAGTTCATTCTGAGACGCGAAAATTAAATAAAACTTGACAAATTAAAACTTGGGAAAGATTTATTTTGAAACATTTCATCAAAAATCCCATGACTCTCCCTAATGCTCTCAAGATGAACTTGCACACTTGTTATTACTCGCTTCATTACCACTTGCTTGTGAACAACCTATCCATAGGAACCCATGTTTTTCTAGATAATTGGCGAGTGTGATATGGTTCGATGAAATGATCTTTTGCTCAATCTACAAAGTCCTTGGGAATTTTATTTCAAAAAGTTAAAATAGCATGGCTCGCTGCTCCTCTTTTGGTATATGATTTCCTACCAATGCCATATGTTGATCACAATTTTCAAACTTACACACATATGCTGCTTGTGTTACAATAAGCTTTTCCAAAATTTTGTGACCCTAATGAGATACTTGTCATGCTCTCTTGATCAAGATCACGTACACGATCCACCAAAATTGCTAAAACTCCTACACCGGGAGTGAGCACATCCACCCGTCCAAATAAAGACACTCCTCACTTTTACCCCATTTTACCTCTCTCTCTCAAAATAAACAAAAGAGGGACATGGCTCTGCAAAAGAAAAAGAAGACTCACAAAAAGATGAGCAAGAAAAAAGAAAATGCTCATGTACAGAGCATGAAAAAGAAAAGAAAGAAAAATGTTAGCCATGTCTCGGAAATACAAAACAAAGAGAGGTAAAATCCAATAAAGGAGTCGTCACATATAAACATCCACACATCCATCCACACATGCACTTCTTGATCAAGGTTGTATGACTTGAATTCTCCGTCGATCCTTTCTTTTGGTTCAGCAATATTTGTGATACAAGTATGCCTCTCTAACCCTACCTTGAGCTCCACATACAAGCCTTAGAAGTAGGACAAAAGAGGCAATGCTTTGGTAAGGAAAACACACTTTTTGAGCGATCCGAGAGAATCAATAGAGGAGCAAGAGCTATGTTGTTTATATTTTTCAAAACTCTCTCAAAAACCCCAAGGTACTTAGTGGATGAAAGTGAGGTGATTTGAGTCATGAACCGTTCCACTTTTCAATCATCCAAGAATACATGTTAGCCACCATCATGTTCGCAGGTAAAAAGGTGTGGCTTGTAATAGCTTGTGTGCAGGTTTCATTCATCAAAAGGGATGAGTCCTCCCCAAATTCCACTCATAGCTTTACTCGAGGACGAGCAAAGAGCTAAGTGTGGGGGATCTTGTTGACGGTCCTTACGACCAATTTTTACCGTCAACTTTATGCACCTTTTTGAACCTAACACCATCACCAAGTGTAGACATAGGGTTTATTTCTAACAAATTCCACTAGTCTTGGTGAATTATGAAGTACAGGTGCAATCCATACAAAAACAGGGGAAAACATGCACTAAACATGGACTTTGCAATCGACGGATTTTCCCCGGACTGAAGAACTTAGTCCAAAAGCCCAAAACCACAGAATCAGGCTTCAAGATCAAGCAATGCACGTGGTTTAGGCAAGTCCACAGGCCAAGGAAGCAGCCAGAGGAGGACCAGGCCCAGTGGGGCCCAGGCCAGGTCGGCCGACCCCTCTGGCCAGGTCGGCCGACCTGCCAGAGAGGCCCCACTGACCCATCTTTTGTCTGTGAAGTAAGAAATACCAACAAGCATTTCTGGCGCCGTTGCCGGGGAACGGTTGATATCTCTATTGCAAATTAAGTTTGCCCTCATAATCTATCTTACTTACCGTTCTGTTTTTATTTCCCTTAAATTCAAAAAAAAAAAAAAACTCACAAAAAAAAAACATTTCATGGAGTCACAACCCACCATCCAATCATTCTCTACTCCACGGGGCGAGCTCTTAGAGCCACCATCATCATCACAACCTATTTCTTCATCTGGCTATGAGTTTTCCCCCGATTACATTTTGATGATAAGAGGTTTATCCTTTTCGGGTTCTAAACATGAAAATCCTTATGAACACTTGCGAGAGTTTGAGCATTTGTGTTCATGCCGATCGATCCATGGCATGACACAAGAAACATTGAAGTGGAAATTGTTTCCCTTCTCTCTCAATGAGAAGGCGAGGCAATGGTACATTTACACCGCTAAGAGAGTAAACGGTGATTGGAAAGAATTGCGAGACAAATTTTGTCTAGCATTCTTCCCCGTATCTCGTATTACTTCTCTACGAGCGGAAATAATTAACTTTCGTCAAGAAGAGGAGGAAACTTTAAGTGCATCTTGGATCAGATTCTGTTCATTAACAGACTCTGGACCAGAATTGTTGCTCCCCGAACCAGTTTTATTGCAACATTTTTATTCGGGATTGAGCAGCGATACCGCACTTTATCTTGACACGGCCGCTGGTGGATCTTTTACTCATAAGACCATAGCGGAAGCACACGAACTTTTGGATCGAATTGTGGAAAACACGCCTTTTTCCGCTGATTTACTAGTTGAGCCGGAGTCAATAGATGAGGAACTCGTTGCGCAAGAAACACAACAATTGGTGCCTACATTGGTAGAGCCGACACCCGAGTTCTCATCTAACATAAGAACCATGATAGAGGAAGATGAACCTCTTGAGTTCCCATTTGAGTTCGAGGAAGAGATTTTCGAAAATTTTGGAAACACCTTGAACTACTCTTGTCAAAAGAAACCTCAGATCTGTGCATCAACCCCTGAACCTTTGGAAAAAGATTTTCTCTTAAAAACTATTCGGGAGTTGACGGCGATCATGAGCGATGAATGGTTGAAGGAAAATGAGCTTTCTTCCGATATAATATAGTGCTCCACCTATAGCCTCCAAACGATTTTGGTGGCCATAGAATGGCACACCTATAGCGACCATTCCCTAATTCGTGGCAATAGAGTTGTCGACATCTAGCAACCAAACGAATGTAGTGGTAATAGAGGACACCACCTATGGCACCGAAATCAACTTCGTGGTAATAGAGAGAACCACATATAGCAACCAAAACACTTTAGTGGTAATAGAGGTGCTTGCCCTATAACAACCACAACCAGAGCGTAGCAATAAAATGATTTGCAACGCAAGATTTTACAATTTGCAATGCGTTGGGTACGATGCAATTTAACCTATGGCAACAGCATATACGTTGCAATAGGATAATTTGCAACCAACGCGAGTGCGGCAATAGATGCTAGTTGCAACGCCTCCTTGTGTTGTAATAGAAAAACAATTGCAACCAACAAAAGACATTCGTGGTTGAAGGCTAATACCACATGACCTATTGCAGCAATGTTTTACGAAATTGTTTGGGTGCAATTGCGGCTATTGCACCCAAAAAGGGCATATTGCAACGTATTTCCTGTGTTGCATTAGGGGGAAAATCTAGTAGTGGATCCTGAAAGTACACCTTCTAGGGAACCTCAAAGGAGGCTAAATAATGCGATGAGAGAGGTTGTTAAGAAAGAGGTCTTAAAACTATTGCATGCTGGTATTATCTATCCTGTTCCACACAGCGAGTGGGTGAGTCCAGTGCAGGTTGTGCCCAAGAAGGTAGGAATGACGGTCGTCCATAATGACAAGGATGAGTTAATCCCTCAACGAACCGTCACGGGATGGAGGATGTGCATTGATTACCGAAAACTTAACAAGGCCACAAAGAAAGATCATTTTCCGCTGCCCTTCATCGATGAGATGTTGGAACGGCTGGCAAATCATTCTTTCTTTTGTTTCCTTGATGGGTATTCGGGATATCATCAAATCCCCATCCATCCCGACGATCAAAGTAAGACCACTTTTACATGCCCTTACGGAACTTATGCTTATCGACGAATGTCTTTCGGGCTATGTAATGCTCCTGCTTCTTTTCAACGATGCATGATGTCTATCTTTTCTGACATGATCGAGGAAATTATGGAAGTTTTCATGGATGATTTCTCTGTTTATGGAAAAAGCTTCGATCATTGTTTAGAAAATTTAGGCAAAGTCCTGCAACGTTGCCAAGAAAAGGATTTAGTGCTCAATTGGGAAAAGTGCCACTTCATGGTTAGAGAAGGCATAGTCCTTGGGCATTTAATCTCTGAAAGAGGGATAGAGGTGGACAAAGCTAAATTAGAAGTAATAGAAAAACTTCCACCTCCTGTTAATATTAAGGGTGTTCGCAGTTTTCTTGGACATGCGGGGTTCTATCGTCGTTTCATTAAAGATTTTTCTCAAATTGCTAGACCCCTTACAAATCTGCTCGCAAAAGATGCACCCTTTGAGTTTTCTGATGATTGCATGATTGCCTTTACTACTCTCAAAAATGCACTCATCTCAGCTCCAATTATCCAACCCCCTGATTGGACGCTGCCTTTTGAAATTATGTGTGATGCTAGTGACTATGCTGTGGGGGCTGTTCTTGGTCAAACTAGAGATAAAAAGCATCATGCGATTTCTTATGCAAGCAAAACGCTGACAGGAGCTCAATTAAATTACACTACCACTGAAAAAGAGCTCCTTGCTGTTGTGTTTGCCTTTGATAAGTTTAGATCTTACTTAGCCGGAGCAAAAGTTATTGTTCACACTGATCATGCCGCTTTAAAATTTTTGCTCTCTAAGAAAGATGCTAAACCTCGTTTGATAAGATGGATTCTTCTGCTCCAAGAGTTTGATTTAGAAATTCGTGATAAGAAAGGAGTAGAAAATTCTGTAGCGGATCATTTGTCGCGCATGCAATTCACTAACCCGCAGGAACTACCCATCAATGACTTCTTGCGCGACGACATGCTGCTCCAAGTGAGGGACGCGCACCCATGGTACGCCAACATCGTGAACTTCATCGTGACGGGGTACGTACCGCCCGGAGAAAACAAGAAACGACTCATCTACGAGAGTCGCCGTCACTTATGGAATGATCCCTACCTGTACCGTGTCTGCACCGATGGACTGCTCAGACGATGTGTGCCAACACCCGAGAGCACACAAATCATCACAAAATGCCATGCAGCTCCATACGGGGGACACTATGGAGTGTTTCGTACTCAGGCTAAGATATGGCAAAGCGGATTCTTTTGGCCAACAATGTACGAAGACACAAAAGAATTCGTCAGACGATGCCCATAATGCCAAAGATTTGGAGGCATCACAGCAAGGGATGCTATGCCCCTCAACTTCAATCTACAAGTCGAAATCTTCGACGTATGGGGCATCGACTTCATGGGGCCATTCCCCAAATCCCAAGGCTATGAATACATCTTGGTGGCAGTTGACTACGTATCCAAATGGGTAGAAGCAATGCCTTGCAGAGCCGCTGACTCCAAGCATGCTCGCCGGATGTTCCACGAGATTATCTTCCCAAGATTTGGAACACCGAGGCTAGTGATAAGCGACGGAGGGTCTCATTTCATCGATAAGACCTTCCGTAGCTTCCTTAGAGAGCTTGGAGCACGACACAATATTGCCACTCCGTACCATCCCCAAACAAGTGGGCAGGCCGAGACATCAAACAAACAAATCAAACGGATCCTGCAAAAGACCGTACCAGAGATGGGGAATTCATGGAAAAGCAAGCTACCCGATGCACTATGGGCATACCGAACAGCATACAAGACGCCCATAGGCATGTCACCATACCAACTCGTATATGGAAAAACATGTCATTTACCCATCGAGTTGGAGCACCGAGCATATTGGGCCATCCGAACATGGAAAATGGACCTAAGGGATGCTGGACGAAAGAGAAAAATGGAGATAGCTGAGTTGGAAGAATGGAGAGACAAAGCATATCACAACTCAGCTATATACAAAGAGAGGACTAAACGGTGGCACGATCAAAGGATAAGAAGAAAAGAATTCAAAGTTGGAGACAAAGTCTTGCTATTCAACTCACGGGTGAAGCTCTTCGGGCACGGAAAATTACGAAGTAAATGGGACGGGCCATATACAGTTATTGACACTTCGCCGCACGGAGCAATCACACTCCAAGACGACGAAGGTAAGATATTCAAGGTAAATGGCCAGCGTCTAAAAATTTGTCTTGAGCCCGATACAAATAAAGAATTTGATGTCATGCACTTAATTGAGTTAAAATCTTTATCATGATATCCTCTGATTTGTTTTATCACCCGTAGTAGCA
Source organism: Eragrostis curvula (assembly GCA_007726485.1). NCBI lineage: Eukaryota > Viridiplantae > Streptophyta > Magnoliopsida > Poales > Poaceae > Eragrostis > Eragrostis curvula. The sequence continues at coordinate 17,670,220 of CM017444.1, forward strand.
CTTTCCTTCAAATAAATATAGCAAGAAATCAACCAGAAAAAGAAGGGAGCCAGAGGTGCCCACAGCAGGTCGGCCGACCCCTCTTTTCCAGGTCGGGCGACCTCTGTAGGATCCCCAACGGTCCCATTTTTCTTCCACGTTTTGCTCCAACGTTCACATTCCCAAATCCTACTGATTTAGCTCCTTCTCTGATTCGAGAAAATCAAATAAATTCTTTCCATAGTTTTTCTCTATAAATGGAGGCGATTTCCGTTCATTTTCCCTTGCACATCTCTTCCACCACTCCTATTTCGCCCAAAAACCTTTGCCCATCACCATGGACAGCAGCATCCCAAGCTTTAATGTCCCAGCCTCCACTAGTGAGCTTTGCCGCGAACTTGGCCTTGAAAACATCCTTGATCCCGTCACCCCGATCCATGAGCAAGCCATGTTCGTCCAAGAAGCCCCTCTCGCCCTCACATCACCTCCACCATGTGACACCCCGTGTCACTGATGCCCAACTGATGCACACTTACAAACTGAAACAAACCTTGAACCATATTCAGATTCAAATTCGAAATACAAAATTTAAATAATGGCCAAACAAATGCTTGTGAAGCAACTCAAAATTTTCAATAACAACTTGAGCAACAAAAAATACCAGTGGATAGCCCTACTCAAAAGATAATTTTGGAGAATTTTTGGTGATTTTACAAATTCATTTGATAGCTCAATAAATTCACCAAAGTGGAAAAAGTGATCCATTTTGAAATGTTGCCATTTGAAATCCCTTTGGATTCCAGATGTTCATGTTGGGCAGTGGATAGAACTTTTCAAGAGCTTTCCAACGGTACCAAATTTGCAATTTTTGGATCCCATTTGCTACTCCTATTTGAGTGCCAAAGTTTGGGGAACATTCAGTTTGAATTAATTCGGGAAAAATGAAAGATGCCCGAGGGCCCACCTGTCAGCCACCCGTGTCTCACTGCGCGCGTCGGAGGAACACCGCCACGTCGTCGACGATGACCGGAGCCACGCTCCGTCGCTCTCCACCGCTCCTCGCCCGCGCCGCGGCCAGAATGTGTATTTCCTGAAAAATACATCTGTCCAGATCTTGTTTAATTCCTTATAAATTCTATGTTGCCCAATAAATCCTGAACTCTTGCATGACTGTTAAGAATCTGATAACACACCTACAGAGCATTTTTACACTGTCACCTGTTGTCTAATTATTTTCTTATGATTTAAATCATGTTCTGCACTGTATAAATTATTATAAATAATCTACTCTGCAATAAATCATGAAACTTCACCATAAATTACTTTCAGTGGCACTCTTCACCAGAAAAATGCCACTGGACATAAATCAACTCTCAAAATCACATTATTCATTTAACTTGCCCAAGTTAATTAATGGTAAACTTAATTAAAAGTTAATAAAGGAAATACTCCAGACGAAATTAATTAACAAAGTTAATCATTTACACTTACAGTGTAAATGACTGTCCTATCAAGTAATTAAATCATTTTTGCATCATATTCTGCATCTAACTCTGCATTGTTCCTTGTCATAACGTGTAGTGACAGAGACGACTCCGGAGCCGCTCGACTTCCAGCTGCCGGAGGAGCAGACCCAGGAGGTGCAGGAGGAGCAGCCGCAGCAGGACACTGACCCCGCTGACCCTGTTAGCTACACCCCTGAGCCAGGCAAGCCCCGGTGCATGCCTCCCTATTTAGAATTTTTATTTTCGCACTTGATTGGGGCTAGTAATTGATTGTGCATTAGGTTTATTAGGAGTTGATGTGAAAACTTAGAACTGCATTAGGACTACCCTTACATATCCTACCTTGGGTCCTATTTTGTAGATGTGGTCTAGGTTACGTTAGAACTTGCTAGGCTTAGTGGCTAGCGGACGGTAGAAGTCGAGTGGTAGGTCCCACTCGCATGATAGGGACCCTGGATTGTACTAGCTTGATTTAGGATTTGTTGAGACCGGACGGGGAATTGATTGTATAGGATGGTTGGAGAAGGCTGGGCCTTCACGGTGGTGTAGCCCCGTCTGTGTCGATTAAGGACCGTCCGTTGTTGGCCCTGTTGAGCAAGTTCGAACGTACTGATCACATGCTAGTGTTTTTATGGGCCTAGTAAACCTAGTAGCCTGCGTCGCCCTGGATGTCTGGTAGATACTTTACTCTTTCTATCATGGTATTTGGGAGAGGTAGGGTGGCGTCCCGCGCAGTCAGCCGTCTGGGACGGGGGCTGCGGTGGGAGAGTCCTTCCTCGGGAGGAGTAGAATCTGGTACAGCTCTGGTGGCACGTAGCGTAAACGGTTGCCGTATGTGGCCTTTGCCGCGTATGGCGTGTGGTCAGGTTTTCTCCTGCAGGATGTACATCGATGCCGCCGCTCTCGGTCAAGAGCAACCTTGCTCACTGAGTCACCTCGTAGTGTGACATGATTGATGAGATGATGATGCTAGCCACTAAGCTATATATACTGTCACCGTTGATGTATTGTTACTATACCTGTTCTAGATATATGAACACTGCTTTATTGGTTAAGTACTTATCTTGAAGAATAAAACTTGAAAGTAAGGATCAAGTAATTAGTGCGAGTTATGCTATTGAGTCAGCCACCCTTTTGTAGCCTTGCATATTAGGAGTCGGCTGTAGCTAGCCTTTTGACGGGTAAGTCTTGCTGAGTATTAGTTGCTCAGGGTTTGGCTCTTTATGATTTTATTGCAGGTAGCACCTTTATCCCCGACTCTACGGGTGGAGGTGGACAGTGGGATGGCCAGCTTCCCTTTTTTGGACAGCCCACTGGGAGACTGAGGAGTGATCTCCTCTCGAGTCCGCATCTTCATGGCTTTGGATGCGGGTTCTTGTGTATCGTGAGCGCGTGCGCTTGTACTTTATTTCCAGACTTGTATCGTTTATTTCCGCTGTGCGACTCTGTGTTTTAATTGGATTAATGTAACCACTTAAAGACTTAAATTGTGCTTTTTATATGCTGTACTGTTGCGTCTGTTCATCAGCGCTATACCGACTCGATCCTGCGAAAAGCGGAGACGCTTCACGCCAGCAGCAAAAGACCCCTCCAAGAACCCTCCTGCTAGTGCACCACCACGCTACGGCAAAGGAAAAACCATTCCCAAGAAGCCAAGCCGCGATGAGGCCGAAAGCTCTCTCCGTCCAGGGGAGAAGTATGTCGGCACCCTCGCTACAAAGAGCGGGAATGTGGTGCACCACCAATATGAAGGGCGCAACATGACTAGCCCCGCCAAGAAGGCGGGCACTCAGTTCAAGATCACGTGCATTCGTGGTGGTGGAAAGCAACTCCACCCACCACTCACTTCGGCGGAGAAGAGAGGCGCCCTCGAGTCCATGAGCACCACTCCTCCTAAAAGAGTGAGGAGGCGCCTCTCCACCTCCCCCATCAAGAAGGCAGGAGGGATGTATGAAAGCGAGGAGGAAAAGACCCCAAAAAGGACTCCTTATCAACGCCTCCTCGCTAAGCACAACGACCTCCGCTACGCTCATGAACGCTTGAGCGACAAAATGGCGGAGATGAAAGACGCGCTTGCTGAAATGCGAGACGACCAAGATGCTCATCGCCGCAGCACCAACATGAAGATCAAGCGTTTTTTCAAGGACGCGGGGAAGGAGGAAAAAATCTACAATTAAAACCTCTCCGCAATTATCATTTCCCTCGGCGCATTTTAGTTCAATTCCATTTGCTTTCATCATTTTAATTTCCTCAAATTTGTAATGCGCCTGCTTATTTGCTAAATCCAATCAAATTAGTGCTCCCCGGGCTTCCATACCGGTAGAGCAATTTGTGTTTCCAAAATATCTTTGTCTATTTTGAAGGAAACAGGCAAAAAGGCAAGTGTGGGGGGGATACATCGCGAAAACAGAAACAAACACGCGCAAATCACTCAGAACCATCATGGGAAGGACAACACCAACAAATAAGCGAAAATTGGGCACCAGTGGAGGCCACACCAGGTCGGCCGACCCCCCTGGACCAGGTCGGCCGACCCCTGGTGGGTCCCACTGGGCCTCTGCTTTCCCGTGCTACTCAAGTTTGTTTCCCACACTCCCTTTTTGCCTACCATACCTGTCAAGTTCATTCTGAGATACGAAAATAAAACTTGACCAATTAAAACTTGGGAAAATTTCTTTTTAGCACATCTTTATAAAACCCAATACTCTCCCTTTTGCTCTCAACATAATCATGCACACTTGTTATTACTCGCTCCATCACCACCTGCTTGTGAACAATCTATCCATAGGACCCATGTTTTTCTAGATAATTGGCGAGTGTGATATGGTTCGATGAAATGATCCTTTGTTTAAATCTACGAAGTCCTTGGGAGTTTTATTTCAAAAAGTTAAAATATCATGGCTTGCTGCTCCTCTTTTGATACATAAATTCCTACCAATGCCATATGTTAATCACAACTATCAAACATACATACATATGCTACTTGTTTTTGCAATGAGCTTTTCCAAAATTTTGCGACCCTAGTGGGAAACCTGTCATGCTCTCTTGATCAAGATCATGTACACGATCCACCAAAAATGCTAAACTCCTACACCGGGAGTTAGCACATCCACCCATCCAAATAAAGACACTCCTCACTTTTATCCCATTTTACCTCTCTCTCTCAAATAAACAAAAGAGGGACATGGCTATGCAAAAGAAAAAGAAGGCTCACACAAAGATGAGCAAGATAAAGAAGGAGAAAAATGCTCATGTACAGAGCATGAAAAGAAAAGAAAGAAAAATGATAGCCATGTCTCGGAAATACAAAACAAAGAGAGGTAAAATCCGATAAAGGAGTCGTCACATATAAACATCCACACATCCATCCACACATGCACTTCTTGATCAAGGTTGTATGACTTGAATTCTCCGTGGATCCTTTCTTTTGGTTCAGCAATATTTGTGATACAAGTATGCCTCTTCTATCCCTACCTTGAGCTCCACATACAAGCCTTAGAAGTAGGACAAAAGAGGCAAGATAATGCTTTGGTAAGGAAAATACACTTTTTGAGCGATCCGAGAGAATCAATAGAGGAGCAAGAGCTTTGTTGTTTATATTTTCAAAACTCTTTCAAAAACCCAAGGTACTTAGTAGGTGAAGGCAAGGTGACTTAAGTCATGAACCGTTCCACTTTTCAATCATCCGAGAATACATGTTAGCCACCATCATGTTCACAGGTGGAAAGGTGTGGCTTGTAATAGCTTGTGTGCAGATTTCACTTACCTAAGGGAAGAGTTCCTCTCAGTTTCCACTCACAACTTTACTCGAGGACGAGCAAAGAGCTAAGTGTGGGGGATCTTGTTGACGGTCCTTACGACCCATTTTTACCGTCAACTTTATGCACCTTTTGGACCTAACACCATCACCAAGGGTAGACATAGGGCTTATTTCTAACAAATTCCACTAGTCTTGGTGAAATTATGAGTGCAGGTGCAATTCGTATAAAAACAAGGGAAAACAGGCTCCAAGCATGAACTTTTGCAATCAACAGATTTTCCCGGACTAAAGAACTTAGTCCAAAAGCCCAAAACCACAGAATCAAGTGTCAAGATCAAATAATGCAAGTGGATTGGGCCTGTACACAGCCAAGGGAGGAAGCCAGAGGAAGATGAGGCCCAGTGGGGCCCAGGCCAGGTCGGCCGACCCCCCCTGGCCAGGTCGGCCGACCTGACAGGGAGGCCCCCCTGGCCCATCTTTTTATGGCGGTTCACAACCGACCTCTGGAGGTCGGTTCCCACTGTATTAATTGTCACCGACCTCGGGAACCGCCTCAAAGTTGCCGACCTTCCAAGGCTATAAATAAAGGGGTACCCCCCCCCCCTCTCAAAACAACAACACACCACAAGACACAAGACTCTCCTCATTTCCAATCCACAGGCCGAGAGCCTCTTGTATATTAGTAGAATAGGAGAGAGGGCAAGGAAGAGATAGGAGTTCTCCTCCCCTTTTCATTGGAGGTTTAGTTCCTATTCTTTTACCTTGGCGTGTAAACACTTCTAGTGATTATACGTGATGATTATCTATCTATTGAGCTTTATCATTCGTCTAGGCATAATTCTTGTTAAACTCGTTCAACGGGATCGTCGCTCCGCAAAGAGTGCTCTAGTTCTCTGAATCAGTATCAGGCCGGGGCTAGAGTAGTGATTGATAGCATAGACGTGGTGTCTAGGCTGGAGGTCGCCTTTGACCGCTGTGTGCTCCACGGTTTGTAGAGGTAGGTGGCAGGAAGTGACAGCCCTGTCCATCCAAAGGAACCCTCCACGTTCGGGTACATAGTAGAGCCATTAGCCGGAGTGGCTTGGCAGACAAAAGCCTAAGCCGGTGCTCGAAGTAGACGAGTAGAACCTGAATTCGTCTAACCTTAGAAATATCTAGATAATAATCACCCTCTCAATCCTAAGCTGCTAGTTGTCTTGGTTGTCCTTGGGTAAAACTTGCCTTGCGGTAGAATAACTCCGTTCCTTGGGGAAAACAAATACGATACCTTGGAATACTCCCGGGTGAAGTGCTACAACGGTATTCCGTGCGCTTGCGGATTTATCTGTGACGTAAGAAATACCAACATAAGTCACTCAGCTCTTGGCTGCAACACCATGTGGTGGATTTCTTAATTCATAATAATCTGAGTTTGGCATAGATACAAGAGGTATTTATACTAGGAACAACCCTCCTAGCTGGGTGTGGACGAAATGTAACTTATTCATGAAGAAAAGAAGATAAAAGGTGTGAAAACTGCAGCTCCCGAGAGGCCTCGCGTGACCTGCAGAATCTGTCCACCAACTTCAAAAATCGATATCTCCAGTTCTACTGATCCATTTTGGGCGTTTGAGCACTCGATGGAAAGATCTTGAAGTTATCTACAAGTTTCGTGTCCTGACTTTTCTCGTTTGAAGCCTCCAGAAGTGTCAGTTTTTGTTTTTGTGACTGCTGCTCGCAGTCAAGACAGATTTCAGTCTGTTGCTTTGATGGACCGTTGCATCTGTGTTTGTGCGTGAAAGGCTTAATGTAGCTACTTGCTACGACCTTCCAGAACTTCTTTACCATGTTCTAATTTTTTATTTAGCATGGTTGTTCTGTTTGGAGCAGTTTGTGGGATTTTTCTTGCAAACTCTCCCTATATGGATGCTTATGGCCTTTCTTGTATTTCAATTCTGCCATATTGAATATCTTTGTTTCTTGGAGCTAACGGTGATGATTTTGATTTGGCAGAATGCCGCCGCGTCGTCCGCCACCACCCCCGCCGCAGTACAATCTGGCGGAGGCGATGCACAACCAGACAGAGCTGCTCAGGACTCTCGTTCAGGCCGTCACCCAGCAGGGTGGCAATCGTCGGGGTCCACAGCCAGGCTGCACCTACGCAGACTTCCTGGCCACTCACCCGCCTGTCTTTTCCGGGTCCACTGACCCGATGGAGGCAGAGTCTTGGCTGCGCACTGTGGAGTCCAAGTTTGGGCTCCTTCCTGCCTGCACAGAGGTGCAGAAGACACTGTTCGCGGCGCAGCAGCTTCAGGGGTCGGCTGGAGGATGGTGGGCAGCTCACCTTGCCACTCTTCCGGCCGGTCAGCAGTTGACTTGGGCACAGTTCAGGGAGGCCTTTCGCTCGTTCCACATTCCGCCTGGCCTTCTGCAGAGGAAGCTCAGGGAGTTCCTGGACCTCAGGCAGGGAGGCAGGAACGTGTTCGACTACGCCCAGGTGTTCAACCACCTGGCCCAGTTTGCTCCAGACCAGGTAGACACGCCCGCCAAGCGGAAGGCGTGTTTCTTGAGAGGCTTGTCTACCAAGCTTCAGTCCCGGCTTGTCCTGAACGCCGGTGGTACCTTCGACGAGCTTGTCAGTGCAGCTATAGTGATGGAGGATGCCATCAGGGCGCACCAGGAGGACAAGAGGAAGAGGAAGGCAGTGGCACCACCGTCTGGCAGCACTTCAGCCAGGCCACGCCTTGTGTACACCGCCCCCAGTGGACAGCGGTACCTTGCACCTCCACAGTACCAGCGTCAGCAGCAGCAGCAGCAGTTTGCTCAGAGACAGCCACAGCAGCAGCAGCGTCAGCAGCAGCAGCGCCAGCAGCAGCAGCAGCAGCAGGCAGGCAGAGGTTTTCCGTGCTTCAACTGTGGACAGGTGGGGCACTTCGCGCGTGACTGCCGTGCAGCACCGAGGCAGAACAACGCGCAGAAGGCTCCTGTTCAGGCAGCAGGACAGCAGCGCCAGCAGGGCAGGAACGCGCCAGTTAAGACTGGGCGCGTTAACTACACCACTGCTGAGGAGATTCCAGAGGGTGAGCAGGTTCTTGCTGGTACGTTCTCCATGTGTCACCGGCCTATTGATATATTGTTCGATTCAGGTGCATCTCATGATTTCATCAGTCTAGCTTGTGCACGCCGTTTGGGCCTCGGGATTTCATCTATGGAGACCCCGTACCTTATCAGCACTCCAGGGGGTCGTATTCTCACCAGGCAGCTTATCTCTAATGCTCCCCTTAATTTGGCGGGAAAGATCTCCACTGCACATCTTATTGTCCTACAGGAGCAAGGACTAGATGTGATTCTTGGTATGAGGTGGATGAAGTACCATAAGGCTGTTCTGGATATCTCTCTTCGTTCGGTTCACTTAGATTCTCCTATGCATGGCAAGGTCACTCTTCAGCTATCTTTGTTGGCCACATCGAGACCGTCAGTGCATCAGGCCGTTGGCAAGAGTCTGGATGTGATTCCTGTGGTGCGTGAGTACCCAGATGTGTTTCCAGATGATTTGCCAGGCTTACCGCCAGATCGTGATGTGGAGTTCCGTATCGACTTGCAGCCAGGCACAGCACCTATCTCCAGGAAACCGTACAAGATGGCCCCTAATGAGTTAGCAGAGTTGAAGATGCAGTTGAAGGAGCTATTGGACAAGGGTTTCATTCGTCCGAGCTCTTCACCTTGGGGTTGTCCAGCTTTGTTTGTGAAGAAGAAGGATCAGGCGCTCAGGCTATGTGTGGATTATAGGCCACTTAATGCTGTGACTATTAAGAACAAGTATCCGTTGCCTCGCATTGATATCTTGTTCGATCAGCTAGCTAGAGCTAAGGTGTTCTCCAAGATTGATCTCCGTTCTGGGTATCATCAGATTAAGATCCGTGCAGAGGACATTCCGAAGACTGCTTTCTCTACCAGATATGGACTCTATGAGTACTTGGTGATGTCTTTCGGTTTGACTAATGCACCTGCTTACTTCACGTACTTGATGAACTCAGTGTTCGTGCCAGAGTTGGACAAGTTTGTCGTGGTTTTCATTGACGACATCTTGATCTATTCAGAGACAGAGGAGGAGCATGAGCAGCACCTCAGGATTGTGTTGCAGCGTTTGAGGGATCACCAGCTGTACGCTAAGTTCAGCAAGTGCGAGTTCTGGCTTAGCGAGGTGCCTTGCCTGGGCCATGTTATATCAGCTGAGGGTATTGCTGTTGACCCTAGCAAGGTGCAGGATGTTCTGGATTGGAATGCACCTACGACTGTCTCTCAGATTCGCAGCTTTTTGGGTTTGGCTGGTTATTACCGTCGGTTTATTCCGAATTTCTCTAAGATCTCCAAGCCCATCACTGAGTTGCTAAAGAAGAACATGAGATTTGTGTGGAGCCCGCAGTGTGGTGATGCTTTCCAGAATCTGAAGAAGCTTCTCACTACCGCTCCAGTTTTAGCTCAGCCTGATATCACCAAGCCATTTGATGTGTATTGTGATGCTTCCGGTACTGGTCTTGGTTGTGTGCTGATGCAGGATGGCAGGGTAATTGCTTATGTCTCTCGGCAGCTTAAGCGACATGAAGAGCATTACCCCACTCACGATCTTGAGCTTGCAGCTGTCGTACTTGCTTTGAAAGTATGGCGGCATTATCTGTTGGGGAATCTGGTGCATATCTACACAGATCACAAGAGCCTCAAGTATATATTCACGCAGTCAAATCTGAACATGCGCCAGAGGAGATGGTTAGAGCTGATCAAGGACTATGACTTGGAGATTCACTATCACCCAGGGAAGGCTAATGTGGTTGCTGATGCTTTGAGTCGCAAGGCTCACTGCAATAATCTCATCGCAGCTCCTTATGCAGAGGCAGAGCCCAGTCTTAGAGTGTATGCTTATGGCTCCTTGGCCAATATATCACTTGTTCCGACCCTGCGAGATGAGATTGTGGCAGCGCAGAAGAAGGATGAGAAGGTGAATCACCTCAGGAGGAGACTCAAGCTCGGGGAAGCTAGAGTCCAGTGTTTCAGAGAGGATGAGGATGGAGTCCTATGGTTCAAGGACAGATTGGTAGTTCCTAAGGACTTTGAGTTGCGCAGGAAGATTCTTGATGAGGCGCACTTGTCCAAGTATTCCATCCACCCTTGTAGCAACAAGATGTACCAGGATTTGAGGAGTCACTTCTGGTGGACCCGCATGAAGCGGGAGGTCGCACAGTACGTTTCTGAGTGTGACACTTGCAGGAGAGTGAAGGCAGAATACATGAAGCCAGCTGGATTATTGCAACCTTTGAGCATTCCTGCTTGGAAGTGGGAGGATATCAGCATGGATTTCATTGTTGGCTTACCTCTCACATCACAGAAGCATGATTCTATTTGGGTGATTGTTGATCGACTGACTAAGTCTGCTCACTTCATTCCAGTGAAGACAGGTTACACTATGAAGAAGTATGCTGAGTTGTACATCGCCCGGATTCTCTGTTTGCATGGAGTGCCCAAGACCGTTATTTCTGATCGAGGACCTCAGTTTGTTTCTCGTTTCTGGGAGCAGCTTCATGCTTCTTTGGGCACCACTTTGATTCGCAGTGCAGCTTATCACCCTCAGACAGATGGCCAGACAGAGAGGGTGAACCAGATTTTAGAGGATATGCTTCGTGCCTGTGTGATACACCATGGCAAGTGTTGGGATGAGAGCTTACCCCTTGCAGAGTTCTCATACAACAACAGCTATCAGGAGAGCATCAAGATGGCACCGTTTGAGGCCTTGTATGGACGTCATTGTCGGACTCCCCTTAATTGGGTTGAGGTCGGCGAGAGAGTCATCTTCCAGGCAAGGCCCGCAGCTGCAGCAGAGGAGACAATTGTGACTGATGAGGTGGTCATTCCCACACCAGATTTAGTGGCAGCAGCAGAGGAGACTGTTCGCCGCATTCAGTCCAACTTGAGAGCAGCCAAGTCTCGACAGAAGAGCTATGCTGACAGAAGACGCCGACCGTTGGTGTTTGCAGTTGGCGACCACGTATACCTTCGTGTCTCTCCCATGAAGGGTGTACGTCGGTTTGGTGTCAGGGGCAAGTTAGCACCAAGATACGTTGGACCGTTCCAGATTATTGAGAGATGTGGACCCGTTGCTTATAGATTGGAGTTGCCCTCCAACCTCTCCAGTGTTCACAATGTGTTCCACGTATCGCAGCTGAAGAAGTGCTTGAAGGTCCCTACAGACAGAGTGGTCAGTGATGTTGAGCAGCTTGAGCCAGATCTGACCTACCCCGAGCAGCCTATTGGTATTGTCGATCAGAAGGACAGAGTCACCAGGAAAAGCACTACCAGATTTTATAAGGTGCAATGGAGCAACCACTCTGAGGCCGAGGCCACGTGGGAGACAGCGGAGTTCTTGAACTCCCATTTTCCCGGTTTTCTACCTCCGAGGTGCGTTATTTAGTTGTTCCATTTTTGTATCCTATTCTTCACTCTTTCGCCATTCGATTTTCCTTCTTTCTCCTTAATCTCGGGACGAGATTTCTTTAAGGGGGGAGGGCTGTGACACCCCGTGTCACTGATGCCCAACTGATGCACACTTACAAACTGAAACAAACCTTGAACCATATTCAGATTCAAATTCGAAATACAAAATTTAAATAATGGCCAAACACATGCTTGTGAAGCAACTCAAAATTTTCAATAACAACTTGAGCAACAAAAAATACCAGTGGATAGCCCTACTCAAAATATAATTTTGGAGAATTTTTGGTGATTTTACAAATTCATTTGATAGCTCAATAAATTCACCAAAGCGGAAAAAGTGATCCATTTTGAAATGTTGCCATTTGAAATCCCTTTGGATTCCAGATGTGCATGTTGGGCAGTGGATAGAACTTTTCAAGAGCTTTCCAACGGTACCAAATTTGCAATTTTTGGATCCCATTTGCTACTCCTATTTGAGTGCCAAAGTTTGGGGAACTTTCAGTTTGAATTAATTCGGGAAAAATGAAAGATGCCCGAGGGCCCACCTGTCAGCCACCCGTGTCTCACTGCGCGCGTCGGAGGAACACCGCCACGTCGTCGATGATGACCGGAGCCACGCTCCGTCGCTCTCCACCGCTCCTCGCCCGCGCCGCGGCCAGAAAAACGCGCCCCGCTCCTCTCCCGGTCGACGCGCTCCCCATTTCCCTCATTCCCCGCAACCCTAACCCTAGCCACCACTGTCACCATTGTTGAGCTCGAGCTCCGCCCGCCTTCCGTCGCCGGCGAGCTGCCTCCGGACTGAGCTGCTGTGCAAAGAGCCGCCTCGCAACGCCGCCAACCTCGCCATGGCCACCATGGCTCTTGACTCGGGCTGAGAAGCACGAATCGACGTCGTCTTCTTCTTCCTAGGCCGCACAAGCCCCGTCGCGCCATCGTCGATTTCTCCCTGCCGGTGAGCAAATCCTCAGATTCCTCGCGCCTCGTGGTGCACGTCACCGCCGCGCACTCCTCGGACCTCATCCTTGTTGTTCTTTCGCAGCCACGTCGTCGGAATCGAGTTTCTCCCCGCCGCCGGTTTCCACCGCCGCGACGAGCTCTTCGCCTCCGACCGTCATTCCGGCCTTCTCCACGACGCTACGCTCCACTCCGGCGTCGCTAGTGACCTCGTGAAGCTGCAAGGCCTACGTGTACACCTCCCCGTCGACCACCACAAGCTCGCGTCGTCGCCGGACTTCCGCCACCGCCGCTCCCTCGTCGCCGACCCATCCCGCCTCCTTCTGCAGCATCATCGATTCTCGTCACTTGGGTAAGTCCCGCGTCGATTCCTCGCACCTTGAAGTGCGCAGCGAGCCTGCGCACCACTCTGACCCCGCCTCTTTTCGAATCGGCAATCCAGTTCACTGGAAGACCACTTTTCCCCGCCGTCGGAGTTCACCGCCGCGAGGAGCGACCCACCTCCGACCACCTTCCCGGCTCCTTCTTCGTCAACGCGTACCACGCCGACCTTCTCCTCGACTCCGGGAAGCCCAGGGACCAAGTTGTGAACCTCCCCGACCACCAGAGCAAGCCCGCGACATCGCCGGCCACCTTCCCTCCGCCGCCGCTCGACGCCGACCACCCTCCGGCCTTCCCCGTGGGACGGCGTCCCTTCCGGTGAGTTCTCCATGCCGTGACGCACCTCTCCGTCCTTTCCTTTGGTCGCCAGAACGCCGGGACGTCGCCTCCGATGAGCCGCCGCCCATCTCCGGTGGAACTCCGGCCAACGCACCGGAGGACCACAGGATCGTCGATCCGGTGTGGCTACACGGATCCTTTGTGACACTCCGTGTGGCCAACCGTGTGTCCTCGCGTCTCAGTGGTTGGATCCCGTATGGCACACGGCTGATCCTGTGCGGCCCAGACTCTGTGGCCATCCTTGTGGCCGGATCTGATTGGCCGCCCAATTTCCAAATCTTTTCGAATTAATTTAATTCCCAGAAATTGCAGGAAACTTGTAAAATGCATAATAATTCGAATACATCCCAGAAAAATGTGAAACTAATTTTGTTGGACTCCTTGCGACATGATCTATCCAATAAAAATGATAAATCACACTTTTGCAGAATGTGTATTTCCTGAAAAATACATCTGTCCAGATCTTGTTTAATTCCTTATAAATTCTATGTTGCCCAATAAATCCTGAACTCTTGCATGACTGTTAAGAATCTGATAACACACCTACAGAGCATTTTTACACTGTCACCTGTTGTCTAATTATTTTCTTATGATTTAAATCATGTTCTGCACTGTATAAATTATTATAAATAATCTACTCTGCAATAAATCATGAAACTTCACCATAAATTACTTTCAGTGGCACTCTTCACCAGAAAAATGCCACTGGACATAAATCAACTCTCAAAATCACATTATTCATTTAACTTGCCCAAGTTAATTAATGGTAAACTTAATTAAAAGTTAATAAAGGAAATACTCCAGACGAAATTAATTAACAAAGTTAATCATTTACACTTACAGTGTAAATGACTGTCCTATCAAGTAATTAAATCATTTTTGCATCATATTCTGCATCTAACTCTGCATTGTTCCTTGTCATAACGTGTAGTGACAGAGACGACTCCGGAGCCGCTCGACTTCCAGCTGCCGGAGGAGCAGACCCAGGAGGTGCAGGAGGAGCAGCCGCAGCAGGACACTGACCCCGCTGACCCTGTTAGCTACACCCCTGAGCCAGGCAAGCCCCGGTGCATGCCTCCCTATTTAGAATTTTTATTTTCGCACTTGATTGGGGCTAGTAATTGATTGTGCATTAGGTTTATTAGGAGTTGATGTGAAAACTTAGAACTGCATTAGGACTACCCTTCCATATCCTACCTTGGGTCCTATTTTGTAGATGTGGTCTAGGTTACGTTAGAACTTGCTAGGCTTAGTGGCTAGCGGACGGTAGAAGTCGAGTGGTAGGTCCCACTCGCATGATAGGGACCCTGGATTGTACTAGCTTGATTTAGGATTTGTTGAGACCGGACGGGGAATTGATTGTATAGGATGGTTGGAGAAGGCTGGGCCTTCACGGTGGTGTAGCCCCGTCTGTGTCGATTAAGGACCGTCCGTTGTTGGCCCTGTTGAGCAAGTTCGAACGTACTGATCACATGCTAGTGTTTTTATGGGCCTAGTAAACCTAGTAGCCTGCGTCGCCCTGGATGTCTGGTAGATACTTTACTCTTTCTATCATGGTATTTGGGAGAGGTAGGGTGGCGTCCCGCGCAGTCAGCCGTCTGGGACGGGGGCTGCGGTGGGAGAGTCCTTCCTCGGGAGGAGTAGAATCTGGTACAGCTCTGGTGGCACGTAGCGTAAACGGTTGCCGTATGTGGCCTTTGCCGCGTATGGCGTGTGGTCAGGTTTTCTCCTGCAGGATGTACATCGATGCCGCCGCTCTCGGTCAAGAGCAACCTTGCTCACTGAGTCACCTCGTAGTGTGACATGATTGATGAGATGATGATGCTAGTCTATTACATTACTGTTATTTACATTGCTATATATACTGTCACCGTTGATGTATTGTTACTATACCTGTTCTAGATATATGAACACTGCTTTATTGGTTAAGTACTTATCTTGAAGAATAAAACTAGAAAGTAAGGATCAAGTAATTAGTGCGAGTTATGCTATTGAGTCAGCCACCCTTTTGTAGCCTTGCATATTAAGAGTCGGCTGTAGCTAGCCTTTTGACGGGTAAGTCTTGCTGAGTATTAGTTGCTCAGGGTTTGGCTCTTTATGATTTTATTGCAGGTAGCACCTTTATCCCCGACTCTACGGGTGGAGGTGGACAGTGGGATGGCCAGCTTCCCTTTGGTTGGACAGCCCACTGGGAGACTGAGGAGTGATCTCCTCTCGAGTCCGCATATTCATGGCTTTGGATGCGGGTTCTTGTGTATCGTGAGCGCGTGCGCTTGTACTTTATTTCCAGACTTGTATCGTTTATTTCCGCTGTGCGACTCTGTGTTTTAATTGGATTAATGTAACCACTTAAAGACTTAAATTGTGCTTTTTATATGCTGTACTGTTGCGTCTGTTCATCAGCGCTATACCGACTCGATCCTGCGAAAAGCGGAGACGCTTCACGCCAGCAGCAAAAGACCCCTCCAAGAACCCTCCTGCTAGTGCACCACCACGCTACGGCAAAGGAAAAACCATTCCCAAGAAGCCAAGCCGCGATGAGGCCGAAAGCTCTCTCCGTCCAGGGGAGAAGTATGTCGGCACCCTCGCTACAAAGAGCGGGAATGTGGTGCACCACCAATATGAAGGGCGCAACATGACTAGCCCCGCCAAGAAGGCGGGCACTCAGTTCAAGATCACGTGCATTCGTGGTGGTGGAAAGCAACTCCACCCACCACTCACTTCGGCGGAGAAGAGAGGCGCCCTCGAGTCCATGAGCACCACTCCTCCTAAAAGAGTGAGGAGGCGCCTCTCCACCTCCCCCATCAAGAAGGCAGGAGGGATGTATGAAAGCGAGGAGGAAAAGACCCCAAAAAGGACTCCTTATCAACGCCTCCTCGCTAAGCACAACGACCTCCGCTACGCTCATGAACGCTTGAGCGACAAAATGGCGGAGATGAAAGACGCGCTTGCTGAAATGCGAGACGACCAAGATGCTCATCGCCGCAGCACCAACATGAAGATCAAGCGTTTTTTCAAGGACGCGGGGAAGGAGGAAAAAATCTACAATTAAAACCTCTCCGCAATTATCATTTCCCTCGGCGCATTTTAGTTCAATTCCATTTGCTTTCATCATTTTAATTTCCTCAAATTTGTAATGCGCCTGCTTATTTGCTAAATCCAATCAAATTAGTGCTCCCCGGGCTTCCATACCGGTAGAGCAATTTGTGTTTCCAAAATATCTTTGTCTATTTTGAAGGAAACAGGCAAAAAGGCAAGTGTGGGGGGGATACATCGCGAAAACAGAAACAAACACGCGCAAATCACTCAGAACCATCATGGGAAGGACAACACCAACAAATAAGCGAAAATTGGGCACCAGTGGAGGCCACACCAGGTCGGCCGACCCCCCTGGACCAGGTCGGCCGACCCCTGGTGGGTCCCACTGGGCCTCTGCTTTCCCGTGCTACTCAAGTTTGTTTCCCACACTCCCTTTTTGCCTACCATACCTGTCAAGTTCATTCTGAGATACGAAAATAAAACTTGACCAATTAAAACTTGGGAAAATTTCTTTTTAGCACATCTTTATAAAACCCAATACTCTCCCTTTTGCTCTCAACATAATCATGCACACTTGTTATTACTCGCTCCATCACCACCTGCTTGTGAACAATCTATCCATAGGACCCATGTTTTTCTAGATAATTGGCGAGTGTGATATGGTTCGATGAAATGATCCTTTGTTTAAATCTACGAAGTCCTTGGGAGTTTTATTTCAAAAAGTTAAAATATCATGGCTTGCTGCTCCTCTTTTGATACATAAATTCCTACCAATGCCATATGTTAATCACAACTATCAAACATACATACATATGCTACTTGTTTTTGCAATGAGCTTTTCCAAAATTTTGCGACCCTAGTGGGAAACCTGTCATGCTCTCTTGATCAAGATCATGTACACGATCCACCAAAAATGCTAAACTCCTACACCGGGAGTTAGCACATCCACCCATCCAAATAAAGACACTCCTCACTTTTATCCCATTTTACCTCTCTCTCTCAAATAAACAAAAGAGGGACATGGCTATGCAAAAGAAAAAGAAGGCTCACACAAAGATGAGCAAGATAAAGAAGGAGAAAAATGCTCATGTACAGAGCATGAAAAGAAAAGAAAGAAAAATGATAGCCATGTCTCGGAAATACAAAACAAAGAGAGGTAAAATCCGATAAAGGAGTCGTCACATATAAACATCCACACATCCATCCACACATGCACTTCTTGATCAAGGTTGTATGACTTGAATTCTCCGTGGATCCTTTCTTTTGGTTCAGCAATATTTGTGATACAAGTATGCCTCTTCTATCCCTACCTTGAGCTCCACATACAAGCCTTAGAAGTAGGACAAAAGAGGCAAGATAATGCTTTGGTAAGGAAAATACACTTTTTGAGCGATCCGAGAGAATCAATAGAGGAGCAAGAGCTTTGTTGTTTATATTTTCAAAACTCTTTCAAAAACCCAAGGTACTTAGTAGGTGAAGGCAAGGTGACTTAAGTCATGAACCGTTCCACTTTTCAATCATCCGAGAATACATGTTAGCCACCATCATGTTCACAGGTGGAAAGGTGTGGCTTGTAATAGCTTGTGTGCATATTTCACTTACCTAAGGGAAGAGTTCCTCTCAGTTTCCACTCACAACTTTACTCGAGGACGAGCAAAGAGCTAAGTGTGGGGGATCTTGTTGACGGTCCTTACGACCCATTTTTACCGTCAACTTTATGCACCTTTTGGACCAAACACCATCACCAAGGGTAGACATAGGGCTTATTTCTAACAAATTCCACTAGTCTTGGTGAAATTATGAGTGCAGGTGCAATTCGTATAAAAACAAGGGAAAACAGGCTCCAAGCATGAACTTTTGCAATCAACAGATTTTCCCGGACTAAAGAACTTAGTCCAAAAGCCCAAAACCACAGAATCAAGTGTCAAGATCAAATAATGCAAGTGGATTGGGCCTGTACACAGCCAAGGGAGGAAGCCAGAGGAAGATGAGGCCCAGTGGGGCCCAGGCCAGGTCGGCCGACCCCCCCTGGCCAGGTCGGCCGACCTGACAGGGAGGCCCCCCTGGCCCATCTTTTTATGGCGGTTCACAACCGACCTCTGGAGGTCGGTTCCCACTGTATTAATTGTCACCGACCTCGGGAACCGCCTCAAAGTTGCCGACCTTCCAAGGCTATAAATAAAGGGGTACCCCCCCCCTCTCAAAACAACAACACACCACAAGACACAAGACTCTCCTCATTTCCAATCCACAGGCCGAGAGCCTCTTGTATATTAGTAGAATAGGAGAGAGGGCAAGGAAGAGATAGGAGTTCTCCTCCCCTTTTCATTGGAGGTTTAGTTCCTATTCTTTTACCTTGGCGTGTAAACACTTCTAGTGATTATACGTGATGATTATCTATCTATTGAGCTTTATCATTCGTCTAGGCATAATTCTTGTTAAACTCGTTCAACGGGATCGTCGCTCCGCAAAGAGTGCTCTAGTTCTCTGAATCAGTATCAGGCCGGGGCTAGAGTAGTGATTGATAGCATAGACGTGGTGTCTAGGCTGGAGGTCGCCTTTGACCGCTGTGTGCTCCACGGTTTGTAGAGGTAGGTGGCAGGAAGTGACAGCCCTGTCCATCCAAAGGAACCCTCCACGTTCGGGTACATAGTAGAGCCATTAGCCGGAGTGGCTTGGCAGACAAAAACCTAAGCCGGTGCTCAAAGTAGACGAGTAGAACCTGAATTCGTCTAACCTTAGAAATATCTAGATAATAATCACCCTCTCAATCCTAAGCTGCTAGTTGTCTTGGTTGTCCTTGGGTAAAACTTGCCTTGCGGTAGAATAACTCCGTTCCTTGGGGAAAACAAATACGATACCTTGGAATACTCCCGGGTGAAGTGCTACAACGGTATTCCGTGCGCTTGCGGATTTATCTGTGACGTAAGAAATACCAACATAAGTCACTCAGCTCTTGGCTGCAACACCATGTGGTGGATTTCTTAATTCATAATAATCTGAGTTTGGCATAGATACAAGAGGTATTTATACTAGGAACAACCCTCCTAGCTGGGTGTGGACGAAATGTAACTTATTCATGAAGAAAAGAAGATGAAAGGTGTGAAAACTGCAGCTCCCGAGAGGCCTCGCGTGACCTTCAGCCTTCCTGGCAGTCTTCAGTAAAATGACCATTACTCCTTAATGGGAAGTCGAAATGACGAGCCGTTTGTTGGAGATGAAAGAAGACTTGATTATCTTTCCGTCCATCTGCATAATTGATAGCGATTCTTCACGAGCTGGTGCACGTGGCTCTTGGAAATTCGCACTGATGTCAGCAGGTAGTGTGATGGTTCAGCTTCAGCGTAACTCGTCTCCTCTTCTGTGTAACTTGTCTCCTTTGGTCCAGCAGCACCTCCAATATGTGTAAACCTTAACAATACAAATGTAGAACATTTAGGTAGTATAAAATTCTCATTTAAATTGTAGTCAAATTTAGTAAGGAGAGAGTTCACCTCATGTATCAGTTTCTTTGCACGGCTCCGTGTAATTGGTCCTTGTATTGACATAGCCGGTGCTTGACTTGGTGCAGGTGATCCATGGTTTGTCACTATGGTTTGGATGTCCTCATCATCCTCCCCCTCTTGAAAAGGAGGCGTCCTCGACTCTTCAATTCCAAAGAACGGAGAAAGATCCGCAACGTTGAAGGTTGTGCTCACACCATACTTGCTTGGAAGGTCAATCTCATATGCATTGTCATTGATTCGTTGGACCACTTTGAAAGGACCATCTGCTCGTGGCTGCAACTTTGACTTGCGTTGCTCGGGAAACCTTTCCTTGCGTAGATGAACCCAAACAAGTTGTCCCGGTTCAAATACAATCTTTTTGCGACCCTTATTAGCATGCTTCTCATATGTCTTGGTCATCTTCTCAATGTTTGTTCGAGCTTGTTCATGAATCTTCTTAATGAGGTCCGCACGCTTGCTAGCATCAATGTTGACACGTTCCTGTATAGGCAAAGGCAAAAGATCAATGGGAGCAGTGGGATTGAACCCATATACAATTTGAAATGGAGAAAATTTTGTGGTCGAATGTACCGCCCTGTTGTATGCAAATTCTACATGAGGTAGATTTTCTTCCCACATCTTCAAATTCTTCTTGAGTACAGCACGCAGCAACATGGATAATGTGCGATTTACCACTTCAGTTTGGCCATCCGTTTGTGGGTGGCATGTTGTAGAGAAGAGCAATTGTGTGCCCAGCTTGCCCCACAATGTTTTCCAAAAGTAGCTCAAAAATTTGGTGTCACGATCTGAAACAATAGTTCTTGGTACACCATGTAGTCGTACAATTTCCCTGAAAAATAATTCAGCAATATGTGAAGCATCATCGCTCTTATGACATGGAATAAAATGAGCCATTTTGCTGAAACGATCAACCACAACAAAAATTGAGTCCCGTCCTTTTTTAGTTCGAGGTAAACCAAGAACAAAATCCATTGAAATATCCTCCCAAGGTACACTAGGAATAGGGAGAGGGGTATATAAACCATGAGGGTTCAAACGGGACTTAGCTTTGTGGCATGTTGCACATCGTTGAACATGTCTCTCAACGTCACGTCTCATCTTTGGCCAAAAGAAATGATCAGCCAATACTTGCTCAGTCTTTTTGGCACCAAAATGCCCCATAAGACCTCCGGAATGTGCTTCCTGCAAAAGCATAATGCGAAGAGAACAATCTGGAATGCAAAGTTTGTTAGCTCGAAATAGAAATCCATCATGTAAATGGAATTTTTCCCAGCCCTTTCCATGAGAACATTTGGAGTATGGTTCAGAAAAATATGAGTCATGAGCATACAATTCTTTGATACTTTCCAAACCAAGAACTTTAGCATCAAGTTGAGCAAGCAAAACATGTCGTCTTGACAAGGCATCAGCTACAACATTATCTTTACCTTTCTTATATTTGACAATGTATGGAAAAGATTCAATTAATTCACTCCATTTAGCGTGTCGACGATTCAGTTTGAGTTGACCCTTAAGATGTTTCAAAGATTCATGGTCTGAATGTATCACAAATTCTTTAGACAAAAGGTAATGTTGCCATGTCTCCAAACATCACACAAGAGCATAGAGTTCTTTATCATAAACAGAGTAATTCAGAGTTGGACCACTTAGCTTTTCACTGAAGTAAGCATTAGGTCGTCTTTCTTGCATGAGAACTCCTCCAATTCCTACACCACTTGCATCACATTCAATTTCAAATGTCTTACCAAAATCTAGAAGTGCAAGGAGTGGTGCCGTTGTTAACTTCATTTTTAGCTCTTCAAATGCTTGTTCTTGTGTTTCTCCCCAATTGAATGGCACTTCTTTCTTTGTCAACTCATTGATCGGAGCTGCAATAGTGCTGAAATCTTTTACAAATCGCCGGTAGAAACTAGCAAGCCCGAGGAAGCTCCTCACTTGGCTCACATTTTGAGGTGGTAACCACTCACGAATAGCTTTGATCTTTTCTTCATCCACCTCCACACCTTCACCTGAAACAACAAAGCCAAGAAAAACAACCTTGTCGGTGCAAAAGGTGCACTTGGCAAGGTTAGCATACAATTTTTCCTCCCTCAGGACAGCAAGCACACAAGCGATATGTTCCATGTGTTCTTCAATAGATTTGCTGTAAATCAATATGTCATCAAAGTAAACAACAACAAACTTGCCAATGAAAGCTCTAAGCACATGATTCATCAAGCGCATAAAAGTACTAGGTGCATTTGTTAAACCAAAAGGCATGACTAACCATTCATACAAGCCAAACTTTGTTTTGAATGCTGTTTTCCACTCATCACCCTCATTCATTCGAATTTGGTGATAGCCACTTCTCAAATCAATTTTTGTGAAAATGATAGCACCACTGAGCTCATCAAGCATATCATCGAGACGAGGTATTGGATGTCTATACCTCACGGTTATGTTGTTAATAGCTCGGCAGTCAACACACATACGCCATGAACCATCTTTCTTTGGAACTAAAAGAACCGGAACAGCACAAGGTGAGAGGCTTTCTTTTACATACCCTTTGTCAAGGAGTTCTTGCACTTGGCGTTGAATTTCTTTCGTCTCCTCAGGATTTGCTCGGTATGGTGGCCGGTTCGGGAGTGGAGCTCCTGGTACAAGATCAATTTGATGTTCAATGCCTCTTTTTGGTGGCAGCCCAGGTGGTATTTCATCGGGAAATACATCTTCGTACTCCTACAAAATATCAAAAATAGCACTAGGAAAAGTAGATGGTAAGTCATCAGTTGTCAAAAGATTGTCTTTGCACAAGAGCACAAAGAACATGGCATTAGGTTCTCTCAAACTTTTCAGATCCCCTTTCCTAGCCATCATCACTAAACCCTGTTTTCCCATTGTTTTGGATCGTTGTGGCTGTGGAGTTTTATTTGGCTTTGGACTCTCTTTCTCGCTTATTTTGTTGGATTCACTCAAGTGTTTCTCACTCTCTCGCTGTTTTCTTTTGAGATCATCATTCATGATTTCCTCCGGAGTCAAAGGAAGCAACGAGATGCGCTCCCCTTTGTACATGAAAACAACCTTGTTGGAACGACCACAAATTTGAACATCCCGATCATACAACCAAGGTCTCCCCAGCAGCAATTGGCATGCTTGCATTGGAACCACATCGCAATCCACTTGATCATGGTACTTGCCAATAGAGAATTGCACGGTCACCATATTACTTACACGCATAGCACCTGAATCGGTAAGCCATTGCATTTTGTATGGAGAAGGGTGACGCCTCTGTTTTAATCCCATTCTTTCAACTAATTCTTGACTTGCAATGTTGTTGCAGCTGCCATTATCAACAATGATTCGGCACAATTTATCCTTTATCATGCCACGAGTGTGGAAAAGATTGTGGCGCTGACCATTATCCTCCTTTCCAACATCAACACTAAGCACACGACGAGCAACAAAGCAATTGCTCTCATCCGCATCAGCAAAAATCTCAATCTCATTGCCACTTGATTCTTCATCTGGGTATTCATCATATTCTGGTTCACTTGATGATTCCCATTCATTATTCTCATTAACAACCATGGTCCTTCGACTAGGACATTCAGCAGCAACATGTCCACGCCCTTGGCACTTATGACACTGAATATCTCGGCTGTGAGAAGTGGATGCAACCGATTTTGTTGGTGTGGTTGCTGCTGGAGTTTTGTTATCATTGCGTGGTGCAGGTGAAGAAGCTGAAGATGGTGTTGCTTTAGGAGTAGGATTAGATGGAGAACTTCTTGCTGCAGCACCGTGAGAGCGACCTCTAGAAAATGGTGTACTTGGCTGTTGTTGACGCCATGGTACAGCTGAAAATGATCTACCACGCTTCTCATGCTGAATTTTCCTCTCCGTGCGCATAGCTTGATCAACAAGTTCTTGCAAATTGCTATAGGGAAACATTTCAACAAAACCTGAAATTTCAGCATTAAGACCATGCAAAAATCTTGCCATTTTTGATTCAGCATCTTCCCTTGTTCCAGTCCGAACCAAGAGCAGCTCCATCTCCTTGTAATAATCATCAACCGATTTGGTTCCTTGCCTCAAATTTTGCAACCTATTGCGAAGATCACGTTGATGACTTGGTGGTACAAAGCGTCTTCTCATCACTTGCTTCATTTCAGCCCAAGTATCAATGTAAGCACGCCCCAACACAAGCTGATTCTCTTGAATTTGATTCCATCAAGTGAGGGCATAGCCGGAAAACTCAACAGAAGCAAGGTTTACACGCTTCCGATCGGAGAGATCATGCACTCTGAAAATTTGATCACATTGTTCCTCCCATTCAAGATATGCATCAGGGTCTTCACGTCATGTAAACTTAGGGACACTCAACTTGATTCGAGCAAGATTATCCGGGTCACCTCTATAGCGATTACGAGGCAATTCATGAGCATCATAAGCAGGACCTTGACGATGATCATGTGGCTGTCGAAACAGCCCACGGTTTGCAAACGGGTTCTCATTGTCATCATAAGCCTCATCATGATCAGAATTATAGTGGAAATCATCACCATCAAAACACACATGGGGGTGAAAACCACGCCCACGAGCACCTCCTCCATGCTGTCCACCATGGCCAAAGCGACCACCACGACCACGACGATGGCCAAAGTAGTAGTCTTCAGCCCTTCCCACTGAATTTTCATTATCAAATTCACCATGAGAATTGGCAGGGCTATGTTGTCGTGGAGCCCGACCACCTCCAACAGCAGGAAGACGTTCATTGAACATCGTCTCCATAGCTTGCAGCAGTGATGCTTGGAGTTGGCGAAGTTCAGCACGCGCGACGGGTGCATCGTCTTCTTCTCCTCCAATATGTCCACCACGAATACTTGAATTTGAGCCTGACATGTTAGAGCTACACAAGATATAGTGGAATAGGTAATATATATGTGGAATCTCACAACCTCACCTCTTACTCACCAAAGTTCTTACGCGTTCTCAAAGACTGTGAGTGTGCTAGTGCAGTAGTACCACTGTGTGACATCCCGGCCCAAGGCTTAATCGGATTGATAGAATACTCATGTCAACAAGTTGCAACTTCTTTTCCGGAAGCTCATCTCGAAAGAACTCCGAGGTTAAGCGTGCTTGGCCTGGAGCAATTTCGGGATGGGTGACCGACCGGGAAGTCTTTCCTAGGTGCGCACGAGTGAGGACAAAGTGCGTAGAAAAGACATGTGTTGGTCTGTGGGGTGAGTCTTGATTCCTAGAGAGCTGCCAGGTGGTAAGCGGGCCCGGCCTCGAGGAGGCGGGACGTTACAGTGGTATCAGAGCCGACCCTCGTGGTTTCACGGGCGCGTGTGGGCGCAGTTACGCAGGCATGGTGCGCATGGCTGGTGTGGGCCCAGAGTGGTCACACAGCATGGCACATGCGCTGGCACTGGACGCACGGACGTGGCCAAGAGGGGACGTTCCTCGATTGGGGTTGATCGACGAGGGCGTCGGTCTTCTAAGGGGGTGAGTATGTGACATCCCGGCCCAAGGCTTAATAGGATTGATAGAATACTCATGTCAACAAGTTGCAACTTCTATTCCGGAAGCTCATATCGAAAGAACTCCGAGGTTAAGCGTGCTTGGCCTGGAGCAATTTCGGGATGGGTGACCGACCGGGAAGTCTTTCCTGGGTGCGCACGAGTGAGGACAAAGTGCGTAGAAAAGACATGTGTTGGTCTGTGGGGTGAGTCTTGATTCCTAGAGAGCTGCCAGGAGGTAAGCGGGCCCGGCCTCGAGGAGGCGGGACGTTACACACTGTTGTGATTAAGCGGTTGAACGGTTTACGAGTCGAGAGGTCCGGTTACGGTATATGGTGGAGCTTGGATGGCTGAACAAGGAAGGCTTGTAGAACTGAAAATCAAGTGTCGTAAACTACACAAAAGATGTGTAAACGTTGCTAGTGCCAATCTGAAAATTTACAATGATGATAACAGCTATGCAACCCTTCTTGATGTTCCTTTTTTTTTTCTTCTCTCTTTTTTTTTGATACTCTTTTTTTCTGATTTCTCTTTCTCTCTTTTTTTTCTCTTCTTTTTTTTTAACACAACACTAGGGTGCAGAAATATATAACAATATGTAAACTAAGATGGTGACCAACAACAAAATGACGTAAACGACACAAGACCAGCAGTACTACACAAAGGTTTAGATTTTTTTATGGCTTTCGTGGACTATGGGATATGAATGAAGAACATAAGATGGAGAACAGTAAAACGGTGATAAAATAGTGGATGATAGCGGGGTTGTACCTATCGTGGCAACCTAAAATCTGATACCAAATGATAGGGTAAAACCCGGGGATTGTCCCGATCTTCACGGCAGTAGGTACAAGAAGAGATAACTTGCTGAAATTGCAGCAGGGTAACTAGCTTTATACCTTGCAAAGGTTGGTATGTGGCCAAGTAACGAGGAGAGAGGCACCGAATCCTTGAACTCGACTCGATCTCCACGAACACAAGAACACAAAACAAGAGTTGGATGCAACCAAGCGACGGGGAAAGAGGCACCGAAACCTTGAGGACTTCGACTCGATCTCCGAACGACCGCAGAATCACAAACCAGGACTAATCCACACAAAACGGTGCAGCCTAGCTGGAAACCGTAGAGCACAAATTAGGGGATCCCAGAGGAATCTTCACATATACCGGCGAATCGGTCTCTCACAAGTCGATGAAGAACTCGCAAGAAATTTAGGGTAAGTCACTCAGCTCTTGGCTGCAACACCATGTGGTGGATTTCTTAATTCATAATAATCTGAGTTTGGCATAGATACAAGAGGTATTTATACTAGGAACAACCCTCCTAGCTGGGTGTGGACGAAATGTAACTTATTCATGAAGAAAAGAAGATGAAAGGTGTGAAAACTGCAGCTCCCGAGAGGCCTCGCGTGACCTTCAGCCTTCCTGGCAGTCTTCAGTAAAATGACCATTACTCCTTAATGGGAAGTCGAAATGACGAGCCGTTTGTTGGAGATGAAAGAAGACTTGATTATCTTTCCGTCCATATGCATCATTGATAGCGATTCTTCACGAGCTGGTGCACGTGGCTCTTGGAAATTCGCACTAATGTCAGCAGGTAGTGTGATGGTTCAGCTTCAGCGTAACTCGTCTCCTCTTCTGTGTAACTTGTCTCCTTTGGTCCAGCAGCACCTCCAATATGTGTAAACCTTAACAATACAAATGTAGAACATTTAGGTAGTATAAAATTCTCATTTAAATTGTAGTCAAATTTAGTAAGGAGAGAGTTCACCTCATGTATCAGTTTCTTTGCACGGCTCCGTGTAATTGGTCCTTGTATTGACACAGCCGGTGCTTGACTTGGTGCAAATGATCCATGGTTTGTCACTATGGTTTGGATGTCCTCATCAACGTCACTCTGCCATTGTCCCACGTGTCATTTTTCAATTTGTCCACGTTTCGCGTTACGAAAGGTCCGCGTGCCATTATTATACTGGGCCACGTGGGCCCATTTGCGGTCCAACTATTTCGTCACAAATCATATCAGGTTGTATCTTCACAAACATATGCCGAATTAATCAACTGTTAGATACATAGATGAGTCAGATATACATGACACTTAAACCAAAATGATGGCAAATTTCACGTTCTGTCCAGATCACGAAATCATGCCACAGTACAAATGGTGCCCATACGCACAACACACCTCACAGAGGAGTTCCGTAATGCACCAAAACCAATCAGACTAGAAATGAAGATCATCATTCAGATGTCAGAGATGAAGGATACACCTGACCTTCCCCTTGAAATTTAGAAAAACGAGAGGCCATCAAGGTTGCCTTTCATGCTGATTCGTTCCTCAAGTCCTCTAACTGGGCATCAAGAATGCGGTTTGAGTCTCTCGCATCTTGGGCATGCTTCTACAAGGCATCAATCTCCCTCCTCTGTTATTCAACTATTTGTTCAACTTGTCGACTTTCGGCTTTCTCGTGCTGAAGTTCAGCCATCAGTGCTTCCAACCGAGAAGAAACGGAACCTCTGTTTCTTTTCTTCGGTTGAAGGCCCGCAACTTCAAGAAAGGTACTTGCTTGAACAACTTCACGAACAGCACGACCAGGAGACAGCGGTTCCTCTCACTGTACAGATTCTTCCATTATCTCTTCCATATCATCCTAGCAAAAAAGGGTGACAGGTCAAAGTTCCATCTTGTTAACAGATTGTTAGAGTGCCACTATATAAAGCTATAAGAGGACATGAAAAGGACAGAAGCACTTACAAGAGCTTTCTGAACTGTCTCACTAATAGAACCAGTTTTCTGTGATGAATGGAACTCCCTGAATAGCTCCACCAACGTGGGCTCTTCATCGAATTTATCTCTCTGAAATGATGTGCAAAGAAATTTCTAATCAGCATTTAATAAGAAGAAATCAAAGGCGTCGACTGACTAGTTCCTTACCAAGGCATGAGCTTGGGCAACGTAGCACCGGGAGCCTGTGCGCTGATTCATCTGTACTTTCTCACGGTTCTGCTGGTTTGCAAGACACGTTTTCTACAGAAAGTACATTTTGGTGAGTGATAGAGAAAAATTTGATATGATGTAAAATGAACACGGTGCTCATAATGATGACAACAAGGGATGGTCCTTGTGTTCCACAAACACAGCACGGGATAAAGGGTGCCATTCACACTCTATCGATAGTACTTAGTTCAGGTAGTTTTATCCAATGAGCAAATTGAACTAACAGTAGAACAATGATAACATAACACTTAAGCCTACAATGATCAATTAAATCACAACAGAGGGATCACGTAGAACAGAACAAGTTCGGGTACAACACAGTAATTATTATATGTCTACTTCGAAATCAGACGGCATCCTGAATGTACAATTGTATTTGACATTAGGCTGACCGACAAGACACAAGAGGAACAAGGCAATTTGAAGTTCTGCCGTACCTTGTGCTGTGGGCTTGACCACAACTTCACCATTGCTTCCCATTGATCGTCATTCATAGATGGCACAAGAGATTTGACAACCACATCATTCGCTGGTATATTATTGAAGAACTTCTTCAGCTTATATCTCATCTGACGTTGGCCGCATTTCATCATGTCATCACATGCTGAAATCACTGGTTTGCTGGTGGTGTCCATGGAAAATTGGACCTAGTACGGCAAATAAAAGTTATCCCCATCTCGCATACAAAGATCGGGCACCAGAGAGCTTGTCAGGTTTGATACAGCAAGTAAAATGGAATTTCACTTCAGTGTTTGGCCATGAGTTGATATACTTACGGAAACTTTGTTGATGTAGTTAACAAGATGTTCCCGCTCCCGCTCATCCCTATACATCTTCCAGTGAAGAAGGACTAGTATGTGCCATCGAAGTACGATGCCGTCTTCAGTTGCAAGCTTTGCAGCTTGCAATGGTACTTCTGGCCGTTTCTTCCCTTCCGAAATGTGGATTGCCAGCTTCTTGTCCATTCCTTTGTTGATCCTTTCCAGATCTTTCCCGGATCTTCCTGTGCCCTTTGGAGTAGTTCTGATTTCTTCCTCAACAAAATTGCAATCACGTGTTAATCGTTAAGTGGTTATCAACAGAGTAAATAATATTTAGCAACAACAAATATGATCCTTGCCGTCATCATGCACTTGGGTGCTGTCCTCTTGTGTTCCTTCGACTGGGTTTGTAGTGGACAATTCCCTTGCCCGCTGCCTAGTTAGGACTTCTTGAGGAGGTGCCAACACTATATTGGAATCTCTTCCGCCTGTAACAGGACAGGTTGCCTTCGGCATGGAACTCTTCTGCCCTCTCCCTTTATTAGGAACCTGTGAGGCCTCGACAGCCAAAAAGGAAGAAAAGTTAGCTTTGGAATAGGTTAAAAGCATAGCAAGAGAGAGCCAGATTAGAAATTTTGTTACATTTACATGGTGAAATCAAGCGCTTCTAAAAAAATTCCAGTTGCAATGTCTACGGTACTAAGAAGTAACACTACAACATAGAAACTTGCGAACGGAAATAAAACAATAAAACCTTATTTCTACTGTCTCCGTTTAGGGTCCCTGGTAGACCAAGGTTTCTAAAGATTTCATCATTTGCTTCAACTCTTTTTAGTCGTTGAAGCGCGTACAGGTTAGTCTCTTCCTCTTCACGGTGAAGCTCATCCTCTACACGTTCGTAAAACATATTGTGTGAGATTGATTGTTTCAAATGCAAGTCGAGACAAATATCAGTTGCATGCCCATTGCCCAAAATGACAAATATAAACAGGTCAACATCATCTACAATGTAGGTCTCAAAAATAAAACATCCCCTACAATGTACATAGAGCTATGTAGCGACTATTGCTGCAAATCGGGAAGCAATATACCTGCCATCGCCGGATTTCGCCCTGGTGCCATCGAAGTCTTGGAGAAGGACAGAGCTCCGGTGCATACGACAACGAAGGGCAGGATCAGGAACGATGCAGAGGACGTGCAGGTGAAGCTCGGGAACGGCGGCGAGGCGACGGCGGAGCAGAGAGCTGGATCGGCTAGACAATGTTTAGGTTGGCAGCGAGGTCAAGATCCAGCGCATTTTAATGGCTCCCTTGGCATACTTTACCAAAACACCCCTGGCAGCGGATCGGGAAAACAGAGCGAATGGATTTGGAGACCGGAAGGGAAGGGACAACATGGTCTTTCCCCATCGTGGTTGAAATTTTGAAAGAGTCGCTCTCGTTTGGGCGGGCGAATGAAAACGTGGCTGCCGCAACATTTATTGTGCGAACCAGCGAATCCATTGTGAGTTTGTGATGTTTTCAAACGAGGGGGCCGTGGACAAGGCAGAAATAATCATTTGCTCCTAATTTGTTAACAGTTTGACCATTAGAATTAGCACGTCAGTCATATGCATTTCCACGTTGAGTACAGTAGCTCGCAAGTGAACTGTCCACCAACACGTATTTGCTAGCTGCAACGCGTTTCAGAAGAGAAGAATCGCTATCTCAAGCACAGGGGAACATCCTGAACTGACATGGAACGCACAGGGGAACATCCATGAACTGCCATGGAACCAATGGGAACATCCCGGCGAGGGGATCTGTAAAGAGAAGAAATGGACAAAAAATGAGCTAAAGCCAAGCGAACAATTAAACAACTCGAGTGAAAAAGCCAGGAAAGAAAAGCTCTAACTTGAGTAAAAAAGCCAATAACCAAGATAAAAAAAGCTCGGCGAGCGATTAAATGACATGCATCGCACAACATAAATTACACCCAATGCTGATTAAGTGTCAAACAAGGACCTGTCGGTGCCCGCGCACTGCAGGTGGTGAGCAACATTGCGCTACCCCAAAATAAGCATCGTTCGGGGGACCAAAGTACTACTACTAATTATCGAACTACATCTGGTAATAACTAACAAGACACGAGATGGTTCGCCATGCCGGCCGAAATTAACTAGTCTTCTTAAGCAGCCATGATTTCGGCCTCATCTTCTCCACCAGGCATGTCTTTCTCCTTGGCGGCGTCTTTCTCCTTGCCGGCGGCATCCATCTCATCGGCAGTAGTGTCTTTCTTCTCGACAGCAGTGTCTGCCTCCACAGCAGGAGCATCTTTCTTCTCGGCAGCAGGGTCATTGACCTCGGCGGCATCTACCTCCTCGCGATCAGCGTCTTCAGCCGCGACCACGTCTTCCCCCTCAGCAGCAGCTGCTTTCTTCTCCTTCAGATTGTTCCGGAAATTGGTGATCGTGTCGCGTAAGCTGCTGAGATTGCTGACACCTATACAATCAATCAATAAATTTAGCTGGAAACAATCATACAAGTTTGCCTAAACCAAGCTATTCATTGGAACAACCGACATTAATCTACGGGAATTGTTCACAAACACGGAATGTCTGGGTGTGATATAATGCGCTTACACTGTTCCAGGTTTGCCACCTCCATGTCGCACATTGAGACAATCTTGCTGCGTTCTATTCCGTTGAGCTGCATGTTTCCCCCCACAAGCCCCACTAGTTCTGTGTGTGAATTTTCCATGAGCTTCAGGAGATCCTTGTGAATCCCTATCCGTTCATGGACCATTCTCATGGTCTCGTCTCCTAGTTCCTCGCTGTCCTTAATGCGCGTGTTCCTCCCCTGGTCGTCGGCCGTGGCCTTCATCTTCCTCTTGATGACTTCTATCCTAGATAGAGATCCAAAGCTTGACTAATAAATACTCATTTTCAGGAAGAAGAAGAACTCGACAACAAAGGCCAAGAAAGAAATAGAAACATCAAACAACAAAACTGATACCGCTTTTCCTGGAGCCCTATGTCCCACATGATGTCACCAAAGAAATCGGATTCTCACATCTCATCCTCGACCTCGCTACGGATTATTTTTGCTACCCCCGGGCTCCCAACAAAACTCAACTCGGTGCCAGCTCGCTCACACCATTGCAGCAGCATGCTTTCTACTACTACATGATCCCTACATGCAGGTCGGTAGCAGCAAAAAATAACTACTAGTAACTAGTATGATGTCAATGAAAAAGTTGATGAAGGGAATCGAAACATCAAACAAGAGAATGCAAACCTTTTTTCTACAGGCTCGTTCACCGGGCTCACATTGCTCCTCTCGCTTGCGGCTGCACCCTCCATAGCTTGCTCGTTCGTCCCCTTGTCCATGTGTTGGGAGTCCAGCAACAAGTACCGAATCAGCGAAGGGTATATCGACTACGCGAATGCTTCCAAGACGGTGCGAAGGTGTCTTCGAGAGCACCGTAGCGAAGCCTACCTGGGAGCTTTAGGTGGAGAGGCGTGACAGAGTTGCCGATGGCACATCTGTAATAACCTGTTCACCTCCCCCTATAAATATGAGGGGGAGGAGCTCCTGTAATGACATCTGTTTTTGGGGCCCCGAGCCAAAGACGCCTCATTTACTCTGTCTCAATTTCACTCGTTATCTCTAACCCCTTCGCCCAGCATCGCGGGCGATAGAGGGCTTCGGCGTTATACGTAACTTCGAGAATGTTTCAGGAGGGCTTCGCCAAGGAACCTGAGGATGACCTGAAGTTAAGGGGGCTTTGCCAAGAGGCAAACAAGACCCAAGAACACGGAAACACCTTCGCTCAAAGTAAAACACACAATTTATGTTTGAAGGGCTTCGCTGAGTCCATCCTGGACCATCGATCCCCCAACATTTGGCGCCGTCCGTGGGCCGAACCCACGATGAAAAGAAAACAAGACAACCACCTAGCGAACACCGCAAGGGCGAGAACAGAGCAACTAGAGCAAAAGCAGTCAGTTATCAGATTCACTGCTGAAGACATCAGAGTCACCGACTACCCACATACGAATGCCTTCGTGGTAAAAGCAGACATCGAAGGATTTCTAGTACATAGAATCTTGATTGATAATGGAAGCCCAGAAAATATCATTTTTAAAGAAACCTTGAAGCATATGAAGATCGATGGGTATACAAGCGCCAATAAATCGGTAATAAAGGCCTTCGGAGAAGAAGAAATATGCTCAATAGGAACAATAAAGCTAAAAGTTACCCTAGAAGACGATGACAAATCAGCTACTCAGCAAACAAGCTTTCTGATAGTAGACATGATCAGTCAATACAACGCTATCTTCGGAAGGCAAGTACTGACATCCTTCGGAGCAGCGATCCATCACAATTACCTGACAATGAAAGTCCCTTCAAATCAGAGAATCCTGAGCATACACTGCAGTCCCATAAGGAAGCAGCATAATGAAGATGAAGCAAAAACAACCGGAGAGGAGGAGCCAGAACAATCGAGGGGAGAATAGGCGAAGCTGGAGCTTTCGAGTGATATCGAAGAAGTCATTTTATGGCCAGAAAAGGCAGAAAGGACGGTCAAGATAGGAAAAAATCTTTCTGCAAATGAGAGAGAACAATTGATCAAATTCTTGAAAGAAAATGCTGACGTCTTCGCATGGTCACCCCAAGACATCACAGGAATCAAAAGAGAGACCATACAGCACAAGCTAAAAGTCAACCCGAGGGTAAGACCCGTCGCAGACAAAATCAGGAAAGTATCTGATGAGAAGAAAGCCGCAGCAACAATTGAAGTAAACAAGATGCTGAAGCCGGTGTGATAAGACCTGCAATCTACTCAAGCTGACTTTCAAACGTCGTCTTGGTAAAGAAGAAAACAGGAGAGTGGAGAATGTGCATAGATTTCACAAGATTAAACAAAGCTTGTCCGAAGGACAATTTTCCTCTTGACCGAATCGACACGATAACAGATTCGGTAGCTGGATGTCAACTATTAAGCTTCCTAGATGCTTACTCAGGATATCATCAGATACACAAGTCGAAGCAAGATGAGGAAAAAACAGCTTTTATAACTCACGATGGAACCTTCTGCTTTGTCAGGATGCCATTTGGTCTTCGCAACGCCGGAGCAACATTTGCAAGGCTGGTCAAAAAGATCTTCAAAGAACAACTAGGAAGAAATGCCGAAGCCTATGTAGATGACATAGTTACAAAAACAGTTGAAAGAGCGGATCATCTCAAGGACTTGGATGAAACCTTCAGAAATTTGAGGAAGCATAACCTTAAGCTTAACCCAGCCAAGTGTGTTTTCGCCGTCGAAGCAGGTAAACTATTGGGATTCATGGTATCACAACGAGG
The DNA here is from genome assembly GCA_007726485.1 of Eragrostis curvula. NCBI lineage: Eukaryota > Viridiplantae > Streptophyta > Magnoliopsida > Poales > Poaceae > Eragrostis > Eragrostis curvula. The sequence continues at coordinate 17,704,750 of CM017444.1, forward strand.
AATCAAAGCTGTTCAAATCTTAGCACCACCTAGGTGTCTAAAGGACGTTCAAAGGCTAGCGGGAAGGTTAAACTCTTTAAGCAGATATATCCTGAAGCTAGCAGAGTGAAGTGGTCCCATTTTTAAGGCACTTCAATCGAAAGAGAAGTTTCAATGGGGGACAGATCAACAAGAAGCCTTCGACAACATCAAAAGGGCCCTCACTGAGCTAACCATCCTGGCTAGCCCAAAACCAGGCGAAGACCTATTCTTATACATCGCGGCTTCCTCAACATCAGTAAGTGCGGCATTGGTTCACGAAACCAGCGAAGAGAAAAAACAAAGGCCAGTCTACTTCGTATCTGAAGCCCTATCAAGAGCCAAATTGCTATACTCCGAGATAGAAAAAATGGCATACACAGTGGTCATGTCTTCAAGAAAATTGAAACACTACTTCTGTGATAGAAAAATAATAATACCAACTTCATTCCCTTCGCGACACCTTGCGAAGCAGAGAAGCAATAGGACGAAACTGGAAGTGGTCTGCAGAGCTGGCACCCTTCGACATTGAGTTCAGAGCAAGAACAGCAATCAAGTCAGCGGCCCTGGCAGATTTCATAGCAGAGTGGACTCCAGCAACTCCCGAAGCCTCCATATCGATAACAGAATCATTATGGACAATCTTCACCGACGGAGCATGGGGTGCAACGGGTGCCGGAGCATCAGCAATAATAACTTCACCATCTGGAATCAAATTAAGATATGCTGTCAAGTTATAATTTCACTCCACCAACAATATAGCAGAATACGAAGGAGTGCTGCTCGGCCTTCGCAAAGCGAAGGCTCTCGGGGCAAGAAGGGTGCTAATTAGCACAGATTCTGAAGTCGTGGCCAATCAAATAGAAAACAATTAGTAAAGTATCACAGAGAAGTGATCAAAATGCAAAAATATTTCAAAGGCTTTACCATCAAGAGCCTAAAAAGGAACTTGAACTAGGAAGCAGATGCTCTAGTGAAGGCTGCTGCAAAAGGCGAAGGTCTACCTCCAGATGTTTTCTTCGAAATCCTAAACAGAACCACATCCGAAGAGTCTAAAAGAAAAGTGCATCATTTATTCCAGCTTTGGGAAGATTGGAGAGCTCCAATAATAGCTCACCTAAACAACCAGTACGAAGCCCAAGACGAGGTTGAGGCCAAGAGGATAGCTCAAAAGGCAAGAAACTACAAATTGATCGAAGGACAACTATACAAAGGTGGAGTCTGCCAAGCATGGCTACGATGCATATTGCCGGAAGATGGCAAGCAAATCCTTCAAGATATTCATTCCGGCATGTGCGGGTCGCACATTGCTTCAAGACCTTTAGTAGCGAAGGCTTATAGAATGGGATTCTACTGGCCAACAGCAGTGAAGGACGCTGAAGAAATAGTGAAGAAGTGCAATGAATGTCAATTCTTCGCTAGACATCAGCGAAGCCTATCAGCAGAAGTCCAACTAATGCAACCTATATGGCCGTTCTATCAATGGGGTGTTGACATAGTCGGAAAGTTGCCAGCAGCACCTGGGAATCTCCAATACACCTTCGTTGCAATGGACTATTTCTCGAAGTGGATTGAATTCAGAGCAGTGGCATGTTGGCGTCTCTTACGGTCACGCGGGAAACACGCGACCGTGGGGAGACGCCGGGGGTTATGGAATTGTTCACTTGCACTATTTAACCAAATAATCCACAACTAGTAACAAGTACTAGATATGAATTATGAGGTTTGTCATGTAAAATAGAATATCCGCAAGCGGACGGATAACCCGTTGTAGCATTTCACCCGAGAGTATTCCAGGGTATCGTATTTATATTTTCCCAAAGGAAGACATGGTTGACAAGAGTACTTATGTTCATGGTGTTACAAACGATAGGTGATATAACCACATTCCAATGCAGGGGTAAGGTTTAATAATAATAAGGATAGTGTGACACACACGAAGGCATTCCACTCTCTCTAATAAAAGGCGAGAGACAATCCTAAGCAATGCTAAGTTAGACTAGCGAGCTACTACTCCAAAGGTACAACATTCATATAGCGTGCACAACCTCTACCTATCATCTAGCATCATGCAAGCACAAGCAAGCGTCTAATGCCTAGGCAACATCGGGAGATCCGGCATACGCAAGGTCTGCCTCGCGACTCCGGCCTATTTACGTACTCCTATGCCGTGCCCGAACGTGGAGGGTTCCTTTGGATGGACAGGGCTGTCACTTCCTGCCACCTACCTCTACAAACCGTGGGACACGCACATACCCAAGGGTGGATAGACTACCCCGGCACCATGCCGGCATTACTAACCACGACTCTAGATCCCTCGAGGCACCCCCAACCCTTCGGATCGACGGGGTGATAAATCTAGAGCACCTTTGCAGGACAATGAGCCCGATGCCTAATCATGAGAACAACTAGCTTAACTAGCATAAACTAGATAAAAGGGATCAAAGCTAGCACTAAGTCATGCATAAGCGTTCGTCGCTCAAGAACGAGCGACGAACGATGAACGATTAAGCAAGTTCAAGAATAATCGATGATCGAGTATGAACGAACGAAGAACGAACGATGAACGAGCACGAACGAGCAACGAACGATCATACAAGATCATGATAGAACTAGCAAGCTCATAACAACTATATGAATACTTGTATTCCATAGATTAAATAGCAAGTCTTACAAAGAGAGAGAAAGGATACAAGAGCGCTACCCAATTCTCCACAAGACTTTGGGAGCAATAGGGCAGCCCACTACTCAGCCTAGCACTACCTAGAATTGCCTCTAGCTCTAGTGTGAGGAGGAGGGAATGATCCTTGTGTATTGTGTGTCTTCGAAGGAGGGGGGGTACCCCTCCTTATATAGTCCTTGAAGGTCGGCAACTTTGAGGCGGTTCCCGAGGTCGGTGGCATTTAATGCAGGGGGAACCGACCTCCAGAGGTCGGTTACAAACCGCCATAGAAAGATGGGCCCAGGGGGCCACCCTGCCAGGTCGGCCGACCTGGCCAGGGGGGGTCGGCCGACCTGTGCCTGGCCCCTCCTGGGCTGGGCTTTGGCAGGTGGCTCCCCCTCTGGGTCCACTTCTCTGGTCCAGGTGCATTTGGCCTTAGTTGTGTTGGACTTTGACGAGATTTGGCCTTTTGTCTTGGAATTGTATTCCCGCGGCGAACGTTGTTGTGTAGAAGTGTTGATTCGTCGCCTTGGGGCATGAGTTCACCTGGATTTCTCCCTTATTCCACCTGCACACTGAAATCTAGAGGTACATGTGGAACTAGGTTATTCTTAAATAAAGTGCATGTAAAGAGTGTCCAATCCTTCTTGTTTATTGAGCTAGTTGACGGTCGAAATTGGTCCGTAACGACCGTCAACAACTCCCCCAAGCTTACCCTTTGCTCGTCCCGAGCAAGAAGTAGGACTTTAGGTTGTTGATCAGGAGTTGCTACAATGCCTACTTCTCAAAGGTACCAAGTGTATAACAAAGATACTCATCCTTGAGTTGAATAAGTTGGCCAAGGTAACTCACCCTTCCCTTAGTCCTTATGGGGCTTTTGCTTTATACTTCACCTTGGGCGGTTGAGAGAGAGAACGGTGTACGAGCTTTTGTTTTCTCATTCCTTGTCTTGCTTTTATTCTCCGAAGGTTTTCAAAAAGATTTTCAAAAACAAAACCAAGTTCCTCAAGTGATACTCTCGAGTCGCTCAAGTGGTGTTTTTATCCCTTACCAGGTCATGTGTGTTGCCTCATCCTACATCTAATAGGCTTTTTGTGGAGCTCAAGGTAGGATATGGAGAGAGGCATACTTGCATTCATATTTTGCAAAACCAAAAGGGTGGATCCACGGAGATAGCAAGCCATACAATCAAAGATCAAGATGTGCAAGTGTGGATGGTGGTGATGCATGCGACTACTCCTCTTTTTTGTTCACCTCTTTTTATTTTTTATATTTTGGGGCATGGCTATCTTTTCTTCTTTCTTTTTCCATGCTCAAAATGAGAGCAGATAAATTTTCTTTTTCTTTTCATGCTCATCTTCTGTGAGCTTTATTTTCTTTCTTTCTTTTGCATAGCCATGCCTAATTTTGATATTTAAAGAGAGGTGATATATTGTGAGGAGTGTCTTAATTTTGGTGGATGGCATGACATGTTGCTAACTTCCGGTGTAGAAGTTTAGCATATGAGGTGGAATGTGTACGTGATCTTGATCATGAGAGTATGGAAAGCATCTCACTAGGGTCACACAATTTTGATAAAGCTCAATGAAATGACAAGCAGCATATGTAAGGTTTTTCATTAAGTACTACATATGGCTTTGGTAGGGATTTATCATCACTGAGGAACTTATAAATTTTTGTGATTTTCGAAAAAAGCTCCGGAGTTTTCAAGCTTAACTTGGAACAAGATTGCATCAGCTCTTTTTACCATATCATCTCTCACAACAACTTAGGTTCAATGCAAGCGTATGCTACCCACAAGTTTCAGGTTCTAAGCAAGTATTTTTCAGCCAACAAACTCAAAACTTGGAGAGTACTAAGTTATAAACTAGGCACAAGAGAGAAATACGGCAGAGCAACTATTCATCATCTCAACATAGAAGGGAAAGAAACATTTTTACAGCACATAAAAAGAAACTATACTAATTATTTTTGTTCTTTTTAGTTTTGTTATTTTTATTTTGTTTTTCATATGAGAAGCAAGAACAAGCAAAAACGAAAGGAAAAGGATACAAGTTGCGGTACATGATACCTTAGCGGGGGGCATGGTGTCTCCCCCCCAAGCTTGTTCTTGCTCATGGGTTTGGTGGATTGAACCCCATGTGGCGAAAGTAAGCCGAAAGATCGGCTTGTCCCCGCTCCGTCATGTTGGTGAGGTTGGTGAGCTGGGTGTCGGTGCGTTCTTGCCACTGATGGGTTTGTAGGATGTGTTGATTCAGCGCGTATTGAGTGTCTTCCGCCGTGGTCTCGAGCCTTCCCATCTGCTCGGAGAGGTTGTTCATTGCTTGCTCAAGGTGGAAACCTTGAGTCGCACCAGAGTCGGAGGAGTGCTCCTCCCATTGTTGTTGCGGAATGAACATCCTTGGGTCATGTCCCGAGGTTTGCCACGCCGAGCCCCCGGCCATGTGTGGTTGCGGGGCTGAGTATGCACCGGGAAAATACCCGGTGTGACCATACCCCGGGCCGCCATGAGCCATGGGCTGCGGTGTGGGTGCCTCGGAACTTGATGGCTGCTCCGACCTGCGCGTCCTCCTGCGAGAAGAAATACTCCTGCGCGCACTCTCCATTTCTTGGAGCTCAATGGTTAGATTTTTGCAAGTATACAAGCGAAGATCCGGGTTAGGTAACCGGAACTCGTTTGTATACCCGACAAAATAAAATATAAGGGAATCATTTGGACCACGCTTAAGTGTATGACCGCGAATAAGATAATCTTTGTTTATGAGCATGCGAGGAGTATCAATAAATTCAACATTAGCATCATGCAAAGCACCTACTCCTGCAGCGATACGTGTAATCAACGAAGTGCACTCGATAGGTCCTATCATCCCAAAATTATCTAGCCATTGGTGAATCATGTATTGCACAGGAGAAATCTTAATTTTCTCAACCATAGCATAAAGAATTTTCATTTCATCCTCGCGCACAACTCTAATATCACTCCTAGGAAAAAGAGTGATGCCAATCCACATGTGCAAAAAGCGCAAAGTAGGGTGATGGATGTGATTAGTTCTAGGCTGCACACAAGTTGAAAAACCCGTAATCCTTTCCCAAAATGCAAGCTTTGAAAAATCAGGAAGGGCATTATCAATATCAACATTGCAGCGAGTATTAAAGCCGAGTATCATGCTAAGGTCCTTCCATTTCAAACGGTACTCTTCCCGGAAAAACCGAAAAGTAATACCTTCATCTACTACTCGTAGGGTGCATAAAAACTGAAGTGTAAGCAAGCGGGAACCCGGCTCATGTACACTAGCAAAATCTTTCCACCCTATAGCTTTGAATACTCGAGAAAATTCAGCATCCATACCTGTTTGTTGCAGCAGCTCCGTGTCAAATGCTCGCGTGGGAGCAAAGATACGGTTTTGAAGAAGTGCGTAGGCGTTCGTCTCTTGCTCGCCCACCAAGTCGAGGTCGGTGTCGGCGAGGAGATGATGCTCGTTGTTGCTCTCTTCTTCGGCTGCATGTGGTGGACTTGGCGGTGGTTCGACCACGGGGCGCGCGCGCGTGCTTCGGCGTGAAGAGCTTGGACTTGAGCTTGAGCTTAGGGACTTCTTCAGCGATCCGTACAGCCGCTTCGCTCCTGACATGGCTGCAGCGAGGAGAGCAAGAACACAAGAACAAAAACTCCGAACGGGTTATGTTAGGGAAAAATGAATCGGCGAAACCGTCGGTTGTTTTTGTGAGCAAGAAAATCGCAACTCGAAAAAAAAAACAAACAAAAACAAATCAAAGCACAAACTGAAAGAACAGAGGGAGAGGAGTTTTTTTTATGCAGAATTTTGAGGCAAGCACAAAGTGAGAGCAAAGGAGAACCTTGTGAGCAAGAGAGTGAAGTGAATGAGGAATGAAATGAGTGTGTGTGAGGGGGAGAGAGCCTCTGGCCGGCCACTCCAACTTATAGCACGAAATGTAGCCGTTTTTGAACGTTGGAGGGGGAATATGACCGTTGGGGAAAAGATGGGGGGCAGCAGTGGCTGCCACAGGTCGGCCGACCTGGCAAATGGGGGTCGGCCGACCCCCTGTGGGGCCCACTTGCTCCCCCTCTTGGCCCACAGCCTCCAACGGTCATATGGTTTATGACCTTGGCTGCTATGTCCAGTAAATCCTCGGAAATATTGCTCAGAAAGATTTCCAAATAAAATCATGCCTCGAAATTCAAATGGTTTTCGGAAAAATTGAAACTAGAAGAGAAAAATGTCGGAAAAATCCCAACATGTGGAAAATTTATTGTAGTGCTACAGAGGTACTCCAAAACCTTGCACAAAAGAGTGAAAAAGTTTTGAAGAACCAAATATTTTTGGAGATTATTTTTTTGTATGCATGGCGAGATGAAAATTCAAATATGCTGGCGGAAAAAATTCAAACGATTGAAATAAGAATTTCTTGTGGTGAAATAAAATATGCAAGGTGATTTTAAAGTTTTTAAATGCAAGTGGTGGGTTTGAAAGAGAAAAATCAAAAAGGAATCAAAAGAAATGATAATGCCGATTATCCTGTCGGCCAGGGCTTCGCCGTTTTAAGTCCGGCGAGCAAGGACTTCTCCATGCGTTTCATTCTTGAGGTGCCGGTCCCGTCCTTGGAGAAGAGGATGAAGATGGCTGCACCTTCTTTACTTGCCACATTTGTTTGATCTTGGGTTGTGTTGGTGGCTTCTCAATTTGAGGGGTCGATTTCTTGACCCATAACCCCGGCCTTGTTGTTGCGGGCTTCTTGGGTTGGTACCATGACGGGTTCTCACGTTTGTCAATTTGCTTCCAAAGAGCAATGAGACTATCCGTCTTTCTCGGGGTCACTTCAACTTCTTTGATGTTTGAGGGGTTTGGCCCATACTTGATCTTGATCATCGAGCATTGTTCTTTTCGGGGTTGAAACTCGAACTTTTCCTCCTTCCCATTGATGTAGAAACGGATTTCTCCGGCCCCAACATCAATTTGAGCCTTCGCGGTGCTAAGGAAGGGATGTCCCAAGATGAGGGGCGTCTCTTTATCAATGTCCATTTCCAGCACCACGAAGTCCACCGGAATGAAGTTACCACGGATTTTCACCGGAATGTCTTCGGCTATTCCCGCGGGGTAGCGGACTGATGAGTCCGCTAGTTGTAGCCTCATTGGTGTAGGAGTTAACTCCGTGTAGCTCAATCGATCGAAGACTTCTTTGGGCATAACGCTGACGCTTGCCCCAAGATCGCATAAGGCGTGTTCGAAGTGATGTGCCCCAATGGAGCATGATATGGTGGGGCAACCAGGGTCCTTCTTCTTTTCTGGAAGCCGATTGAGTATAGCCGCGCTACACTCTTCGGTGAGCTTGACCATCTCTGTCTTGGGCAGTGGTCGCTTGTTATTGAGGATGTCTTTGAGGTAACGTGCATATGTGGGTACTTGTACCATGTCCATCAAAGGCACGTTGACATGAATCTTTTGGATGACTTCCACAAAACGATCAAATTGTTCATCCACCTTCGGCTTCTTATTTCTGTGTGGGAATGGCATAAAACTAGTGTCTTGGAACTCTAGTGCCTCTTTCCCAGTGGTTGCCTTTGGTTCATCATTCTTTTTCTGGATGGTAGAAGGGTCTTCTTCTTCTTTTTCAACCCTGTCCTTGTTACCTGCATGGTTAGGATATGGCAGGTCTCGAGTGGATTTTCCTCCCCTCGTGGTAACCGCATTAACATTTTCTAAAGAAGACTCGGGTTGCCCCGGGATCTTCCCAGAATTAGAGGTAGGAACAAGAGCAGCAAGCTGAGCAAGTTGGGTTTCTATCATTTTGTTAAAACTCAGCTGATTTTTGAAAGCGGAAGAAAAACTTTCTAGCTGTGAATTTATATTTTCTAAAACTTTATCGTTGGCAGCAAGCTTTTTGTTGATTGATTCATTAATTTTAGCTTGGCCAAGAACCAAATCTTTCAAAGAGGGCTGATTATTGTAAAAACCAGGAAAATTGTTACCTCTATTTTGATTTTGATTATATCCTTGACCTCCGTTTGGACGATACCCGTTGTTGTTGTTCATGTAGAACGCATCTTCTTGGGTGTGGGGGCAATTCTTCCCCATATGGCCCGTATCCCCGCATTCCTCACACGTCATGTGTGAGTCCAATGCACGAACACTACCACTTGAAGTGTGTTCATCCAAACGCTTCATGAGAAGGTCAAGTTTGGCGGACAACATGTCCACTTCCTTGACAGGGTGGATGCCTTTTGAGCGTGATTGGAGTCGATCATCGCTCCACCCTTGATTGGAGACCATCTTCTCTATAAGATCTTTTGCTTGATTAACGGTTTTGGAGAAGAAGGCTCCTCCAGCAGCGGCATCCATATGTCCACGGGCTGTTGGTGTTAACCCGTTGTAAAAGTGTTGAAGAATGAGCCATTCTTCCATCCCATGGTGTGGGCAGGCTGATGTGTATTCTTGGAGCCTTTCCCATGCCTCGGGTATGGATTCATTTGTTGCTTGCTGGAAGCTTGCAATTCTTCCACGAAGGGCATTGGTTTTGCCCATCGGGAAGAACTTAGCGAGGAACGCCGTAGAACATTTGTCCCAAGTGTCAATATTGGCGCGGTTTGCATAGAACCATTGTTTCGCTTTCCCAAGGAGGGAGAGCGGAAACAAACGGAGCTTGATAGCATCTTGATTGCCTTCTCCCGTGCCTGACGTGTTGCATATTTCTAGGAACTGTTGGAGATGAGAGTTGGCGTCCTCGGAAGCCTTCCCACAAAAGGGTATGGCTTGCACCATTGTGATGAGGCTGGACCTTATGTTAAGTCCGGCGTCACCAACGTCGACGTTGGGTCCAATGGGCACATTGGCGACGGTGGGCGCGGAGTATTCACGAAGGGTCTTTTCAGCCATGACGTTTGACGTAGATGGTGCGGAAGATGCGGGTTCGCTTGTCGAGAGTACTTGAGGGGAGACGACGACGCGATGTCGAGTCTTCCTCACAAGTGACTCGGGGTTATCAACGAAGTTTTTCGGCAAGTCGAATCCACGCATACACTATCCTGTTTTCACATCAAAGAGAAAACAGATCAAGGTTAGCCTGCATGGGCAATGGTTAGACCACATCAAGTGTAATCATGAACAATCATTGTATTCTTGTTAACCAATGTCTTCCCCGGCAACGGCGCCAGAAATGCTTGTTGGCGTCTCTTACGGTCACGCGGGAAACACGCGACCGTGGGGAGACGCCGGGGGTTATGGAATTGTTCACTTGCACTATTTAACCAAATAATCCACAACTAGTAACAAGTACTAGATATGAATTATGAGGTTTGTCATGTAAAATAGAATATCCGCAAGCGGACGGATAACCCGTTGTAGCATTTCACCCGAGAGTATTCCAGGGTATCGTATTTATATTTTCCCAAAGGAAGACATGGTTGACAAGAGTACTTATGTTCATGGTGTTACAAACGATAGGTGATATAACCACATTCCAATGCAGGGGTAAGGTTTAATAATAATAAGGATAGTGTGACACACACGAAGGCATTCCACTCTCTCTAATAAAAGGCGAGAGACAATCCTAAGCAATGCTAAGTTAGACTAGCGAGCTACTACTCCAAAGGTACAACATTCATATAGCGTGCACAACCTCTACCTATCATCTAGCATCATGCAAGCACAAGCAAGCGTCTAATGCCTAGGCAACATCGGGAGATCCGGCATACGCAAGGTCTGCCTCGCGACTCCGGCCTATTTACGTACTCCTATGCCGTGCCCGAACGTGGAGGGTTCCTTTGGATGGACAGGGCTGTCACTTCCTGCCACCTACCTCTACAAACCGTGGGACACGCACATACCCAAGGGTGGATAGACTACCCCGGCACCATGCCGGCATTACTAACCACGACTCTAGATCCCTCGAGGCACCCCCAACCCTTCGGATCGACGGGGTGATAAATCTAGAGCACCTTTGCAGGACAATGAGCCTGATGCCTAATCATGAGAACAACTAGCTTAACTAGCATAAACTAGATAAAAGGGATCAAAGCTAGCACTAAGTCATGCATAAGCGTTCGTCGCTCAAGAACGAGCGACGAACGATGAACGATTAAGCAAGTTCAAGAATAATCGATGATCGAGTATGAACGAACGAAGAACGAACGATGAACGAGCACGAACGAGCAACGAACGATCATACAAGATCATGATAGAACTAGCAAGCTCATAACAACTATATGAATACTTGTATTCCATAGATTAAATAGCAAGTCTTACAAAGAGAGAGAAATGATACAAGAGCGCTACCCAATTCTCCACAAGACTTTGGGAGCAATAGGGCAGCCCACTACTCAGCCTAGCACTACCTAGAATTGCCTCTAGCTCTAGTGTGAGGAGGAGGGAATGATCCTTGTGTATTGTGTGTCTTCGAAGGAGGGGGGGTACCCCTCCTTATATAGTCCTTGAAGGTCGGCAACTTTGAGGCGGTTCCCGAGGTCGGTGGCATTTAATGCAGGGGGAACCGACCTCCAGAGGTCGGTTACAAACCGCCATAGAAAGATGGGCCCAGGGGGCCACCCTGCCAGGTCGGCCGACCTGGCCAGGGGGGGTCGGCCGACCTGTGCCTGGCCCCTCCTGGGCTGGGCTTTGGCAGGTGGCTCCCCCTCTGGGTCCACTTCTCTGGTCCAGGTGCATTTGGCCTTAGTTGTGTTGGACTTTGACGAGATTTGGCCTTTTGTCTTGGAATTGTATTCCCGCGGCGAACGTTGTTGTGTAGAAGTGTTGATTCGTCGCCTTGGGGCATGAGTTCACCTGGATTTCTCCCTTATTCCACCTGCACACTGAAATCTAGAGGTACATGTGGAACTAGGTTATTCTTAAATAAAGTGCATGTAAAGAGTGTCCAATCCTTCTTGTTTATTGAGCTAGTTGACGGTCGAAATTGGTCCGTAACGACCGTCAACAACTCCCCCAAGCTTACCCTTTGCTCGTCCCGAGCAAGAAGTAGGACTTTAGGTTGTTGATCAGGAGTTGCTACAATGCCTACTTCTCAAAGGTACCAAGTGTATAACAAAGATACTCATCCTTGAGTTGAATAAGTTGGCCAAGGTAACTCACCCTTCCCTTAGTCCTTATGGGGCTTTTGCTTTATACTTCACCTTGGGCGGTTGAGAGAGAGAACGGTGTACGAGCTTTTGTTTTCTCATTCCTTGTCTTGCTTTTATTCTCCGAAGGTTTTCAAAAAGATTTTCAAAAACAAAACCAAGTTCCTCAAGTGATACTCTCGAGTCGCTCAAGTGGTGTTTTTATCCCTTACCAGGTCATGTGTGTTGCCTCATCCTACATCTAATAGGCTTTTTGTGGAGCTCAAGGTAGGATATGGAGAGAGGCATACTTGCATTCATATTTTGCAAAACCAAAAGGGTGGATCCACGGAGATAGCAAGCCATACAATCAAAGATCAAGATGTGCAAGTGTGGATGGTGGTGATGCATGCGACTACTCCTCTTTTTTGTTCACCTCTTTTTATTTTTTATATTTTGGGGCATGGCTATCTTTTCTTCTTTCTTTTTCCATGCTCAAAATGAGAGCAGATAAATTTTCTTTTTCTTTTCATGCTCATCTTCTGTGAGCTTTATTTTCTTTCTTTCTTTTGCATAGCCATGCCCAATTTTGATATTTAAAGAGAGGTGATATATTGTGAGGAGTGTCTTAATTTTGGTGGATGGCATGACATGTTGCTAACTTCCGGTGTAGAAGTTTAGCATATGAGGTGGAATGTGTACGTGATCTTGATCATGAGAGTATGGAACTCTATTCTTATTGTTACTCTGGTTTTACTTGCCATTCGGCACACAAAAAGGAAGAGGCAAGGTAAATAAGTTGGACGTACTTCATGAGTGGAATTCAGCTGCATGTGCAAGATTTAGCATATGGTTGCCTTTGAATTCATTTTCTTTTAAAGTTTAGTATTGAACTCATCTTGCATAAGCTTAAATCGGCAAGTTACTGTGTGCTTTCAGGCGCTACACGTGCTACTAATCCATTTGAGAACCGGAGATTCAAGTACAAGGAGCTCAAGGTCATCACACATGACTTCAAAAACATAATTGGGAAGGGTGGATTCGGCCTTGTTTATTTTGGGAAGCTGCAGGATGGAATACCTGTTGCTGTCAAGATGAGATCAGAATCATCCAAACGAGGGAATGCAGAGTTTTTGGCAGAGGTACGTGTTAAATGTAGGAATAACTGTGTGCTAGGCTGGTCTCCACTTGATTTTGCTTAGAGCAGGGATAATAAAAACGCCCGCTTGCCGGCGTTTCGTGAGAGCAGCGATGGTGGGCTTCACTATTTTTTAAGGCGATGCCAACTTTTGTCTGACGTGGGAGGATTTTAGAGGAGGAGTGATGGCCTGCTACCTAATCAATGTGTTTTGCCCGCTTGTTGCTGCCGACTTGCGACACGCCCGCTCTTCTCTCTCTCTCTTGCTTTCTCTCTGTCTCTCCAACGTCAGATTGCGCCAGCAGCTGAAGTAGGCTTATTATACTTGCTCGTAGGATGCATGTCGAATTCGCCCTCAAGAATGGGATTAGGGGTGTTGGCGGACGGACGGGATAACATTTGACTTTGATTTGGACTATCTCCAATTAATGTATCTGTAGTTAGATCTTGAGCTAGATACAACAATTTCTGAGAATATGGTTTTCAATATTCACTTTCATGTACTATTATATATGAATTGCAGGCTCGGCACCTAGCCAGGGTTCACCACAAAAATCTGGTGTCATTAATTGGTTATTGCAAGAATAGGAAACATTTAGGACTTGTCTATGAGTTCATGGATGGAGGAAACCTAGAACACCGGCTGAGAGGTTTGTAATCAACTTTCTAAGGTCCTTATGAGTGCGAAATTTTCAAATTATTATTTTCATCTGTTGTGAATGTCATTGCCACGTGCATAGCAAGGCTAGATAGCATGGCCTGATGGGATTAAGGTATTGTACAAGGAAGTTAGAACTTTTTATTTTACAAAGTAAGGAAAGATTCTCCACTTAAATGTTCTTTAATTTGAAAGAACTTGGATTAGCACAAGAGAGAATTAGGGAGATAATTTCTATTTTGTTGTAAAAAAACATTTCTAATGATCTATTTTTGTTCATCAGGTGGGGACGTTTCTCACGGTGAAACTCCCCTCACTTGGCTGCAGCGACTTAAGATTGCACTTGAGTCAGCCTATGGTAAGCACGTAAAGGTTTTAAATATAGAGGCAATTGCACATCAACCACACTTTTGTAGTCTAATTGTGAAACAACCATCGATTTTCAGATTTTACGATTTTACCACAGATTTTCAAAAAGCTATGGTGATTTTGCAAAATAATATTGCGATTTTACCATAGATTTTCAAAAAATCAGTGGTGACCTTGCAAAATCTGAAAGCAATCTATGGTGATCTTGCAAAATCTTAAAATCAATAGTTGTTTCACAATTAGAGTTCAAAATTGTGGTGAAAATGCTATTGTCCCCTAAATAAACAATCTTTTTTTTTTGTGAAACATGCTGGTACATGGATGCCTATACTGGTTTGATAAGGATTAGTTTTTGACACGCAGACATTGATTCATCACTAAATCATCAATGGGTGCAGGACTGGAGTACCTGCACAGATCCTGCAGGCCACCTTTGATCCATACGGATGTGAAGACCCAAAACATCCTCTTGACTTCAAATCTTGAGGCAAAACTATCTGATTTTGGCCTAACAAGGGCTTTCAGCAGTGAATCAAAAACACACACAAGTACCCGACCAGCTGGTACCATTGGATACTTGGACCCTGAGTATGAATGTTCTTGACCCTAGTGTTTTATTTTGTTGAGGGAAATACTCAATAGATTAATAAAATTTGAATGTGATATTTATCATGAGCAGATACTACACAACTTCTCGTCTGAGTGAAAAGAGTGATGTGTACAGCTTTGGAATTGTTCTTTTGGTGCTCATCACTGGCCAATCAGCTATTATTGACGACGATGATGGTGAGAAGGTCAACATTGCAAATTGGGTGCATGAGAGGCTTTCCGAAGGATATCTTGATCGTCTCATCGATTTGAGGATAAGAGGAGATTGCGATCACAATTCGGTAAGGAAGGTGGTAGATCTGGCGCTGCAATGCACACAACATGTGGGGCGTGACCGCCCTACAATGACAGAGGTTGTGGAAGGATTAATGGAGAGTTTGCAAATGGTGTTGTGCTCCATGCAAAGCAGCTCAATCGAGACCAGTGATGATTCAGGCGTAGCTGCCGACGTCCAGTCCGTTGATGTGCTAGAAATTGAAGAAGCGAGGTGACATGCATGGCTCCTCCCTTATATTAAGGGCTTGTTCGATTTAGTGGGGGACTAAAGATAAATGGAGGAGAGATTAAATCCCTTGCGAGTCAAATTCTTCCCAATCTCCTAGGGAGGGGATTAATCGAGCAAGCCATAATTGATCAGCAGGTCTCCTTTTCATTATCACATTGTGTGCACGCAGTAGTAGCGTAGGTGCATTAGCATACAACATTACTTCTCTTGCAATTAATTTATTTTCTTTCTTGATGTATGATGAAATGTGAAACAGTGCATATATATGAAGTGTGCGCTTACTGCTTAGTTCGTTTGCACATATATGTATGCATGCGCTCAATTGGATTGTGGGTGTGAGATTTTGGGGTTAACTGTAACATCCCAGATTTTTAGCTAATCTGGAGCCTACTATAAAACAATTAAAAATTGGCTAAGTAATTAAATTATTCAAAATTTCGAAAGAGTCTCCCCTATAAATCCTGTCATCCGTGGACACACATTCATCACCAATAGGCATATAATCCATGAATAATAAACGACCAGCAACTTCAAGAATAAATAACGAACAGTTCACCACTACTATATGACCATCTCGGCTAATCAAATCACCCTAAAGTCCAATAAACTAATTAAATATGAATGTGTATGTAAGTGTGTGCTCAAATGAATGTTCTACTCTCATCCAATGCTTGCATCGATCAAAGGGTACCTAAAATCAAATGAAACACAAGAGTGAGTAAAAACACTCAGCAAGTACAATTAGAGCTAGAAAAACGAATACAACATGATGAGAGGCGAGAATCAAGGAAAAATGAACTCAATCTCTGAATATCCAATGAAATAGTAGTTTCCGTCTGAAACGGACAACACTTGAAGACATCCTTTGCATTTACCGGTAAAGCCGAGCAAGTGGGGCCAGCACTTACTCACAGGAACATGAATATAAGAACCAACTTGCACATCCGGATCGACCGGAACATGAATAATATGTAATGAAAACTTGAAACTTGAATCTTGAAGCAATTAATTTATCTCAGTCTATATTATTACGTTGCTTCATTTACTTCTTGTACATTATTAAAATATGTCACAATGTAAATTATATTTGACAGGGTCGACCACAACCCAAACCTTTGTGTGAATCTTACCTGTCGCACACCACCAATTGGAAAGAGGCCCAAGCTCATAGCTGTGGTCGTTGGTTTAGCCGTTGGAACTATTCTTATTGTTACTCTGGTTTTACTTGCCATTCGGCACACAAAAAGGAAGAGGCAAGGTAAATAAGTTGGACGTACTTCATGAGTGGAATTCAGCTGCATGTGCAAGATTTAGCATATCGTTGCCTTTGAATTCATTTTCTTTTAAAGTTTAGTATTGAACTCATCTTGCATAAGCTTAAATCGGCAAGTTACTGTGTGCTTTCAGGCGCTACACGTGCTACTAATCCATTTGAGAACCGGAGATTCAAGTACAAGGAGCTCAAGGTCATCACACATGACTTCAAAAACATAATTGGGAAGGGTGGATTCGGCCTTGTTTATTTTGGGAAGCTGCAGGATGGAATACCTGTTGCTGTCAAGATGAGATCAGAATCATCCAAACGAGGGAATGCAGAGTTTTTGGCAGAGGTACGTGTTAAATGTAGGAATAACTGTGTGCTAGGCTGGTCTCCACTTGATTTTGCTTAGAGCAGGGATAATAAAAACGCCCGCTTGCCGGCGTTTCGTGAGAGCAGCGATGGTGGGCTTCACTATTTTTTAAGGCGATGCCAACTTTTGTCTGACGTGGGAGGATTTTAGAGGAGGAGTGATGGCCTGCTACCTAATCAATGTGTTTTGCCCGCTTGTTGCTGCCGACTTGCGACACGCCCGCTCTTCTCTCTCTCTCTTGCTTTCTCTCTG
The DNA here is from genome assembly GCA_007726485.1 of Eragrostis curvula. Taxonomy (NCBI): domain Eukaryota; kingdom Viridiplantae; phylum Streptophyta; class Magnoliopsida; order Poales; family Poaceae; genus Eragrostis; species Eragrostis curvula. The sequence continues at coordinate 17,721,656 of CM017444.1, forward strand.
TCTCTCCAACGTCAGATTGCGCCAGCAGCTGAAGTAGGCTTATTATACTTGCTCGTAGGATGCATGTCGAATTCGCCCTCAAGAATGGGATTAGGGGTGTTGGCGGACGGACGGGATAACATTTGACTTTGATTTGGACTATCTCCAATTAATGTATCTGTAGTTAGATCTTGAGCTAGATACAACAATTTCTGAGAATATGGTTTTCAATATTCACTTTCATGTACTATTATATATGAATTGCAGGCTCGGCACCTAGCCAGGGTTCACCACAAAAATCTGGTGTCATTAATTGGTTATTGCAAGAATAGGAAACATTTAGGACTTGTCTATGAGTTCATGGATGGAGGAAACCTAGAACACCGGCTGAGAGGTTTGTAATCAACTTTCTAAGGTCCTTATGAGTGCGAAATTTTCAAATTATTATTTTCATCTGTTGTGAATGTCATTGCCACGTGCATAGCAAGGCTAGATAGCATGGCCTGATGGGATTAAGGTATTGTACAAGGAAGTTAGAACTTTTTATTTTACAAAGTAAGGAAAGATTCTCCACTTAAATGTTCTTTAATTTGAAAGAACTTGGATTAGCACAAGAGAGAATTAGGGAGATAATTTCTATTTTGTTGTAAAAAAACATTTCTAATGATCTATTTTTGTTCATCAGGTGGGGACGTTTCTCACGGTGAAACTCCCCTCACTTGGCTGCAGCGACTTAAGATTGCACTTGAGTCAGCCTATGGTAAGCACGTAAAGGTTTTAAATATAGAGGCAATTGCACATCAACCACACTTTTGTAGTCTAATTGTGAAACAACCATCGATTTTCAGATTTTACGATTTTACCACAGATTTTCAAAAAGCTATGGTGATTTTGCAAAATAATATTGCGATTTTACCATAGATTTTCAAAAAATCAGTGGTGACCTTGCAAAATCTGAAAGCAATCTATGGTGATCTTGCAAAATCTTAAAATCAATAGTTGTTTCACAATTAGAGTTCAAAATTGTGGTGAAAATGCTATTGTCCCCTAAATAAACAATCTTTTTTTTTGTGAAACATGCTGGTACATGGATGCCTATACTGGTTTGATAAGGATTAGTTTTTGACACGCAGACATTGATTCATCACTAAATCATCAATGGGTGCAGGACTGGAGTAACCTGCACAGATCCTGCAGGCCACCTTTGATCCATACGGATGTGAAGACCCAAAACATCCTCTTGACTTCAAATCTTGAGGCAAAACTATCTGATTTTGGCCTAACAAGGGCTTTCAGCAGTGAATCAAAAACACACACAAGTACCCGACCAGCTGGTACCATTGGATACTTGGACCCTGAGTATGAATGTTCTTGACCCTAGTGTTTTATTTTGTTGAGGGAAATACTCAATAGATTAATAAAATTTGAATGTGATATTTATCATGAGCAGATACTACACAACTTCTCGTCTGAGTGAAAAGAGTGATGTGTACAGCTTTGGAATTGTTCTTTTGGTGCTCATCACTGGCCAATCAGCTATTATTGACGACGATGATGGTGAGAAGGTCAACATTGCAAATTGGGTGCATGAGAGGCTTTCCGAAGGATATCTTGATCGTCTCATCGATTTGAGGATAAGAGGAGATTGCGATCACAATTCGGTAAGGAAGGTGGTAGATCTGGCGCTGCAATGCACACAACATGTGGGGCGTGACCGCCCTACAATGACAGAGGTTGTGGAAGGATTAATGGAGAGTTTGCAAATGGTGTCGTGCTCCATGCAAAGCAGCTCAATCGAGACCAGTGACGATTCAGGCGTAGCTGCCGACGTCCAGTCCGTTGATGTGCTAGAAATTGAAGAAGCGAGGTGACATGCATGGCTCCTCCCTTATATTAAGGGCTTGTTCGATTTAGTGGGGGACTAAAGATAAATGGAGGAGAGATTAAATCCCTTGCGAGTCAAATTCTTCCCAATCTCCTAGGGAGGGGATTAATCGAGCAAGCCATAATTGATCAGCAGGTCTCCTTTTCATTATCACATTGTGTGCACGCAGTAGTAGCGTAGGTGCATTAGCATACAACATTACTTCTCTTGCAATTAATTTATTTTCTTTCTTGATGTATGATGAAATGTGAAACAGTGCATATATATGAAGTGTGCGCTTACTGCTTAGTTCGTTTGCACATATATGTATGCATGCGCTCAATTGGATTGTGGGTGTGAGATTTTGGGGTTAACTGTAACACCCCAGATTTTTAGCTAATCTGGAGCCTACTATAAAACAATTAAAAATTGGCTAAGTAATTAAATTATTCAAAATTTCGACAGAGTCTCCCCTATAAATCCTGTCATCCGTGGACACACATTCATCACCAATAGGCATATAATCCATGAATAATAAACGACCAGCAACTTCAAGAATAAATAACGAACAGTTCACCACAACTATATGACCATCTCGGCTAATCAAATCACCCTAAAGTCCAATAAACTAATTAAATATGAATGTGTATGTAAGTGTGTGCTCAAATGAATGTTCTACTCTCATCCAATGCTTGCATCGATCAAAGGGTACCTAAAATCAAATGAAACACAAGAGTGAGTAAAAACACTCAGCAAGTACAATTAGAGCTAGAAAAACGAATACAACATGATGAGAGGCGAGAATCAAGGAAAAATGAACTCAATCTCTGAATATCCAATGAAATAGTAGTTTCCGTCTGAAACGGACAACACTTGAAGACATCCTTTGCATTTACCGGTAAAGCCGAGCAAGTGGGGCCAGCACTTACTCACAGGAACATGAATATAAGAACCAACTTGCACATCCGGATCGACCGGAACATGAATAATATGTAATGAAAACTTGAAACTTGAATCTTGAAGCAATTAACCATGAATCAATGGAACACCAAAAACATACGAATAGGGAATGAATGTTGTAAATACGGAAAGAACATATCATCAAGCTATGCATATCACAACACAAGCCCGTCATGCACTTGCCTTAACCTCGGTGAGACGTTGACGGCAGTACACGCTTAACACCGGAGCTCTCAAGATTCCCTCATTCAAACAAAAATAAGCTAATTCACCGATTAACTGAAATTCGCCCGAAGTTCTGAACTGCTCACTGTTCTGCCCATAACTTTTAATTTTCAAAACCAAATGCTGCAAATGAAAGCATTCTGGACATCTAAAGAAAATTTCCTACAACTTTACTAATAGAATTTTCTGCTATAAAATTCTCTAACTGAGCCGAAACTAATTAAGTAGGAAACTGCGCAGATTAGGAAATCCTGAGACAGTAATACTAAAAATACATTTTCTCCCTAATAACTTATCAGAATTAAGTGAAACCAGAGCCATCCGAAAGATAAAAACATTATCTATGACTTTTCTAATTGGCTCAAAGTCGAATTCCTAACCAATTGATGCCGGATTTGAAAACAGTCTCACTGGACAGAAATTCTGTTCACTAGTCTTGATTTCCACTATGAAAATTCGACCTTCAGAACTGACCTATTGCGGATTACAGATTACCACGGCAGTGAATGGAACAAGAACCTGTACAGGGACAGTTCAATCCACGAATCCTCCCTCTTCCTCCTTCTCCCTGCCCTTTGCTTCCCCTGTGTTGCAGTGCAAAACCAGCAACCATTAGGAGGAAAGAACCAAAGCTTTGCAAAGCTAGCTGCTCCGCACCACATCTCGTACTGAGTTCCTCATCAAGGCTAGCAGCAGCAGCCAAGCACCAGGACCAACAATGGTCAGCGGCAAGCACCAATTGCTGAGAACGCCAGTAGGACCTACCCGTATGAAGCCGAACTTGGACACGAGGAACAAGGACACAACTGCACTAGGGCAGGAACAAGGGTGGTGGAGTGGTGCTTAGGGCTAGGAAGAAGGCGGCGGCGGTTGTAGATTGGAAAAGAACGGGAGAACAGAGGAGTTCCGGTCCTATTAGAATAGGAAACCTAGTGCATCCAACGGTCCAAATTGTTTCAACCATCACAAATTCATTCGAAGTTCAAATCCCGCGTATGAGTAGTCAAACGGAATCGTTTCGACGAGCTCTACGCATCTACGGTTCCTGATCGTTCATCGGAGCCACGGTTCAAAAAGTCAAATTCTGGTCAACTCCGGGAGTCTTTTTTATTAACTATTTATTTTGTGTTGAAAAACTTAGGATATTACATTAACATAGATGCCTTCTCAGGATCCAGGTCCGTGTTTATATAGGGATCGAACGGCCCCATCCATAGCAGGTTCAAAGTTGGAAGGTCCGATTGTGAGTACACAGCGGAAGTCTACAAGTACACACACAGAGAGAGAGAGAGAGGATATCTGTCAGATGAGCAAGATTGAAACAAATGTCCTCAAAGATACAAGTATGGATATTGAAACAATTTGAATTGGACAACTGACTTGCAATGATGGCACGTCTTCAACAAGCTAAAAAACAGAACATGCCTGGGACACTCGGGAAAAGCCGGAACACACTCGGGAAAAGCTTTCCCGAGTGTAGCACTCGGGAAAGCTCACTCGGCGTTTCTGTACTCGGGGAAGCCCACTTTTCCTGAGTGTCTTTTATCGGGCACTCGGGAAAGGCTTTCCCGAGTGTAAAACCGACACTCGGAGATCAAAAGAACTAACGGACGGCTGACTGACGGCGACCCACCTTTCCCGAGTGTAATTTGAATTACACTCGGGAAAGCCCCCCCCCCCCCCCCCCCCCTTTCCCGAGTGTAATTTGAATTACACTCGGGAAAGGCCCCCCCCTTTCCCGAGCGTCTGTGCACAGACACTCGGGAAATGCCCCAACCTTTCCCGAGTGTCTGTGCATTTACACTCGGGAAAGGTTTTTTCCAGAACCGTTTTTATTTGTTTTTTCGACAAATCCAATTGACAAACACGCAGGCATTATATATATATGACAATATGCATCCATTTCACAACCACATCCACATCCAAATACTCAAATAGTTCACAATTCAACAACTAATACACACATAGTCCACAAAGTGTTCAAACGTACACAAATAGTCCACAAATGCTTACGAGTGCACAAATTGTTCACAAACGCTCACAAGTCCACAAATAGTTCACAAACACTCACAAGCGATACATTTAGTCCACAAAACAGAAATCATGGATCAAAGGGTGGGGGTGCTGATGGGAAAAGATTCCGAACTGCCGCCGATAAATCCACGTCTTGCACAGGCGCAGCCCCAGCCCCAGCATTCGAACCCGCTGACCCAGGCATCGGCTGCACAAAGAAAGACATAACATTTGTGATACAACATGTATAGCACAACTGAGTTTTCTAAGTCTCTATATATGTTTTGTAAATCTCTAGGTTTTCTAAGTCTCTAAGTTTGTCTATGTTTTCTAAGTTTCTAACATTTGTGATACAACATGTATAGCACAACTAAATTTTCTAAGTCTCTATGTTTGAAGTCTATATGTTTTCTAAGTTTGTCTATGTTTTCTAAGTCTCTAAAATGTGTAAGTTTGCCAAGAGACTCACCGGAGAAGAAATAGGAGGACGAGGAGCCCATGTCGGATGTGGCGGCAGGGGGTGACCTATCGCCTCGAATTGAGCTTGAAAGTAGGAGAACATGTCCTGCACCTGCGCCTGCATCTGCGCCTGCGCCTGCACCCGCTGCTCCAAAGTCGCCTCGAGCTGCTCCCGTCTGGCCCTCTCTTCCTCAAGCTGAGCCTGCAATATTGAATCAAATGTTAAACTCGAGTGCAATATTGAATCAAATGAAAAATAATAAACGAATAAGGAGTCCATGACAGTAATAACCTGGAGGGCCTGTGTAGCGGTCGGTCGATCGCGTATGCTCGGGCCACCGCTGACGGTCCGTGCTCGAATCTGGGAGAGCGTGGGAGTACTTGCCGTGTCGAGTATTGAACTGGTTCCATATTGCCAACCATATGAAGATCTTTACCTTTAGTGGTGCCCATGTCTTCCATAATCTCTTATGCGGCTCAAATGTAATTCCACCCATGAAGTATCGCTCATACGCTGACCTTGACGAGAATTGGCCTGATGGGTCTGGGAGCCATGTGTGGTGATCACGTTCCTGCGGGTTCAGCGTGATCACACGTATGACGTCCCAAAGCTGCAGGAACTGCCACAGCGGGAGCACCGGTAGTCGTCCCACTATATCTCTAGTCCACGAGTTGCCTTCCAGAGCTTCTCGCACAGTCCGCGCACGCCATCCTCGTCGACGGACAAAAGGCATGAGAGCCGGTGCCAGGTCGCTTATGGCCTTACCATGGATCCAACGATCTGTCCAGAACAGCGTGGAGGCTCCATCTCCCACCGTCGTCATGACTGATATTGCAAACATAGCTTTGACATTTGCCGGGACTTGGATATTAAGCAATGCCCATGGCTTGTCAGGTTCAGTTTTTTTTATCCATAGCCACCTCATACGAAGTGCCCATCCTAGGATTTCCAAGTTGTGAATGCCAAGGCCACCGAGATGTTGGGGGCGCATGACACGTTCCCATGCCACCGGACAGTGGCCTCCTCGAAGTTCTTTCCTTCCGCGCCATAAGAAAGCTCTTCGCAACTTATCTATTGCCTTGATCACCCAACGTGGTAAATCAAGAGCAATGAGCAGGTGGATAGGGACTGCTGTAAGAACTGCTTTGACGAGTCAATTTGGATGAAAATAGGTGTCACTAACCCTTCTTTTCTTTTCCAATTCCTTCAATCCAGTAAAATGTCCAGTATTGAACTGTTTCCAGACTGTTTCATACCCTGTCGTCATGTCTTGAGTTTCACACCAAACTTTAATCAATTCACGATGTTGCAGTCTTTCTTTATAGATATGGGTATGAGTGGATGCTGGTACTCGTTACTCAATATACCATTCGACTCTGGACATAGTTTATACAGTCTGTGTTCATCGGTGAGCCGTAGCATGCATTGATAATCATTATTTTAATATTAATCGTATAAGTATAACTTTGCGCTTTATTAACTTTCATATGCGTTTATAAATGTGATGTAACTGTTATAACATTGCGAACTATCCACATAAAACGGTAGCAATTGCTACGGTGGGAAATACCCACAATGGCAGGACCTGGTAGCCAAAATAGATCACCTTCAATTTCACCTGACTGTTGGTTAGTCATCAGCATCAGGTAACCATTGGATCTATAACCATAGATCTTAGATCCAATGGTTAGAAATCTGGGTAAAATCTCCCTCTAAATTATTCGGGTAATGATGTATAGACAGACCCTTTCAAAATATTAGTATGAAATCTTGCTAATCTCTCAGCCAATTTTCAACCATTGGAGCTAGATCTAACCGTTTAGTTTTTAATTTTTTAATTTTAACGTTATCCTTTTTATAGAAATAACAAAATGTTTTAGCTTCAATAGTTATTTGTTCCACTTTCAAGAACATAATGTTCCATACGTGTATTTAATTTGTTCCCAAGGATATGATCAGAATATACAGAGTTTTAGTCATCTAAGAATTTTTTCTCAAACACGCAGGAGAGCTGCGTATCATTACATTAAGAAGAGGGAGTCACCTAAGAACTAAATGTTCCGACTACAGTTGAAAAATGTTTCGGCTTCACAAATCCAAAATGTTTCATGGGTACATCATGTTTGTTCCTAAAATATGAATGAGCGATTTACAAAATCTCAAGCAACTAATAACTAGCAAATCTCTATTAGTATTCAACTGCGTCGTACATGATGGAGGCTCAGAGAGATCTCAAAATCAAAATATATTCATTTATCCAGTCACACACTCTACGGTTTATCTCCCGCTTCTCCATCTTACAGTAAACAAAGTCAACATGCTTGTATTGAGAGCTGGGCAAGATCTTGCTTCAGTTCTTCAGCCTAGCACTGCATCACTGTAAGCCTGAAATTCCGTCCAGGTGGGGCAGCCACATCTGGGCATCCAGTCCACCGCCATCGCCATCGCCGCCGAGATGCTCGTCGTCGAGGACAGAGGCGGCGCCGTCGCGCTGATGCTGGCGTCGCTCTTCCTTCTGGGCACCTGGCCGGCTCTCCTCACGCTGCTGGAGCGCAGAGGCCGGCTGCCCCAGCATACTTTCCTCGACTACGCCCTCACCAACCTCCTCGCCGCCGTCGTGCTCGCAGCCGCGTTTGGGCAGGCCGGGGAGAGCAAGCCTGACGTGCCAAACTTCTTCAGGCAGCTCACACAGGTAGGCATTCAGTTCTCCGTTGCTGGGCAACAGCTTTTTCTCTTAGATTGGTTTGAGATCGAAGGCTGTATCTGATGTTCGTGATTTGAGACTGAAGTCAGAGCATGACTCTGTTCCAGACTCTGTTCTGCAAGTTTCCCTTTTCATTTTTTTTTTTTTGGGATGTGTTCCGCAATTTCTTTCCGTGCCGCAATGTAATGCCAGATTCCGGACAACTGGCCTTCGGTCCTCTGCGCAATGGCCGGCAGCATCACTCTTGGCCTCGGAAGCGTGGTCGTGCAGTACGCATGGGCATTTGCCGGCCTGTCAGTGACGAACATCATCTGCTCAAGCCTGACGGTTGTTCTAGGTGCATTACACATATCTCCAATTCATGTCATTCTCCAATCCTGGGTCCTGATCCTTCTTATGTGCATAATTCAGGCACAACTGTGAACTATTTCCTCGATGGGCGCATAAATCGCGCCGAGATACTCTTCCCTGGTGTCGCATGCTTCCTCGTCGCCGTCTTCCTCGGGGCCGCAGTCCATTCTTCCAACGCCAAGGATGATGAGGAGAAGCTAAGCGTGTCAGGACGCCATTTCTGCACGAAGAAGTATTTTCTGTTGAGAAGCATCTCCCTAATGTCAACATTCATATTTGCTTGCAGGAAGAGTAGAGGCATCGAGCTCAGCAGCGATGTTGATGACGCTGACAAAGGTTAGTATTTGGCCATCTGAAAGAGGAACATATTGTGCTGTAGCACGCCGAGGTTAAGAAGAATCTTGGTGATATTTTCAGCAAAGTTGCTGCCCGATCCTGAAGAGCTGGAAAATGATGACTATGATGATGACAAAACTTCTGGTGAGGCAAAAGCAGGCACCGCAGAGTACATCATTCAGGTGGAGAAGACAAGATCCATCAAGGTCACCATCTCTTACCAGTGTTCGAGCTTTAAAAATCATGGAGAAGTGTTGCCAACATGATGCGTATATTTGATGATGCAGGTATTTGGATCCAATAGGTTTCTTGGACTCAGCTTGGTTTTCCTCGCTGGTGTCTGCTCCTCCCTCTTTTCGCCGGCGATCAACCTGGCCATCAACGACCAATGGCATGCCCTGAGAGAAGGCGTCCCACACCTGGTGGTCTACACCGCCTTCTTCTACTTCTCTATATCGTGTTTCTCGCTTGGGGCTGGCCTCAACATCTGGCTCCTGTACCGGCCAATGGCCGGCGTGCCGGCATCGACCATTGAAGCATATGCCAGGGACTGGAATGGGAGACATTGGGCTCTTCTGGCAGGGCTGCTCTGTGGGTTTGGGAACGGCTTTCAGTTCATGGGCGGGCAGGCTGCTGGATATGCAGCTGCTGATGCTGTTCAGGTACTTTCAGCAGCCCCGGTCTCTGTTTTATAGCATGTTTCTATTTCTGATCCAATATTTGGTGTTCCGTGATCAGGCATTGCCTCTTGTCAGCACAATTTGGGGAGTAATACTCTTTGGGGAATACCGGAGGTCGTCAAGGAAAACATATCTGTTGCTCACTGCCATGCTGCTGATGTTCGCTATAGCAGTCGTAGTGCTCATGGCTTCAGCCGGACACAGGAAGGCATATAATTCCAATGCTAAATTTTTTGTAACATTGCACGGCTAACTTTGCAAAAGATTAAATCATAGGCCCAACTAGGCGCAACTTACAACCATTTCAACATATCCAAAATGTCTTTATTAAAAGCATCATTATGAGCATACAAAAGGAGGTTCCGGCAACACAACTTAGTAAGGCTTCATGAATAAAATAAATGACACAATGGAAGCCAGATCCCTAGCTTTGCAATGAAAGGTAAAAGATTGTGGAGAAGTCTCTAATGCTTCAAGCAATCCCAAACTGTTTCTTTAGCCTGCGGATAAGCTGCCAGTTTTCATCAGTTATCTCATCCTGCAACAAGACATTCACATATTTTAAATTATATAAGAGTGGACATTTCCTGCAAGCTGAACAAATAGTAGCATTTAGAATAACATACCCGATAGTACTCTTTCAGCACATCAATGGATCTCCTAGAGATTTGGCTGAGAAGCTCATTGCTGTTGTTAAAATGGCGTCCATACAACCGAGACTTCTCCTGAGGGTTCTCACCAATTATCTGGTGACCAAGGCAAAGTTTGTTAGTTTATTTATTTCTACATTTACAACAGCCATAACTTCAATATTATATCCAATATATTTACAATGCTCTTACCTTTATGGACACTACTCCTTTCTTAGCAGAATCTATCTCTATACCGTTGGATGTTTTGATCAAAGAGATCCTTCCAAGGCTATGAACTATGTCTGCACCTCTATCCTTTCTTGGGACACTGACACAAATCGGAGTTCCCACCTGAAGTAGAACCAGAAGTAAACTGATAAGTAAAATTCATAGTAATCACCCATTACCATCAGTAATTGTTTTTGTGACTGTTCCGTGCACAATTATCAAAAACAAATTTCATTACCCAAACATGCATTTGAGAACAAGGGGCCCAAAGAAGTACCTTGACAATGCCTTCTAGAACTTCCACATCACAAACAATGGGATCCTTGCTATGATAGACACGGTTCGGCAAAATCTTAAGGGTGCATGGGAGTACTGCCTCGGCTGCATATTGCTTCTTCTTTTCCTCTTTCAGTTTCTTAATGTGATCAGTAAAGCTGTCAACAAGCTTGTAAACTGTATCAGCCGTAAAAATCTTCACTCCTGATTCAGTTGCAAGGTCAAAAGCCTCAGGCATAACTTTGACATCAAAGGCCAAGATGGCTGCATATTCTTCCTTCCGCTTCAGCATGGCAGTTGCCTTCATGACATCCTGCTTGTGGACTGGGCCTAAGTTGCAACCACTGACAGGCACGTCTAAAGATATGGTCTTTAAATGCTCAATAATTGCTTCCAAGGTTCCAAGACTAGATGCTTGCACATAGACACCCTCTTTGCAGGTTTGGACCCTACTTATTTCTTGTATTGCTGTTACATCCTCATTCTCACCCCTTCTATTCTCATTGATCAGGCTGATGGCATTACTGATCTCTTGCATCGCAGCTGCTTCAGCTTGTTCCAGGTCATGCCCCGGCATAACTACAATGAGAGAAGTTCCTGCCAAAGCATGTTGCACTCTCTGAAATACAAAACCAGTAAATGAGTATCTTTGTAATTTAAAAATTGAATTTTCGTTTTTTAATGAAATAAATTGAAATATAACTTACTCTTGCTACAATTTTAACCCCTTGTGCAGCTTTAAGTTCCTCATGACGTTCATATGATCCCTGATAGAACACAAATGTTACACTCATTTTATTTTCTTTTTTGTCAATTCTGTGCAAAAACAATTAAGTTTAAATAATGAATGGCGCGCCATAATGTATCGTCGAATCCACCAGCAAGGAATATTTGAAACAACTTTTTTCTCATTGTGTGTTAGCATCACACAGGCATACTTCTTTTCTGAGATCCAAATTTATGGAAAAACTGTAAACTAGTTCTAACCAATGTCCAGGGAGAGAGAACAATGGAAACTTAGAAGTAGATATTATCCTACCAAGTTGTAGTTTTGAACCAGAGAACAGCTGTGCGTCATAACAACTGAAACACAGCAAGGGGAATCTTAAGCAAACAATCCTTAAAATGATGTATCATGTTGGATTCTTGATTATCCCTTGGTTTACGATGTATCTCTCTTATTTATAGAATTCTTGTGAGGCAGAACATACTCATATTAGTGCCTATGAGGTATCAGGCTTAGGCGAGACATATGCTATTGTCTGTTCTGTACTGATGGTAGGCCAGGGATGTTGTGGACAGTCTCTGGTATAAGCAGCACAGTAGCGTACTTTAGCAACACACGAACAACAGAGTTCTGATGTCTAAAAATAATTCTAAATCTTTGCAAGTATTCCCTATAGGTGATGAACCAGAAATAAAGTATTGACGAGGCACACAAGATCCTTCAAATTTTAGGTGTATTTACTACCAGACAAAATATTGAACCTAGTTCTTATTTTAATGTGAGCAAAGAAGCCAACATGCTTAAAACCAAGCACTGACACCAAATATATCCATCATATTGTAGATTTTGAACATTTGAAATAACAGGTGAAAGTCCAAATGGTATGTTCGAAATCATAATCAGAGCCAGGTTTTATGTATCATATATTACTATCCAGAACAAAATCTCATCAAGAAAACTATGCGTGAAAACACACGAAAAAGAGGTTTCATCATTTACTTGCCTTAACTCTCAATTCCTTCAATGAATAAGGAGTCAATAAGTGCCTTATGCTGGTGGTGACAGGACCCTGTAGGTGAAAATGAAAAAAAAGAAAAGGTGCTGAGAATAAATGAGGCAACATTGAAGGCTAAATGTGAAATCTTAAAATTAATGAAGTCATACCTGTTTGGTGCAAACAACTATTTGATCACCTTTTTTAAGCGCACCATTAATCAGCACTACATCAAATGTGGTTCCAAATTCTTTAACTTCATTGACCTCTAGCACAGTACACTAACAAAAAAAATCACATTGAGAATTTGGATGAATCAGATTGAGGTGAGATTAATAGCTTATTAGTATGACTATTACAAACGCTTAATACAACCAACCTCAACGGTATTGACATAGATTAGCTTCTCCATCATTATCTCTGGCACCCATCGCACCAGCAGGAGCAAAAGGTCAGGGATACCTTCACCGCTGGAGAACATATTAAATAGCACAAGTTAGGAAAAGAGCAGATACATTTGCAGAAAACATATAGTATTGAGTCTTTCATGCAAGTAGTGTATAAATGACTCACCTAACAGCACTGGTAGGGACAATGTTAACCACTTCTTTAATCTTCCTGTTTTCGTAGTACAATGCAGAGTTGAAGCCACATTCCTTAAATTGTGTTATCACCTGTATAATAAATAAATCAATTTATAATAAAACAATCAAAACAATCATGTGTGATTCAACGCAATTCAACTTTATTTTCAAAGTGCACAGAATGAACAGCCAAATACCTCAGTTACCCTCCATTTGAATTCCCTTTGGACATCATCAGATTGGCTCTTGAGTGCTTTAACTATCGGTGCATTGGGACAAGTCTTCCACCCATAGAGCCTGTCAACCTTGTTCAAGGCTACAACAAACTTCACATTGCGACATTTCAAAAGGCCAATCGATTCAATTGTCTGCATCTCAAGTCCCCGCGTAATATCAACCACCACGACAGCAACATCACACAAACTCGATCCCCTCAAGCGCATGTTACTGAATGACTGGTGGCCAGGGGTGTCAAATTACCAGCAAGCCAGGAACTTTAATGGTGGCCTCGGCTCTCAGAGAGGTCCTCTCCCTGATGTTCTCAACTGGCAGGTAGGTGGCACCAATCTGCCGAGTGATGCCCCCAGCCTCCCCTCCCTGCACATTGGTACGGCGGATACAATCGAGCAGCTTTGTCTTCCCAGCATCCACATGCCCAAGAATGCAACATATCGGAGCACGAAGCTCCTTATCAGTCCCATTGCTTGAATCTTCACCCTCAGGGATGGAGATCTCGTATTCATCAATCTCTTCGCCCACGCTGACTGAATTGACCGGAACAGCAGAAGTCACATGGCTTTCCTCTGTTTCAACCCCTTTCTCATCAGGCAACAGAGTATCAAAATCATCCCAGCTCTTGTTGTCCCAATCATCATCATTACCATTGCTGTCTTCCAATAATCCGGGGCTCTGTTCCTCACTAGATTCAGATGCTGGACGGACTGCATTGTTATCCTCTGATGATGCATTGCTCTGTTCCTCCACCAATGGCAGCTGCAGCCCCTGAACAAATCCCACACCAGCTTCAGATTGGTCGTTATGCTTGGTCTGCAATTTAGACTTCCTCGCTTGATACACTGGCCGCTTCTGAATGCCCCCACCCTCATCATCACCGCCGGCGGCATCATTCACGGCGACACCGAGCCGCCTCCGCGCCGCGTCCATCCGCCGCTTCTCCTCCCGCTCCGCCCTCTTCCTCCCCTCCTCCAGCCTCCTCCTCCGCCTCTCCTCCTTCGCCTTCCTCTCCTCCTCCGCGCGCCTCGCCTCCTCCTCCCTCGCCCTCCGCTCCTCCGCTCGCCTCGCCTCCTCGGCCCTGGCCGCGGCCTCCGCCGCCTCCGCCGCGGCGCGGGCGCGGGCGCGCGCCTGCTGCTCCTGGATCATCCGGACGTGCCTCGGGGCCGTCCCCGCGCCGCTAGCCGCAGCCACATTCCTCCGGCCTCCTCCACCAGCGCCGCCGCCGCCGCGGGGGGCGGTGGCGCGGGGGCCCGCGGGCCTCTTCGTCGACATGGGGGCGGGTAAAGGAACGTTCCAGGTTGGCGAGGCGGAAGATCATACGCCGGCGGGGAGAACACGCGCGGCTGCGCTGTGTCGTGGATGCGCGGACGGCGGCGGCGACGGCGAGAACGAATACGCCGAGTATACGCATGCGATACGGCGAGACGGGGTGTTCAGTTGTTCACTTGTGGGGATGTATGCTTGTGTTGAGCGGTTATGTAGCGGTTTGGTGGGACCAGATTGCAGCGACGGTGACGGACGTGACTGCAACTCGTGGGGCCCACGTGACAGGTCAGCGCGCGTGTGTTGTGACTGACGGACGGACGTCTGGACTCTGGCCGCGTTTCTCGGCTCCCACGTTTTTTGTATCTAGCCCATTGGTTTTGGGCTTCTGGAGTAATGACCAAATAACAACGGGCTAGATCAGGGAAAAGGCCCATTGAGAGTAGAATAGAGAAAAGGGGTTGGGAAAGAAACGGCCTCTTTGAGGACTACATTGTTTAAAGAGAAAAGTACTTTTCGCCTCCCTCGTATAGTTATCTATAGAGGGTAACGCAATCTACATCTTCATTTACAAAATCGGGTAACCTTAGTCCTCCAACTATATGGGTGGGTGCAATTCGACTCCCTGGGCGGTTTTGAGGGCGGTTTTGTCCGACGTGGCATTGTGGGCCCCACATGTCAGTCACCACGTCACTATTCCTTTTCTTTTCCTTTTTTTTCCTCTCCCTTCCTCCATTTATTCCTTCTTCCTCTCCTGAACAAGACGCTGGACCCGCGTCTCCGCTGGGTGTGGACGACCCGCGACTGGCGGCGCAAGGGGGACGCCTTCGCGCGCGCCTTCGCCCGCCTCCGCGACGAGGACCCCCACCTCCTCACCAACGCCTCCCGGGCGCTCTGCGTCGACGCGCGGCTAGGCCAGGAGGTGGCGGTGCTACGGCAGGTCGGCGTCCGCGACGCCGTCGGCATTGACCTCACGCCCGCGCCGTCGCTCGTCGCCCAAGTCGACTTCCACGCGCAGCCGTTCGCCGACGACACCTTCGACATTGAGTTCTCCAACGTGTTCGACCACGTGCTCTACCCGGACCGCTTTGTCACCGAGATCGAGCGCACGCTGCGGCCCGGCGGGGTCGCCGTGCTCCACGTCGCTGTGCACCAGCGCGGGGACAAGTACTCCGCCAACGACCTGCTCGACGTCCAGGGACTCGTCGGGCTCTTCCGCCGCGGGCGCAGGCGAGGGGCCGCGTCTGGTGGCGGCGGCGGCCGGGAGGGAAGGGCCGCGTCGCGCGGCGGCGGGCGCAGGCACGAGGCCGGGCATGGCGCGGGGCGGCGGCGGGCGCAGGCGCGGGGCCGTGTCGCACGGCGGCGGGCGGGGGCGCAGGGCCGCGTCGCGTGATGCCAGGCGCGGGCACGAGGCCGGGCGGGGCGTGGGGCGGCGGCGGGCGCAGGGTGTTCGATAAAATGTCCCTTTGAACCAGCAAGAGGAGGAAGAGAGAGAAAATGGAGAGATATAGATGTGATGACGTGACGACTGATATGTGGGGCCCACAATGCCACGTCGGATAAAACCACCCAAGGAGTCGAATTGCACCCACCCATATAGTTGGAGTACTGCGGTTACCCGGTTTTGTAAATGAGGGTGTAGATTGCGCTACCCCTATAGTTGAGGGAGGTAAAAAGAACTTTTCTCTTGTTTAAAACTAAGATATACTATATGGTTTGGAAAGGAAAAAAAAAAGATCGTGCACAATGTTTGAAAAAACTTCAAAAGGACTCTATGTTTCATAATATTGTGGCTCCAAAAATTACAAGATTTGTGAAAAAAAATTCTCGTAGTTTTTAAAATTCTTATTATTTAAAAGCCACTATATTTTTCTAAAACTCTAAATATACTTGTAACCAAACAAGGATTTATCTATGCCGAGAAGTGGGTTCTTGAGAAATCGGTCACTCACCTCAGCTTCTCGGAACTTCATTGAGCGGTGGCATTGACAAAGTAATAAATTCGGCCCAGTATGTGATCTTCAGCCTAGCGACACAGAGGTTTTGGCAAGGGAAAGGATGGGGAAGGAAGATGGGTGAATATAATACTACCTCCTTTTCATATTATGTGTTATTGTAGCTTTAGCCACAGGAGTTAAGCAGATGTGAAAAAGTAGTGGTGCACAGTAGACAAAGAACAATGAAGGAGGGGAGATGTAGAGAGAGAGTGTTGCATTAGGAAGCGAGAATTACAATTTTTTGGTCTTGAGTAAGCAATATAAACGAAAGGAATACAAACAAGACACTTGCACTGGCTTTAGCACTCACTTCGCACTGGTTTGTTACCCTTTGTACACAAGTGAAGAGCCTGATCTGAATCTAGAGAATTTAGTGATGTCGTGTTATCTAATTTTCGATTTTGAGTAGGAAGGCCCGATTTGATAATGATTTAGTCAGGTAATAGATTGTTCCTCAAATAAGCCATTTTAAACCAGCTGTGTGCAACAGTTGAGAAACTTATGCCTTTTCATTTACTAGTACTAATGCACGTATGCCACGTACATGTCTAAAAGGCTAAAAACGATATTTGAGATGGAGTTGGTAACATATCCTAGGTGTATAACAAAATACCTTAATTAAACCAATAAAATTGGTATTTAAGCAACGTATTTGTCAAAACAGTAACAAACATTACTCATTCACTCGTTGATTCATGTCTTCTGACATGAAGCATCATTTGACATTGAGTTAAATGGTATGCAACTAAAAAGACAGAATATAATCACAAATTATAAGGCATTGCTAGATGGAATGAAACTTTACGAATTTCAGATGAACATGAATTGGCATTTAAGAGGATGAACATGAATTAGCATTTAGGAGGAAACTCTGTCCAGCATAAACATATAAGATAAGGCAGTGAAAAAGTTTATCATGTGTTCACCAGCTTCCTATAAGTAGAGTAATTTGTTGTGATTAACAAAAAGATATATAAGTCTTACAGAGTCATCTTAAGACAAACCAGTTTCTCCTATCAAAACTGGAGAGTCCACAATAGGCAAATTAACTGAGGTAATAATAAATTAAAGGTAAAAAATAAATTTGACAAGTGGATTATTTTTAACTCTAAAATATTTGTTGTACAGAACATGGAAACATTGAAGCCTCCCATCCATGTTACAAAAGAGAATTTTGCAACTTAATTACATCAAAATCAACTAGAAAAATCTAACCAGATAAAAGAAACATGCTAGTGATTAATTGCTGGAAACCACAAAGGGTGAGTACTTTGAAAATTAAACGACGGCCACCAGATCTGACAATGAGCTTGGCCACTGGGTAGGGTGATGCACGCAACACTACTATAGTTCTCCAATTTTCACCAAATCCAATTCTAACAAATCCCTGTATAATAAACAATGTAATCGTTTTAGCACATTTGCAGCCCCGTGATCTGCTCTTCACAAACAAAGGTGTGAGAAACATGTCTTGGCCGCCCGTTCTCTAGTATGCGCATTCGTAGCCCCGTGATCTGCTCTTCACAAACGAAGGTGCGAGAGCTGCGCGCCCTCCTGATGGCACCTGAAGGTGAACCTCTGGGGGCTGCCTTCATCATGAGTATTCTCTACCCTGTGAAGAATGAAATTGAGCACACAAAATAATTCCTCTTGAGCAATGGGCATGCAAGACCATTTACCAAGTAAAAGAACCACGTAGTACCCAGTAAGTAAAAGAGTTTAATAGCAACATGCATTTTTGGTTGCTAACCACAGAACTGTATAGAATAATGCTATGTCCTCATAGCTCAAACTTAAAATAACATCTTCCAAGTTAGAGTTTGACCTTCATACCAGTTGGAAAAGCTTGTTTCCCTCTATAGTAAAAGTACCTGTTTTTTCTATTCCACATCCATGAAAATCCGCTACAATCCCATCAAATTATCCATGAAGAGAATAAATTAAAATTTGTAAATACCATAACAACAGTGCCATTTAGAAACATGAATCATCACTATGTATCCAGATTCCAATACTAATTTAATTATTCAGGATAGCACTCATGCAAGAAAGTGTTGTGTTGGGGGTTCGAAGGTCCAGGAGGGACTCAGTGAAGCCCTCCAACAGGATGTGTTTGCTTATTCTGTTCTTGCGAAGGTATTTGAACGTCTTGGGGTCCGAAGGTCTCCTCGCGAAGCCCTCTTGACACCTTACCGTCCTCAGGTTCCTTGGCGAAGCCCTCCTGAAGCGTGAGTGTTGTCGGAATGAGGTTCTTATGCCCAGGCTGTTCCTTGGGTCTTTCGTTATATGTAACACCGAAGCCCTCAATCGCCCGCGATGATGGGCGAAGGGGTTAGTGATGACAGAAGAATGTGGACGGAGTAAATGAGGTGTATTTGGCTCGCGGCCCCAAAAACAGATGTCATTACAGGATCTCCTCCCTTCATATTTATAGGGGGAGGAAAGATCATTATTACAGTTGTGCCATTAGACAATTTTGTTACGTCTCTCAAGTGTTAGGCTTTAGACTCGCTCTCGTTCAGTAGCCTTCGCTGCATCTTCTGGTCCTTTCGCCAGGTAGCTTTTGCCCTTCGCATGATTCAGGGATCCTTCGCCTGTCGTTCTTGCCCCTTCGCTTATCGGGTACTTGTTGCTGGACCCCCAACATGTTGAAACATTAAAAACATATATACAATCAAGGAATTATGTTACTTCAGGATATTCTTTTGTGTTGGATGGAATTAAGGGCATGCCATATTTTCACATCTCTAGAAACCCCAAGGTTGTGGGTCCAATGAAATTAAAGGTGGATTAGAGGGGTGGGTACATTGGTCCCAGGAACTCGTGTTTTATTAATTTAGATAGTTAGTGAGCTTGTGCGACACGCACACGTGAATATTTTTTGACACTACGTAGTTTTGGATGATTGTGTGAAAAAAAAACATAATAAATAAAATTTATAATTATATTGTTGTAATAATCACATTTCAATGATGTGATACATTGGTTTATATAATATGGAGACTATGCTTTGTGCAGCTCAAGGCTCCAAACAAATACCGCCAAATATGCTTGGGGGCCAGCAAATTTTTTTCTGGAGAGAGAGCAGATTTCTCTACAGTATATGCAAGGAGGGAAAATTAACTACTGCAGAGATAAGTTATGCATAGGACTCCTCCGATTATCATTTAACAATGGTTTGAATTGGCAACTTCCAGGAACCAACAATTGTTATTACAATATCAGATTAAACCTATCCTTCCGAGGCAGTCTACCAAGACAATGCAGTTCACCTGAGTAACCTTTGTCATCTTCTCATGCAGTACCACATCCGACGGAGCACAACTTGACCAGCATTCCATCAAGAAGTGTTCTCCAGAATAGGTTCCTTCCAGTGAGCAACTTAACAAGTAACCAAAAAATCTCAGAGAAGAAACGAATAAACCTGATGAAATGTTCCAGATCTCAGACTCAGAGAAAATGTTCCGGTCTGCTGGCGCCATGACTGTTGTACTTAATTATCAGCAGCAACTGCAATCATCCCGTAGTATCGTTACATAGACATTTCAAACACAAGGCGGTGTAAAAATTTTAGAATATCCAATACCAGAAATCATGCTTTGCGAAGCCACAAAAACACTCGGCAAACACTCACTTGGCAAAATGCATTCGGAGAGAAGGTACTCGGCAAATCCCCTCTTTGCCTAGTGTTTTTTGTTGAACACTTGGCAAACCTTTGCCGAGTGTTATTTTTTACACTCGGCAAAATGTAAATTGATAAACGTCAAAAAAAATAGCAAAAAATATTTTTAATAGGGGGGAGGCCCCCACCAGCCCAGCCACCCATACTCATCATTTTTCGGCAAGTCGCGGCATTTTTCGTGCGCTATGCGGCCGGTGAGATTCGAATCCGCGACCTCAACTTCACTTGTAACCTCACACACTCACTTGTGTCTATACTCCGTTTTGATTCCTTACATATTATACATAACCAAGTGTAAATTGCTTGTTTGAGGCCCTAAACAGATTCAAACCAAAAAGTTGTTAACTACAAAGTTTCATAACATTTCCAGATCTACAACTTTCATTTTGGTAGTTTCTTCATCCGAGGTCGTTTACAAAATTTGAATTTCAAATTTGAGAAATTCAAACTTAGTTTATGTTGACAAGATGGTTTGAAATAAAAAAAGTTGTCAACTATAAAGTTTTATGGCTTTTCTATATCTACAGCCATTTTCATTTTTTGTAGTTTCTCCATCCGTGGTCATTTGAAAAATTCAAATTTTCAAATTTAAGAAATTCGAACGAATTTTTTTGTTGAGAACATTAAATCAAATTAAAAAATATTTTGCAGAGTGTTTTTTTTAGCACTCGGCAAAGATGTTGTTTGCCGAGTACCAAAAAAAAAAACACTCGACAAAAAAGTTGGCGGCACTTAGAAAAAAACCGATTTCCGGTAGTGATCAGTGGATCGAACTGAGACACCTGTGATCAGATAGCCGGTCATTGAGATTATATTACCGTTATAGCATATGCGAGCCTCTCGGACGTCGACATTGCGAAAATCAGCACGAGCGCTGGGGCGGCGCGGCACTGCCCCGCGGCCGCGATAGTGATGGCGAGTAGTCGTGCCTCCTACCTGGCACAGTGGCCGCTATGCCTCTCGCGCCTCCAGCCAGTGCTGCAACGGCGATGGAGAGGCCGCACACTGCCGGGCTGGGGCAGCGTACGCCATATCGACGCGTCGCTGCAGCGGTGACGTCGGCGAGGCAGTCCTCGTCAGGATGAGGCAGCGTCGACGGCGATCGACAGACCCTTGTTTCACTGCTCGTCCTCCTACTGGTACACGGAGACGACGACGAGGTGGCCAGGGATTTTTCTGCATGCGACACAAATCAATCTTTTCAAACAGTATTCCGGAATACCAAAGTGGCAGCCACTTCTTCCCCAGCCCCATCCAATGCAACTCCGGTGACCTCCACGTAGCCATTAGGCCATGCATGAACTTGATTTTATTTATTTACTATATACACATACGTGGCCTCCAGTTCAGCTATTCTTCTCGAATGAAATATACAACGTTCAGCTAACTTTAATCGCCATCATGGCCAAGAAGCCACATCAGCGTCATCGACGGCTCCAATATTTGAATAATAGCGATAGAGGAGACAACTCAATCAAACCAACTTCTCCAAAGTGAGAACAAAAATATGGGGGCCAACGTGACAGCGACACGCAACTGAACCTGGTTTTGTATATACGCATGGTACGTGCACGCACACATTGCCCAAAATATCGTCCACATGCATGCACACACCAGAACCAAAAATAGGACTCTTACATTTCCATTTTTTTCCTGCGAATACATATGCCTTCTCATTCCTAAAGAAACTTCAATTTAGCTCGACATATGAACGCTTGTAACATATTGAAATATTTTATGATTAACGAAGTCTTTACAGGCATTCCTATGTCGATGCAATGGAGTTCCAGATGTTATGCTCATAGGAGCATTAAGAATACACTATAAAAGGGAATGATAAGAGATGTATTTGAATCAATTTCAATTTAGTATATTTGAAAATCACATATTAACATTTTGAATTGAAAATTCAAAACACATATTTTATTGTTGTACGGGATCTTTTTCATATAAAACTAAAAAATAAATATAATCCAAATATCAGTCAATTTATATTATGGATCGGTAATGTTATTAGACATGGTGAAATCCAATAACAACGGAAGATCGATGCCCTATGTAAACAAATTAAAGGACCAGACGATCTACATCCTAAATCTTCCTTTTCTTCAACAAAATTATACAGGCAGCCAGACGATCCACACACAAAGTAAATATGAAATTATATTTGCCCGAAAATATGTAGCTATCTCACGTTGGAGCTGCCCAAGACATGGAGTACCTACAAAGGCGAGAGTTCAGCAGCGGGACTCAGATTCAGTGTTCGTGAAGATAAGATCGAGGCCCATGCGTTGAAACTAGCCGAAACAAAGGACACCATGATCTTTTATATTATTACTATACTATAGGCACTACTCAACTGTAATCGATTAATTATTAGTAGATTAATTAAAGATAAGATCGAGCAACATGCGTTGCAACTTGCTAGCCGCCGTGAAGGACATGATCTGTTATTAGCAGATAACAAAAGTATAGAAGTACTAATTGTAATTCTGATCTGTTAATTAATATTAGGAAGGACAGAAATACTAACAAAGCACCGCGGCTGCTAAACCAATTTACTACTCCCTATATCTCAGAATACTTGGCATTCTAGTATCATCTACTTTCCCAAAATACTTAGCATTCTTATTTTCTGAGACATCTTTCTCTCTTCCCAACACGTCTCTATCTCTATCTCTCTCTTCTTCGTTTCCTGCGCACCTATTTTATTCCTTCTCTTCTTAATTAATCTCTGTGCTCAAAGCTAAGATGCCAACTAGTATAACGGGAGAGAGAGGGAGTAGCTCGGAGCTGGTCGTACGTGTATCCCGAATCCCCACCGCTCTACGTAGTCAGTGCTGCTCGCCCCGTCGCCGGCGACGAGGCGGCCGGGCCGGCGGCGCCTCCGTCCACCGACAAGCGGACAAGCGAAGCTGGCACGCCTGTGACGCCGGTCTTCAACTTCAATGGAGAGACAGCGCGCGAGGATACACTAAAATAAACTCGGGCGCCAGCCACTTGATCGATCGCCGGGTAAGCTAAGCTCTGCCTGCCTTCTCTTGCTACCGCCACGTCCGCTCCCCGCCGCCACGCAGCTGCGCAGATCGCGTAGGCGGTGAGCCGAGCGCCACGCTGCGCTGCCTGCCCTGTGCTGAGTTGGTTGCCGCATGCATCCCGGAATTGGCAACGGTTTTCTTTACAGATGCTGCACACGTTTCTCTAGCTAGCGTTGCATTGGCTACCTGCAGTTTAATTAGTATCAACCGATGAATCTGTGCCAGTAGCAATTGGCGAAGGATGAGACTGCATGGGGTGACTGGCCGCCGGGCTGGACCAACTGATTCCTGCCGCGGCAAGCCAACTGGGTCACCGCTTGGTCACAGCCAGTCATGCATGGAACAGGGTGTTAGATTTCCCAAAATTCGGTGGCTTAATATTTTACTCTCCCTCTCAATCAAGTTTTTGGGAGATGTCACAATATGTTTTTCGCATGTTGCAATAAGTATTACTGCATACTAAAACTTCTTTTTTTTGTGTTAATTCACAGTTGGCACTTCATTGCAGTAAATATTATGTATTGTTTGTTGCAGTTGTTTATTTCGATCAAATGATTGAAATATTTATTTTTATGTATCGCAGTAGCTACTCGTAGATGTTGAGCATTGACTCAAATTATTTTTTTGTATTCAGGGAGGGTATAAAAAATTTCAAATATGCATGTCAGAAAACCAGGTCACTAATTTTTAATATAAACTTTCTTCATCTTAAAAAAAATAAATCTGAACATTCTTTGTTTTATTGACATTGTGATATCTATGAATAACTATTGAGGCAAACAAAAAAATAACTGACTGAGGAAAGAAAAAAATGGGAGGATTGAAAACTGGCAAATGTGTGAAAAAAATAACTAGGATAAAGGGATCCAACAAGTGGAACTAGTGGAGTTTAGGACAAATAGCATTTTTATAGCCAATTATTGTTGTGCTGAAGGTTGTGTCTGTCTATTGGAAGGCTTGTCAATTTCGACCAGACCTACATTTGTACTACCTCTGTGTTCCATCAACGGGATCAACAACTGCTATATGTGGTTTTGAAGAATATGCTCATTGGCATCTTATATTTCTTCGAGTGAGCTAGTGGTCATATATGGCATACATCTATCATCTAGATGTAGTAAATTGTACACATTTTGCAAAAGTTTATTTTGGCATTTCACAGATGTTTGCAAATGTTAGGTACTATACAAGCTATTTTAAGCTGTAGCCAATCACTCTACATCTAGTAAAACATTAATTTTTAATACCGCGGGAGGAAATAACATTATTTGCACGATTTATCCTGGTAAGAGAGCCCAAGTTACAAGCATAAGAGATGCCCTCACGAGAAAAAAAAAAAAACCATCAGAAACACTAGATCTGAAAACAGAATAGTAACGGAATAGCTTATTAGTCAATAATTGAGTGCGCGTCCACAAACGGGTGGACCTAACAGTTCACCTCCTCGTCATCTTGTTGGTGAACTGGCTGGGGTGGGCCCCACGCCAGCCACCTCTGCTATCTTTCTCCATTCTCCTCATCACATGCCCATCCACACCCAGCTCACTGACGATTTTGAAGCTTCCCGAACAGCACAGAAAAACCACGAGCTCATACACTACATATACACACTAACAGAGGGATCAAGAACCAGGCTGCATCTAGGACTTCCAATCCTTGGTATGTTTGCACCTCTGTTTTTATTTTCGTTCTTTCTCTCTCTCTTTCCTTTTTTGTTCCTGATGATGTTTCATCTGACTGCTTGTTCTCCGGTTTGTTTGCCTCTCTGTTTCTGTTGTTTCGTCTGGATCTTTGCTTTGCTTTTTTTTTTTGGGGGATTCTTGATGCGGTTTCGAGATGGGAAAGGCAGTTTAATCTTTTGAAACTCAGGTTTCCAGAGCGGTAATTGAATTCTGGGTCTAAGAAGAAGTTTAAACTTCAAAACTTTCAGTGGATTTTCGAGAGTTTTCTTTTTCCCGTCCGAAGTTCTTTGGGAACTGTCATATGCGCATTGGGTTCTGCAGTTCTTGTCGAGAACATCCTTTTGTATTGTAGCTAATGATGTGTTCTGGTGTTCATGTTGACTTGGCCTTTTTTTTCCCTCCTTGAACAGAAAGAGCGAGTAGAGATCAATGGAAATCATGTTCTTGGATTGAACTCTTAGTTTTTCTCGTTCTCTTTGTCAAGTCAGAATCTATCTTTGATGCTCAAACCACCTCTTGCTCTGTTCCGTCCAAAACTTTGAAATTGCAATTAACAGAACTGAAGACGAGATGCTGGCATAAGCTTTGCTCGATGATTTATTAACCTGCTTCTTTGTTGAAAACGAGATTCGAACATATGGTTCATGGAGCCAGTCACACACCTTTCAACGTGTCTGAAAGGAAAATCTTGTTAGAGTTATATGTTCCTTCGTCAACAGTTGTTGAGCTGCAATCCTGTAACTGTGAACTAATACTTGCCTTTTGCATCTTTAAAAAGCTGGTTTGTTTCCTTTCGAATGCAGAGTTTAATCGTTTTGCTGTTCTAGCTCCTTTGGGTTCAGAGTTATCTTTAGAGGCAGCTGCAGTGTCGTATCTTCATTCTACATAGAGGAACTTTGACTTCCGTATATATATATTGTTTTTGTCACCACATGCTCCGCTATGATCCAAATGAGGTCGCTTAGATGCTAATTTAACACAACACGACCCTCATTCTAATGCATCCCTGACATGTCTTCTGAACACTTGCGTTATTCTAGACATCCTTCATAGTTTGACTTGAATTCATACGTGATACGTCCTCTTCTGAATCCTTCATTTACGGACAATTCTTGGGTCAATAGGTGAGGTGAGGTGAGGTGATCGTGTTGCCAGCTTCACAGTCATCGTCACCAGCTCCGGGAAGTCAAGATGTACCTGGTGAAGGACATCAGCGGCGCCATCGGTCTGATGGGCGTGGCGCTGGTGCTGCTGGGCACGTGGCCGGTGGTGCTCGCCGTGCTGGAGCGGCGTGGCCGGCTGCCGCAGCACACGTTCCTGGACTTCTCCATCACCAACTTCCTCGCCGCCGTGCTCGTCGCCCTCACCTTTGGCCAGATCGGCCCCGACACGCCGGAGACGCCCAACTTCCTCACCCAGCTCACGCAGGTCAATTACTTTTGCAGTTGAAGTTTATTGGGTTCATGCAGTTTTCAGTATTTTTGAGACATGAAAGTAGACACGTCAGAAACATATGTTAGTCAGAAGAAACAAGCAACTGAAAATGTTGTGGCTTTGAATTGAACAGGTGCAGGAATACTGGCCCTCGATCTTGTTCGCGGCGGCCGGCGGCGTGGCCCTGAGCCTCGGGACCCTGGCCACGCAGTACGGCTGGGCGTTCGTCGGGCTTTCCGTCACCGAGGTCATGGCATCAAGCCTGAAAGTTGTCATCGGTAGGTAGTCACACATTTGATGTCTGAACTCTGAAGTTGTGGTAACCTGAATTGTTCCGAACCTGACGATGACGCCACTGAAACCTCTGTAACAGGGACGACGCTGAACTATTTCCTCGACGGCCGGATCAACAAGGCGGAGGTGCTCTTCCCCGGTGTCGGGTGCTTCCTGATCGCAGCCATCCTAGGGTCACTTGTCCACTCCTCCAATGCTGCCGACAACCAGGAGAAGCTGGCCAAGTCCATGGCAAACTATAGCAACAACGCAAGGTAGTTCAGTTTCTGCCAATTTAGTGGCTGTTTTCTAGTGCATGAAACAGTTACTGAACATAGTACTATGGTTTTCTGAATGCTCCACAGGAACGCTGTAAACGGAGAGCTCACCAAACACCTCCTTGAGAAAGGTATACCATGATTGATGAACAAATAAAATATTTTTCCTGAATCTGGAAATGATGCATCTCTAGCAAAGATTGACACGTTAATCTTTTTAATTTAGCAGATGTATCAAAGGATCCTGAAGCAGCAGAGCCTGATGTAGCGCAGGCTACTCAGAACGTGGAGAAAGTGGAGGCAGGGACAGCAGAGTTCCTGGTGGACCTAGAGGAGAAGAGGTCAATCAAAGTAGGTGGCTACTCTGTTTTCAGAATTTCAGATCAATGAAACTCAAGTACTTCATCGGATTCATAAAATCGGACCCAAAAAAAAAAAAAATTTGATCCCAGAAGTCTCCAAAACATTTTCATCAGAACTACAAAAAGAACACCATTTTTTTTTCTCAAATAATTTCCCCTGCTTTCTCTGTTCCAACGACACAAACAAACAACTCCTGAACTCTGTTTCCACCTCTGTCATCATCACCAGGTGCTGGGCTCCAACACGCTTCTCGGCCTGGGCATCGTCGTCTTCGCTGGCGTCTGCTACGCGCTCTTCACGCCAGCCTTCAACCTGGCCACCAACGACCAATGGCACACGCTGCCGCCCACCACGCCGCACCTCGTCGTGTACACGGCATACTTCCACTTCTCCCTGTCCTGCTTCGCCTGCAGCGTCGTCCTCAACGTCTGGCTCCTCTACCGCCCCATGGCCGGCGTCCCGCGCTCCTCTCTCCGCGCCTACCTCTTCGACAACGGCCATGGCGGTGCGCGTTGGCTCGCGCTGCTCGCCGGCGCCGTGAACGGGCTCGGGAACGCGTTCACGTTCATGGCCGGGCAGGCGGCGGGGTACGCCGCCGCCGACTCCGTGCAGGCGCTGCCGCTGGTGAGCACGTTCTGGGGCGTCGTGCTGTTCGGCGAGTACCGGAGGTCGTCGAGGCGGACGTACACGCTGCTGGCGAGCATGCTGCTCATGTTCGTCGTCGCCATGGCCGTGCTCATGGCGTCGTCCAACCACCGCAAGCCGCTCTGATCCATGACCGCCGCCGGCGACGGCGGCGCGGCGAGCGCGCGGGTGCGTGTACTGTGGCAGCGAAGGCAATGCTGCGTTAATAGATTTGTACTAATGAACACAATGAGCGAGTGTTAAGTAAGGTTTGTGAGTTGATTATATGTGATTCGAACAGTGTCTAATTGAGTTTGTAGAACCTTCGTCACCAATGTGTGTGACGAGGAGAATGGGGATCGCGAAGGGGGGATCTCGTGGGGCCCGCTCTAGAGGCTTGACAGACCAGCTGACGAGGCAATGGTCAAACTGGTAGGTCTATCACTTAGACTGACTCCAACCAAGGAGAGACCAAAACACTTAAAAACACCAAAATAGATGTTTAAAACATTGAAAAGTCTCCACCTAAAAACTGCAATCTCCAACTGAAAGATCAAAAACTTGTTTCTTCTACCTCTCGATGATGTCGGGCTCGACGGCATCGCGCTTCATCCGGCGGAGGAGGAGGAGGGCGAGGCCGGGGGAGAGGAGGGTGATGCGGCGCGTCTCCCGCCCGCGCCCGCTTGCCGTCCCTGCCGCGCCTGCCTGCCGCAACCACCACGGCGGCAGCGTGAGGACGTCGTCGGGCTGGTCCCCGACAGCCTGGCCCGCTCATCCACGTGCCCTTCATCTAGCAGCACCCGACGTCACGGACTCACAATCTGCTTGATTTGAGCTCTCCCAATCTCTTTCTCCACCGCAAAGTCAACCTCTCCCAATCTCTCTTCTAATGAGATTGATTTGAGCTGCAGCCCGCAAGCAGATTGGAAGGCTATTGGAGCTCGATTTGCTCGTGTTGGTGAAGCTCAATTCGGATTGGAAGGCCGTGCTCAAGCTTGATTTGCTCGAAGCTGCTATTGGATGACGACGAGTGGCGGCCATGGCTGCTCATGGAGAGCTCGATTCGGAGAGGGAGGTGGCGATTGAGTGAGCTGTGGAGGTGGAGTGGAGCATGGCGAAGCTCCAAGGCAGCTCAACCAGGGAGGAGCGGTGCTAGAGGAGGAGATCGAGGGGGTCGGTGGTCGTCCTCGACGGGGAAGGGGCCGCGTCAAGGCAGCGGCGGGACGACGCGGCGTCCACCCTCGCTGGCCCGCGCTGCCGTGGTTCGCCTCCACCCTCGCTGGCCCGCGCTGCCGTGGTTCGCCTCCACCCTTGCTGGCCCGCGCTCCGGTAGACGTGGGACCACCTCTGAATCGAAGCTCTCGACCGGCAGACGCGGCGAGGAAGAAGAAGGTCGCGCCCGCGAGAGGCTTCATTTGTGGGGTGCGAGGCGACTTGCTCCCAAAATTGGTATGCCGTTTGCGTCACCGGTTGGAGGATAGTTTTCTAGGTTTCATTACCTATTTTGTGCATTATATGTCAAATGGGGTCTGGGTTGGAGTGAGTCTTACCAACCCATGGATGGGCACGTATGAACTGTACCCGGTTTCGATTAACATGGATCATTTTTCGATTCTTTTCTGAATACGTCTGCATCAAAGGGAAAGGACGATTTTTGTATTGCTCAAATGCATATCATGGTTACGCGATTCAAGGATTTGGCCAAAGGAAAAACGAATTGAGTTTCCAGAACCTTCGTCATCATCGGTGTCGGTGAGCAATTTTGCACCAAGTAGCATCAAATAGTTAGCAAACAGAGGGATTGCTCATGGCGTCGTCCAACCACCGTAAGCCGCTCTGATCCATGACCGCCGCCGGCGACGGCGGACGGCGGCGAGCGCGCTGGTGCGTGTACTGTGGCAGCGAAGGCAATGCTGCGTTAATAGATTTGTACTAATGAACACAATGAGCGAGTGTTAAGTAAGGTTTGTGAGTTGATTATATGTGATTCGAACAGTGTCTAATTGAGTTTGTAGAACCTTCGTCACCAATATGTGTGACGAGGAGAATGGGGATCGCGAAGGGGATCTCGTGGGACCCGCTCTAGAGGCTTGACAGACCAGCTGACGAGGCAATGATCAAACTGGTAGGTCTATCACTTACCAACCCATTGATGGCCACATATGAACTGTACCCTTAACATGGATCATTTTTCAATTCTTTTCTGAAGACGTCTCCATCAGGACCATCACAGTGAAAGAGCGATTTTCGCATTGCTCAAATGCATAATTATGGTTACGCCATTCAAGGTTTTGGCCAAAGGAAAAATAATTGAGTTTCTGGAACCTTCGTCATCATCGGTGAGCAATTTTGCACTAAGCAGCATCAATAACTTGCAAACGGAGAGAATGTTATCCTAATGGTGACATGGCAATGTTTTGTTCTTTGTTTTAAAAGCGGTGGATTATGGGTCACAATCTAAAAGCTAAAACATGCAGATTAACACAATCGCTTTGCTTGTGGCAGAATCTTACAAAACCATTTTTTTTTTAAAAAAAAAAATGAATCCACAATAGTGCGATGAGTTTTTGCAGATTCTTACAAATACATTTAGTAAAATCCACAATCAACATTTAACAATTCAAGTTCCCCGTCAATTAAAGTTGAATGGAGGGAGTAATGAACAGAGAGCCTGATAATCATTCCGCTCACAGCTCTCTTATGAAAATATAGAACACATCAGCTCTTTCTACAATGGCAGCAAGAAACAGAAAATATGATCAGAAGTTGAAGCAAACAGAAAACAATCCTATGGTTATGGTATTCCGTATTCACATCTGACCCAAGACCTACGGCTGATAAATCAGTGACCATGTTACTGATAAACAACAACAATTTACAGAAAAACAGAGGGAAACTGCAATAAAGCTATGAGATACAAGCTACCAAAAGCGAAACAGGATATAAAGCAGCGTAATTCATCCTTAACACCTCTGTAAGAAAAGCAACATTCCAGAAGTGCTGCTCATTACTGATGTGCATCCTTCGATCATTTGCGCCACCATCTCCACCAAGCCACCTGTCCTGTCATGTGAAAATTTTGTTAATCAAAATAGAATATAGCAGGGCATGTTCATATCACCCCCTGATCACCTTAATAGCTAAATAATGATCCAAGATTAATCATCCATAAATGTTCATCCTAGTACCTAAGGATGAAGGAATATAAACGGATGGAAAATAGGCTAACAAAAAAGTATATACATTAATCAATCCGAGCAATCCTTTGGCCATGGAGATTAATTAATATGGAAGCCACTATATATTTGGGAAAGATTTAAGACTAGCAGAAGCACAGAGGAGCATAAGACTGAACACAACATATTGATTCATCGATATATTTCTGGAAAATTCTGATACCGAACAATTTGAAGCTCTAGCTAGTAAAAGCCAAAGCCAGATGAAAGTACGGAATAGTTGATCCTATAAATTTGTGAAGAAAAAGAAGAATTTCAAATACAAAGAACATACAATGTCGATCAATGCTACTGTGTAGCTCCGTCATTCATTTACACCATCATCTCCGCCACACTGACCTGTCATATAAAGAGATGTTCTGATCAATAAGAGCTAACATCAAGAAAAACAAAGCAATACGATCAGTACGTAACGCTGCTGCACATGAGTAACAGAGACAGTGAAATTCAAGTAGTAAATTTGCAGCTTCTGAACGGGAATGTGGCAAAAGGTGCATTTTTAGTTCGCTCTGTGTTGCTCTGGATTAAGAAGAATAAAACGCTTTGCAAGGTTCATGGTACATCATGGAAGAGATGACAATTGTACTTTGGATATATTATGCAAGCAGAATAAGGGAACATTTACAATCTGAGCTGTAGGCTGCATCAACTAAGTTGAAGCGAAAATTAATTATCAGTTTGATCAGAATAGTCAGTTGTAAAAATTTAGAAGTCATTTAGACATTTTTTTATGAAAGACGTCATTTACACATATGAAGCATGCACCTCCACATTTCGGAACAACAAATAACTATTAGTATTGAGCTGAAAATATCACACACGTCGTGTATTGTTGCACATTAGTGTGTTATAGTATCCATCTCTGAAGAGGATCAGGTTACTCCTATGATTGATAATAACTTGATTACTCAAAGCCAATAGAGTCCATCATCTTGACAAAACAATATAAGATCAACTACAAATATGGCTAATATTATTACGGCTCTCCAACAATCTCTTTAAATCCATCTTCAAAATAACTAACTCTTCATTCTAGTTTTCTAGCTAGCTATATTTAGCCAGGGACACCCTTCCAGTGGGCCCTTGGTGGTTTAGAGAGTCTATCGGTTTACTCCAACTTCTTTAGGTGTGTTTTATTTTAGAGACTTGCTAAAATCAAAGAATTTAGAATATATTTTACCTAACCTCTTGGAGTTGCTCGAACAGAATGGACTAATATTTATTGCTTGTGACAACCGTAGAAGTAACAGTTGTGAAGCATCCATATTTGAAAACACCATATTTACCAGCATATGTATCATAGAAAGATATGTATCACCTGCGACGAAGAAGCTCATGTAGGGGATCATAGTGCTGGACGCTACACTCCTGAACTTCCGTAACACACCAGCGTCAAGGACCTTGTCGACCTTCAGCGACTCCAAGTGCAGCGCAAAGACGCCATTCTCGGTCTCCAGAAAAATCGTGTTCCCGTCCTCATCAAACCCCACGGGCCTCTTCCTCACGGGTGCCCGCGGTGACGAACCCATTGGGGTTGGCGGCGTTGGAGGAAGGAGCGCGTCAAGGTCAAGGTCTCTGTACTCCGACCACGCCCCAATGTCTCCGTCCTCGTCTTCAAAGACAGTTTCAAACAGGTGAAGCCGGGATCCCCTCACAGCGGCAAGGCCGAGCTCGCCATACCCATCTTTGAACACTTGCAAGCAGTCATACGGATGCTCATGCGATATGTTCAGGCGCCTGACGTGCTGCAACCAGTTGGTCTTGAAGTTGTACCCGAACAACTTGCTGCTGTGGTCCGGAATCTCCACGCGCCGTCGCGGCGGCGAATGCCCAGGCCCCAGGTTGTGGTACTCGACGTGGCCCTCGGGCCAGTAGAGCTCTTCGTTATGCACGAGGACGCTGTCGGGCTCCCAGTGGCTGATGGAGGACCACTGGCCGTTCACCGGCGACACGTCGCCCCAGGCGCCGGTCTGCGAGGAGTAGACCATGGCGTACATGCTGCCGGATCTGGGGAACAGGAGGACGACGCGGAACGGCATGGCGCGGCAGTCTTCTTCTTCGCTGCCGTCGTGGCCGGCGCCGGCGCAGCCGCAGACCAAGGCTGCGCGAATGCAAGACGACTCCACGGTGGGGTAGGAAGCCGAGGAGGTTCCGGGTGGGTAAAGGAAGCCGGCGGGGGGATGCGGGCTCCGTGGAGGCGGCAGGTGGCTCCGGTCGCCAGTCATCGGGTCCCACACGAGCAGGCGCGGCTCGCCGGGGAACCCAGAGGCGGAGGAGGAGGAGAGGAGGACGCGGCCGTGGCGGGAGCCGAAGACGCGCCAGCCGCCGCCACGGAACTCCGAGAAGTGCGCGGCGGCGACGCGGTCGGGCGGCTCGCCGGCGGGGAGGAAGCTGCCGCTCGGGTAGAAGAAGCCGACCAGGGGCGGCGCGCGGCGGCGCCGCGCGCGGAACTGGCGGAGGAAGGCCGGGTCGTGGACGAGGCGGCGCCACTTCTTGCAGACGAGGGAGGCGCGCAGCAGGTAGATGGGCTCCGGCGGCACGCGGAGGAGGATCTCCAGGACGATGTCGTCCGGCGGTTGCAGCGAAGAGGACGATGCGCCGCCGCCCATTTTCGCTTGTGCAGTCACCGGTGACGGGAAGAGCTGTAGTGTAGGCGGTCGCCGGCGAAGAGGACAAAAGGCACCGCTCGCCTCGCCGCCGCAGCTTGAGCTCGGTGGCTCTTGTCCTGTTGTACAGGAACGAATGGATAGGGACAGGATCGGGTGTGCCTGGCTGCGGGAGTGAAAAGGACCGATCAAATGCTGACGGGTGGGACCCAGTTTGGTTGATTTTTACTGCAGTAATTTGCAAACTGGCATAGCAAACCCAGGTTGTGCCCTCCGTCTCAAAATAGATGTCACTGGACATCATGTTTGACCCTTCGTCTTATTTAAAAAATTGTTTAAATATAAAAATAAATATGTCATGATTAAATATATTCAATAATTAAAAAAATTGTAAAAAAAATAAAATTTGCATAAAAGAATTGAATAAGATGAGCGGTAAAAAAAGTCAACAGCGATATCTATTTTGGGACAGAGGAGGTACGTTTTGTACTCTGGAGCAGGGTTTTGAAAACCGGTGCAAACCGGACCGATTTTTCACAAAAACCGACACTGTGTTTTCGAACAAAACAGTAAACCGTCTGGTTTTTCTAGTTTACTGGATCGGTTTTTTCGGTAACGGTTTTTTTAGTTTTTTAGAAAATGCAAACCTTGCTCTGGAGTCACTTGTGCACTTGTGGAGTTGGGTACTCTCACCAACCTAATTTACTTCATTCTGTCTTTGTATCGGATTTATTGAATATTCTCTGAACCTAGACAATCTGTCTGTATAAGTTAATTGAACATTCTATGAATCTGGACACCCAAAAACACTCTCAGAATGCCAAGTAAATTGAGACAGAGAAAGTATTACATAAAATCGGTCTATCTATTCATATGTTATATTTGTAGGCATAGGCAATCAAGACATTAATCTAGATCGTCGACCTTATCTACGTAGGAGTACCACGAGCGGGGCAAGCGGGAGGGCAGGGGGATTGGTGTTTCGGGTTGTCGAATGGGGGCTTTTATCACCATCGGCCATAGAAAAAAGAGTTCGGAGGGGTGGCACCACTGGTGGTAGAGGAGGGCAACGAGAGTTAGTGTTTTGGGTTGTCGAGTGGGGGCTCCTATCACCGTCGATCATAGAAAGGGGGGTTCGGAAGGACGGCACCTATGACTTGGCAGTGGCGGCGATGGTGTCGCCAGAGTTGCGTTGTGCTAATCGTCAGCCGAAAAGCATGGACGAAAAATTTATCGTTGTCCACCACCACCTTAAAAAAGTGGTGGCAGTCTAGAGGTGAAGTGGTGTGACAAGGCGGTGGCGTGGCGAGGTTGTTAGGGTGTGTTTGGATGGAGGTCAAAGTCGGTTGGGACGGGGTCGATAGCACTATAGGAGAGATGAGGCGGGCTGCTACAGAAGAGGAAGGACGAGGCGTGTGAGGCGGACGATTGCCGGTGGCCTGCTGAAAGTTGCCTAGAGGGGGGGGGGGTGAATAGGCAACGCTAAAAACTTCTGCAAATTAAGACTTAAGCAAATCGTCAGAGATACCGGATAGTCCGGTATACTGCCGGATACTCCGGCACCGGAATATCCGGTACTGTGTCGGACAGTCCGGAGCAGGGGATAATCTTGCGAAATTTGAAAGCTGTGAAGTTTCTAGCAATTCTACTTGAATCAAAAGACTTGTATAGATGCTATCAAGTAAATCTACACAACAATTGCGGAAGGAAACAAGTAGATAAGTAGATCGAGGCAATATAGCAATATATAAGCAATATGGATAAGAACAAGTATGAACAACGAGAACAATCAAAAGATGGACAAATTGACACACGATTTTCTCCCGAAGTTCAGGCACACACAGTGCCCTACGTCTCCGTTGAGGAGTCCACAAAGGACCGGGTTGCTCTCAACCCTAAACCTCGCTCAAATGGTCACCAAGACCGATTTGAGTGTTCCACTAGCAAATCCCTTGCGGGAATGGGTAATACAAACTTCCCGGAGCTTCACCACACAAATTGGGAGCTCCCGGTCAACCTCTAGCCGTCTAGGAGCACAAAGCTCCAAGAGTAACAAATGAAACCAAGTGAGATGATGCCACAAGAAGCTCAAGAGTGGGATTGCTTGCTCTCAACACAAATCTCTTGCTCTCTCACACTCCCTTGAGTGTATCACACAAATCTTTGGCTTGGGAATGAGTAGAGAGTGAGAGGATGAAGCTTGGGTGTTGTTCTTTCAGTGGAGACGGAGAGAAATGGCCGTTGGAGGTGTATGGGTATTTATAGGCGCGGCCAAAAATCAAACCGTTGCGCTGCAGTTTAGGTCCTACCGGATACTCCGACACAGTGTCGGATACTCCGGTGGGAAGCAACTGTAACTGGGTTTCAGCAGGACCGGATACTCCGGCAGTGGGTCGGAAGTTCCGGTGAGAAGTAACTGTAACTGAGTTGGATAGCCGGATATTCCGGCAGTGTGCCGGATCTTCCGGTGGGGCGCATCTGTAACTGGAAATTGGAAAAACTCTCAAGCTGAAAACTGGTTGGTTTTGGTTCATGCAAAAAGCTCTTGTGACATCAAAACACACATGATTACCATCCCTCTTGATAGTACGGCATTCCTAGACTCAATGAAAATATAAAAGAGATAAATCTTGTCCATTGAGCACTTGATGTCGTTCTTGTCAACACATGAAGGGATTGTAACTTTGAAATCATTTTGATTCTCCATTGTGAGACCTAGCTGAACATTTTCTCATTGCAAACATTAGTCCTTTTGATCGTTTTGACGTCAATCACACAAAACACATGATTAGGGGCCTAGATGCACTTTCAATCTCCCCCTTTTTGGTGATTGATGTCAAAACAACCAAATTATAGCAAGGATAAGAAATATTCAATAAGACTAGACAAATTTAGAGAAAGCTCCCCCTAAAAGTGTGCATGAATTGAATTCATCACAAATGGCCTAACAATGCCAAATACACATTTTCAAGAGAAACAATATGAGAGCTCCCCCTAAAACCTTGCATGGACCAAATATCATCATATAGGCAATAAAAACAATATGCAACACATGAGAGCAATAAGGAATTTCACACAACCTAGAAATATAGAAACCAACAAGCATCATTACACCACATAGTCTCATGCATAGGACATAAATAAATTTAGTCTTACAATCAAGCACTTAGTTCAACACAAATAATAATAATTCTCCTAAAGTCCATCACTAGGTAGAACGATAAATTTCTCCCCCTTTTTGGCAACACATCACCAAAAAGAGAAAGAGACAAGGTGAATCACTCATCATCGCCGCTGCCCGCTGCTGCATCTTCCTCCTCACTCTCCTCTTCTTCTTCCTCTTCGCCTTCACCTTCAACCTCGGTGTCCTCATCACTTCCCTCTTGACGAGTTGCCTTCTTGGTGAAGTTGAAGATGTCCTCATCATCATCACCATCGGAGGGGAGTTCGGGATACGGTGGAGGAGCTGCATATGGAACCTTATTGGCTTTGCACAAGTTGCGGATATTGCGCTCAGAATTCTCTTGACGCGCTCTTGCTTCCTCACGTGCTTCCCGAATCTCAATAGCATTCTTGGTGCACTTGTTGTAGATGGCCTTGAGGGCTCTAGCAATGAATGATGAGCTGCTATGACGACGTCTGCGACGTGACTGAGATGGACCAACATGAGTAACGGTAGGATCAATAGGTGCTGCTTCTGCCGAGGTAGAAGAGGGAGTAGTAGATGTCACTTTCCTGATCCTGTAGGGGGCATGCTTGCAGTCCTTATGAAACTCAACCCCCGTTACATGCTCAATCATCTTCATTATGTAAGGGGCATATGCACAGCTGCGACTTGCATCCTTAGAGATGATGTAGATCTGCCAAAAGATGAAAGCAAACACACTGAACTCATCCTTCACATCATCCTTATCTGACATGTACCACAGCAGATTTCTAGCATAGCTCAAAATGCTCGTAGCATCCCCTTTCTTGGGGAGAAGAGTGTGCCTGAAGAGAGAGTTACAATACTTGTAGTAAGGTTTCAAACCATGAGTAGTACCAAGCTTGGGGTGTCTCCCTTCATACATGAAAGCCATTTGCTCATCAGCAAGACAAAGATGTTCAGTGATATCAGTCTTGCCAAGATCATCACTAGTGAAACCAAGAATAGCTGCAAAGTCACCATAAGAGACCTCAAAAGGATGTCCCTCAGTCATCCAATGAATTACTGGCTCATCATTGTCCACATCATCAATCCAATATGTAGCATAGAACTGTGCAATGACTTCTTCATTCCAGTGATAGGGCATTGCCATAATGTTTTTCATTCCCATACTCTCACACTTGGCAATGACCTGGTTGATGATTGGATCTTTCAGCTTCCTCATATGATCCCAATCAACAAACTGCATAGGAAGAACAGGAGTGGTCTTGCTTTGGATAACATACTTGTACCAATCCCACTGAAACACACTCTGAAAGCGATAATCAATGATATGAGTGTCCTTCTCATACTCAAAGGGATCCTTCCTGCGAAGAGTTGCCAAGTCATGCTTCCCTTTGGAGTAGTCCGTATGAGCCTTACCCTCCATATTCCGTTCTCGAGTTGCAATGGGAGAATGCATCCTTGGGAACATGTTAGGGGATAGTGGAGGAGGCGCTCTGTCATCTACAGGTGCCTTGCCTTTACTTCTTCCCCTTTTTGATGCACCTCCCCTTGAACTTGAAGGGTTGACGGTCCTCTTCTGCCCATGACGCTGTCCATGGCCTTCCATCTGACACAAACATCCATGAAGGAGGTTTAAACATTGGAAGTTGAAGGATGAAATCAAAAATATTAGGAGTAGGGACGAGTTGTTCAAGTGTTAGGTTCTGTCGGATTGTCCGGCTCTGTACCGGATACTCCGGCGTCGGATGTTCCGGCACACAGTCGGATAATCCGGCAGACCCTACCATTTGAAGAATTCGTCGAAACTCCCAAAATAGCCACAAGATTTCAACCAAACTTCTAGCATTGCTAAACAACCTCATATCCAACAACTTCACCGAAGGGAATCCACTAGAACATCCAAAACAAGGAGATCGAAGAGGGGGAAGACAAGGGATACCTTCAAGCACTTCCTCGGTGTCCGGAGGAAAAACTTGGGGGCACCGGAGTCTCCGGCGATTGGAGGTCCTTGGAATCCTTGTGGGAGTCGAATCCCGCTCCAAAACACCCAAGATTCGACGATTTTGATGGGAGGGAGAGGAGAGGCGGCGAGGGCACGAAGGCACGGTGAAAAGTGAAAGAAAAACGTTTCACCGCGGGGGTCAAATCCTTATATAGCCGGTAACTGACCGGATATTCCGACTCGGAGTCGGATGTTCCGACGGTCCCAGGCCCGGATATTCCGGCTCCTTCCCGGAACATCCGGTGGGGCGAGTCTGTAACACGTCTGACCAGGCCGGATACTCCGGCACCATGCCGGATAATCCGACGATCCCAGATTTTTCAAGCTGACTTGATGAGGAGAATGAGATTCAAAGGAGTTGAGGGGCAATGGATGGACTTTAAAGAATATTCTCATCATAAATGGTCAGTAAGCAAACAACAACCATAACTATGACCATTCACAACAAGATAGGATCAAAAGATCAAGAACCATTCAAATAGTTTTGAAAAATCACTCAAATCTTTTTACAATTCATTTTGTTTTGCAAGACTACCAAACTAGTAAACAACATTCAGATGTGCAACATTCTACTCCACATTAGAAGAATCAAGGATATTCAATTCACTTCTAAGTTCACAAAAACGCTTTTCATCTAGGGGCTTGGTGAATATATCTGCAAGTTGGGCATCGGTTCTTATGTAACTAATAGTAATATCCCCCTTGATAGCATGATCTCTCAAGAAGTGGTGCCGGATATCTATATGCTTGGTTCTATTGTGATCAACGGGGTTATGAGCAATAGCAATGGCACTCTCATTGTCACATAGGAGAGGAACTTTGTTCATAGTGTAACCAAAGTCCTTTAGAGTTTGCCGCATCCAAAGTAATTGAGCACAACAATTACCGGCTGCAACATACTCCGCTTCGGCGGTGGAAAGGGCAACGGAATTTTGTTTCTTGGATGACCATGACACTAGGGACCTACCCAAGAATTGGCAAGTCCCGGATGTACTCTTCCTATCCACCTTACATCCGGCGTAGTCGGCATCGGAATAGCCAACTAACTTGAACTTGGAGCCCTTTGGATACCAAAGCCCTAGGTTAGGTGTGTGAACCAAATATCGCAAGATTCTTTTAACGGCCACCATGTGACTCTCTTTTGGAGCGGATTGAAATCTTGCACACAAGCACACACTAAGCATAATATCGGGCCTAGATGCACAAAGATAAAGCAATGAACCAATCATAGAACGATATACCTTTTGATCCACGGGCACTCCTTTTGGATCAAGATCAAGATGTCCACTAGTTTGCATTGGAGTCTTGATGGGTTTGGCTTTGTCCATGTCAAACTTCTTGAGCATATCTTGAGTGTACTTGGCTTGACATATGAACGTGCCTTCTTGGAGTTGCTTGACTTGAAAACCTAGAAAGAACTTCAACTCCCCCATCATGGACATCTCAAACTTCTTGATCATGATCTTACTAAATGCTTCACAAAATTCTCGGTTAGTAGAACCAAATATAATGTCATCGACATATACTTGGCACACAAAGATATCATTATCAATTTGCTTTGTGAAGAGCGTAGGATCAACTTTGCCAACAACAAATTGATTTTCAACAAGATATCCCTTAAGGCATTCATACCATGCTCTAGGTGCTTGTTTTAGCCCATAGAGCGCCTTATGGAGTTTGTAAACATGGTTAGGATACTTTGGGTCTTCAAACCCCGGTGGTTGCTCCACATACACTTCCTCACTAATTGGCCCATTGAGGAATGCACTCTTCACATCCATTTGTTGTAGCTTAAAACCATGGTGAGTAGCAAAGGCAAGTAATATACGAATTGACTCAAGCCTAGCTACGGGAGCGAAAGTTTCACCAAAATCCAAACCTTGCACTTGTGAAAATCCTTGTGCAACAAGTCTTGCTTTGTTTCTTGTCACCACACCATGCTCATCTTGTTTATTGCGAAACACCCATTTGGTGCCCACAACATTTTGCTTTGGTCTCTCCACCAACTTCCACACTTTGTTTCTCTCAAATTGGTTCAACTCCTCTTGCATGGCCATCACCCAATCCGGATCCTCGAGTGCATCTTCTACTCTAAGTGGCTCCAAAGAAGACACAAAAGAGTAATGTTCACAAAAATTTGCAACTCGAGTTCTAGTAGTTACCCCTCTTTCAATGTCACCAATAATGTTCTCAACGGGGTGGTCTCTTTGTACACTTTGACGAACTCTTGGATGTGGCACTCTTTCTTCATTCTCTACTCCTTCTTGCTCTTCCTCATCTTGTACATCTCCACCACCACTTGAAGCTTGATCTTGGTTGTGATCTTGATCTTGGTCGTCACCTTGATCTTGAGTACTTCCTTGATCTTGCTCTTGTGTGGGCGGTGGAGTTTCTTGGCGTGAGGATGAAGGTGGAGCTTGATCAACTTGAGTCTCTTGTGGTCGAATATCACCTATGGCCATCCTTCCAATTGCCTCATGTGGAGGTTCTTCATTACCTATCACACTTGGATCAACTTGCTCTACTTGAGAGCCATTAGATTCATCAAATGTCACATCACGCGTGACCTCAACACAACCATTGGTTTTGTTGAAGACACGGTATGCCAAGACATTTGATCCATAACCAAGCAAGAACCCTTCATCGACCTTAGGAGCAAACTTTGAGGACTTGGGTTTCTTGTTAAGTATAAAGCATTTGCTCCCAAATACACGAAAGTATGAGACATTAGGAACGTTACCGGTGAGTAGCTCATAGGGTGTCTTTTGCAAGATTCGGTGGAGAAATAACCGGTTTGATGCATGGCATGCGGTGTTCACGGCTTCGGCCCAAAAACGGTCCGAAGTCTTGTACTCATCAAGCATTGTTCTTGCCATCTCAATGAGTGTGCGGTTCTTCCTCTCGGCTACCCCATTTTGTTGTGGAGTGTAGGGTGCCGAGAACTCATGCTTGATGCCTTCTTCATCAAGGAATTCTTCAACTTGAGTATTCTTGAATTCACTCCCATTGTCACTCCTTATCTTCTTGATCTTGACTTCATGTTCATTTTGAGCTCTTCTCACGAACTTCTTGATTATTCCTTGCACTTCACTTTTATCATGCAAAAAGTATACCCAAGTGAAACGAGAATAATCATCAACAATTACTAAACCATATTTGTTACCACCAATGCTCAAGTAGGCTATTGGACCAAAAAGATCCATGTGTAGCATTTCCAATGCTCTTGTGGTAGTCATCACATTCTTGGCGGGGTGAGGTGCTCCATGTTGCTTTCCGGCTTGACAAGCACTACAAATTCTATCTTTCTCAAAAGAGACATCGGTTAGTCCATGGATGTGACCGCCCTTTTGGAGATCATTAAGATTTCTCATGCCAACATGGGCTAGCCGGCGATGCCATAGCCAACCCAAGCTAGACTTTGCCAACAAGCATGTATTAATTTGGGTTTTATCCAAGGAAAAATCCACAAGATAAAGCCCTCCTTGCAACACACCATTAAAGGCAATTGAGTTATCGCTCCTCTTGAAAACGGTCACACCTTCGTTAGTGAAATAGCAATTAAAGCCTTTCTCACAAAGTTGTGAGACCGACATCAAATTAAACTCCAAAGAATCTACCAAGAGAACTTTTGAAACGGAATACTCGGGAGTGAGAGCAATGTTACCCATTCCAAGTACTCCTCCTCTACCATCATCACCAAAAGTAATTTCACCCATATCGGTTGTGTTCTTTTCAAGTGATGTGAACATCTTCTTCTCTCCGGTCATATGACTTGTGCATCCACTATCAAGCACCCAACTTGTTCCACCGGAGGAATATGCCTACAAAAACAAATTAAACCTTTGTTTTAGGTACCCAAATAGATTTGGGTCCTTGAGCATTAGTAACAAGCATCTTTGGTACCCACACACATCTTTTAATCATGATGTTGTGTGCACGGGGACCAACATATTTAGCAATAACTTTGCCATAAGAATTTCTAGTAAGCACATAATCGGCATAAAAGGTGTCTTGAGGGGCATGCACTTTCTTCTTGTCTTTTGATGCTTCACTCTTGTTCTTCATGACACTTGTGGTCTTGACTTGCTCAACCTTGTTCACTTTCTTTGACCCCATGTTCCCTTTGTATATTTTTTGGTCACCCAAAACATAAGGTCGAACATGGGTATCCTTGATGATGAAGCTTGAGTCTTTCTCATCACAAAGGTCACCACCATATATGGTGAAAGGTTGGAGCCTATTGAAGCCATCTCTTGCCATCTTGAACCTCTTTTCTTTCTCACCTTCACCTTCACCTATCATGCCTCTATTGATGATAACATTCATCCTCTTGATTTGCCCTTTCAAAAGCTTCACCTCTTTCTCATGGTTAGCAAAAACATTGATATCACATTTATTACATTTTGCACAACCTTTACTTGTGGAGGGATCGATTGATAGAATGGCATCTTTTGTAGGTTTTGAGGTGCTAGACCAAAGAGCATCAAATTGCACTTCAAGATCCTTATGGGCCTTGACTAGCCCACTATGTTTTTCTTGAAGAGCAACATTTGAGCTCTCAAGACTTTTGCAAGTCTCCTTGCTTTTCGCAAGTTCTTGGCCCAACTTTTCCCTCTTTTCCTTTTCACATGCCATGAGCTTGTTGAGTTCAAGGTTTCTCTCCTTTTCAAGGATGAGCAATGCTTCTTGTTTCTCAAGTAACTCATCTCTAGCAATCAATTCCTTCATAAGTCTCTTAAACTTGGTGATTGCATTTTTATCAAAACCTTTAAGCAAGCTTTCACAATCACTATCATTATCATCATCACTATCATCACTAGCATCATCATCATCACTATCTTCAAGAGTAGAAGGAGAGACAACTTTAGTAGTTACCTTCCGGCCCATGGCCATGAGGCAAACACCACGTGGCTTGTTGTCAACTTCATCATCGGTGAGAGTAGGTTCATCATCATAGGTGGGAAATAGCTTCTTGCTTGATGATGTTGTCTTGTTGATAGCAATGGTGGCAATGCCTCCTTTACCGGAAGCTTCTTCATGTGAGGCTTCCTCCGCTACATGAGCATGACCGGTGTACTTCTTCTTGTATTGC
This sequence comes from Eragrostis curvula, assembly GCA_007726485.1. Lineage (NCBI taxonomy): Eukaryota > Viridiplantae > Streptophyta > Magnoliopsida > Poales > Poaceae > Eragrostis > Eragrostis curvula. Next base: position 17,765,624 of record CM017444.1, read on the forward strand.
TTCTTGTCCGCTTGATGACCTCTCTCTTTTCTTTCATCTTCTTCCTTGACGGGACAATTTGCAATGAAATGTCCGGCCTTCTTGCAATAGTAGCAAATTTGCTTTGAGCTTGATCTCTTGCCCTTTGAGCCACGCTCTTTCTTCATGAACTTCTTGAACCGCTTCACAAAAAGAGCTAGCTCTTCATCATCGGAGCTCTCTTCTTCTTCATCTTCACTTGAGCTCTCTTGAACCGGTTCCTTGCTCTTCTTCTTGCTTGCCTTGAATGCAACTTCTTTGTTCTTGGAGTTGGAAACGGCCGTTGCTATTTGCTTGACATATTTGGCTTCCTCCTCCATGATCTCATGATTTATGATCATCCCAAGCACTTCATCCGGAGACATCCTCTTGTAGTTTCTCATTTGCCGGATCATGGTCACAAGAGTGATGTTCCTTGGTGAGAATGCTCTAGTCAACAACTTCACCACCTCATGATTTCCATACTTGGTGCATCCAAGTGCCTTAAGCTTGTTGATCTTGACCTTGAGACGGTTGTACATTTGTTGAGGTGTCTCATCATCCTCCATCACAAACCTACCAAGCTCTCCTTCCAAGATTTCAATCTTGGCTTGCTTCACGGAGTCTACTCCTTCATGAGCTATACGAAGAGTGTCCCAAATCTCCTTTGCACTTGTCATACCACCAACTCTTTCATACTCTTCATTGCTCAATGAGGTGAGGATCACGGCTGCCCCTTGTGCATTTCGATGCCAATTTTGTTCTTCCTCTTGTGTGAGTTCATCATCTTCTTTGTGTCTTTTCAAACCTACACACACAACTTTCCAAATACTTGGATGAAGAGAGATTAGATGCAACATCATATTGTGCCTCCACTTGGTATAGTGCGTCCCATCAAAATGAGGCGCCCTACCAATTTGCACAGCTGTAAAGTTAGTGTGAGAACTCAATTTTTCATAAGTAAAAGGCATAGCATGTAAATTTTCACTTCTCTTGCTTCTTCTAGAAGCAGGTGACCTTCCACCTTCGGAGTGTGCAACTACATTTTCTTCTTCTTCTTCTTCTTCTTCTTCTTCGAACTCGCTTGTGTATGCATCCTCCACCAGCACATCTTCATCTTCACCTAGGTAGTCGATCAACCGAGGTTCCTTTGACTTCTTCACGGACTTGTTCTTCTTCTTCCTCAAACTCGAGGGTTCACCAAGAGTTGCCTCCATCTTTTCTCCAAGCGGTTAAGCTTCAAATGGAGAACCTCGCTCTGATACCAATTGAAAGTTGCCTAGAGGGGGGGGTGAATAGGCAACGCTAAAAACTTCTGCAAATTAAGACTTAAGCAAATCGTCAAAGATACCGGATAGTCCGGTATACTGCCGGATACTCCGGCACCGGAATATCCGGTACTGTGTCGGACAGTCCGGAGCAGGGGATAATCTTGCGAAATTTGAAAGCTGTGAAGTTTCTAGCAATTCTACTTGAATCAAAAGACTTGTATAGATGCTATCAAGTAAATCTACACAACAATTGCGGAAGGAAACAAGTAGATAAGTAGATCGAGGCAATATAGCAATATATAAGCAATATGGATAAGAACAAGTATGAACAACGAGAACAATCAAAAGATGGACAAATTGACACACGATTTTCTCCCGAAGTTCAGGCACACACAGTGCCCTACGTCTCCGTTGAGGAGTCCACAAAGGACCGGGTTGCTCTCAACCCTAAACCTCGCTCAAATGGTCACCAAGACCGATTTGAGTGTTCCACTAGCAAATCCCTTGCGGGAATGGGTAATACAAACTTCCCGGAGCTTCACCACACAAATTGGGAGCTCCCGGTCAACCTCTAGCCGTCTAGGAGCACAAAGCTCCAAGAGTAACAAATGAAACCAAGTGAGATGATGCCACAAGAAGCTCAAGAGTGGGATTGCTTGCTCTCAACACAAATCTCTTGTTCTCTCACACTCCCTTGAGTGTATCACACAAATCTTTGGCTTGGGAATGAGTAGAGAGTGAGAGGATGAAGCTTGGGTGTTGTTCTTTCAGTGGAGACGGAGAGAAATGGCCGTTGGAGGTGTATGGGTATTTATAGGCGCGGCCAAAAATCAAACCGTTGCGCTGCAGTTTAGGTCCTACCGGATACTCCGACACAGTGTCGGATACTCCGGTGGGAAGCAACTGTAACTGGGTTTCAGCAGGACCGGATACTCCGGCAGTGGGTCGGAAGTTCCGGTGAGAAGTAACTGTAACTGAGTTGGATAGCCGGATATTCCGGCAGTGTGCCGGATCTTCCGATGGGGCGCATCTGTAACTGGAAATTGGAAAAACTCTCAAGCTGAAAACTGGTTGGTTTTGGTTCATGCAAAAAGCTCTTGTGACATCAAAACACACATAATTACCATCCATTTTGATAGTACGGCATTCCTAGACTCAATGAAAATATAAAAGAGATAAATCTTGTCCATTGAGCACTTGATGTCGTTCTTGTCAACACATGAAGGGATTGTAACTTTGAAATTATTTTGATTCTCCATTGTGAGACCTAGCTGAACATTTTCTCATTGCAAACATTAGTCCTTTTGATCGTTTTGACGTCAATCACACAAAACACATGATTAGGGGCCTAGATGCACTTTCACCTGCTGCAGTGAGGAGCGGAGGAGGGACGACGGCGGCCCAGGCATGGGTGCGGGGATACGTCGGCCCCCGACGTTGGTGGCGATGGGTACCTCGTCGCCGGTGAGTTAACAGCTATGGTCATGGAATCGCCTCTGTTCACCTTGTTTTTCCCCTTCGCTTATGTTCGTGCAACAAGAATGGTGAGGATAACGCGAAGGCGGTGAGGAAAGGTCACAAGAGTGGCGCGAGAGACCGCGCTGCGCGCGCGGGCGCAAGGGAAGCAGCGCCGTTCGCTCGTTTTCGAGGGACACCTCCCCCCTCCCCTTAATATCAGCGAATATTCGATAAGTGTCGGTCTCGCCCCAAGCTGACTCTCAACCAAACACTGTAAAAACAGAGTTGTCCCTATATAACTCGCCCCAACCATCCATCCATCCAACCCACTATGGCGGGGTGGGGCGGTGGGCAGCCACGCGACCCAACTTTGCGGCGGCTATGGTAATATGGACGGCACAAAGGAAAAACGCACGGCTCTTCTCTTTTTTCCCCTTTATTAAGAATATTGATGCATCTAAGTGAATAGTAAATCATTTTTATTATTGCAGTTTGGCAAATGACTGAGCAAAAATCAATCATCCTCGGTCCCACCCGTCAGTGGGGACTAAGCAGTTTGACCGGTCCACTTCACTCCCTCCACTCCACTGCAACCGCACTCCTCCTGTCCCTATCCATTCGTTCCTGTACTGTGTGAAGTGTGAACACTTGCAAGCAGTCGGGTGAAGGGTCCTCGAGCTCCCCGGCGGGCGAGCGTTTGAGCCGGCGAGGAGCTCGAGCTCGTGCTCCTGCGGCGGCGGACGGGGAGAAGCGAAGATGGGCGGCGCCTCGTCCTCGCCGCAACCGCCGGACGACATCGTCCTGGAGATCCTCCTCCGCGTGCCGCCGGAGCCCATCTACCTGCTGCGCGCCTCCCTCGTCTGCAAGAAGTGGCGCCGCCTCGTCCGCGCCCCCGCCTTCCTCTGGGAGTTCCGCGCGCGGCGCCGCCACGCGCCGCCCCTTGTCGGCTTCTTCTACCCGGACGGAACCTTCCTCCCCGCCGGCGGCGAGCCGCCCGACCGCGTCGCCGCCGCGCACTTCTCGCGGCCGCACGGCACCCGGTGGCGGGTCTTCGGGTCCCGCCACGGCCGCGTCCTCCTCTCTTCCGCCGGCACGGGGTTCAGCAGCGAGCCGCAGCTGCTCGTCTGGGACCCGATGACCGACGACCGGAGCTTCCTGCCGCCTCCCCGGAGTCCGAATCCCCCCGCCGGCTTCCTCTTCCCAGGTTATGCAAGGTCTCCGGGTCCCCACCCTTTTGTAGAGTCACCTTGCATTCGTGCAGCCTTGGTCTGCGGCTGCGCCGGCGCCCATGGCCACCTCGACGGCGAAGATGAGGACTGCCGCTCCAGGCCGTTCCGCGTCGTCCTCCTGTTCACCAGATCCGGCAGCATGTACGCCATCGTCTACTCCTCGCAGACCGGCGCCTGGGGCGATGTGTCGCCGGTGAACGGCCGGTGGTCCTGCATCAGCCACTGGGAGCCCAACAGCGTCCTCGTTCAGAACCAGGAGCTCTACTGGCCGGAGGGACACGAGGAGTACTACCACAACCTGGAGGGTCAGTATTTGTCGTCCCGAAGGGTGGAGATTCCGGACCACAGCAGCAAGTTGTTCGGGTACAATTTCGAGACCAACTGGTTGCAGCACGTCAGGCGCCTGGACATATCTCATGAGGACCCGTACGACTGCTTGCAAGTGTTCAAGGATGGATATGGCGAGCTCGGCCTAGCCGCTGTCAGGAGATCCCGCCTTCACCTGTTTGAACCCGTCGCCTTGGAAGACGGAGACGAGGACGGGGACATTGCGGCGTGGTCGGAGTACGGGGACCTTGATCTTGACGCGCTCCTTCCTCCACCGCCGACAACCCCAGTGGGTTCACCTCCGCGGGCACCGGTGAGGAAGAGGCCCGTTGGGTTCGATGAGGACGGGAATACGATTTTTCTCGAGACCGAGAATGGCGTCTTTGCGCTGCACATCGAGTCACTGAAGGTCGACAAGGTCCTTGACGCTGGTGTGTTGCGGCCATACACAAGTGTAGTGGCCAGCACTATGATCCCCTACATGAGCTTCTTCGTCGCAGGTGATACATATCTTTCATGAAATTCATCGTGCATGCTATGATGCTTATAATGCTGGTAAATAGAGTATTTTTCAAAGATAGATGATTGACAGTTGCTACTGCTGCCGTTTTCACAAGCAGTGAATATCAGTCCATTCTTTTGTTTTGTCTTGTCAAGACGATGAACTATATTGGCTTCGAGTAATCTAGTTATTAGGAGTAGGAGTATTATCCACAATTGCGATGCGTATGATATTTTCTGCTCAATACTAATAGTTATTTGTTTGTCCAAAATGTGGAGGTGTACGTGTCACATGTGCTAGAACTTAGTTGCTGCATCTCAGAATTGTAAAGGTTTGTTTATTCCGCTTCAACAATATATCCAAAGTACAATTGTCGTCTCTCCCATCATATACCTTGAACCTTGCAAAGCCTTTGATTCTTCTTAATCCCGAGCAATACAGCGCAAACTAAAGATGCATCTTTTTGCCATGTTCCTGTTCAGAAGCTGCAAATTTACTACTTGAATTTCACCCTTATCTCTGTTACTAATGTGTAACATTGTAATCAACTGATCGAATTGCTTTGTTTTCCCTGATAGTTGGTTCTCATTTATCAAAATATCTCTTGATATGACAGGCGGTAGTGGTGGAGACGATGGTGTAAATGAATGAAGGAGCTACACAGTAGGTTGATCGACGTTGTAGGTTCTTTGTATTTCAAATGCTGCTTTTTATTCACGATTGAGAGGATCAGTATTATCTCTGCTGGCATTGGCTTTTTCTAGCAAGTGTCTTCAAATCCTTCAGTACCAGTATTTTTCGATGAATCAATATGTTATGTTGTGTTGTGCTCCTGTGAGCTTTTGCTAGTCTTAAATCTTTCCCAATTAGTTAGTGGCTTCCATATAAATTAATCTCCAATGCCACAGGATTGCTCCCCGTTGAATATTGTATGTAACTTTTTTTTGGTAGCTTGTTTTCCATGCTATCTTCCCTTCATCCTTAGGCACTAGGATGAACATTTGGTTACAAAGGTGATCAGGGGGTGATATGTATAAGTGTAGTATCTATGTAAAAGCCCTACTATATTCTATTTTTATTACTAACAAATTCTCATGACACAAGAGGTGGCTTGGTGGAGATGGTGGCTATGATCAAAGGATGCACATCAGTAATGAAGAGCACCTCTGGAATGTTGCTTTTGTTATAGAGGATGAATAAAGCTGCTCTATACCCTCTCAAAGCTTTATTGCAGTTTCGTTTATGAGCCGTAGGACCGGGGTCAGATGTGAAAACCATAACTATGGGATTGGTTGATGCTTGCTTCTGGGCTTGGCTTTTGTGGCGCTGAAAATTGTAACTCTGAAATATCATCTTCTCTGTTTCTTACCTGTTATAGACTCTTTTGTTGGCAAGCAGTATTATCGCAAGAAGAAGAAGGCGCCGGCAGCTAAAAGTGACTAGATTAGCTCGACGTCTAGGAAAGAATAATCAGGGGAGAGGTTCAGTTTGTTTAGGAGTCGGTTCAGTGTTTTCGGGAGTCGTTTGCATTCAGTTAGTTAGGGCGCCTGGAGTATAAAGGCAGCCGTCAGAGTCGAGTTGTAATTATCGAAGAAGAAATACAATCCTCCCCCTTTGCGGTGGGTTGTTCTTCGACACGGTGGCTGGGAACACTTCTCAGCCATCCGGCGAGAACAATCCATCGCCGGTTCGTGTTCGATATCCTTTCTGTTCACTTCCACAATCACAATTGCTGCTACGCTCTCCACTTCGCTCACCCAAGCGCACATGCCATAACAAATTGGTATCAGATTCATTCGGAACATCGCCTCCCATGGCCAGTTCCGATCTCGATCCTGAGACAATGACGGACTCCCAGAAGCTGGATCGCCTCATGGCCCAGATGACGACCATGAACTCGAGGCTGAACGACTACGGCGTGTGCATCGCACGCATGGAAAAGTCGCTCGCGGGCGACGGCGACTCCTCATCACCTCATCGTCCCCCTCCTCGTAAACCTGGTGGCGGCGGTGGCGGAGGTGGTGGCGGTGGCGGTGGCGGCCATGACGGGGACGGCGGGTTTCGCGGGTGGCCGGATGATGAACGCCGTCCTGGCCCTCGCCTTCCCAAGATTAATTTTCCTTCCTATGACGGCTTGGATGACCCACTCACGTGGCTCACCAAGTGCGAGGCTTACTTCCGCGGCATGCGTACTCTGGAGATGGAGAAGGTGTGGCTGGCGTCGCTGCATCTCGATGGCATCGCGGCGCAATGGTACTACGCGCTGGAACGCGACCACGGCGTGGTGTCGTGGGCTCGATTCGTGGACTTCATCAACTTGCGTTTCGGACCTCCAATCCGCGCCAATGGGCTGGCCGAACTGAAGGACCTCCACCGCACCGGCACGGTGGAGGAGTACCAGCGCCAGTTCCTCGCCTTGCTGTGCCGTTGTGAGGATCTCTCTGTTCCTCAACAGATTAATCTGTTCACGGCCGGCCTTGGCCAGCCGTTGCGCACAGACGTGGAGCTGCAAGCGCCAACAAACTTGCAAACGGCCATGAGTTTGGCCAGAGCTTATGAGCAGCGGGTGTCCTCCGACGACGCAAGCAAGGCGGTGGCTCCGCGCATGTCCGCCCGACCCTCGACGACGGGGAAAAACGTGGCGCCGTCGGCAGCTGCACCACCTGTAGCCGCGGCGTCGCAGATAGCTGGAACGGTGGCGTCGTCATCTCGACCACGCTTCCGTCGCCTCTCGGCCGAGGAGATGGCGGCCAAGAGGGCGCGCGACGAATGCTACTACTGTCCTGAGAAGTACTACCGGGCCACAAGTGCGGCGGCAAGGGCGTCTTCCTGCTGGAGCTTGATGAAGGGCAGGACCTCGACGCCGTCGTGGAAGAGTTGGGCATCTCCTTGCACGCTCTGACCGGGATCAACGTCGCCAACACGATGCAGCAGCAGGTCACCATCGCCGGCCATACACTGACGGCTTTGGTGGACTCAGGCTCGACGCACACCTTCGTCCGCGACAGCGTCGCGCGGCGTCTCGGCCTCAACATCACACCACGCCCTGGCCTCTCCGTGAAAGTTGCCAATGGTGATCAAGTGGCAAGTGCTGGCGTGTGCACCAACACATCTGTGAGGATTGATGCAGAAGATTTCACCATCAACTGCTACGCGCTACCATTGGAAGGATTTGATGTCGTGCTTGGGGTCCAGTGGCTGCGCTCCTTGGGCCCCATACTCTGGAACTTTGACGATCTCACCATGGCCTTCTGGCGCCACGGTGACACAGTGCGGTTCACGGGAGTGGGCGGCGCCATCCAGCCCTACAATGCGCTCGTCACTGCCCGGAACTTGATGGAGGCTCTCCTGTCGTCCTTCACCGACCTGTTCGAGGAGCCCCATGGCTTGCCACCACCACGCCGCCAAGACCACAGGATCCATCTGCTGCCTGATGCGGCACCGGTCGCGGTCCGCCCCTACCGCTACCCGCAACTCCTCAAGGACGAAATTGAGAAGCAATGCGCCGAGATGTTAGCCAACGGCATCATTCGTGTCAGCACGTCGCCGTTCTCCTCGCCGGTGCTGCTGGTGCGCAAGGCGGACGGAACGTGGCGTTTCTGCGTCGACTACCGCGCCCTCAACATGCTGACCGTGAAGGACAAGTTCCCCATTCCTTTGGTGGACGAGCTCATCGACGAACTCCGGGGTGCGCGCTTCTTCACCAAGCTCGATCTTCGGAGCGGCTACCATCAAGTGCGGATGCACCCCGACGACATGCACAAGACGGCGTTCCGCACGCACCAGGGACACTTTGAGTTCCTTGTAATGCCATTCGGCCTCACCAACGCACCTTCCACCTTCCAGGCGTTGATGAACACCATTCTACAGCCATTCATTCGCAAGTTTGTGTTGGTGTTTTTTGATGATATTTTGGTGTTCAGCTCGACTTGGGCAGAGCATCTCCAGCATGTGAAGGCCGTGTTCCAGGTGCTGCGCGACAACAAGATGGCGCTGAAGAAGTCCAAGTGTTACTTCGGCGAGGAATCCGTGGCCTACCTTGGTCATGTCATCAGCAACAACAAGGTCGCCATGGATCAGTCCAAGGTTTCTGCAGTGGAGTCTTGGCCGCGCCCGCGCTCGGTGAAAGCGCTGCGCGGCTTCCTCGGGTTGACAGGCTACTACCGCAAGTTCGTGGCGAGCTACGGCGCCGTGGCGGCGCCCCTCACGGCGCTACTCAAGAAGGAGGCGTTCGCCTGGTCGCCGGAGGCCGACCAGGCGTTTGACAAGCTCAAGCTGGCGCTCACCACCGCCCTTGTCCTGCAGGTCCCTGACTTCGCGAAACGGTTCTACGTGGACTGTGACGCGTCGGGCAGCGGCTTTGGGGCGGTGCTCCACCAAGGCGATGGCGCGATCGCCTTCTTCAGCAAGGCCATTGCTCCTCATCATGCCAAGTTACCGGCGTACGAACGGGAGCTTATTGGTTTGGTGAAGGCAGTGAGGCATTGGCGCCCTTACCTCTGGGGCCGTGCGTTCACAGTTCGCACAGATCACTATAGCCTAAAGTTCATCTTGGACCAAAGGCTCACTACCATTCCCCAGCACACTTGGGTTACTAAATTATTTGGCTATGATCTGGATGTGGAGTACAGGCAGGGCAAGCTGAACACGGTGGCAGACGCTTTGTCCCGCCGCGACGAGGAGACGATGGCGACTTGCGCGCTATCCATGCCGACGTTCGAGCTCTACGACGTTCTACGTGCAGATCTGTGCAATGACCCACAGGCGGTGGCTGTTCGCGCCCAGCTGGACGATGGCACGGCGGGCGCGGATTGGAAGATGGTCGACGGCCTCCTCCTGCACAAAGGCCGCGTCTTCATCCCGGATGAGTCCTCCCTGTGGCCGCAACTCCTCGCGGACGCGCACGCCACGGGGCATGAGGGAGCACAGAAGACACTCCATCGCTGGCGCGCAACGTTCTACAACGCGCACGCACTCCAGCGCGTTCGAGAGTTCGTGCGTGGCTGTACCGTCTGCCAGCGCAACAAGTCCGAGCATCTGCACCCAGCGGGCCTCCTTCAACCGCTGCCGGTTCCGACGGAGGTGTGGAGTGACATCTCCATGGACTTCATCAAGGCGTTCCCCAAGGTCGGCGGCAAGTCGGTGGTGCTCACCGTCGTTGACAGGTTCTCCAAGCTGGCGCACTTCATCCCCTTGGGCCACCCGTACACGGCGGCATCAGTGGCGCGCGCTTTCTTCGACAACATCGTACGGCTCCATGGTTTCCCCTGCTCCATCGTCTCCGATCGCGACACGGTCTTCACCAGCAAGTTTTGGAAAGAGCTGTTCCGCCTGGCCAACGTCAAGCTCAACACTAGCTCGGCTTTCCATCCTCAAAGCGACGGACAGTCAGAAGTGGTGAACCGCATCATCACCATGTATTTGCGCTGCTTGGCAGGAGATCGTCCACGCTCTTGGCTCCAATGGCTGCCGTGGGCCGAGTACTGCTACAACACGTCCTATCAGACGGCCATCCAAAGCTCTCCTTTCCGGGTGGTTTATGGCCGCGACCCGCCGACGCTACTGTCCTACCTGCCGGGGGCGGCGCGCGTGGCGCCGGTCGATCGCCAACTGGTGGAACGCGACCAATTCTTGGAGGAGATCAGGGCACGACTACACCAGGCACAGGACGCCATGAAATCTCGGGAGGATCAGCACCGTCGCGACGTCGTCTTCTTGGTTGGTGATTGGGTGTTGTTGCGCTTGCACCAGCGTGCCGCGGTCACTGTCAAGCAAGCACCGTCGTCCAAGTTGGCTCCACGCTTCTACGGGCCGTTCAAGGTGCTCGAGCGCATCGGCGAGGTGGCGTATCGGCTGGAGTTGCCACCGAGAGCGCGCATTCATGATGTATTTCACGTGTCGCTGCTGAAGCCATTCAAGGGAGAGGTGCCGTCTTCAGTGGTGCCATTGCCGGACCTGCTACATGGTCGCGTGGTACCTACGCCGGCGAAAGTGGTGCGTGCTCGGTTGAACCGTGGTGTCTGGGAGCTGCTGGTTCAGTGGGTCGGTCGTGCTCCGTCGGATGCATCTTGGGAGAAGCTGCTGGACTTCAAAACCACTTATCCATCTGTACAGCTCGCGGACGAGCTGTTTGTTGGGGAGGGGGGAAATGTTATAGACTCTTTTGTTGGCAAGCAGTATTATCGCAAGAAGAAGAAGGCGCCGGCAGCTAAAAGTGGCTAGATTAGCTCGACGTCTAGGAGAGAATAATCAGGGGAGAGGTTCAGTTTGTTTAGGAGTTGGTTCAGTGTTTTCGGGAGTCGTTTGCATTCAGTTAGTTAGGGCGCCTGGAGTATAAAGGCAGCCGTCAGAGTCGAGTTGTAATTATCGAAGAAGAAATACAATCCTCCCCCTTTGCGGTGGGTTGTTCTTCGACACGGTGGCTGGGAACACTTCTCAGCCATCCGGCGAGAACAATCCATCGCCGGTTCGTGTTCGATATCCTTTCCGTTCACTTCCACAATCACAATTGCTGCTACGCTCTCCACTTCGCTCACCCAAGCGCACACGCCATAACATTACCACTATTGTAGAAAGAGCTGGTGTGTCCTATGAGCGAGCTGTGAGCGGAATGATTCTTCAGGGTCTGTGTCATGTGTGGTCTGCAGTACCAGCGTCACCGCAAATGGGATCAACGTCGAGCGGAGAACAGGGTCGCGTAGTGATCGGTTCGGTGAGACTGAACTGTTAAAAGTTTGATTATGGATTTGTAAGAATCTGCAAAAACTCACACTATTGTGGATTCAAAAAATTGATTTGTAAGATTCTGCCACAATCAAAGCCTGGATTGTGTTAATCTGCATATGAAATCTGCCTGCGCCAGCTATTGATTTTGTTTCTGTTGCAAACTGCAATAGCAAAAGTGATTCACTGTGCACTTGGATGCATCTATATCTATATTCTTTTTAAAAAAAAAGGCAATTATGTGTTCCTCTTGCATCCCATCCAAATGACGTTCTCACAAAATTGGTACGTTTGGGCATCCTCCTGATCGCAGCTGTCCTCGGGTCACTTGTGTACTACTACAATGCTGCCGACAACCAACCAGGAGAAGCTGGCAAAGTCCATACCAAAAGGTAGTACAAAACGATTCTGTCAATTTTAGTTCCTGTGTTTCGTGTTTGCCCATGTTCCACATTGGAAACAGTTGTACCTGAAAAACGTTATCATCGTTCTGAATGCTCCACAGGAACACTGTAAATGAAGAGCTCACAAATAAACACCTCCTTGAGAAAGGTATGCCGTGATTGACGAGAGGAAACTATAAGGCCACATTTGGAAGAAAAAAAAAAAGGAAAGATTTTCAAAGGAAAATTGCGGGAATCAGAAACAGAGGAAATGAATGGGCGGTGCGTGTTTGGGATGGAGGAAATGCAGGTTCCTTTCCTCTGGAATTCTGTAGCCAGATGCTAATAATTTCACAGGACTGCAACCTCTTGGTTTCCTTCACGAAGAAAGAAAAGAGCGATCTACGAGCCGGCATTACGCGTCAGGGATTAACCGCCGCCGCCGCATCCATGAACTCCACCGAAGCCTTTTCCAAACCCCAATCGCACGCGCTGACCGAGGGGAGGCAGCAGATGAGAAACCTGACCTCAGAACCATATGGGAGGATAGGATCATACTCTCTCCGTTTTAAATTATATGACGTCATTGATTTTTTTTGTTGAACTTTGACCAACAATATATGTGAAAATAGTTAGTTTCTTAACGTATAATGTATATTGTTGGATTTATCATAAGAAAACTTTAAAATTAATTTATATATTTAGCTATTTATATAAATATTTATAAATAAAACGAATGGTCAAAGTAACAAAAAAGTTAACGGTGTCATATAATTAAAAACGGAGCGAGGGTGTCATATAATTAAAAACGGAGCGAGTGAGTGTACGACCCACGTGTAACGTCAAATGTATGAGAGTGTAATGCTCGTTTTCTTGTCTCATGGAAAACTGAGATTCTAGAATCTTCGTCATCTTTTTTTTTTAGCACAGAATCTTCGTCATATGTGTGCAGGGAATGTGACGAGGAGAATCGACATCGCGAGGGGCCCGCGTGGGACCACCTCTATTGGCCTAACAGACCAGCTGACAAGGCGCTGATCAAACTGGTAGGTCTATCACCTACCAACCCATAGATGGCCACATATGAACTGTACGGTTCTTAGATTAAAATGAGTCATTTTCAATTCTTTTTTGAAGACGTGACGTCGCCATTACAGTGAAAGGGACATTTTGGTATTGATTAAATGCATTATGGTTACGCAAATTCATGTACCACAATCTAAAATGAAACAAACAGCTTTGAGTTGTGGGTTCATGTAGAACAATCTAAAATTGAAACATACAAGATTCTATAAACGAATTCTAGGATACAATCCAAATGCTGAAACAACCAGACAAATTCTACAATTATATTATCAAAATCTATGCTTGAATTGCGGTAGAATCCACAAGCTTTGTTGGGAGGAGCTTTTGCAAATTCTAACATTTCGTAATAATTTTTTAAATCTACAAACTAAAAGCATATTTTTTGACAATCCGAAGCAAGCAAAAAGTCCCTTTAACGTGTGTCATACAAACTGTAAGCGTATAGGTGCAACTGTATGCTAAATTGCTGAAGAAACATATGAACATAAAGAAAGGGGTCCAATAAGAAACAAAAATGGTATAAATGGTGAGAAAAAAATCTGTTACAAAGCCTAAACTTGGTCTCAACAAATTTATCCGTGTGTTTATACATGCCAGTTGCACAAGGAAAGGAAATTACAAATCAATATATTAAACCACATCTCCATGAGCAGGTGACGCCCAAGAAAACCAAGGCAGATTATACTGACAGCCCATGTTCCAATATGCTTGCACCGTGCTCCCCTCAATCAAGAAAACATAGCTGAAGCCCTTCAGCATGCGGGGACTCAACAGGGGAAAACAAATTAATTGATGCACCATAGAAGGGAGAGTACAATCAACAGTGGGACCAAGACACCTCAAATTAGAGCGAAAAACACAGGTTTCACCAACTTTTTGAAACAATGACATCCTCACTGTATTTATTCGTAAAGATACATGGTCCCCATCAAAATTACTGAACATACACAAGTCCAACGATGTACACTCACACAAGTCATTTATTTTTAACTTTTTTGATGATATACCTAACTTTCTAAAGAGCAGGGAACATGCAAATCACAGGACAAACAATTTGTGCTTGCAATGTTGTCCTGTACTCGAACAAATTCCTCCCTGCCCATGGTTTCCACTACTCTAATAGCAAAAACCTAAACAAGCAAATTCTATGCCGAATCTGCGGAAAAACATCCCAGAAAACCTCTGGGATAACTATTACCACAAATGTGATCCGATTCTTCTGTCCTGCCCCAAATGCATTCTTTCGGGCCATACCAAATTCAACCTCCTGGCAAAGTCCTCCACTTCTCTGCATGATGAAAAAACAAAGTATTATTTCATTGCAGTACAGCATTCCAGGTTACGTCAACATAAAATGATGCAACAGTTTACCGAACACAACCCAGAGCAAATAATGGGAAAAAGCATAAACTCCACGTACAACACGAATTTAATGATTAAAACATTTCAATTTTCAAACAGCAGAATTTACAGATTCATTAACGAAGGGACAAGATATGCTTTTCTTTTCTGGAACTGAGAAATAGTAGTAGAAATACATGAGAATTATAAGGTATCTAATGTCCTTACCTATCAAGCTCTTCCTTCATTGCAGGATCGAGTCCATCATCGGATTCACAATCTTCAAAGGGGAACTCAATATCATCTTGCACATTTTGACTTTGGCAAGGAAGTCTAGAAATATTACCACTATCTGATTTGCACGAATTTCCACCAGAAGCTCCCTCCTAAATTCCCAGATAAATCATGTAAGAAATGCAATACTCAAAACAGAATTACACCTCAGGGAAAAGAACAAGTTTGGAACTCTAACCTTATTTACAGGTCCGGGGTTAGCTTTTGCGGAATTCTTAGCATGATCTTTCCTTCTTTTATTCTTTTTCTTATTCTTGGTGGTTTTCCCACCTCCAGAACCTGTAAAATGTTAAATGAAACCAATTTTAAATGAAAATAACTCATGAGGCAAGTCGTCATTAATGTTGTTTACTCACTTAACCAACTTGTCTATCTTACAACATAATAAAATCTAAGTAAAATAAAGGTTAAAGATAACTTCATGCATAAATGTCAGGGGAGTGGGGGTGGCAACTTCATAAATTAATCAGACGCTCCTACGGTACCTTGTTCAGATTTTCCTTTTTGTTCTATTTCAGAGCATTTCTATCATATAGACTGCCCAGCTTTATAATGTTAAGGAAAAAGCAAGGATAAAACTTGATTATAGAAAATATTTCAACATGCGATTTATCTTCAGTTACTTTGAATAAATAATAAGCGTGCATTCACTGTAACTTGAGTGCCAATATGCCACTACAAGCCACCTAGAACTACTAGCGGAAGTCAAACATAGTTGATAGGTATATTGGTCCAGAAAAACAATTGAGTGAGTCTATGACTGCTGAGTTTAAGACTGCAATCTCATAGTCAGATAGTGTAAGAAACATAAGGTATATTGTCAATAAAATTGTAGTGCAACCAAGAGTTACATAAGAAAAACGTTGTCATTTACTGAATCTATTTCAACACAGTTCAGATTCAAAGTCTCAATTTTTCAGCAATCCAGGTGTTTTTCAGTAATCCAGGTGTATGTAGTTACAGACAGTTTTTATCTAATATAACTTGCTGTAATCATACCTCCATCACCATTTATAAAGCAAAGTATTTCATCCAAAGATCTCTCATCTTTTTGTTCTTCTTGTACTTGTACATCCTGAAATAAAGTGAATCTCAGAATCTAACATGAAACATGAAAATAGCAATGAACACAACACAGAATCAACCGTAGACACCTTTAGTCTCTGTCGCTCCTGGAGTTCTTTCCGCTTCTTCGCATATAACCGGTTCAATAACCGAATTGTAGGGTCATCATTTATATTTTCCAGGGGCTCCAACTTCTCTTCCTGGGTGCATGTAAGTTTAGACAAAATAATATTGAATGTGTCATGTAAACTCACAATGGTATTCATACCTCTGTTAAGTCATCTGGTAAATGAAAAATATCACGGACTTCTTCAGGCGACTTTCCTCCAATGATTCGAGCAAGTGCTCCGCATGTAAGATCAACCAGAGGTCTTAATTGTAAACTGAGAGCTGCCGAAGCCAATTTGCAGAGTTTTTCGTAGTCTATCCTAACAAACTTTTCATCAAATGATTTCCGCTCCTGTAAAATAAATCAGAACAATACTAAGATATGTGCGACAAATATAGATTCAACAAAGCAAAATCTTCAAGAATACCGTGAATTGCCACAAACCTTGTTTGAGCGCCCAGGGACCTGATGAAACCGGCAATAATCGAGAATTAAACTCAAACTAGCCGGATTAACTCTCTCCGGGAGAACAATAGCATGATTTTTGGATGATCCTGTGCCATTTTTCACTATCTCTCGGCATATCATGGGGCAGAACATCGCAACCTCCTCCTCCACTTGTTGTATGGAACCATCAGAGCATTGAAGCCAGATATAAGTCTTCAAAGCCTGGCAGAGTTCATCAATGAGTTCACATTGGGCCAAAGTAAAGCATTCAAGGTTGGAGATTGCTTTGCCGTCCAACTAACAGAAAAAGAAAGTGCAGTTAGGAAAGGAAAAGGACCACGTACCTCCGGTTTTATTACTGCTAACTCGCTCCCGGACATGATTGCCCGGCGCCAGGGAAAAGAATGGTGATAACCTTGTTAAGACCTGTTTTGTAAAGCTACATCTGTGAGATATATGCCAGATTTGGTGTTTGTGTGATACAAAAAAAAGTAGTTTAAAGTTTACGACACAGCCAAAGACCCTTTAGTCATTGCAGAGCACCAGCTCCAGGAATCCCTGGTCCTAGAGATGACCAGCTCCAAAAATTCTTGGAGCTGGTGTTCTGCTAAACAGACCTTTACTACAAATGATAATTTACAAAGGAAAAAAAAATAGTACTTTCTAGGTAAAGGAAACACTACCAGGGACTCCAAGTCCAAGGTGCTGCAACCAACTCAGAAGAATTCGTTCCTCTATAATAAATCAAGGCAATTTTGATTCCCGTCCAAATTGAAGAAAGACCACATTTTCAAACAAGTGGTAGTAGATTGGTGGCGACTCTAGTCCACCCAACAAAACCTTGACTAGTACTTCACCAATATGTCCTCACGTGCATCGAATCGAATCAATCAACCCAGAAAAGATTGAATAAACACCCCAGCTGACCACATTTCAACAGAAAACAGAGAGCACAGTTCCTCCTCCTAAATTTTCATTTTTGACGAGGTAATATCTCGCAGCATAGGGCGCAAGAAGCCGAGTGGCTCGGTGCAGAAGCATTTTTTATAACATTTCGTTCCATCGAGAGACGGTTGCGCCCACAATCCGGAAGGATTCAAATTGAGGAGAAAGACAAAGAAACGAGAATAATAGATCGATGACGGGTCCTGCTCACCGTGAGAGTAGAAGGATCCAGCGGCGACCGGAAGGCGTCGGCCGGCGGGTGACGGCGCTGCCGCGGTCGACGGGGAGGGAGGCGTCGGCGTCGGAGCCGGTGTGGCGGGAGGGCGTCGGCCGGCAGGGGACGTCGTTGGAGTCGACGAGGGACGGGAAGGCGTCAGACGGCGACGAGTGACGTACGAAGTAGAGAGAGAGGCCTCGCCGGCGGGGAGCGGCGCCGCCGGATCCTTGCGTGCTAGGTTTTTTTTTTTTTGGATGGTAGGAAGGGCCGGAGATGGGGGATGGGATTTGGGGTGCGGTTGGAGATGATGATGGATGTGGGGGACGCTTCGTTTCGGTGGGGTCATTCCCACCCATTCGCCGATCCTTGCTGCCGCGTACGCGGAGGCAAGCCGCTCCTCCGCCCACAGCTTTCTCAGCTTTCTGATGGGCTGTATCTTTGCTTTGGTGGGCTGCGGACCGTGTTTCGTTGGCTGATTTTTTCACTGGTTCATTTTCGCTGTTGGGCTATAGTACTGTTTTGTTTTCCTTATTCTGAGCTGAGACGAGTGATGGCCAAGGTTGGCAAAACCGTCGGTAACCGGTCGGTTATCGCGGTAACCGGACTAACCGGTCCGGTTCAGTTTCTTCGGTTTATCGGTTTTTGAATTTGAATTTAAAATGAATTTGAAAATTTAACAAATTTTGTTCGGTTTTTATCGGTTTTTATCGGTTTGACCGGTTACCGACCGGTAACCGGCCTTACCGGTCCGAACCGGTTGGAACGGTCGGATCGGTAAGGTAAACCTTGGTGATGGCTAATCACTTTTTTTCTCTGTTCTTTTCTTTCTCTTTTATTTTCTGCATTGTTTCTGGTACTTTAATACATGATTTTTCAATATATCTTTCCTAGGTTTATTTTCTATCGAGCACCATACACCCTTTGTCCACAAATCTAGGTTTCCTCAAAAGTCAAGCATTCTTAATTGATTGTCAATAGCAAATATTGAAGATTGTTAATACAAAAAGAGTGAAGTGCACAACCGGCCCTTAAACTTGGCCGGCTGTGTCACTGAGGTCCTCCAACTCCCAAAACCTCAATTAGCAGTCCATAAACTTGTTTAGAGGCTCATCTCAAGTGCAAACTTGTTCCATTGCCCGTGCGTTGCAACGGGGGGCTAGAAATTTGAGGACACAATATTTTTCTTTTGAAAAACATGCTACTGAAAATAATAGATATACATATATAGAGTCAATTTCTAAAGAATAGGTTTACTAATATAACTATTGCTTGAACAAGAATTAAGGGTAGATGTGTAGTGCCCACTTGATGCTATATGGATACGAGAATTGATTTTTCATCTCCAGATCAAATATGGAAGAATCATAATGATATAAAATCAGTTCCATTGAAATTATTTGAACGAAGACTGGTTCCATTGAAGTTACTGAAATAGAATATGAGAAATTATCTTTCATATTCAGAAATCAAAATATGTAAGAATTGTAAAGACAAAAAATTGGTTCCGTTTTTCGATCACAAAACAATTTAATCTAAATCTAAACCTAATTAATTGACCTACCGAACTGTTTAATATTATCTAAACTGAAGCGTCTCCGCTTTTCGCAGGATCGAGTCGGAAGTGCCGGTGAACGGACACAACAATACAACATATAAAAAGCACAATTTAAGTCTTTAAGTGATTACATTAGTCCAATTAAAACAACGAGTACACAACGGAAGTCATAACGATACAAGTCCATAGGAAGTAAAGATACAAGCGCACGCGCTCACGATACAAATGAATCCGCATCCAAAGCCATGAAGATGCGAACTCGAGAGGAGACTACTCCTCGGTCTCTCAGTGGGCTGTCTAACCAAAAGGAAGCTGGCCATCCCACTGTCCACCTCCACCCGTAGAGTCAGGTATAAAGGTTTTACCTGCAATAAAACATAAAGAGCCAAACCCTGAGCAACTAATACTCAGCAAGATTTACCCGTCAACGTGGCTATCTACAGCCGACTCCTAATATGCAAGGCTACAAAAGGGTGGCTGACTCGATAGCATAACTCGCACTAATTACTTGATCCTTACTTTCAAATTTTATTTTGAAGTTAAGTACTTATCCAGTAAAACAGTGTACATATATCTAAAACAGATATAAAGTAACAATACATCAGATAAGCAGTATATAGTAAAGAGATATAAATAACAGTACTAGTCATCATCATCAATCATATCACACTACGATGTGACGCAGTGAGCAAGGTTGCTCTTGACCGAGAGCGGCGGCATCGATGTACATCCTGTAGGAGAAAACCTGACCACACGACGCACACGCGTAAAGTCGCATGCGGCAACCGTTTGCAAGGGTCCCCCTGAAGCTAGGCCGGATCCAACCCCTCCCGAGAAAGGCCTTCCCGCACGGTCCCCGTCCCAGATGTACGCCCCGATTGGGAAGCATCCTTTCTCTCCCGAATACCATGATAGAAAGGGCAGGCTTCCACCGCACACCAGGGCAACTCGAGCTACTAAGTTTACTAGGCCCATAAAAACACTAGCATGTGATCAGTACGTTCGAACTTGCTCAACAGGGTCAACAACGGACGGTCCTTAAGCAACACAGACGGGGCTATCACCGTGAAGGCCCAGCCTTCTCCAACCATCCTACACAAACAATTCCCCGTCCGGTCTCAACAGATCCTAAATCCATCTAGTACAATCCAGGGTGATCCTATCTCGCGAGTGGGACCTACCACTCGTCTTCTACCGTCCGCTAGGCACTAAGCATAGCAAGTTCTAACGTAATCTAGACCACATCTACAAAAATAGGACACAAGGTAAATCTGGAAGGGTATTCCTAATGCAGTTCTAAGGTTTCACATCAACTCCTAATAAACCTAATGCACAATCAAAGACTAGCCCTAATCAAGTGAGAAAATAAAATCCTAAATAGGAAAGCATGCACCGGGGCTTGCCTGGCTCAGGAGCTACACTAGCTGGGTCAGCGGGGTCAGTGTCCTGCTGCTGCTCCTCCTGTGCCTCCTCCTCCGGCAGCTGGAAGTCCAGTGGCTCCGGAGTCGTCTCTGTCACTACACGTTATGACAAGGATATACTGCAAGTTAGATGGAATAGGATGATGCAATTAAGAAATTTAATTATCTGATAGGACAGTCATTTACACTGTAAGTGCAAATGATTAACTTGCTAATTTTTTTCGTCTGAAGTATTTCCTTCATTGACTTTCATTTATGTTAACCATTTAATCAATTTGAGTTGATTAAAGAAATAAATTGATTTTTAAAATTAATTTATGTCCAGTGGCATTTTTCTGGTGAAAGACACCACTGGAAGTGAATTATGGTGAAGTTTGATGATTTATTGTAATACGGATTATTTATAATAATTTATACAATGCAGAATACGATTTAAATCATAAGAAAATAATTAGACATCATATGACAGTTGAAAAATGCTCTGTATGTGTGTTATCCGATGCTTCACAAGCTTGCAAGAGATCAAGATTTATGGAGCAACAGAGAATTTATAAGAAATTAAACAATATTTGGACAGATGTATTTTTCAGAAATTATACAACGGGCAAAAGAGTGATCTGGCATTTTCCAGGACAGAGCAAGACACAAGGAAGTCAACAAAATTCGATTAACATTTTTCCAAGGTGTATACAAGTTACTATGCATTTTACAAGCTTCTCCTAATTTTTGAGGATTTAAACTAATTTCGGAAAGTCCTGGAAAAAGGTTATGGGCTCGGCCCAGCTAGGGTTTTGGGCTGGCCTGGCTGGATCTGAGCTGAGCTGGGTCTAGGCCCACGGCGCGTGCACGCACGATGCCGGCAATGGCACGGCGGCGGCATGGCGACCGTTCCGGCGAGTGGAGGGAGGGATTGAGGGAAAAATGAGGGGCGCGCGGCTCACCGTGATGGCGCGGTTCGCGGCGGGGAACAAGGAGTCGACGGCGAGGTCCCGGGTTGGTTCAGCGGCGAGGAGGCGGACGGCGTCGAGGTGGCGACGGCGTTCCGACGAGCTGAGGCGGCGCGGAGGCGAGACAGCGCGCGCACGAGCTTTCCTTGGTGGCCAACGACTCGACGTCATGGGGGCCGGGATGGCGGAGTCCGTCGGAGCGGTGGCGCACGGCGGTTCAACGGTGGCGGGGAAACCCGATGCTGCGGTGACCCGGCTGAGAAAAGAGGTGAAAGGTGGAGTCAAGAAGGTGCGAAACCGAGTTTAGCAGCTCCAAACGCGAGGAATTGGACTGTAGCTCACCAGAGAGGGCTGAATCGACGACGAGGTTGGAGGGATTCAACCGCCGGCCATGGGGAAGAACTCGTCGATTCGCCGGCTCTGTGCACAGAGGAAAGAAAGGGGCGTCTCCACGGGCTTCACCCCATTCCCGCGCAGCTCGACGTGAGGTTGCTCGACGCGGGATGGCTTGACGCTGGCGAGCAGCTCGAAGCTCAAGGGTGGCAATGGCGGGGATGGGCTAGGGTTTGGTGGAGCGCGGTAGCGAGGAAAATGAGAGGGAGAAAGACCGGGGAGAAGAGGACGACGCATTTCGACGCTGTGGTGAGGTCGGAGGCGGGCCAGGGCGCCGTGCGGCGTCGCCGTACATCGGCGGCAACGTGGCGCAAGCGCTTGGCGTGCTGCAGTGAAACAACGGTCGCTGACAAGCGGGCCCGGTAGCATCTTTCGAATTTTCGGATTTATTCAAACTGTTATTTTCCCCAAATTTTGGAACACAGTTTGGCCTAGCAAAAAAGCTCCAAAATTATCAAATGTGGTACCATTAGAAAGCTTGTGAAAAGATCTACTAACTGGCCAACATGCACATCTGGACTCCAAAGGGATTTCAAATGGCAGCTGGTCAAAGTAGAGTACTTTCTAAGCTTTGGGGATTTTATTGGGGAACCGGATGAATTTCAAAAATCACGAAAACTTCTCCACAATTCTTGTTTCAGAAGGGCTATCCACTGGTATTTTTGGTTGCTCAAGTTGTTATGCAAAAGTTTGAGTTTCTTCAGAACCTTGGATTTGACAATTGTTTGAATTGTTGAATTCAAATTCAAATTTGGTTTCTTTTTGTGTTCTGATCAGTTGGTGAGGTGTGTGCTGGCTGGCTTCAGTGACATGGGGTGTCACATAAACCTAATTGACTGTCCATGAAGGGCCCCGAGCCGGAGCCACATACGGCTGATATACATCTTCTACTGGAATCAGGTTCAACTCTTAGAAACTTCCAAACCTAACCAATATGTATGCATGATAGGCTAAGTACAGGTCCAATTGAATGGTTTTTGATCCATTGATGTTGACATCGATCAGATGAACTCAGATCAGGTCTGACTTTATATGGAGCAAGCACGCCGGATGCCATTATCTGTTCCAAGACGATCTTGATCATGACATATGCTAAGCATTAGTGTGCAATGTGACGCTACTCAGCTTGGTTTACAAAAGGATTAAAAGGATGGCTTTAATTTGTTCATCAGAAGAAAGGAAAGAGAATTAGGGTGGTCTGCAACATAACAGCAAGGGAAGCATGCATTGCAAGCAAAAGAATGGCAGGAAAGAGCAAACATGCATTGCCAAGCAAGGAAACCAGATCGAGCTTACATTGTTGATCAGATAACCGGTGCCTTCCAACCAATTATAGAACCAATGATGCCGTGACCTCGTCAGAGGTGAAGCTGGAGGATGCCCTCTAAACTGTTATGGGGCTGGAGCGTTGCTACGTCTGGCAGCACAATCGTATATCAGGAGGCGGCAGTTGGTGGCGATCATCCAGACCGGAGATATTGCGGCGGCGCGAGAGCCTGCCCATGCACGACATATATGAAGCGAACTACATATAGAAACAACTGTCGTACTGGAACCTTCAAGTTAAAATCCTAGTCGAACAATCAAGCTGCCGGCCATCCGAGTTAAGCTTGAACTTATGTACGTGAGTTGAACTCACGCGCAGGGATGTGAGATGAGAAACGCAGAGTGCACGCCGCCCGTGGATGCACCGGCACCTCCGCTGCCACCCCATGAGTGCCAAGCGATGACTTCATAGAAGCTTTTGAGCTGGAAGCAGAGTCGGACTCGGTGGTAGGAGCCGGAGGGCGGACGACTACGTACGTACGTAGAAAGGAGAGATTGGTTCGGAAGAGAACAATCGGTAGGCCGAAAGACGAAATTATTGTTTGATGATGGCAGACCCAAGGGAAGAGACTCAGTTAGGTAGACATGTCAAGTTGCTTAGCCTTTTTAAGTAGTAGAGATTAAGCGGTCAAATGCTCCAAATAGTCCGCTTTTCACAGACATGATTTCTCCCAATGCCCCGCATGATATGTGATGATTCATCTACCAGTTAAAAAGTGGTGTGTATTAATGACGGCTAGGTCGTTCTTGTATGCAGGCATAGAAGCTAGATAGATGCAACCGAATCTGAATTGTTTTATATAATATAATCCAAGCCTTTTGAAAAACTCATATTGAAATAAAAAAAAAATTGATGGTCAAGTCAATAATCCGAGTAGCAGTTTTGAGGTTCTGGGTTCGACTTCCGGTGGGAGCGAATTTTCTAGGATTTAACGGCATTTGTGCTTTCAGCGGTAGGCGACGTGGCCGTCGATAGCGAGGCGCCAGTGGTGACTTCGGGAA
Source organism: Eragrostis curvula (assembly GCA_007726485.1). Taxonomy (NCBI): domain Eukaryota; kingdom Viridiplantae; phylum Streptophyta; class Magnoliopsida; order Poales; family Poaceae; genus Eragrostis; species Eragrostis curvula. The sequence continues at coordinate 17,789,662 of CM017444.1, forward strand.
TCTGGAGAATTTACCGGCTCAGTCTTCGAAGATGCTCATAGGGGTAGGGTTTGCGTATGTGCGTTCATAGGGGTGAGTGTGCGTGCGTTGTGAGTGTCTGAGTTGTACTGTGTAATTTCTCAAAAAAAAGTCAATAATTATGGTTTTAAACAAAGTAGGTTGAATCTGGCTGGGCCTCACCAATTTTCACGTGATGCTTGCATATATATTTGATAAATATCGATCCTCTCCCATCTACCACTTTTTTTGTTCTGCGGTTCTGCCATGGGATCATCTTAGTGTATCCTATTTATTTTGACTTCTTAATTTCCATATGAGTTGTGTGGGTATATATTTGGTAAATATGAATCATTTGATCATCTCTCACCTACCACTTTTCATTTTCCATGATATATCACTATATCCTCTTTATTTTACCACCCCAATCATCATGTATATATGCCCTGCCCCTCATCCCGTGAAGGCATTTATGCTTTATTGTTTACTCCCGGATCTCCACATCTCCTACATACCTTGGAATGAGAGGGATCAGAAAGTTACCTAATAATTGCGCCACAACCTGTACAAGTAGCCTCAAGGTCGATTCCAGGACCAGGTTTCTCAGCATTACATTGTTAGTCCCTCATGCAACTGGATGCTCAGTTGTCGGATGGGCATATTTGGTTTAGTCTAAGGGGATGAGAAGAGTTCGGGTTATGGGAAAATAACCCTGAGAAAGACGAGCATAATGTAGAGAAATGTGTTCAGATGTGGCTGACTTGTGCAGTCTGTGGCACTCTCAGTCTAGCCGTCCCTGAGGCCATCTTGACAGCAGCGCCTCTCACGCGAGCCAGCCAGTGTGGGAAGACCACTTGTGTAACTCATGGAAGTCTGACTTTTGCCGAGCCTGACCAAAGGTTGCTACCCGGTTCCCGGATTAGATGTCAGCGGAACTTTGCATCACAGACTTGGTAATGCAATGAGGTGCGTTATTTCAAAAAATGCAATGAGTTGCTGTGCACAGGTGCTCAGAAAGGAAAACGATGCTATGTTATCATGCACATGTATAAAAACTCCCCTCTACAATGCAAATGAGTTCGTAAATAGATATAGCTGTTATCTTGTAATGCACCTTAAGCACTCTTTCCCTTCATACAAATACTTGGTGCTAAAAAGAAACTTGTTTTTGTATAAGCATCCCTTAAACAATTCTCTTCGATATTGCTAGATCCTATATGAGGTTACGCTTAAATATGTGTGTGGGTGTATATTTGATAAATAAAATGGATTATTTGATCATCCCTCACCTACCAATTCATTTGCCTTGATATCATCACTGTATAGTCTTTATTTTACCTCCGTAATCGTAATGCATATATACCACTCCCCTCATCCGATCATCCCGTGATGGAGCCTTTATGTTTGATTATTTACTCCCGTATCTCCACACCTCCACAGTCCCATTTTATTTGAAACATCTAAGTGTGGGTTGTCCATCTGGTAGTTTACAATGCAAAACAGTGCAGGTTAAACTACCCGGCCCTCTTGTCGTATAGTTCATTTTCAGTTTAATATGGCCAACGGTTATTACAAGATAACTCAAAATTACCAGTGTTTCAGTTTAATATGGCCAACGGTTTAGTTCAGTTTCTCATTGCAGGAAGGCAGTAGGCTTTCAGTTATTTCCTCTAGCTGGCATCCTGCAATGAGGGGTAAATGCCGGGGAGGAAATTTCTTCTTGTCTCCGCTGCTCGATCAGTCGCACTTTCGTGCCTCGGATTGAGAGGGGTCGGAAATGTGCCTAGCCTTTACACTGCAGCTGGTGAATCCGGTCACCGGCCGCCATCCCAAACTATGGTACACCACCGTCCGATGCTCCTTAGTGGTTGGCATTCGCCGGAGACTGGGCCGGTAGACAAGAAGCTGCTCGCCGTGACCAAACCGCCGAAGTGTACTCCTGCCAACCTTTGCGCTTACCAAACTCCACGGTGCCCAATGAAGTTCGCGACGATGACCACGGTGCCGCACGCGCGACAAGGAGTTGGACTGGACCACACATGCACATGGACTGGACCTGGAGCGTGCAGCTAGCCTGCACGCCTCGACGAACGACAGTGCCAGTACGCCGCATGCAAACACACGACCTGCAAGGCTTCACGTATGGTTTGTTAGGCACGAGCGAGGTGAACCTTAACTGATAGGGAACCTGTACTCATGAAACGGTGTTTAGGCATGAGTGACAATGCTGCTAATCTAATATCTATATACAACTCTCTTCGATATTGCTAAAGGTCATGCTCATGGTTACAAATAACCTGCTATAGCTCCGCTATAGCAGTGGCGGAGCCAGCCACAATATGCAGGAGGGGCCGACAAAGCAAAGCTTCAAAGGCTAATGTGCGCGACTGCTTTGTTGAAGCGTTTCTGCAGGCCTGTAGCAATGTGTCTGGGGCTGTCATGCTCTTTGTTATCTATGGGCTAAGCTTGCTTGCTGATAGTTACAATCCAACTTCCGAGTCTTCAGTAAATTTTCTACGGCAAGGGGGGGCCATGGCCCTGGCTGGCCGAGCTATGGCTCCGCCAGTGGCTATAGCCCCGCTATAGCTTTTTGAGATAGGTGCCGCGACGATATTGCAAATATTACCGCTAATGCCGCTAACTCCGCTATAGGGTTAAATAGCCCCGCTAACTTCATCCGCTAACTCTGCTATAACTAAGTTATGAACTTATGTATTTATGATTTATGATTCATAAATCAAAAGTCATGCGAGGTGATGAATTTTCTTGCTCATAGTCCATACGATGTTTGCTTTCTTGATTTTGTGGATTGTTTGGCCACAAGGAAAGATGGTAAATACATGCTAGGATGTTGGTATGCTTGGACAATGGTACGCACTAATGAAATGTGGGCTAAAATTGACGAAGTTACTAATGTTTTGACTAAAATTTTATTTTATTTTGCAAACCGCTATTGGCAATAGCTGCCGCTATAGCTGCATTATAGCTCCTATAGCTTTTCTGAGAGCACTCCGCTAAAATCTATAGCCCGCTATTTGCAACATTGGTCATGCTTAAATAAGTTAGACGCCTTGTTACGTACGTTAAGCCTAGCTAGAAAACATACACTCCAGCATGGAGGTCATGCTTAAATAAGTTACACACGCTTTGTTTCACACAAGAATATAATGCTAAAAATAAATCATGTTTTTTTTTTGGTACAAGCACCTGCTTTGTAACACAACAGAGCTAAATCAAGAACATGTTCATTTTTCAAGTCCTACGAATCTTGTACCATTGGGTGCTTTAGGACGTGGAGTGATGAGTGGAGACAGTTTTCTTGTTCTATGTTACTTCATTCCTTAGTTGGATCTAATTTCTAAGTAAAACGTTGTTCATGTACCCTTCTATGAAAATTGTCATCAGGTGCTCCAGATGACTTAGACCTCCACTGCAGTGTAAGAATTATGCAAGAGTATCAGTTATATTCTCCGAGAATTTGGATAAGCTCTTTTGGAGAAGTGCATAGGGGGGTGACTTGTGCCGTCTGTGGCACTCACATTCTAGCCGTCTTGAGGCCATCATGACAACAACACATTTCTGGAGCCAGCCAGTGTGGAAAGACGATTTGTGCAAGTCATTGAAGTCTAACTTTTGCGGACCCAGATCAATACTTAGAGCATCTCCAAGAGGCTTTGTAAAAGATTGTTGTTAGCTAAATATAGAGAAATTGCGACAAAATCTTCATCCAACAGCCTCGCTACCCGCCTCGCTTTTTTTCCTAGCTAGCTATCCCGGACTTTCCGCTAGCAATCTTTACCGAGCGAGCGGCGCTCGCCATCCCCCTCCTCCCGCGCGCGCGCAGATGGCCCCACTCCTTTCCGCTTCCTCCCGCTCGCGTGCAGACAGGCGAGGGCGCAGCGGCGTGGGCGACGCGACGGGGGAGGAGCGCGGGACGCGAGGCGAGGCGTGCGGCACGCGCTGTCGCGGCGGCGCGACGAGCCGACGATGCGAAGGTAGAGGAGCAGGACGGGGCATGGGGGCGCGTTGCGCAACCACCGCTCCAGCCTCCAGCCTACGCACGGCTTTGGCGCTGTCGAACTCCTCGCTGCGCAGCACGTCGCCGGGCGCGTAGTAGACGCCGACGTCGATGTACATCTGGGCGTAGGCGGTGTCCCCGGGCCTCCCGTGCTACTCGAAGCCTTCCTCCGGATGCGCCATCGTTTTGTTCCCCACCGGGAGCAGGAGCTTGTAGAGGCGGTGTGGGCACAGCCACACCGGGTATACATCCATCTAGCTGTGGAGGAACTCGAGCGCGTTGCTCACCATGTGCAGCACGAGCACGTCCTGGATGACGTGCTTGTCGTGGTAGTACGTAGTTCCTGATGGCCTCGCCCTTGGTGATATTGAGCAGTGAGATCTTGGGCGGCATGAGCCATCCGAGCAGGAGCTTGAACCAGAGCTGGTCGGCGAAGGGCAGGATGAGCTTTGGCTTCCCAGTACAGGGACCGAGATGTGGAAGAAGATGGCTAGGCATTGGATGTCCTCGTATGCACGAATCTTAAAGCCATAAGTTTTTTTGAATAAAGAGAGGGTTAAAATTTAGAGAGGCTGTTGGGTTTCATCAGTTTTTTGCTAGCTATTTTGTTTTAGCTAATAGCTAAATCAGGATTTTGGCTATTCATTTTTACCTAATCTCTTCGGATTAGATGACAAGGAAGCTGGGTTTCACAAATAGGTCTAACAGCCTGAAATAGAACCAGTACTGGGTCATTCCAGATGTGCTTATATTAGGCGCATGCGTCTTTAAACAAAGAAACCGATGCTATACCATCAAGCACTTGTATAAAAACTCTCTTCTTCAATGAAAATGAGAGCTTAAATAGATCTACTGTTGTCTTGTCATGCACCTAAATTAAGCACTCCTTCCCGTCACATATACACCTGCAGCTAAAATAAACATTTTTTTTTTGTATAAGCATCCCCTATAAGCTTCTCTAGTGTACAAGCCAAGCCAGTTCTAGAGAAACACATGCAATTTTTGAATTCGAAATCAATCTCCTGGCTTCTGTTATGGGCTGGGATGAGACAATGAGGAGGACGCGATGACGACCGGAGACACGGCGAGGATGGGCTGCAGGCCAAGGGCAGATTCCTGTCTGTGTTCTTCTCCAACAATCCATCAGTGTAACACAAGATGAGCTCCTTATTTCATGAAAATTATGTTATTTTTTCGTTCATAGCTATATAAACCATACTTAATGCTAAAAATGCTACTCCCTCCGTTTTTTATTATATGACGTCGTTGACTTTTTTGTTGAACTTTGACTAACAATATATATGAAAATAATTAGTTGCTTAACGTGAAATGTATATTGTTGAATCTAGCATCAAAAATACTTTAAGATTAACTTATACATTTAGCTATTTGCGTAAATATTGATGAATAAGACGAATGGTCAAAGTAACAAAAAAAAATCAACGGTGTCATATAATTAAAAACGGAGGGAGTATAAATTATACTTGTATAAATAAGTAGGCAGAATACGGCCAGGCCTTTCCAATGGGATCCCATCTGGTGGGCTGGTGTATTTGAGGAGTATGGATCATGTCTCACCTACCGCCTCCGTTTAGTCCATTTAGGGTGTGTTTGGCACGGCTTATTCTTGCGTAAAAATTAGTTTCTGCTTTGGCTTATTTTGACAAAACAGTTTATATGCTTATTCTAGTTTATTCGGCTTATCCAGTCAAGATGTTTGGCAAAACAGCTTATGAAACGGCTTATCCAGAGAGTGAGCTGCAAAAAACTAGTTTTTCTGGCTTATCCAAAACGGCTTATCCTAGTACAAATTTCAAAACAGCTTATTGTAGTCTGCATCAATAAGCTGTTTTGCTTTTTGGTGTTTGGCAGGGCTTATGGCTTATGAGGTTATAAGCCAAAGCAAAAGCCATTCATAAAGCTTTTGCCAAACACATCCTTAGTACCTTCTTTATTTTCCCTCCCCAGCATTTACCCTCGTGTATATATATCTGCCCCGGCCTCTTCTCTTTGCAGGAAGGCAGTAGGCTTCTATATACGCTCAGTTATTTCCTCTGGCTTCTCAACATCTCCGCAGCTCAGTGGCACTCTGGTGCTTTGGAATGAGAGGGGTCGGAAATTTGCCTAGCCTTTACACTGCAACTGGTGAATCCGGTCTCCGGCGGCCATGGCAAGCTCGAATACACCACCGTCCGATGTTCTGTGATGGTGCTCATTCGCCAGAGACAGAACCGGTAGACAAGAAGCTGCTCGCCGTGACCTGAGGGCGTTGTCAGACCAGCTCCAACATACTCTGCTGCTAACGTCCACGCATACAAAACTCCAAGGTGCATAATGGAACCGGGGACGTCGACAACGGTGCAGCGCGCGGTATCAGGATGTGCTGCTTCAGCGAGATGGCGGCGGCAAACCCCAGTCTACGTGGTCTGTACGGCTGTGCAGAGCTTAGTGCTTCGGATTGCTGCGCTTCTCTTTGCCGAGGTACATGACGGCAATGTGGTTCGGGTGGCTGCGCAAATAATTGCAGCTTGCGCCGATGTACATGAACCCCTACGTTTCTCGGTTGCGCCTGCTCCAAGGACGGCCTTGGTCCGAGCAAAAAGAAAGAGGCAGGAAGGAACTTGCAGATAAGCAAAGTGGTCGGAGACTCGTCTTCCTGGCATGCATATCGACATACAGTGCTCCAGATCGTTGATCAGGCTCGTCGCATGCAGACACGCCTGTTGGGGGATCGAAGGTCTTCGTGAGACGTGCCGAAGCCCTCCAACAGAGTCTTGATGTATTCTCGCTCGCCTGGAGCCTTCGGAGGAGGAGTGAGCCCTCGAAGCACCTCACGGAGCCCTCCTTGGTCGATGTCGTCGTCTTGTTTGATGCGAAGCCCTCCTTCTCGGCCCACAATGTCGGATGAAGGTTATCTCGTTCAGGTTCCCTGTGGTTAATCAGGCGAAGCCCTCCTTCGCCCGCGATGCTGGGCAAAGGGGTTTGGCGTGATGAGAGAATTGGATGCGGTGCAAATGATTCCGTCCTTGGCTCGAGGCCCGAAAACCAGATGTCGTTACAGGATCATCTCCCCCCATATTTATAGGGGGTGAGATGATTATATTTACATGCATGCCATCGGCTACCTTAGCATGGTTCTTAGCTTGGTAACTTCGGGCTCCTGTGCCGTCTGCTCTTTCATTCTTCCTTCGCTGGTGGCTATTGACCTTCGCGTGGGTCAGAGGGGCTTCGGTGTAGTTCCCTACATTAGCCCTCAATTGGTGATGTGTTATTAGTGTAACTAAAACCAGAGGCAATTTTATTTATTAATTTATGATTACACCGTGTGCCTTTCTGATCCGCATACGTGTCTTGTCGTTTTCGTTCTGTACTTCTTTTCAGTTCCCGATAGTCGATTCCCTTCTATATATCTTCATCGTGGACGCGCTGTTTCTTCAATCGCATGTTTTGCGCGCCTTCTTTCCTTTGCTTATTCCAATCCCTTTCGCAATAGGAGATCCTTTCCCTTCGTCCTTTTTCAAGATGTCTGGTAGCCGAAGGTCCAGCGAAGAGCAAGCCAAGAAAAAGCTGAAAACTCACAAGACCTCGTCGAAGGACAGCTCCGATAAAGCTGTCAGCGAAGCTAATGCGACGGCTTTAGGTGCTGCTGCTCCTTCAGCAAATCAGCCGAAGATTTCACATTCAGCGAAACCATCTTTTGCTTTTAAGCCTCCTGTGATTCGCTCCGCATTGGATTTGTTCTCCATTCCGGAGGATGGGGGTAGCAATTCTTCTGGGTCTAAAGTTCAATCTATCCCCAAGAAAGTCACTTCGAAGAGTTCTTCTTTTGTTGCAAAGGATATTTCTGCTTCTACCGTTGACGTCTATGATGCCAGTGCCGCTGAGAAGGCCAAGATTCAGGACAAGGCTTCAAAGGGTGCTGATTCTGTTCTTGCTAAATCCGGATCGAAAGCTAAGATCCAGGACAAGATCTGTGTTAAGGGTCCTGATATTCCTCCTGTCGCCCCTGTTCAGGGTGAAGTAGTAGCCGAAGCTTCTGCTTAAGGTTCCCCATCTCTTAGTATGGCTGAGCTTCGCCAAATTGCTGATAACTTGGGACCTCTTACAGATCGTTCCCAGGTTCAACTTCCTTCGGAACCGGGTGTCGGGCTTCGTGAGCCCCTTAGCCCTTCAGCAGGTGGTGACCTTTTACTACACTCAGTCTTTGAAGCAATGCTTGGAGAGTTTCTCCCTTTTGACATGACTTTTGATTCAGTCGAAGCTGCTGGGGGTTCTTTAGCTCTTTGTAACGAGGTGCCTTCGAACACCTTCGTTATGAGTGCCAGGGCCGCTGCACCCTTTGTTGCTGCTGCAGAGAGGGTTCGTTTTCCCCAAGTGGAGAATGAACTCGTACTTCAGGGTGGTGATACTCTGTACAAGTCTTTACTATCTTCGCAAATGAAGGTAAGTGGTTTGTTATTTTTGTATTTACTCAGTTGCTTGTCTTTCTAACTTCGATCTTGTTTTCATCAGTCGCTTGTTATTATCCAAGCCTCCCTTCGCCAGTTTAATGAGCTGACTCTGGCGAGGGCTGATCGAGACCGTCTTCGCAAGGATCTTTCGGCTCTTGAAGCAAAGATCAAGGAGAAAGAGGATGCACTTGCTCTTAGCGAAAAACATGTGATTGATCTCTCTGTTGAGAAGGAGACCCTTGTCAAATCCACTGAGGATTTTAAGACGAAGGTGGCTTCTTTAGAGAAACAGCTGGAGGATCTCGATTCGTCCCTTGCAGAGGCTTTGGAGGCCAACAGGGTCCTTTGCGGAAAAGTTGAAACCGCAGATCAGGAGGCGGCTGTTGACGGTCCTTACGACCCATTTTTACCGTCAACCTTATGCACCTTTGTGAACCTAACACCATCACCAAGTGTAGACATAGGGTTTATTTCTGACAAATTCCACTAGTCTTGGTGAATTATGAAGTACAGGTGCAATTCATACAAAAACAGGGGAAAACATGCACCAAACGTGGACTTTGCAATCGACGGATTTTCCCCGGACTAAAGAACTTAGTCCAAAAGCCCAAAACCACAGAATCAGGCTTCGAGATCAAACAATGCACGTGGTTTAGGCAAGTACACAGGCCAAGGAAGCAGCCAGAGGAGGATCAGGCCCAGTGGGGCCCAGGCCAGGTCGGCCGACCCCCTCTGGCCAGGTCGGCCGACCTGCCAGGGAGGCCCCACTGGCCCATCTTTTTATGGCGGTTTACCACCGACTTATGGAGGTCGGTTCCCCCTGCATTAAATGTCACCGACCTCGGGAACCGCCTCAAAGTTGCCGACCTTCCAAGGCTATAAATAAAGGGGCACCCCTCCCTCTCAACACACACCACAAGACGCAAGACTCTCCAATAGAGCTCCACTCCAATCCTTAGGCTGAGAGCCTTTTGTACACTAGTAGAATAGGAGAGAGGGCAAGGGAGAGAAAGGAATACTCCTTCCACTTTGGTGGAGGTTTAGTTCTATTTCTTTACCTTGGCGTGTAAACACTCTTTGTGCTTTATACGTGGTGATTATTTATCTAGCGAGCATTATTACTTTTCTAGGCGTAATTCCTGTTATACTTGTTTACGGGATCATCGCTCCGTAAGGGGTGCTCTAGCCTTCTAAATTCAGCTTTGGGCCAAGGTTAGAGTAGTAATCAACGGCATAGACGTGGTGTCTAGGCTAGAGGTTACCTTTGTTTGCTGTGTGCTCCACGGTTTGTAGAGGTAGGCGGCAGGAAGTGACAGCCCTGTCCGTCCAAAGGAATCCTCCACGTTCGGGTACATAGTAGAGCTACAGGTCGGAGTGGCTTGGCAGACCAGGCCTAAGCCGGCGCCCGAAGTAGACAAGTAGAGCTTGAGTTCGTCTATCCTCTAGGATAACTAGATTTAATCACCCTCTCGATCCTAGGCTGCTAGTTGTCTTGGTTGTCCTTGGGTAGAACTTGCCCTGCGATAGAATAACTCCGTTCCTTGGGGAAAACAAATACGATACCTTGGAATACTCCCGGGTGAAGTGCTACAACGGTATTCCGTGCGCTTGCGGATTTATCTGTGACGTAAGAAATACCAACAAGCATTTCTGGCGCCGTTGCCGGGGAATGGTTGATATCTCTATTGCAAATTAAGTTTGCCCTCGTAATCTATCTTACTTACCGTTCTGTTTTTATTTTTCCTTAATTCCAAAAAAACTCACAAAAACATTTCATGGAGTCACAACCCACCATCCAATCATTCTCTACTCCACGGGGCGAGCTCTTAGAGCCACCATCATCATCACAACCCATTTCTTCATTTGGCTATGAGTTTTCCCCTGATTACATTTCGATGATAAGAGGTTTATCCTTTTCGGGTTTTAAACATGAAAATCCTTATGAACACTTGCGAGAGTTTGAGCATTTGTGTTCATGCCGATCGATCCATGGCATGACACAAGAAACGTTGAAGTGGAAATTGTTTCCCTTCTCTCTCAATGAGAAGGCGAAGCAATGGTACACTTACACCGCTAAGAGAGTGAACGGTGATTGGAAAGAATTGCGAGACAAATTTTGTCTAGCGTTCTTCCCCGTATCCCGTGTCACTTCTCTACGAGCGGAAATAATTAACTTTCGTCAAGAAAAAGAGGAAACCTTGAGTGCATCATGGATTCGGTTCTGTTCATTAACAGACTCCGGACCTGAATTGTTGCTCCCCGAACCCGTTTTATTACAACATTTTTATTCGGGATTGAGCAGCGATACCGCACTTTATCTTGACACGGCCGCTGGTGGATCTTTTACTCATAAGACCATAGCGGAAGCACACGAACTTTTGGATCGCATTGTGGAAAACACTCCTTTTTCCGCTGATTTACTAGTTGAGCCGGAGTCAAAAGATGAGGAACTCATTGTGCAAGAAACACAACAATTGGTGCCTACAATGGTAGACCCAACAATCGAGTCCCTATCTAACACAAGAACAATGATAGAGGATGATGAACCTCTTGAGTTCCCATTTGAGTTCGAGGAAGAAATTTTTGAAAATTTTGGAGACTCCTCGAACTACTCTTGTCAAAAGAGGCCAAGACTCCCTGCACCAACCCCCGAACCTTTAGAAAAAGATTTTCTTTTGGAAACCATTCGGGAGTTGACATTGATCATAAGCGATGAATGGTTGAGAGAAAATGAGTTTTCTTCCGATACTATTCGTTTTGAACATCCTACCTCAACCATTCAAAGCTCAATTCGAGGATCAAAGGTAGATGTTCTCTATAATCCTTTAGTGGGTGCCAACATCATGTCCGAATCTTTTGCTTTAACCATGTTTGGGAACGAAGTTTGGGCACCCACTAGCAAACTCCTTAGAACCTCTCCGGGGCACTTCTTTGAGGGTTTGGGGATCGTTAGAGACGTCTACATTAAGCATGATGATGCCGAAGTATCGCTGGATTTTCACGTCTTCGGGGTTTTGGATTTTGATGTTCTTGTAGGCCATCCCATAGAAAAGCTTTTCTTAAAAATATCGCCTTCTGGAACCCTTGACTTCACCCTCGGCAAGGAACCTTTTTCTATCCCTATCGTTCATACGCTAAATACTTTTGCCGAGGAGTCCCCCGAAGTAGACGATTGCATAGAGGAAGTTATGGCAGTTTTTCTTCATGAAACCCCCGAATCGTCCTTGGAAGAAGATGCTCTCAATTTTGTTTTAGAAGAAGACGGTTCGGAAGAAGCCTTTGAGCTGCCCAAAACCTTAGCCTCGCCGCCACCGCCCATAGAGCTCAAGGCACTCCCACCGGGTTTACGCTACGCTTTCCTTCACGGAAACCCCGAAACGCCTGTCATCATAAGTGACAAGCTTTCGGAGGAAGAAACCGCTAAGCTCTTAGCCGTGTTAGAGAAACGTCGCTCCGTTCTTGGCTACTCGCTAGGAGACCTCAAGGGAATCAGCCCTGCTCTTTGCACCCATCGCATTCCCATAGATCCCGATAGCACACCTTCTAGGGAACCTCATCGGAGGTTGAACTATGCAATGAGGGAAGTCGTTAAGAAAGAGGTCTTGAAACTTTTGCATGCTGGTATTATCTATCCTGTTCCACACAGCGAGTGGGTGAGCCCAGTGCAGGTTGTGCCCAAGAAAGGAGGAATGACGGTCGTTCATAACGACAAGGATGAATTGATCCCTCAACGAACCGTCACGGGGTGGAGAATGTGCATCGATTACCGAAAACTTAACAAGGCTACAAAGAAAGATCATTTTCCACTGCCCTTCATCGATGAGATGTTGGAACGGCTGGCAAATCATTCTTTCTTTTGTTTCCTTGATGGGTATTCGGGATATCATCAAATTCCCATCCATCCCGATGATCAGAGTAAGACGACTTTCACATGCCCTTACGGAACTTATGCTTATCATCGAATGTCTTTTGGGCTATGTAATGCGCCTGCTTCTTTTCAACGATGCATGATGTCTATCTTTTCTGACATGATCGAAGAGATTATGGAGGTTTTTATGGATGATTTCTCTGTCTATGGGAAAACCTTCGATCATTGTTTAGAAAATTTAGACAAAGTCTTGCAACGTTGTCAAGAAAAGGACTTAGTGCTCAATTGGGAGAAATGCCACTTTATGGTTAGAGAAGGCATAGTCCTTGGGCACTTGATTTCTGAAAGAGGGATAGAGGTGGACAAGGCGAAATTAGAAGTTATAGAAAAGCTTCCACCTCCCGTTAATATTAAGGGTGTTCGCAGTTTTCTTGGACATGTGGGGTTCTATCGCCGTTTTATCAAAGATTTCTCTCAAATTGCTAGACCCCTTACAAATTTGCTTGCAAACGATGCACCATTTAATTTCACTGATGAATGCATGAATGCTTTCAATACTCTCAAAAATGCACTCATCTCCGCTCCAATCATTCAACCCCCTGATTGGACGCTTCCGTTTGAAATTATGTGTGATGCTAGCGACTTTGCTGTGGGGGCTGTTCTTGGTCAAACTAGAGATAAGAAGCATCATGCAATTTCTTTTGCTAGCAAAACTCTGTCTGGAGCTCAGTTGAATTATACTACCACTGAAAAAGAGCTCCTTGCTGTTGTTTTTGCTTTTGATAAGTTTAGATCTTACTTAGCTGGAGCAAAAGTTATCGTTTACACCGATCATGCTGCTTTGAAATTTTTGCTCTCTAAGAAAGATGCTAAACCCCGTTTGATAAGATGGATTCTTCTGCTCCAAGAGTTTGATTTAGAAATTCGTGATAAGAAAGGAGTAGAAAATTCTGTAGCGGACCATTTGTCGCGCATGCAATTCACTAACCCGCAGGAATTACCTATGAATGACTTCTTGCGCGACGACATGCTACTCCACGTCAAGGACTCACATCCGTGGTACGCCGACATTGTGAACTTCATAGTGACGGGGTACGTACCACCGGGAGAAAACAAGAAACGACTCATCTATGAGAGTCGTCGTCACCTTTGGAGTGAGCCCTTCCTTTACCGTGTCTGCGTCGATGGACTGCTCAGAAGATGTGTGCCGACACCCGAGAGCACACAAATCATCGAGAAATGTCATGCAGCTCCATACGGGGAACACCATGGAGTGTTTCGTACTCAGGCCAAGATATGGCAAAGTGGTTTCTTTTGGCCAACAATGTACGAAGACACAAAAGAATTCGTCAGACGATGCCCACAATGTCAAAGATTTGGAGGCATCACGGCAAGGGATGCAATGCCCCTCAACTTCAATTTACAAGTCGAACTCTTCGACGTATGGGGCATCGACTTCATGGGGCCATTCCCCAAGTCACAAGACTGTGAATACATCTTGGTGGCAGTCGACTACGTGTCCAAATGGGTAGAGGCAATGCCATGCCGAGCTGCCGACTCCAAGCACGCTCGCCGGATGTTCCACGAGATTATCTTCCCAAGATTTGGAACACCGAGACTAGTGATAAGCGACGGAGGGTCTCATTTCATTGATAAGACCTTCCGAAGCTTCCTTAGAGAACTTGGAGCACGACACAACATAGCCACTCCATACCATCCTCAAACAAGTGGGCAGGCCGAGACTTCAAACAAGCAAATCAAACGGATACTGCAAAAGACCGTGTTAGAAATGGGGAAGTCATGGAAAAGCAAGCTACCCGATGCACTATGGGCATACCGGACAGCATACAAGACACCCATAGGCATGTCACCATACCAACTCGTATATGGAAAAACATGCCATTTACCCATCGAGGTGGAACATCGAGCATATTGGGCCATTAGAAAATGGAATATGGACCTTCGAGGTGCCGGATGGAAGAGAAAAATGGAGATAGCTGAGTTGGAAGAATGGAGAGACAAAGCTTACCACAACTCAGCCATTTATAAGGAGAGGACTAAACGGTGGCACGATAAAAGAATAAGAGTAAAAGAATTCAAAGTTGGAGACAAAGTCTTGCTATTCAACTCACGGGTGAAACTATTCGGGCACGGAAAATTGAGAAGCAAATGGGACGGGCCATACACGGTTATTGAAACTTCGCCACACGGAGCAATCACACTCCAAGACGACGAAGGTAAAGTATTCAAGGTAAATGGCCAGCGTCTAAAAATTTATTTTGAACCCGATACGAATAAAGAGTTTGATGTCATGCACTTGATTAATTTAGAATCTTTATCATGATATCCTCTGATTTGTTTTATCACCCGTAGTAGCACTTTCCTTTGAATAAATATAGCAAGAAATCAACCAGAAAAAGAAAGGGACCAAAGGGTCCCACAGCAGGTCGGCCGACCCAGGGAAGAGGGGTCGGCCGACGCCCCCCTGGATCCTCTGCCTCCCATCTTTCGCCCAATCGGCCACCTCATCTTTCCTTGCTACTTCCCTGCTGTTTTGGGAAGAAAATATTTCTTCTCTGCGCCAAGGGGTGGAGAAAGCACCTATTTATACCTCTCTCCCTCATCCCACCTCTTCATCTCTTCCTCCTCCCGCACCATGAATGAACAAAGCGACGCTTCGTCCACCATCTCAGAAGATGCGCCCATTGAAGGTAGCCCTCTCCGGGGGATCAATGAAGAACAAGCTCTGGATGATGCCTATCGCACCATAAGGAGGCTCCGACAAGAAATAGCACGCGCTAAAAAGGAGAACGGGGTTCTGCAAAACCTCTACAACCACCTCTGGAAGGAAAAGAAGAAAGATGAAGAACTTATCAAGACCCTCACAGGAGGGTGGGCGCAATATGATCTCGCTTTAGAGCTGATCGAAGAAGAGAAGAAAAAGCTGAGAGAAGCCGAAAAGGCTAAGATAAAATAAAGATTAGATCTTAGGGCGCATTTTTAATTCCTTTCATCATTTTTAATTTCCTCAAACTTGTAATGCGCCTGTTTAATTTCTAAATTCAATCAAATTAGTGCTCCCCGGACTTGCATACCGGTAGAGCAATTGGTGTTTCCAAATATTTTTGTCTATTTTGAAGGAAACAGGCAAAAAGGCAAGTGTGGGGGGGATACATCGCGAAAACAGAAACAAACACGCGCAAATCACTCAGAACCATCACGGGAAGGACAACACCAACAAATGAGCGAAAATTGGGCACCAGTAGAGGCCACACCAGGTCGGCCGACCCCCCTGGACCAGGTCGGCCGACCCCTGGTGGGTCCCACTGGGCCTCTGCTTTCCCGTGCTACTTAAGTTTGTTTCCCACACTCCCTTTTTGCCTACCATACCTGTCAAGTTCATTCTGAGATACGGAAATAAAACTTGACCAATTAAAACTTGGGAAAATTTCTTTTTAGCACATCTTTATAAATCCCAATGCTCTCCCTTTTTGTTCTCAACATGAACTTGCACACTTGTTATTACTCGCTTCATTACCACTTGCTTGTGAACAACCTATCCATAGGGACCCATGTTTTTCTAGATAATTGGCGAGTGAGATATGGTCCGATGAAATGATCTTTTGCTCAATCTACAAAGTCCTTGGGAATTTTATTTCAAAAAGATAAAATAGCATGGCTCGCTGCTCCTCTCTTGGTATATGATTTCCTACCAATGCCATATGTTGATCACAGTTTTCAAACTTACACGCATATGCTGCTTGTGTTGCAATGAGCTTTTCCAAAATTTTGTGACCCTAATGAGATACTTGTCATGCTCTCTTGATCAAGTTCACGTACACGATCCACCAAAATTGCTAAAACTCCTACACCGGGAGTTAGCACATCCACCCGTCCAAATAAAGACACCCCTCACTTTTATCCCATTTTACCTCTCTCTCTCAAAATAAACAAAAGAGGGGCATGGCTCTGCAAAAGAAAAAGAAGACTCACAAAAAGATGAGCAAGAAAAAAAAAAGAAAATGCTCATGTACAGAGCATGAAAAAGAAAAGAAAGAAAAATGTTAGCCATGTCTCGGAATTACAAAACAAAGAGAGGTAAAATCCAATAAAGGAGTCGTCGCATATAAACATCCACACATCCATCCACACATGCACTTCTTGATCAAGGTTGTATGACTTGAATTCTCCGTGGATCCTTTCTTTTGGTTCAGCAATATTTGTGATACAAGTATGCCTCTCTATCCCTACCTTGAGCTCCACATACAAGGCTTAGAAGTAGGACAAAAGAGGCAATGCTTTGGTAAGGAAAACACACTTTTTGAGCGATCCGAGAGAATCAATAGAGGAGCAAGAGCCATGTTGTTTATATTTTTCAAAACTCTTTCAAAAACCCCAAGATACTTAGTGGATGAAAGCAAGGTGATTTGAGTCATGAACCGTTCCACTTTTCAATCATCCAAGAATACATGTTAGCCACCATCATGTTCGCAGGTAAAAAGGTGTGGCTTGTAATAGCTTGTGTGCAGGTTTCATTCATCAAAGGGGATGAGTCCTCCCCAATTTCCACTCATAGCTTTACTCAAGGACGAGCAAAGAGCTAAGTGTGGGGGATCTTGTTGACGGTCCTTACGACCCATTTTTACCGTCAACCTTATGCACCTTTGTGAACCTAACACCATCACCAAGTGTAGACATAGGGTTTATTTCTGACAAATTCCACTAGTCTTGGTGAATTATGAAGTACAGGTGCAATTCATACAAAAACAGGGGAAAACATGCACCAAACGTGGACTTTGCAATCGACGGATTTTCCCCGGACTAAAGAACTTAGTCCAAAAGCCCAAAACCACAGAATCAGGCTTCGAGATCAAACAATGCACGTGGTTTAGGCAAGTACACAGGCCAAGAAAGCAGCCAGAGGAGGATCAGGCCCAGTGGGGCCCAGGCCAGGTCGGCCGACCCCCTCTGGCCAGGTCGGCCGACCTGCCAGGGAGGCCCCACTGGCCCATCTTTTTATGGCGGTTTACCACCGACTTATGGAGGTCGGTTCCCCCTGCATTAAATGTCACCGACCTCGGGAACCGCCTCAAAGTTGCCGACCTTCCAAGGCTATAAATAAAGGGGCACCCCTCCCTCTCAACACACACCACAAGACGCAAGACTCTCCAATAGAGCTCCACTCCAATCCTTAGGCTGAGAGCCTTTTGTACACTAGTAGAATAGGAGAGAGGGCAAGGGAGAGAAAGGAATACTCCTTCCACTTTGGTGGAGGTTTAGTTCTATTTCTTTACCTTGGCGTGTAAACACTCTTTGTGCTTTATACGTGGTGATTATTTATCTAGCGAGCATTATTACTTTTCTAGGCGTAATTCCTGTTATACTTGTTTACGGGATCATCGCTCCGCAAGGGGTGCTCTAGCCTTCTAAATTCAGCTTTGGGCCGAGGTTAGAGTAGTAATCAACGGCATAGACGTGGTGTCTAGGCTAGAGGTTACCTTTGTTTGCTGTGTGCTCCACGGTTTGTAGAGGTAGGCGGCAGGAAGTGACAGCCCTGTCCGTCCAAAGGAATCCTCCACGTTCGGGTACATAGTAGAGCTACAAGTCGGAGTGGCTTGGCAGACCAGGCCTAAGCCGGCGCCCGAAGTAGACAAGTAGAGCTTGAGTTCGTCTATCCTCTAGGATAACTAGATTTAATCACCCTCTCGATCCTAGGCTGCTAGTTGTCTTGGTTGTCCTTGGGTAGAACTTGCCCTGCGATAGAATAACTCTGTTCCTTGGGGAAAACAAATACGATACCTTGGAATACTCCCGGGTGAAGTGCTACAACGGTATTCCGTGCGCTTGCGGATTTATCTGTGACGTAAGAAATACCAACAGCGGCTTCTTTTGTTGAGGCTGAAGAGCTTTGCCTGTCTTCTCTTTGCGGTCACATTTAGGATGCTCTTATCTCAGTGGGGACGACTCCTGATCAGATCCCTGAGGATGCTTCGACTGAGCAGCGTCAGTCTTGGCTTTCTGTCAATATTCCTTACGTAGTGAAGGCTTGCAGGGCCTTCTCTACCAATGCCGTTCATTTGGCTGTTCGGGACCTCCTCCATTCTCTCGATGTCGAAGGGAGCAATGCTTTGGCTGTTTTTGGACTTGAGGCTTCGTCTGATATTTCTTTGAGCGAGTTTGCTACTCCGGAGCCTTCGTCAAAGGTTTCGTTGAGCGAATTTGCTTCTGTTGGGCCTTCTTCTCCTCGGAAGGCTCGTGTTGAAGATGCTATCGAGATTTTGAGCTCGTCTTCTTCGGAGTTTGTTTTGTCTACTGACTCTGATCCTCTGTCCCCTGTCAAAGGGGTCGAAGGTTATGTTTTCCCTCCTGGTAGCCTTGTTGGTGTCATCAGACTTGGTCCTCCTGATTCTGAGGTTTCTGGGGGTCGTAAGTCTCGTGATGCTTCTTCTCCTAGCCGAGGGGTTTCTAGGAAAAGAGGCGGAGGTCGCGGTCGTCGCAGTCGCTCGGCTGGCCGCGAAAGTTCATCTTATGGATTCAATGCAGCTTTGCATGTTGCGCGGATGTCTTTGTCTGGAGTAGTCGACCCTGTTTTTCGGAGGCCTTACTCGCCTTCGAGTGGGTTTGACTTTGATGAGTATAGCATTATTTATCAAATGCTGTTAGAACTAGGGCTTATTGTAAAGCAGGAACCTGACGATGGTTCCCTTTAAACAATGATTTTTGCTTAATAAAGCTTTTCTTTTGGAGTAATCTTTCGAAGGTCTTTGCCAGAGAGAAGATTTCTCCAATATCTTTCGAAGCTTTTACTGCTTCATTGCACGATGACCTTGTGTTTCCTTTAAGGAGCGCAAGTTTTCGTGTTTTCGTTCTTTGATATTTGAACATTTTCGTGCGAAGGATCGCGCTTTTTTCCTTTTGCGAAGGTTTCTGTTTGTCGATACTTGGGTAGATTAGGCTTTCTTAGCTTATCTTTCCCTTCGACTCTTGTCTGGAGGCTTTGTATCATCCCTCGTGATACATCGATCCAAACTAAGATTACACCAAATATTTAATTGGTGTAACCTTCGGATTCTCTAGGCTTTTGCCTGATATCGTTTTTGAGCTCGAAGCTTCATCTCTTGAGCCTTGGCTCTTCTGCGCCCCCCAGGAAATTGCTCTGGAATGTTTTGAGGGTAAAAAGTAATTATAAAACTGTGTTACAGTCTTGGAGGGTGCCTCGTTAAAAAACCTCACACCCTTCGCAGGGCTACCCTCGTGAGGAAAAAGAGTGCACCCCCCGTGAGTTTTGTGCTTTTACACATATCCATCGCGCGCGCTACCGAAGAAATGTTCTTGATAGACACGGCTCTTGTATCTCTGATATATCATGGACAAATTTTTTAGTCCGAAGGTCTTGAGCGATGAGGCCTTTTGCTTTCTTCGGATGAAATGGACATTCTTCCTCCCAGGGGTTTCGCCATCTTCAATACTTCTTGCTTGAAGTTGGTCTCCGAGGACGTTGATCACAGAGATGGGACCCGGAATCTTCATGCATAGATAGCCCTGATGTATGGC
The DNA here is from genome assembly GCA_007726485.1 of Eragrostis curvula. Lineage (NCBI taxonomy): Eukaryota > Viridiplantae > Streptophyta > Magnoliopsida > Poales > Poaceae > Eragrostis > Eragrostis curvula. Next base: position 17,809,550 of record CM017444.1, read on the forward strand.
CGCTTCGAACTTGTTGATGGATCCCCTTCCGAAGATTGCATTGTAAGGATAAACAATGTCAACCACATCGAAGGTCACATCTTCAGTTCTTGCGTTCTCTCCTTCGCCGAAGGTTACTGGTAGGTTAATTTTTCCCAGCGCTTGGATAACCTTTCCCGTGAAGCCGATTAATGGTATTCCTGCTAGTTGTAGTGTTTCGTTTTCCAGCTTCATCTTTCTATATGTAGAGGCGAAGAGGATATCAGCTGAACTTCCCACATCGACAAGTATTCTGAGTACGTCGAACCCTTTTATATTTGCCTTGATGACCAATGGGTCTGAGTGAGGTTGATCCAGGTCCCTTGCGTCTTCTTTTCCGAAGGTGATGTGGACATGGGACCACTTGGTTTTTACAAACGGAGCCCTTGATGACACGTTATGTACCCTTCGTATGTATTATTTTCTGGCCCTTCTTGAATCTAATTGCTGGGTCGACCCTCCGGAGATAGCGTTGATGGTTTGTCTTTGAGACGTGTAGCTTGTTTCTGTGTTTCTTCCATTGTTTTGCTGATTTATTTCTGGAGGCGGTGGCAATGCTGCCAGGCTTTGAGGTTGGGAGTAGGCATATTGCTGTGCCTGATGCGAAGCTTCTCTTGAGTAGTTGACAATATGATTGACAGAGTGCAAAGGGTACAGTGACATTGGGTTCCCTTGAGACCAATTTTCGCGATAGTTACTTGTATGTCTGATGGCCTTCTTCGCCTATCTTTCTGCAGTCCATTCCTGTTTGAACTGTTGCAAATTTCGGCACTGCTTTGTTGTATGGCCTTTTCCTTCGCCATGCAACTCACAGTATGGAGTGCGAGAACTGCTTCCCTGATTGTTTTGTTTGTTTTTGTCTTCGCAATCTCTATCATGGTTGCTTCGCTCTTTCCCTCTTTCGTCGTCTTTGGTTCTCTTTTCATCGCCCCTTTCTTCTCTGTTTTCGAGGTTGTGTACCCTTCGGCTGTTATGATCTCTTGAACTGTCTCTGTTATCGTCGTGCCTCCTGCTTCGACTCGCTTCTTTTTCTTCTTTATACTTCTTTTCATCTTTGATTAGCTGGGATTGTTTCTTTTCGTCTTCTTTCTTCCTTCGGAACTCATCATCCGACCTCGCGTACTTTTCGAAGGTGTCCAGTAGTGCGAAGATAGTCTTGGGTCTCTTCCTTGTTAGTGCAGAGTGAAAAGGGCCAGCCCTCAAGCCTTCCATCAGTGCATCGATAACTGTCGAAGCTCCTACGTCCTTTGCTCTTGACTTTATTTCCATGAATCTCTGCATGTATTCCCTTAAGCCTTCGTCTGGTTTCTGTTTGCAAGAAAATAGTCTTTCCTGATGAATTTCTGATGCTTGGAAGCCTTGGAAATTGTTTATGAACTCTCTTCTTAATTCGGACCAAGAATTAATTGATCCTGGTTCAAGAGTGGAGAACCTTGTCTTTGCTACTCCTTCGACTGCCATCACCAAAGCTTTCGCATACGTTGAGTTTGATCCTCCGCCCGATTCTACTGCGGCTTCGAAAGACATGAGGAACTCTCTCGGACATGTTTTTCCTTGGTATGCCTTTATCTTCGGCATTTTGAAGTTGACCGACCAAGGTTCACTCTGTAGCTCTTCGCTCAAAGGCGAGTTCTCGTTGTAGATGATCCATGGCTGGTTGTCCTTGCCAGAGCTGCTTACTTCGTACACCATCTTGTGCTCGGTTTGTTTGCGAGTCTTGTGGTGCATATATTGATCTTGTTTCTTCAGGTTCTCCATTTCCTCGTTGTATTTGTTTAGCTTGCTATCCATTACATTGATCTCTTGTTGGGTTTGCTTTATCTTTTCGAGCATGTCTTTTTTTAGCTTCGCTGTCTTTCGATGACGGCCAACTTCTTTTCTCTTTCCATTCTCTCTTGTTCTATGATGCGAAGCCTTTCAGTTATGTTACGTGTTTCGTCGTCCTCTTGCTGGAAACTTCCTGCTTAAGATGTTTCAGTGTTGTTTACTTGCATAGCTCTTAAGGCTTCTTCTTTTCTTGCAACATCTTCGGCTCTTGCTACCTCTTCTGCTCGTGCGGCTTTGTCCCGCTCTTCTTGTTCTCTTGCTGTTTTAGCTTCCGCTTCCTTCGCGAGCCTTTCATTTTTAGCTTCGATCTCTGCGCGTTGTGTGTCGCTGACGTTTGTTTTTGACTTCGTTTTCACCATGTTGATCGTGGTCGTGGGTTCGCCCCGCGGGTTGGCGCCAAATGTTGGGGGATCGAAGGTCTTCGTGAGATGTGCCGAAGCCCTCCAACAGAGTCTTGATGTATTCTCGCTCGCCTGGAGCCTTCGGAGGAGGAGTGAGCCCTCGAAGCACCTCGCGAAGCTCTCCTTGGTCGATGTCGTCGTCTGTTGGTTGATGCGAAGCCCTCCTTCTCGGCCCACAATGTCGGACGAAGGTTATCTCGTTCAGGTTCCCTATGGTTAATCAGGCGAAGCCCTCCTTCGCCCGCGATGCTGGGCGAAGGGGTTTGGCGTGATGAGAGAATTGGATGCGGTGCAAATGATTCCGTCCTTGGCTCGAGGCCCGAAAACCAGATGTCGTTACAGGATCATCTCCCCCCATATTTATTGGGGGTGCGATGATTATATTTACATGCATACCATCGGCTACCTTAGCATGGTTCTTAGCTTGGTAACTTCGGGCTCCTGTGCCGTCTGCTCTTTCATTCTTCCTTCGCTGGTGGCTATTGACCTTCGCGTGGGTCAGAGGGGCTTCGGTGTAGTTCCCAACAACGCCTATGCGACAAGGCAGCTAAACCAACAAACTGCATCCCTGGAGGTCGCTGTATCAAGCTCCTCTTCTCCCTCACAAACACGCGGAAACATGGGATTAGCAGCTCCAGAAAACGCTATGCTTGAATATACACGATTTCTTTATGGAAATGGAAACAATACTTGTCTTGATCGGCAAAACAATACGCTATGCATGGCTTGATCTGCAAGTTTAACAAACTTAATTATATCTCTGTATACAGTGTCTATGTTTTTTTCTATTCACACCATTATGTTCTATAAAATGAGATAAACAATACTAGATTCCGAATGCATGTGTTTTGAAAAAAAATTAGCTATCAGATATGTTTCTGCCGTGTGTATTTTCGAGGTTGCTACTACTTGAACGTACAAAATCATATTCAAGGATTTTACGTACACTCATTAACATTTTAGTTCACTTTTAATAAAAAAATGATGTACATATTTGTACACATTTTATTTTCTCAGATGCAAGGACACCAGATCAATGTTAATTCTTATGCAATTTTCATGTTTTCAAGGCTTAATCTACGTTCTCCCACCCACAGCCTTGGCCCGCACATTAGTTAAGCACTTTCTCATGCCTCAGTCTTTCATGTCCGGCCCAATTATCTTCCACTATGTAAGAAAGTGATAAATAAGACACCATGTGTTGGAGACCTGGAATTAAAACGCGTCTGCAACATCATATGGGAGACTCATTTTAACCGAACCCGTCTTCAAGGTGTATCCCTCACCTGCCCCAAGTTGTTCTTCAATTGCTACTGGCTTATATATATAAACTCTTGCTTACTAAACTGGCGAGGCGAACATGTTTGTATATACTAAAATGGTCAGAATGAAATAGTCAACAAGTCCTCTTAGTTGATTTAAAATGTTCAGAGTTTGGCCAAACAAGTTCAAAAATCCTGATTTTGTTGCCAGACTACTGGTACTTCTCGTGAACTCTGAAATTGCTTCTCGTGACCCGAAACTGAAATAGATGCTATTGAGAATGGAATCAGACCATGAGAATTATTATGCAGTTTGAAGGCTTAATATATGTTCTCCCACCCACAAAATTCCTGCTCACATTAGTTCAGGATTTTTTACCACTCAGTCTTCCATGTCCAGCTCAATTTTCTCGCTCACCTGCTCCAACTTGCGCTTCAATTGCCTCCAGCTTATATAATTCCTCTTTCGATGTGAGCTGTGGCAGATCAAGAATCATTGTTCATAGCTTTCGATATAAACTCCGTTCAAGCTTCTACCACTCCAATTTCAGTCATAGCTTTCGATGCTTGTCCTCGATAGGCCATAGCTGTAGGATGTCTTCGCAATTATTTCCACGTATGCCTTCCTTATCAATTCACGCACATACATTACAACAACGAATATCTGCAATAAGCTAGGAATGAGAAGTATCAGCAACTTTCGCGTTGCAACCTATGGTCATGAATGTCACTGCCATCCAGTGTCCATCTCAACGGGGGACACTCAGGTGAGTTACACAAGAATGTGCTGCGTCCAAGTAGAGAGTGGGCCCACTGACTTGTTGTAACTTTGTGGGTTCCCGTATCCCTGTTTAGCTGACAGCGAGGCATAACGCGGTGTTGGGTTGGCGGTGCACAGCGCTGGGATCGGAGTTGGCATTTACCACATTGGTTGCACCAGAACCTCTGAACAAATATGTTAGCCTGTAAGCTGAAATTAAAGAGTCGATCACCAGTCCATAGACTGGTACGGTCTTAATAGCATGGTGAAAATAAATAACCATCGCTACGTTACCCGCACTACTACAGAAAAGAATTGTAGCGGCTACAGTGGTGGCTGGTGGTGCCAGAAAAACGAATCACCGCACCAGAGCAGTTGTAGTTGGGTGGTAAAGTCAATTCTTGTACCATTTTTATCTTTTCAAGCCTTGATCTTCGTTCTCCCGCCCACAACCTTAGCCCTCACATTAGTTCAGCATTTTTACGTCTCGGTTTTTCATGTATAGCCAAATTTACTTCACGACCTGCCTCAACTTGTCCTTCAGTTGTCACCTGCTTATATTTATAAGCTCCTTTTTCTTACTACAGATCTACCACTCCAATGATTCATAGTTTTCGAATGTTTGTCCTTGCTCTACCACAGCTATAGCTTACCTTCGCAATGCTTTGCACGCACGAGTTGAAGCGTCTCGCTTTTCGCAGGATCGAGTCGGTCAAGCGCTGATGAACAGACGCAACAGTACAGCATATAAAAAGCACAAATTAAGTCTTTAAGTAGTTACATTAATCCATTTAAAACACAGAGTCGCACAGCGGAAATAAACGATACAAGTCTAGAAATAAAGGTACAAGCGCACGCGCTCACGATACACAGGAACCCGCATCCAAAGCCATGAAGATGCGGACTCGAGAGGAGATCACTCCTCAGTCTCCCAGTGGGCTGTCCAACCATAGGGAAGCTGGCCATCCCACTGTCCACCTCCACCCGAAGAGTCGGGGATAAAGGTGCTACCTGCAACAAAATCATAAAGAGCCAAACCCTGAGCAACTAATACTCAGCAAGTCTTACCCGTCAAATTGGCTATCTACAGCCGACTCCTAATATGCAAGGCTACAAAGGGGTGGCTGACTCAATAGCATAACTCGCACTAAATACTTGATCCTTACTTTCAAGTTTTATTTTTCAAGATAAGTACTTAACCAGTAAAACAGTGTGCATATCTCTAAAACATGTATAAAATAACAATTCATCAACAGTGACAGTGTATATATAGCAATGTAAATAACAGTAATGTAAATAGACTAGCATCATATCATCAATCATATCACACTACGAGGTGACTCAGTGAGCAAGGTTGCTCTTGACCGAGAGCGGCGGCATCGATGTACATCCTGCAGGAGAAAAACCTGACCATACGCCACACACGCGTAGAGTCGCATGTGGCAACTATTCGCGAAGGTCCCCCTAGAGCTGGCTGGGTCTCACACCTCCCGAGAAAGGCCTTCCCGCACGGTCCCCGTCCCAGACGTACGCCCCGATTGGGAAGCATCCCTTCTCTCCCGAATACCATGATAGAAAGTGCAAGTATCCGCAAGACACCAGGGCAACCTAAGCTACTAAGTTTACTAGGCCCATAAAAACACTAGCATATGATCAGTACGTTCGAACTTGCTCAACAGGGCCAACAACGGACGGTCCTTAACCGACACAGACGGGGCTACCACCGTGAAGGCCCAGCCTTCTCGCACCATCCTACACAACCAAATCCCCGTCCGGTCTCAATAAATCCTAAATCCAGCTAGTACAATCCAGGGTGAATCTACCTCGCGAGTGGGACCTACCACTCGACTTCTACCGTCCGCTAGCCACTAAGCCTAGCAAGTTCTAACGTAACCTAGACCACATGTACAAAAATAGGACACAAGGTAGGATTTGGAAGGTAATCCTAATGCATTTCTAAGGTTTCACATCAACTCCTAATAGACCTAATGCACAAACATTGACTAGCCCCAATCAAGTGCAAAAATAAAAATCCTAAATAGGGAGGCATGCACCGGGGCTTGCCTGGCTCAGGAGCGTAGCTAACAGGGTCAGCGGGGTCAGTGTCCTGCTGCGGCTGCTCCTCCTGCACCTCCTGGGTCTGCTCCTCCGGCAGCTGGAAGTCTAGTGGCTCCGGAGTCGTCTCTGTCACTACACGTTATGACAAGGGAAATAATGCAAAGTTAGATGCAAGAATATGATGCAATTAATGATTTAATTACTTGATAGGACAGTCATTTACACTGTAAGTGCAAATGATTAACTTTGTTAATTAATTTCGTCTGGAGTATTTCCTTCATTATCTTTTAATTAAGTTTACCATTAATCAACTTAGGCAAGTTAAATGAATAATGTGATTTCGAAAGTTGATTTATGTCTAGTGGCATTTTTCTGGTGAAGAGTGCCACTGGAAGAAATTTATGGTGAAGTTTCATGATTTATTGCAGAGTAGATTATTATAATAATTTATACAGTGCAGAACATGATTTAAATCATAAGAAAATAATTAGGCAACATGTGACAGTGGAAAAATGCTCTGTAGGTGTGTTATCAGATTCTTAACAGGCATGCAAGAGTTCAGGATTTATTGGGCAACATAGAATTTATAAGGAATTAAGCAAGATCTGGACAGATGTATTTATCAGGAAATACACATTCTGCAAAAGGGTGTTTTGTTATTTTTGCTGGGCAGAGAAAGTCACAGGGAGTGCAACAAAATTGGTTTCGTATTTTTTTGATGTATATTTCATTTTCTATCGATTTTGGAAGTTTACTGGAATTTCTGGAATTTCAAATTAATTTCTGAAAAGGATTTAAACAATGCGGGCCAATCAGAACTGGGCCACATGAGAGGCCACAAGGTCAGGGCCGCACCGGATCTACCGTGTGTTACACGGGATCCAGCCACTCGGGTGCGAGGGCACACCGAGGGCCACACGGCGCGGAGCACCGGATCCGGTGTAGCCACACCCGATCCGGGCGTTGTGGCCGCGCGTGCGCAGCCCGGGCCGTCGCCGGAGGGCGGCGGCAGAGTTCACCGGAGTGAGCTCCGGGGCTCACGCGGGCTGGGGAAAAGCACGAGCGGGGGCGGAGCGAGATGGGGATCTCACCTCGACGACTCGGAACGGAAGAGGGTGGCCGGAAGGGGGTCAGCGGCGAGCGGCAGCGGGCGGCGGAACTCCGGCGCGGTGGCGAGCTCGCGCTTCTTGGCGGGAAGATGCACGCGTTGGTGCCTCGGCTTCACGGGGTCACGGGAGTCGCCGGCGTGCAACGTGTCGACGTCGAGGAGGTGCGTAGCGCGGAGTTCGTCGCGAAGGTCGCGCGGGGAAGATGACCGGCGGCGGGGAAAATGTCCCAATCCCTGCCGAGGAAGCTGCGGAACGGCGACACGGTGAGCATAGCAGCTGCGCAACGAAGCTAAGTACCTCCACGTGCGAGGAATCGGTGCGGGACTCACCGGAGTGCGGCCAATCGACGACGAGGACGAAGGCCTTCATCCCGCGGCCATGGCGACAATGTCGCCCGATTCACGAGCTTCACGCGCTGGACAAGGAAGCACACACAGAGGGAGTCTTCAATCCATCCTCGCTCTGCTTCTCACGCGACGCCTTGCGCGGGAGTGGGCAGGAGCGGCGGGCAGCGAGGCTGGAGCTCGAGCGCGGCAATGGCGGCTAGGGTTGGGCGACGGGAAAGCGAGGAATGGAGTGGGAGGGCCGAGAGAGAAGCGGGACGGCGTTTTGACGCCACGGCGCGGCGAGGAGAGGGCCCGAGCACCGCGCGGCTGTCCGTACGTCGACGGCGACGTGGAGCCATTCTTCCGCGCGCGCTCAGTGAGAGCGAGGAGGATGACAAGCGGGCCCCACGGCATCTTATCTTTTTCACGAATTATTCAAAACTGGATTTTCCCCATTCTTTGGCGCTCAATTTGAACTAGCAAACGAACTCCAAAAATTGTGAAACCGGTTGCATTCGAAAGATCATGAGATACTCTTTCCAGTGACATAACATGCACATCTCAATTCGAAATAGAATTCAAATGGCAGCTAGTCAAAGTTGGACAGTTTTGGAACTTTGGGGATTTATTTGAGTATCGAAATGAATTTCAAAAATCACCAAATATTCTCCAAAATTCTTATTTCGCAAGGGCTATCTCCAGGAATTTTGGTTGGGTCAAGTTGTTAAAGAAATTTTTGAGTTGCTTCACAGATATGGGTTTGAACTTCGTTTGAATTTTGAATTTCGAATTTTTGAAATGGAACTTTTGTGCACGCCATCAGTTCTGCTGTGTTCAGTGTTGTTCTCAGTGACACGGGGTGTCACACGAGTCATCCAGTCCATCACTTGTACCACATGCAAAAATAGTATTCTGAAAATATTAGAGATTCTGTAGTACTCCTGTAGAAATAGCAAAATGCAATTTGTGACATACATACACCTCAGATACCCTAGAAGCATTCCATGACTTAAGATACTATAGTGGCATTAAACTGGAAGGATGTAGCTATGTGTGTGATTCATAATTCTTTTGTACTATGTGTCATGTGCGCAGCATATCAAACGGAATCCGTTTGGTGAAATTACCTCCCCAGCATTTATCCTCGTGTATATATATGCTCTTTTTCTATTTGCAGGAAGGCAGGGTAGGCTTTCAGTTATTTCCTCTGGCATGCATCTTGCCGTCTCCGCAGCTCAGTCGCGCTCTCGTGCCTCGGAATGAGAGGTGTCGGAAATTTACCTAGCCTTTACACTGCAACTGGTGAACCCGGTCTCCTGCGGCCATTGCAAACTCAAGTACACCACCGTCCTATGTTCCTCGATGATGCGCATTAGCCGGAGACAGAGCCCGTAGACAAGAAGGTGCTTGCCATGACCAAACCGCTGAAGTGTACTCCTGCCAACCTTTGAGCTTACCAAACTCCACGGTGCCCAATCGAGCTCGCGACGACGACCACAGTGCCGCACGATGCGACGAGGTGGTGGACTGGACCACACATGCACATGGGCTGGACCTGGAGCGTGATCGAACAAGTTCTGTGCTCCTCCGACCTTGCGCTTCAGCTAGCCTGCACTCCTCGACGCATGACAGCGCCAGTACGCTGCATGCAAGCCTTCACTCATGAGCGTTTGGTTAGGAACGAGTGAGGTGAACCTTAACTGATAACCTATACTCATGAACGGTATTTAGGCACGAGTGACAATGCTGCTAATCTAATATCTATATACAACTCTCTTCGCTATTGCTAAAAGGTCATGCTTAAATAAGTTAGACGCCTTGTTACATACGTACCTTAAGCCTATATAGAAAACATACACTCCAGCATGGAGGTCATGCTTAAATAAGTTAGATACCCTTTCTTTCACACAAGAATATAATGCTAAAAATAAATCATGTTTTATTTTTTGGTACAAGCACCTGCATTGTAACACAACAGAGCTAAATCAAGAAGATGTTCATTTTTCAAGTCCTACGAATCTTGTACCATTGGATGCTTTAGGACGTGGAGTGATGAATGGAGACATTTTTCTTGTTCTCTGTTACTTCATTCCTTAGTTGGATCTAATTTCTAAGTAAAACCTTGTTCATGTACCCTTCTATGAAAATTGTCATCAGGTGCTCCAGATGACTTAGACCTCCACTGCAGTGTAAGAATTTCACAAGAGTATCCAACGAATAGTCTACAGCTGAAGCGGCAACGCTTCCACCGATCCACAGCATTCAGGGCGACGTGGAAACTTACCGTGGGAGCACGCCGTTTCCGGTGGTCGTGGCCGCCTTCCGCGGCGAGCACGTTGCCGCCCTCAAGTCGGTTCGCTTGTTGGGCTGTGGGCCACCAACCTAGACAGTCATGGCGAGGTGACGTAGTCGACTCGACCGTCTTCAGCCGGCATGGGCCGGCGGCGCCGTACGTCGGCCTTGCGGCGACGCGAGGCGTCGGTCGTTGGAAGCCCACGCAAGGGCCAACCCAGCCCGTGTCTGGCCATGATTTTCGTGCCCACACCTTCATCCACGCCGACTGCGCCCGTGGCCCGCCGGTCCACGCCCTCAGCCATGGGTTGACTGGTGGTGAGCCTGGCTTCGGTACTAGGCCATCCATCGGCAGCGAGGCGAGGCGAGGCCGTTGTCGATGTTCTGGCCGACGCATTCAACAACCGTGAAGCCGCGTCGTCTCCAGCCCATCGTGGCCACCTCCACCGGCCGCCGCGACGCGTCCGTACGTCGGTGGACGCCGACGGACCGAGCGTGGGCTGCGCCGCAGGTCGCCGCAAAGGTGGGCTCCCCTCGAGCGTCGGTTGCCAGGCGTAGCTTCGAAATCAGCAGATAGATTGGTGGAGAGGAGAAGAGAGATGCCTTTGAGCGAGGGATCTTGATTCTTGCAGCCTAGGAAAACAATTTTAGCGAAATTTCATCGAAATATCCGACATTTCGTATTTATCGGTGGGGTCCGAAATGAAATCGAAATGAACAGTACCACCGAAATCCTCCCTTTGACCACCTTAATGGGTCTAAATTATCTTGTTTGCATATGAAACCGTGATGTTTTCCTGATTTGAGACAATATCTTGTGAAATCATGTCAAAACGTTTTTAAAAATTCAAATTTTGTTCACCGAAATTTTCGAAATTTCTGATATTTCATGTTTATCGGTGACCTCCGAATTTTTTTTGTTCTCGAAATATTTTTCCTAGCTTGCAGCTAGAGACCTGCGGCGGGTGTTGGCCAACCTCGATTGCAGGGAAGGGGACAGAAGAGCAGCAGGTAGAGAAGGTAATGGGGATGTCCTTTGCGGCTGGAAGGAGATGAAAGCTTGGGGAGAATAGCTTTGCCGTGTTGTGTTTTGGTGAGCTGAAGAGGGTGAACGCGTGCGAGGCAAATCAGCAGCAGAGGTATCATGAGGCTCAACAAAAAGATGAGGAACTTCAAAGAGGCCGGGGTTAGCGCTGCAAGCGGGGCGGGTTGCGGGTGCCCGCGCCGCACGCCGCATCAGCCGCAACGGCCGAAGCGGGCTGATGCGGCGGCCCGCATGCCGCCGCTTGCTGTTGGTGGGCTGCCGCTAGCCGCCGCAAGCTCCCGCGCTGGGTCTTTGCATGTCTGCCGCTCCGGGTTTGCTTCGCACGCGTGCACTGGACAGCGTGGCGTCGGTGGCCGGCCGCGCAGCCGCGGATGGCCGCCATCCTCGAGGCGCTCGAGGACATGGCCATCACTGTCGAGCTCTGGCCGGCCAACGCGGACCGGAAGGCATCTCCAACAAGATCCGCGTCGACGTCGAGCTCGATTCCGCCGCTGCCTTCTCGCATGACGACGCCGCACATGGTCGCCGCAGTCGCGATATCCCCGATGGCTTGTCCTCGCCCTCCTCCGCCAGCTTCGGGCCTTCGGCAGCTGCCCGCCGCCGCAGCCTCCTCCCCGTCGCAGCCACCGACGCATCGAGTCTTGCAGATTGCGGCGCCGCGAGTCCCGCGAGCCGCGCCGCTTCGGCCCGCTTGGACGAAGCGGGCGCTTGAACGGTCGTGTGCGGGTTTGCGGCGTTGCGCCGCGGCCCGCCCCGCTTGCAGCGCTAGCCGGGGTGGCATGAGGCCATGGCTGCCTCGCGCAATCTTGGCGAGCCATCGCACGGAGCGGGATGACGCTGGACTGGTAGCCTTCGGCGAGCCGAGCGAGGCAAAGCAGTGCGCCTGGCTTGCAGCTGTGCTACTGCGCTTTGGAAAAGCGATGGAGTGAGCAGAGCACGAGAGCGCAATTTTGCTATACTAGACTTCACAGGAGTAACGTTTTCAAAAAAAAAAAAAGACTTCACAGGAGTAAAGAAATGAGTCATGGCGTAAAGAGATGTGGTGACCAGCCAGCAGCAGGTGGCAGCAAGGACGGCCATGTGGCTTCCTGGGCTCCCGTGCGAGTGCCAGCGAGAAGAGAAGAAATAGAAAAGAAAGGAGAGCATGCAGTGTTCTTTTGTGCCGCACACCATGCGCTATTTTTTTTGTCCCGCTATTTTTGATAGCCTACAAGACTGATTGGCGTAACAAGAAACGCAGTGAACGAGACTAATAGTTACAGTCAGGAAAACGGGCGCGGCGGAGCGCGCCTCATTTTCTAGTCTGTTATATTCTCCGAGAATTTGGATAAGCTCTTGTGTTCAGATGGAGAAGTGCTTGGGGGGGGGGGGAGGGGGGGGCGCTTGTGCCATATGTGGCGTTCAACATTCTAACCGTCTTGAGGTCATCATGACAACAGCACATTTATCGAGCCAGCCAGTGTGGAAAGACGATTTGTGCAAGTCATTGAAGTCTGACTTTTGCGGACCCAGATCAATCTACTTCTACCCAGTCTTCGGATTAGATGACAAGGAAGCTGGGTTTCACAAAAAGGTCTAACAGCCTGAAGTAGAACCAGTACTCGGTCATTTTAGGTGCTTATATTAGGCGCATGCGTGTTTAAAGAAAGAAACCGATGCTATACCATCAAGCACTTGTTAAAAACTCTCTTCTTCAATGCAAATGAGAGCCTAAATAGATCTACCCGTGTCTTGTGATGCACCTGAATTAAGCACTCCTTCCCTTCACATATAGTTGCCGCTAAAATAAACTTATTTTTTTGTATAAGCATCCCCTATAAGCTTCTCTACTGTACAAGCCAAGCCAGTTCTAGATAAACACATGCAACTTTTCAATTCGAAATTAATCTCCTAGCTTCTGTTATGGCCTTATGGGCTGGGATGAGACGATGTGGAGGACGCAACGACGGCCGACGACATGGCAAGGATGGGCCGCAGGCCAAGGGCGGATTCCTGTCTGTGTTTTTTCTCCAACAATCCATCAGTGCAACACAAAATGAGCTCCATATTTCATGAAAATTGTCATACCCCATCTCTAGGGTATGTTGTGCATCATGTATCAGTCCCTGGATCAGTAGCTGATACGCACAAAAACACAGATATGGTAACCAAAAGCATACTTCGAATAGGTACATAAGTATAATACCTGATTAATCACCTTTACTGGCGGTGCGACAAGGATTCAGAAATATCCAAGTCCCTCCGACCAACTAACGGTGAAGCAGACAGCGGAAAGTCAAGGCTCAACACCACAGGCAGACTTGAGAAGCAGAACCGAAAACCTAATCGTCGTCGTCGTCTTACGAAGTTTTCTCTGACTAAAAACAAAAAATGCAAGAGCGTGAGTACATAAGGTACTCCGCAAGCCCTACACTACTCAAGGGTATATGAATATGCATATTTGGTCTTAGCAAGGAGAAGGCTGTAGGGTTTAATTTGCAGAAAGCAATTTTATGCAGGGTTCACTAAAGCAAGTGAAGAATTTAGAGATAAAACAGAGAGATATTTGTTAGTATTTTAGTTGGGTGGCCCTGGGGGAGTATGAAACATTCCCGCCAGTTCCCAAGTTTTAGTTGGGCCTTCTGACCTCAGCGGCCATACCGACCCGGCATCCACGCCAACACTTTCAAAACACGAGTTGGCTACAACTCACTCACACGCCAAGGAATAGAAGATGTGGCTAATCTCAAGGAGCGTAGAACCATAACGTGTCATATTCCGTGACAACGTCCATCCGGATGAATTCTTATCCTCTGCAGAGGGTGTACAGCTTTCCCCACGGGCTATGCACTCTTGTACGGAGAGTGACATAACGCTTAGTCCATCTTCACTGAGCACTTCGCAAAACCACCCCGGAATCACACTCAGGGGCCTGTGACAATAAATTGTCACACTACGGCACAACACACCTTTAACAGGTGCATTCGTGCTCCCGCAACGAGTTGCAGGATCCGAGTACAAACAAGGACAGGCGGCTTTCCCATGCACCAACACTGGGTTCCGCGACCGGACCACGGGTACGTTTCCCGGGTCTTTTCCTGAGCTTCCGTTGCTACAACAGCCTCCGGTGGTGTTGCAAGTGTACCCAAGAAGGTAGGATAAGTCCTTCCCATTCAGGTTCCGTGGTTGTACGGGATAATCGTTAGGTTACGGTCGAGAGAACCGGTCCTTATGTGGCCGGGCAAGCACCATATCCCACACTGGTGGGCTATCTCACAAACCACCTTTCACTAGTGGCCTTGCCCGCAGTCCAACCCACTCCCATCACCAGCTCCATCATCATCACCTAACACAGTTGTGCTACTCCCAACCCCAAGTATCACATACACCACCAAACTCTTTTAACACATTTTGTAAAAACAAGTATGTGAGAGGTGTGGCAATGTAGAAACATTGCGAGGGGTCCTAAGCATTCTAGTAGCAAGGTAATCGTGCCATCATAGAAATGATGGTACTGTCCTAGAGTTATCAAGGTGATGGGTAAACAAGGGTAATCAAGGATTCTGGTTTTAATGCCTATATAAGTGGCATCAATACCAGTAAGCAAGTAGGACCATAACTACACAAGTAGTAAAATAACAAGCAATGCATATTATGAGAGCAGGCTCTATAGGTGCAATGCGAAAACAGTAGGTTCAATCATGATCAAGGAGAAGCAGAGCTTGCCTGATGAACGATTTCCTAATCTTCGAGTTTCTAGTCTTTAGATTCTTCTGTCGAGGTCGATGTCTTCAAATTCTTCCTCGAAGCTTGTGTCTTCCGACTTGGATTCTTCTGGATCTTTCTTGAAGCTTGGAATGCTTTGGCTCTTCCTCGAATCTAGCGTAAGCTAGCGCATAAAAACACTACGTATAAATAAACTACCGCGAAAGAAAGTAAAGATCAAAAAGAATCAATAAGATCCGAATAAACTCCAAGGAGAACCGATAGAACACCATTAAAGGATAAAAGACACAAAGCATGTATGAT
This sequence comes from Eragrostis curvula, assembly GCA_007726485.1. Lineage (NCBI taxonomy): Eukaryota > Viridiplantae > Streptophyta > Magnoliopsida > Poales > Poaceae > Eragrostis > Eragrostis curvula. Next base: position 17,824,656 of record CM017444.1, read on the forward strand.
GCATCCAGTTTTACTTGAGCAAGATTCTATTATCTTAGAAAGGCTTGTTAGGACGATGCATCGAACACTAGGGCTTTTGGTGTAAATGAGAGATGCTAAACACGATGAGAAGAGCATGAGTGCAGGTGAAAGTGAGTACAACGTGTGTACGTGTATGCTGTACACTTGCGTCAGTACAACTTTGTATAGGTCGTAACCTATACAAAGGTTATTGCAACAAGTGTACAAGTGCAAGGTGTGTCACTTTAATTACTTACCTATGGATTAAGGGATTACCTAATGGTGATTAGCTATTGATTACTTACTAGGTTGATTAATTACTAATACTAATCTACTAGTTATTCGTCATGAGCTAAGCACATGACGGTGATACGTGCACGTGATCATGCATGACATGAATGCATGGGTGCAGATAAAATACGGGGATCGAAGGATTAAAAACAACTGGCAATTAAGATAACAACGAACAATGACTCCAATAAAATCAATTAAAGGATCACTTATAAAAGAAGGTGATAAAACGATGGGGCTTGATAAGGAATTGGTGATAGCATCGGCATAGGTGCTGGTGGCAGGGTTAGGTCTAAGCTTAACGGAGCGAGTGTTGATTAAGGTCAGGTTCGGAGTCGAACTCAGAATATAGAAGGTTGTGGCATTTAGAAGCGATACCGCCTGAAAGATTTGTCGTTAGCGAGTAAATAAATGAATGTGCGGTATAGGAATGGAGCGGGATGTGAGTTGTCATGTGGAAGGTACTAGACGACTAGCACCATAGAATTGGTTAGGTTTGGGTGAGCAACAATCGTGACATGCGAGTTTGACATCGCACGATTATCGATAAAAGGGATATAATGGCGAGGGAAGATTCTAGGACATCGATGGTGTCTATGTATGATGTGGGGTTCTAATAGTAGTACCATGATGTACTACGCGTTTCCACGAATCCGTGAGCGCAAGAATCGCTCAAAACGGAGTTATGGTTGAAAAGATATGGATATTTAAAGATCTGGGGAATTATTTGTAATTACAAAGGATTTAATTGTAATTACAGAAAGATTTTAAGGGCTTATTTGTAAGGTCAAAAAGTTATAGGGACTTATTTATAATTATGGAAAAGTTTGGGGGCTTAGGTGTAAAGAGATGAGGGCCAAAACATAATTACAGAAAAGTTTAGGGTCTTTTCTGTAAAAAGATAGGGCTTAAACATAATTACAGAAAAGCTTAAGGGCTTATCTGTAAAATGTACAGGGCCCGGGTGTTTATCTGGATTTTTGATTTATTTTTCAATTGAAAAACCCGTGGACTCGGTCCACGGGCTCTGTGGACCGGTGAGGGGCCGTGGTCCACCGGTCCACGGTGGACCAGAGGGAGGCGCGCGGCGACGCCTGGCCGGAGTGCTCGCCGCCGGCGGATGTCGTGGTCGGGGTTCGACGAGGTGTGGCCGAGGGAAAGGATCGCGCGATGGCGGAGCTGGGGGTGGCGCGCGTGGACGACGGGGGGTAGTAGAGCGGCGGCGATGGCTCGCCGGAGGTGTGGGCTGCGGCGGTGCGCGATGGGGGTGACACGGGAGGGGGTTGCTGGTGAGTGTGTGCGTGCTCGGAGCTGCGTGGGTGCGCGTGGAGTCGATTGGTGGGTACGGCCGGGCCGGGGGAGGTTGTACGGTGGCCGGAGCCGACGGGGAAGGGTGCGCGGTGGTGGCGGCTCGGTGATGAGCTCGCGCAAGCTAGGAGAGAGAGAAGAGAGGGGTGGAGAAGAGAGAGGAGGAAGGGGTGCTGCTCACCGTGGCCTCGAGCTAGGCGGAAGTGGCCGGGAGCTCCTCGCGAAGCGGCGGCCGGAACCCTAGCTATCGCCGGAGAGAGAGAGGGAGGGAGAGAGAGAGGCGCGCGCGGGAGAAGGAGGAGGGGGAGTGGCGTTGTTTTAAAGGCCGTGGAGGTCGACATGACACAGAGAGGCGGTGGCGCCAGTAAGGCGGTGGTGGCCGGGAAAATATCTCGCTCCGGCGAGATATTTCTCGTCGACGATGGGACGAGACGGCGAGGGAAGGGGGTGCCCATGCTCATGACGTGAGCGCGGTGTGGGCGCGTCATGGCTACAGAGGTCTAAGGTGACGCGAAGACGAAGGGGAGACCGGGCGGTATGGGCGGCGGCGGGATTTCCGCCGGCCGCGACTGGAGGAGGAAGACGAGACCGACAGGTGGGCCCACATGTCGGTGAGAGGAGGAGAAGCAGGCCGACAGGGCTGCTGGGCTTCGGTGGGCTGCGGCCTCGGGGAAAAAGAGAAAAGGAAAAGAGAGGGAAAGGAGAAAAGGGGCTGGGCCGGCTGGAAGGTTTCAGCCCGAAGGCGATTTAGGATTTAGAATTTGGTTTTCTTTTTCTAGAATTTGAATTTGAAAGAATTTCAAATTCAAACAAAAACAAAAACCAATCAAGCACTCAAAATAAAGCCAATAAAATTCAGAAATGCACATGATGAAGTTTTTGCAAGATTTCAAAATCAAAACTTTTTAAATTCGAAGTGTGTTTGACAAACTTGAGTCAAATTTGTTTAATTTGTTGTAAATTCAAAATGGATCAAATTTTTAGTAGATTTAAATGAAGGCAAACACTTGAGCACTTGTTTTAATATTTCAAAATTTTCAGATTCAAACTAAGTTTAATTTATTTACTGAATTTTATTTTGAAAATTCATTTCAAGGGGAGAGGTTGGACAAAAATTTAAATTTGGAGTGATTTTTATTCCTTTTTGATTTTGTTATTTCACTTATTTATTTCTTTTTAATTTTTCTTTTCTTTTTCTTTTTGGCTCTAAAAGTAGGGTGTTACAGATCTACCCCACTTAAAAGGAATCTCGTCCTCGAGATTCGAAAGAGCTTCGGATGGTGTAGAACTTTTCGTGCGTCGTCTTACTTGACGGTGGCGACTTCCAAAAATTTTGCCAGGACTTCGCAATGTCGAGGGCTTTGATGGTGGATTCTCTCTATTGTCGTGATCCTTGATGCTGCAGATCGAAATAACAAATGTCCTTCCTTCGAGGTTGCATATGGGGTCCTACCCCACTTAAATGATTTGAACTCGGGGTGTCGAAGGTTATGGTTGATTGCTTCTCTGTTAAACTTATCCAAAAGATTTAGGCTTTTCTTATTATTTCATAGGTGGTCTTTTCCAAATGCCTTTATTTCCAAATTATCCTCGTAGGTGATTTTACTAAGACTTTTACTCAACTTTGGAGGTAAAAACATCTCCATTTGATATAGCTTGAAGTTTGTTCTTGATCGAAACAACAAACCATGTATTTCACCAAACAACTCTCGATACAATTCCTTATTAATACTCCACATACAGAGTACAAAAGTTGCTTATGTTGCAGTACTCGTTCATAAAGTTCCTCAATTCTCAAGGTCCTAACTCAGAGCATGGAAGATTTGAGCTTCGACGAGATTGTCACTGTTAGTCTCCACGTGTGATAGCTTCAGGGCAATCTGCTGCCATGTGCCCACGAATCCGACACAGGTAACACTTTCGATTTGTCCTTTTTACCTTCTTCTTCTAAGGTTGCCTGATAAAACTAGAAGGCTTCACGCGTCGTTTGTTCTTCTTCTTCTTCTTCTTTCGATCCTCTTGTTTCTGTGGAGATTCCCATTCATGTACTTCACACTTCTCTTTCGGCTCCCATGACTGGGTCTCATGGCCTTTGTCATTTCTTGATCTATCAATGCTCCTTCGAGCAGAATGGCCTTATTCATCAGGGTGTTGAAATCATCGTAGATGTGAGCGACCAAAAGTATCCTCAGGTTATGATTTAGTCCTTTTGTGAAACGGTCTTGCTTCTTCTTATCGGTGTTGATTTCATCTGGTGCATATCGGCCTAACTTCATAAACTTTCGAATGTATTCATTCACTGTCATTGATCCTTGCTTGAGGGCACGAAATTCATCTGCTTTTATGTCCATAATTCCTGTGGGGATGTGGTATTCGCGAAAGGCTTTCTGAAATTCATCCCACGTAATACCATCTTGCTCTGTGATTGTTTCCTTGAAATTATCCCACCATTCTGCAGCAACTCCAACTAGTTTGTGGGTGGACAACATTACCCTTTCTCGATCATTGGCTGCGACTATATCTAGCTTATTGGTAATACTTTTAAGCCAATCGTCAGCAGCTAGTGGGTCTTCATCAGTGCTGTCGTAGACGGGTGGTCTGAGCTTCAGAAATTCTGTTATCTTAGAATCTATTCCGTGACTGCTTTGTTGTTCCCAAGAAATTACTTCCAGAAGTTGGGTCTGTTTGACCATTACTTCTGCGAGGTTGACCAGTGGTGCTTCAGGAGTCTCAGTACTATCCTGGTCGTCATTACTGTCTGTCTCTGGGTTGGTTTCTTCTTCATTATGGTGTCTTGCCTCAGTTTCCTGGTCAGGGGCTGCAGTGAGTCTTCTTTTGCTCGCTTTGCGCTGTCGTTGAGTTGTTGGCCTCTTTCTCTTGTTAGTTCTATCTCTTGTGGCTCGTCCAACGATGTCATGATCTTCAGGTGCTTTTGTCTTCTTTGGCGGCATCCTGGTTTCACCAAGGGGTTTAGGCAAGGGTTAGGAAAGGTTTTGGTCTTAAGCTGTTGTTAAGCTGCGGTTCTAGCTATTTAACTGTTCTTATTGTTATTATGGTGTTTATGTTTTTATTGAGAGCACACAATCATAGAAAACAAGAAGCCAAAGATCAACAAAACATCGAATCACACAAACAACGTAATTTATTTGTTGTGGGCTCATGTGTAGGCGTGCTACAAACGAGGTTTAAGGCTTAAGGGTGGATATACTATCGATTATTGATTGTTGTCAGAACTCGACCAATAGTCCGTTTTGACCAAAAGAATCGAGAGGGTCATATGACTTGGTCGGATAAAAGGAAAACTGTTCTCCGCATCTTTGCGTTAAAAAGGGGCTTCATTGACTTGATGCTTAGCGTTAACCAAGCACTTGTAACCATACTTGTTGCATTACAAGGTTGATTTTTCTGAACTCGTATTCCATTCTTACTCAAAGGTGAACCGAGTCATTACTTGATAAGCATCGTTACTTTTTATTGTCCACATACAGAACCATATCTCGAGTACAACATAGATTTCCAAGATAACAACTCCTTAGCATTATTGTTGCTACTCCTTGTGTCCGGGGAATTCGGGGCAATCCGCTATGAAATGCTCACGCTTATGGCAAGCAAAGCATGTCTGACTTGCTCGTGGTACCCTTCGATTGATTTTGGGTGGCAGAGTTGCACCACTTGAGCCTTCATGCGCATTGTTCAGTTGGTGAAAGGCATGACCTTTTATTGTGTTTCTTGGCTTCTTTAGCCTTCCAAATGTGGCTTGTCCACCTGCTTGACTATTGTTCTTCCTTTTCTGGTTGTGTTTGTCTCTAGTGTTCGTGAGCTGGAGGGTTTTTGTAAGGTAGGTGACTTCTTTACTGACCTTTTTCAGTGACTCTTCCAGAGTATTCATCCTTTCAAGCATACTTGTGACACCAAAAGGTGACTTCGGGTACTTACCATCCATATCAGTTCGAGCCTCGTGCTCTTGATGCTTTTCTGGTACTTCAGATTGGACTTCTATAAATGGTACTGGGGCATGAGGCACTTCATTCTTCATATTAGTCTCTGTGGATTTGGCTTCGTCGACAGGTTCGTAGTAGGGGCAGTAGGCAATCTTATGTCCGGGATTGCGGCAATAGAAGCACGTCCTTTGTGATCTAGTGCCTTTAGCAGCATTGCCTTTATTCCTTTGTCTAGGAACTAAATCCAGTTCACGGTATACATGAAAAATTCTGTTCTCCACCTTTATGGTCACATAGTCTTGGTTGTCCATTTGGTTGAAATCCTCTGTTGCAGACATGGCGAGTTGAGATATCACTTCAACGTCCGAGTCGTGAGAGGAACAACAGATTTTAAAATAGGGAAAGAAGATATTATGGAAGGTTTTCAAAAATAGTTTTGAAAATACTCTTTTTCGATCGTAACAAATCCTAGGTTTTCGTTCTACGGTCAAGTATTGCTCTGATACCACTCTGTCATACCCCATCTCTAGGGTATGTTGTGCATCATGTATCAGTCCCTGGATCAGTAGCTGATACGCACAAAAACACAGATATGGTAACCAAAAGCATACTTCGAATAGGTACATAAGTATAATACCTGATTAATCACCTTTAGTGGCGGTGCGACAAGGATTCAGAAATATCCAAGTCCCTCTGACCAACTAACGGTGAAGCAGACAGCGGAAAGTCAAGGCTCAACACCACAGGCAGACTTGAGAAGCAGAACCGAAAACCTAATCGTCGTCGTCGTCTTACGAAGTCTTCTCTGACTAAAAACAACAAATGCAAGAGCGTGAGTACATAAGGTACTCCGCAAGCCCTACACTACTCAAGGGTATATGAATATGCATATTTGGTCTTAGCAAGGAGAAGGCTGTAGGGTTTAATTTGCAGAAAGCAATTTTATGCAGGGTTCACTAAAGCAAGTCAAGGATTTAGAGATAAAACAGAGAGATATTTGTTAGTATTTTAGTTGGGTGGCCCTGGGGGAGTATGAAACATTCCCGCCAGTTCCCAAGTTTTAGTTGGGCCTTCTGACCTCAGCGGCCATACCGACCCGGCATCCACGCCAACACTTCCAAAACACGAGTTGGCTACAACTCACTCACACGCCAAGGAATAGAAGATGTGGCTAATCTCAAGGAGCGTAGAACCATAACGTGTCATATGCCGTGACAACGTCTATCCGGATGAATTCTTATCCTCTGCAGAGGGTGTACAGCTTTCCCCATGGGCTATGCACTCTTGTACGGAGAGTGACATAACGCTTAGTCCATCTTCACTGAGCACTTCGCAAAACCACCCCGGAATCACACTCAGGGGCCTGTGACAATAAATTGTCACACTACGGCACAACACACCTTTAACAGGTGCATTCGTGCTCCCGCAACGAGTTGCAGGATCCGAGTACAAACAAGGACATGCGGCTTTCCCATGCACCAACACTGGGTTCCGCGACCAGACCACGGGTACGTTTCCCGGGTCTTTTCCTGAGCTTCCGTTGCTACAACAGCCTCCGGTGGTGTTGCAAGTGTACCCAAGAAGGTAGGATAAGTCCTTCCCATTCAGGTTCCGTGGTTGTACGGGATAATCGTTAGGTTACGGTCGAGAGAACCGGTCCTTATGTGGCCGGGCAAGCACCATATCCCACACTGGTGGGCTATCTCACAAACCACCTTTCACTAGTGGCCTTGCCCGCAGTCCAACCCACTCCCATCACCAGCTCCATCATCATCACCTAACACAGTTGTGCTACTCCCAACCCCAAGTATCACATACACCACCAAACTCTTTTAACACATTTTGTAAAAACAAGTATGTGAGAGGTGTGGCAATGTAGAAACATTGCGAGGGGTCCTAAGCATTCTAGTAGCAAGGTAATCGTGCCATCATAGAAATGATGGTACTGTCCTAGAGTTATCAAGGTGATGGGTAAACAAGGGTAATCAAGGATTCTGGTTTTAATGCCTATATAAGTGGCATCAATACCAGTAAGCAAGTAGGACCATAACTACACAAGTAGTAAAATAACAAGCAATGCATATTATGAGAGCAGGCTCTATAGGTGCAATGCGAAAACAGTAGGTTCAATCATGATCAAGGAGAAGCAGAGCTTGCCTGATGAACGATTTCCTAATCTTCGAGTTTCTAGTCTTTAGATTCTTCTGTCGAGGTCGATGTCTTCAAATTCTTCCTCGAAGCTTGTGTCTTCCGACTTGGATTCTTCTGGATCTTTCTTGAAGCTTGGAATGCTTTGGCTCTTCCTCGAATCTAGCGTAAGCTAGCGCATAAAAACACTACGTATAAATAAACTACCGCGAAAGAAAGTAAAGATCAAAAAGAATCAATAAGATCCGAATAAACTCCAAGGAGAACCGATAGAACACCATTAAAGGATAAAAGACACAAAGCATGTATGATGCATCCAGTTTTACTTGAGCAAGATTCTATTATCTTAGAAAGGCTTGTTAGGACGATGCATCGAACACTAGGGCTTTTGGTGTAAATGAGAGATGCTAAACACGATGAGAAGAGCATGAGTGCAGGTGAAGCTGCTTGCCATGACCTGAGGGCGTTGTCAGACCAGCTCCAACATACTCTGCTGCTAACATCCACGCATACAAAACTCTAAGGTGCATAATGGAACCGGGGACGTCGACAACGGTGCAGCGCGCGGTACCAGGACGTGCTGCTTCAGCGAGATGGCGGCGGCAAACCCCAGTCTACGTGGTCTGTACGGCTGCGCAGAGCTTAATGCTTCTGATTGCTGCGCTTCTCTTTGCCGAGGTACATGACGGCAATGTGGTTCGGGTGGCTGCGCAGATAATTGCAGCTTGCGCCGATGTACATGAACCCCTACGTTTCTCGGTTGCACCTGCTCCAAGGACGGCCTTGGTCCGAGCAAAAAGAAAGAGGCAGGAAGGAACTTGCAGATAAGCAAAGTGGCCGGAGACTCGTCTTCCTGGCATGCATGTCGACCTACAGTGCTCCAGATCGTTGATCAGGCTCGTCGCATGCAGACACGCCTATGCGACAACGCAGCTAAACCAACAAACTGCATCCCTGGAGGTCGCTGTATCAAGCTCCTCTTCTCCCTCACAAACACGCGGAAACACGAGAGTAGTCAAGAAAGCTATGCTTGAATATACACGATCTCCTTATGGAAATAGGAACAATACTTGTCTTCGTAATTCATTTTTTTGTGGAAAGTAATTCATGTGTTTTAATAGAGAATGGAACTGTTGGGGGATCGAAGGTCTTGATCGACTCAGCGAAGCCCTCCAACGTAGAGTGTTTGATGATTGCGTCCTACCGAAGCCCTCTTGGCATCCTCGGCGCTCAGATTGCTCCTGGCGAAGCCTTTTCAACGCCCGAAAAACAGATGTCATTACAGGAGCTATTCCCTCCATATTTATAGGGAGAGGAAAGGTCAAAATTACAGCGATGCCATTGGGCAATTTTGTTACGTCTCCTAGAGTTTAGCTTTAGACTGGCTCTTGCTCAACACCCTTCGCTGTGTCTTCAGCACCCTTCGCTTGGTAACGAATACCCTTCGCATGACTCAGGGAGCCTTCGACATTAACTCCAACATTAGCCCTCAATTGTTGATGTACTTTGGTAAAACCTAGGTCAGAAACAATTATTATTATAATTAAGATTATGTCGTGTGCTCTCCTGACTCATGCACGTGCTTGTCATTTTCGATATGTACTTTTTTCTCGATTCTCGATGCTCTGCTTAACTTTATATATATCCGTAGTGATTGCCTTGTTTCCTCGCACTGTTTTCGCTCGTCTACTCTGTTTTCTTTCGCTCCTACCTTCGCACCATTAGAGATCCCTTTCTCGCACTCTTTTTCAAGATGCCTAATGATCGGAGATCCAGTGAAGAAAATGTTAGGAAGAAAGCGAAGGTCCATAAGTCGTCTTCCAAGGATGGTTCCGATAAGGCTGTCAGTGAGGTTCGTCCTCAAATGACTAGTGCCGCCACTGTCTCGTAGCCCACTTCGAAGGCTCCAGTTTCTTCCTTGAAGGATTCATCAACTCGGCCAGTTTCTGATAAACCAGCCATGTCGTTTCGGCCTCCTAAGGTGTATAACTTGATGGATGTTATTACTGGTCCGAAGGGTGGAAATCAGAGTTATGCTAAAACTTCGTCGGTTTTAAAAGAAACTCCTCCTAAGAGCCTTGCTGGTCTCGCGAAAGGTTCTTCTTCTTCTTCAGCTGACGCTGGCAGTTTTACGGCTTCCGAGAAGGCCAAAACCCAGGACAAAGGTGCGAAGGTTGTTGCGTCCGCACCTAGTACTGCTGGATCGAAGGCTAAGATCCAGGACAAGGATGCCGAAGCGGGTGTAATTATGCCCGTTGCACCTGGATTGAAGGCTAAGACCCAGGACAAGACCCAGGCTTTGGGTGAGGCCCAGATTCAAGATAAGGCTGCGGGTGAAGGTGCTGTTTCGAGTTGTCACCTTTCATTACTTAATATGTCTGAGCTTCGCCAGATGGCTGCTAACTTGGGAACTCTTTCAGATCGCTTTGCGGTTCAGCTTCCGCTAGAACCTCATGTTCAACCCCATGGTATTCTTAGCCCTTCGGCAGGTGGTGAACTTTTTTTACATTCTATTTTTTAAGCGATGCAGGAGGAGTTTCTCCCTTTTGACGTGAATTTTGATTCTGTTGAAGCTGTCGAGGGGTCTTTGCTTGCTTGTGACGAGGTTCCAGCTAACACCTTCGTCATGAGTGCTCAGGCTGCTGAGCCTTTTGTTGCTGCTACTAATAGGATTCGGCTTCCCCAAGTGGAGGAAGAGCTGATGTCGCAGGGTGGAGATACCCTATATAAGTCTTTGTTGTCTTCGCAAGTGAAGGCGAGTTGTCTCTCTTTCTCTTTTTTTTTTTTGTACTTCGTAAATAGCTTTGTTTGTTCTGATTTCCTCTTCTTTTTGGCAGACTCTCCTATTACGCATGCTTTCCTTCGCCAGTATCGGGAGCTGTCGAAGATGAAGAATGATCGTGACACTCTTCGCAGAGATCTCACTGCCCTTGAGACGAAGGTCAAGGAGAAAGAGGATGCACTTGCTCTTAGCGAGAAACGCTTGGCTGAACTTGGTTCAGAGAAAGAGGTGCTCGTTAAGTCTGCCGAGGAGTTTGAGGCGAAGGTGGCTTCTTTGGACAAGCATGTTGAAGACCTGGATGCGTCCCTTGCGAAGGCCGTAAAAAATAACGAAGACCTCATTGCCAAGATTGATGCTGCTGATCAAGAGCTTGCTGGTCTTGTGAAGGCTGAAGAGCTTCGACTGGCTGACGTTTGTAGTCAGGTTCGAGATGCCCTTGTTTCTGTTGGGGCAGCAACTGATCTGCTGCCAAAAGATGCTTCGACTGAGCATTACCAAGGTTGGCTTACTGCCAACATCCCTTATGTTATTGAAGCTTGCAGAGCTTTTTCTAAGAATGCTGTGCAACTTGCTGTTCGGGATGTTCTTCACTCGCTCGAAGCTGGAGGGAGTGATGCCTTGGCGAAGGCTATCGACGACTCTTTTTCTTTTGCTACTACTGACAGCACGCCTCCTGCTTTGATCGGAGCCCTCGTCAAGTTAACTAATAATATTGACGAGTCTTTCTGGAACAGGGTTCTCTCTATCGGCCAGCAGCCTCAGAGTGAGGTATAAACTCTTTATGTTTGATTTGTATGGGATGTTACCCCTTCGGACATGTATTTGCTGAGAATGTCGTGAAGACATGTGTTGTAAACTTGTTATTGTTTGTACTTTTAATATTTGTTTGGCTTTGGATTTTTAGGATTCTTTTGACATTCCCCTGAGCGAGTTTGCCATTTCGAAGGTTTCTTCTGACATTGTGTCAGAGAAGTGTGCTGCTCCGGAATCTTCGTCTGACGTTTCTTTGAGCGAGTTTGCCACTCCGAAGGCTTCTTCTGACGTTGTGTCAGGGAAGCGTGCTGCTCCGGAGTCTTCGTCTGACGTTTCTCTGAGCGAGTTTGCGACTCCGGAGCCTTCTTCTCATAATTTGGCTCATAGTGAGCCTCCAATTGAGATCTTCAGTTCTCCTTCGGAGATTGACCTATCTAGCGAATCGGACCCTTTGTCCCCCGTCGAAGGGGGTGAAGGTCCCCTCATTTTTCCTCCAGGAAGCCTTGTGGCTATTGGTAGAGTTTACTGCCCTGATGATGATGTTTTCGAAGGGCATCGAGGCTGCACAAAGCGAAGATCTCGTGGACGCCGCCCTCGTGGCGGTTCTTCGAGCTGTCGTGGTACAACCAAGAAGAAGAGTAGCGGCCTTCGCCGTCGTGATCCTCCTGTTTATATTGAAGACCCTTCTTCGCCTTTCGACGCTGCTTCGCATGTTGAGCGAATGATTTCTTCCGTGGTAGTAGATCCCGTTTTTCAAAGGCCTTATTCGCCTTCGAGCGGATATGACGTTAACGACTTTAACGTTGTATGTCAGATGCTATTAGAGTTAGGTCTTATTGTAAAACAAGAGCCTGTCGATGGTTCTCCTTGAATGAATTATGCTTTTGAGTTATTTTTTGAAGAAATCCTCTTCGGCTTGCTTCGCTCTAGAATAGGTTTTTTTAATATCCTTGCGAAGCTTCTGCTTCTTGCGTGATGACCTTCTGTTTTCTTGTGAAGATTGAAGTTTTCACGCTTGAAATTTGCGTTTGGATCTATGCCTGCGAAGGCATTCTTTGCTGAAAATGTTTTTTCCGGTCTTCGGGAGAGATTATGCCTTCGCTTGGGCTTTTCTCTCATGCGTCTTAGCTTTTTTGTGATATTTTTGACTCTGAGGCAAGACTTTAAAGAAAAAGTTCAATTCCATGATCTGTCTTAATGCCTTCGATTTGTAACCTGGGGCCTTGGTATCATCATTTCTTTAATGATATAAGCCCTCGAATATGGGATGTACCAAATTGGTCTGCCCTTCGCATATTCTTAGACTTTTTCGTCCGATTTTCCTTCGTTCTAGGCCTTGGGCCTGATGGTTTTTAGCCGGTGGCTTCTCACTTTGAGGCCATGGCTTCGCTTGCTTGTTCTGGTTTTCCGTTTTTTGGAGTCCAGATAACAAGTTTTTGTGATACTTTTGTATCTGAGCGATCTGTGTTATTTCTTATAACACGTTGCCTCGAAGCTGGGTTACACCAAGTTCTGCTTTGGTGTACCCTTCACTTTGTTCTAGCCTTTCTGCCTGACTTTGTTTGTTAAGCTCGTGGCTTTGCCTTTTGATAAGGCTCCTCTGCAAATTACTCTGGAATTTTCTGAGGGTAAAAAGTAATTATAAAACTGTAATACAGTCTTAGAAGGTGCCTCGTTAAAAAACTTCACACCCTTCGCAGGGCTACCCTCGTGAGGAAAAAGAGCGCACCCCCGCATGTCTTTTATGTTTTACACATAAGCGATGTTCGCTCTACCGAAGAGTCGTTCTGTTGACTCTTGGTAGTAGCGGTTCATGAAATCTTGCAGTATCCTTGCAGAGTTCTTGAGGCCCAAGGTCTTGTAAGCTCGTATATCTTGCTCTTCTCTTATGAGATGGGTATTCTTCCTTCCAGGAGTTTTATTGTCTTCAATGGATCTTGCTTGCAGCTGATCCCCGAAGACCCTAATCACAGAGATTGGTCCCGGAATTTTCATGCAAAGATAAGCTTGATGTATGACAGCTTCGAACTTGTTGATTGACCCTCTCCCGAAGATTGCGTTGTAAGGGTAGATGAGGTCAACCATATCGAAGGTCACATCTTCAGTTCTTGCGTTTTCTCCTTCTCCGAAGGTTACTGGTAGTTTGATTTTCCCCATCGCCTGGATTATCTTTCCGTTGAAACCGACCAAAGGAATTCCTGCTGGTTAAAGAGTTTCGTTTTCCAGGTCCATTCTTCTTAAAGTTGAAGCGAAGAGGATGTCAGCTGAGCTTCCCCCATCGATCAGTATTCTAAGGACATCGAATCCCTTGATGTTTGCTTGGATCACCAATGGGTCTGAATGCGGTTCGTCCAGATTTCTTGCATCTTCTTCTCCGAAGGTTATATCAACATGGGACCACCTTGTCTTGACAAAAAGAGTCCCTGAAAAGACGAGTTGAACCCTTCGCATGTGTTCTTTTCTGGCCCTCCTTGAGTCTAGCTGCTGTGTGGATCCTCTGGTAATGGCATTTATTCTTTGCCTTCGCACCTCGCTGTTGGCTTCTGATTGCCTTGCGTTGTTTTGATGATTCGTTTCCGGTGGTGGTGGTAGCACGACCAAACTTTGTGGTTGATGATAAGTGTGCTGTTGTAGTTGCTGCGAAGCTTCTGTTGGGTAGGTGACCACATGATTTACAGAATGCGAAGGATAGATTGAACGAGTGTTGCTTTGGGACCAGTCTTCGCGAAAGTTGCCCATGTGACGAATGGCTTTCTTTGCTTCCCTGTTTGCTAGCCAATTCTGCTTGTATGACAGGAAGTCTCGGCATTGTTTAGTTGTGTGCCCTTTACCTTCACCGTGCAGTTCGCAAAACACGGTGCGAGAGTTGGATTTGTTGTCACCGTCTCTGCTTCTTTCGTCATGATCTTTGTCATGGTTGCTTCGCCCTTTTCCTTTTTCGTCCTCTCTGGTTCTCTTCTCATCTCCTCTTTCCTCTTTGTTTTTGAGACTGTGTACCCTTCGACTGCTGTGGTTCCTCGTGTTTTCTTTGTTTTCGTCATGCCTTCGATTTCTGCTTGATTCTCTGTCTTCTTTGGCTTTTTTTCTCGTCTCTTTGTTGCTGAGTTTGCTTCTTTTCATCGTCCTTCTTTCTTCTAAATTCATCATCTGACCTTGCATACTTTTCGAAGATGTCAAGTAGTCCAAAGATTGTAGTAGGCTTCTTCCTTGCCAGCGAAGAGTGGAAAGAGCTAGACCTCAGTCCTTCCATCAAGGCATCAATTACAGTGGAAGCCCCTACTCCTCTATCCTTCGATTTGATCTCCATAAACCTCTGCATATATTCCCTGAGGCTTTCATCGCTCCTTTGTTTGCAAGAGAACAATTTTCCTTGATGCACCTCTTCAGCTTGGAAACCCTGAAAATTGTTTATGAACTCCTTTCTCAATTCGGACCATGAATTGATTGATCTCGGTTCTAAGGTGGAGAACCATGTTTTGGCAGTGCTTTCGATTGCCATCACCAGTGCCTTCGCGTATGTGGAATTTGTGCCTCTGCCGGATTCTACTACAGCTTCGAAGGACATCAAGAATTCTCTTGGATCAGACTTCCCTTGATATGCTTTAATTTTTGGCATCTTGAAGTTGAAGGGCCAGGGCTCGGTTTGAAGTTCTTCGCTTAGCGGTGAATTTTCATTGAACATTGAAGTTGGTTGTACCTCTTTGCTTGTGCTGCTTACTTCGTAGACCACCTTCCCTTCATTCTGCTTTTGCGTCTTTTTTGGATGATTCTGACTTAGCTTCTTCAAGTTGTTCATATCTTCGTTTACTTGGTTCAGCCTTTCATCCATTTCATCAATTTCCCTCTGTGTTTGCCTTATCTTCTGCGACATGTCTATCTTTAGTTTGGACTTCTTTTTCTACTATTACCAAGCGTTTCTCCCTCTCAAGCCTTTCTTGTTCTATGATGCGAAGTCGTTCTGCTATAGAATCTGCTTCATCGTCTGCTGTTTTGTCACCCTCTGGAAGGACGTTTCCCACCTGCGAAGCGTCTCCGATGTTGTTTTGTATTCCTCTTTGAGCTTCCTCCTGCCTTAGAGCTTTCTCTTGTCTTGCAGCCTCTTCGGCTCGAGCAGCCTCCTCGGCTCGTGCGGCTTCGGCACGTGCTTCTTGTTCTCTGGCGACTTTGGCTTCTTGTTCTCTAGCCTGTTTTTCTTTTCCGATCTCAGCGCGTTGTGTTTCGGCATCTATTGTCTTTGATGATCTGCCTTTGGCCATTTTGAGTTGTAAACGTGGTCGTGGATTCGCCCCGCATGACGGTGCCAAATGTTGGAGGATCGAAGGTCTTGATCGACTCAGCGAAGCCCTCCAACGTAGAGTGTTTGATGATTGCGTCCTAGCGAAGCCCTCCTGGCGTCCTCGGCGCTCAGATTGCTCCTGGCGAAGCCTTTTCAATGCCTCGAAGTCCTCGAGTTCCTTGGCGAAGCCCTCCTGAAACGTCCGCGATGCTGGACTTGGTTCAACTGCCCAGGCTGTTCCTCGGGTCTTACGTTATACGTTGTTCCGAAGCCCCTAATCGTCCGCGGTGCTGGGCGAAGGGGTTGAAGGACGGCAGAGAAAAGTGGACAGAGTAAATGATGTGTCTTTGGCTCGAGGCCCGAAAAACAGATGTCATTACAGGAGCTATTCCCTCCATATTTATAGGGAGAGGAAAGGTCAAAATTACAGCGATGCCATTGGGCAATTTTGTTACGTCTCCTAGAGTTTAGGCTTTAGACTGGCTCTTGCTCAACACCCTTCGCTTGGTAACGAATACCCTTCGCATGACTCAGGGAGCCTTCGGCATTAACTCCAACAGGAACAAACACGTAGGAGACATATAGTTTCCTAGCAACTTTCGCCTTGAAGCTGTCAAGCCATTTCGCAAGGATCTTCATATGAACAAGGCAAATTCCAGAGAACTTCATAAAGAAAGGGTGTCAAATAATCTTTGTTAAAATCTGTGACACTGTTGAAGTCGCCTCCATTTTATTTAAATGTTGTAATGATCTTCCTGTTTCCTCGACATTTCATCTGCAGTGTGCAGAGGATAAAGCTGTACGATTATTTATTCTTTTTTTTAAATCTGCCCTGAATCCTTGTAAATAACCGTGGCACATGCATGTTCTGTAAAAGTGGCTTGTAGGATGACAGTTCGTGTAATGACGCAGGACTCTCTCCCTTTCTTCATGATGATGATGCGAGTGCGTTAATGGCTTGATCTGCACGCTTAAAAATGTCATATCTCTGAGTACGGTGTCTATTTTTTTCATCTATTCACACCTTTGTGTTCTATACAACGAGATAAACAAAACTAGATCCCCAATGCATGTGTTTCTGTGTTATCTGACCAGTAAATTGCTTAGATTACTAGTTTGGTATTGTTTTCCCCAATCAGTTTACCAATGGCATCTTCCAAAGTGCTTGTATGGGACATGCGCGGCCTGAACGACAAGTCTAGGCGTGACACAGTTCGGAAGGTCGTGGATCTTTGTAAACCTGAGATTGTGTGTTTTCAAGGAACAAAATTATCCTATATTTCGAACTGGGACGCGGCTTTGATTTTGGGTCATGATTTCTCTTCCTTTGTCTATCTACCGGCACAACAGACCAGGGGGGGGGGGGGGTATTCTTGTTGCATGGAAGGATGGGATTTTCTCTTCTTTAGTTCATAGAGTGCATCGGCATTCAGTGTCAGTACAATTCAAGTCTGAAAGTGAACCGTATTGGTGGCTTACGGGAGTGTATGGCCCATAGAGCGATGCAGATAAAGTTGCCTTTCTAGAAGAACTACGGGAAGTCTGATCCTTCTGCTCGGGTCCTTGGTGTGTTGCAGGTGATTTCAATGTAATCTACAGTTCAGAGAAAAAAAAAGGTGTTAACATTAATAGAGCAATGATGGGAAGGTTTAGACGTTTTGTCAACGAAATTGAGTTTAAGGAAGTACCGCTGGTGGGCAGGCGATACACATGGTCCAATGAGAGAGATTCTCCAACATTGGTTAAACTTGATCGTGTTCTTTGTACAGCAGATTGGGAGGACATCTTTCCGGACTGTTTGCTCCAGAGTCATGCAACTCAACTCTCAGATCATTGCTTTTTGATACTAGGACTAAAAGACGGGGCCAAGGGGAAAAAGAGGTTCCATTTTGAAAGTTTCTGGATGAAACTTCAGGGATTTCACGATGCGGTGGCCGAATCTTGGAGTAAGCCTATCTCAGCTTCTTGTGCAGTGGAGTGAGTGTAGCTGAAATTGAAGCGGCTCACAAGGGACTTGCAGTCATGGAGTCAACATCAGGTTGGTCATGTTAAAACGCAGCTAGTGCTTGCACGAGATATTCTACACAGGATTGAAATTGCTCAGGACAGCAAGCGTTTATCCTCACATGAGAGCTGGTTGCATGGTGAGCTCAAGCGTCATTGTCTTGTTCTGGCATCTCTTGAACGGACAATTGCATGGGTCCGCTCTAGGATCAAATATCTCAAGGAAGGTGATGCCAATACCTCCTTCCACTCACAAGCCCGCTGCCGCAAGAAAAGAAATAATATTTCAAAGCTCCAAGTGGTGATCAAGTTTTAACATCACAGGAGGAGAAGCAACAAGCCATGCTTGAATATTATGAGCAGCTGTTGGGAACTGCTCATGCTCGGTCTCACACCTTGGATCTCCAGTATTTCCACCGTGGTGGCCTCGACCTTGCTGATATTGATTCACCAATTTCTGAAGATGAAGTTTGGGCCACTATCAAGACTTTACCCTCAGATCGAGCTCCAGGGCCTGATGGATACACCGGGAGATTCTACAAAACATGCTGGTCGATTATAAAAGCAGATGTGATGGCAGCAATTCTTATTGTGCAGCAAGGAAATGCACGAAGTTGGGACTTTTAAACTCAGTATATCTCACTTTAATTCCCAAGAAAGCTGAAGCCTAGTGCACATTTTGCAGCAAATCAAAGTGCATTTATAAAGGGTCGATGCATTCATGATAATTTTATGCTTGTGCAACAAACAATCAAACTCCTTCACCGACAAAAAGTGCCTAGTCTGTTTTTGAAGCTGGACATTAGTAAAGCATTTGACTCGGTATCCTGGGTTTTCTTGCTTGAAGTGCTATCTCACTTGGGTTTCAGACAAGATGGTGCAACCTGGTTTCCAATCTCTTGACCACGGCCTCAACACAAGTTCTTCTAAATGGTGAACCAGGAGATATCATCAACCATCAGCTTGAGGGGTCGTTTTCTCTTGTTTGGTTCTTAGTTAGTCCTTTTCATTTTGTATGTGTTGGCCCCTCTCGCCTTGGTCCCAGCTTGAGGGGTTTGTGTACGGACCGTCTTTTCTTCCTTATAATACAAAGATACGCAGCTCTCCTGCGTATTCGAGAAAAAAAATCATCATTCAATTTCTTTACGTACACTCAATAACATTTTTGTTCACTTTTAATAAAAAATTATGTACATATTTTGTAACAATATTTGGTATATTTCAGCCATAACTAGTTGAGCTACCGTAACAATAGAATATGTTGTGACTGTAAATTGGTGCCCATATCACGTAACAACTGCGGTATGTTTTTTAATTGGCAAATTTGTAAAGTGTCGTTCTCTACAGAAACTTATATTATGATTGATTGTATAGGACTAGGATCGTGTATTTATATCGAGCATTATCATGTTTTGGCAGATAGTTTTAGCTAGAAATGCTTTCCCCTGTAAGGGTCATTTGATCACCTTAATTTCCTCTTCCACCTACCCTATCTTGTACTGTCCATATCAGCAACTTATGTATATATTTTTTATCATGCTACCAAGAACGACTTTAACTAGCTACCTTCTCCTTCAGCATAGTGAATGACTGCTCACTATTTTCCACATATATAGACAACAATGATGATACATATTTGAGGTATCAGAAAGTTTCCAAGCACAACGCAGGTGATTCTTGTAGAATTCAGGTTGTATGCTTCAAGAAAATTGTCATCAACGACACATCTGCAGGATAGCTTTGTAGTGGGTAACGATGGACCGAAGAAGCCATGAACACACAACGGTGCATGACCCTAGGCGGAAATCGAGCCGTGGGTTTAAGCTTGATGGAGAACTCAGACAAATTGATCGATTGTGCATTCACTTAGAGTTGTTTCGGAAAACCTTAAGGCAACTTTATCGTTTAGTCATGAGGAGGTGCTGAGCTAAGGTCATGTGGAGAGGAGCTTGGCTAGCAAAAACTGCTCTAATGAGTAGAAATTGTGGCACCGTCTAAAATGAGCCCATCTAAGGATAAACATTTATATCTTTCGGTTGGTGTTGCAGCTTTTCATCAGACAGAGAGCCAACGCCTGCTGAAAATAGTTCTCTCTCCGTTTAAAAATATATGCAGTACTAGCTATGTTTTTTGGTGTCCAGATTCATAAAATGTTCAATAAATCTGTACATATACTTGTCCACAAAGTTCAATGAACCTAGTACGAAGCAAAAACTGCATATATTTTGAAAACAGAGAGAACAATGTAACGACCAGGTAATATTAGTTGACCAAGTATTATTGGATCAATTCCAACGAAACTGGCTCTCTATTTATAACAATACAAACTTGAATCGCAAAAACTATGGATGCCACATGAATGTCTACACTGATATTTTAAATAAAATTGTACTCCCTCCGTTTTTAATTATATAACGCCGTTGACTTTTTTGTTGAACATTTAAATATGGGTTGCCCATCCAGGTAGTTTACAATGCAAGACAGTGCAGGATAAACTACCATCGTCTAGTTAATCAGGCTGTTTGCAGCTGTTTTATTATAGCGACCGCTAAAAAAATAACTGCGAACACTGTAGCGGCTGCTGAAGAAATAACTAAAACACTGTACTGCTGCAAAGCAGCGAGACCAACAAGCTGAATACTACAAGATAAATCAGAATTATCCGGTCCTTTTTGTCGTCTAGCTAATACGTTTCTGAATGCTAATGTTTTGTTTTTCCAGAATTGTAATTTATTTTGTAGGCTGTCTGCCTTCATTCTCGACAATAGCTCAAAGTAGATTAGATTACACTCTGCTTCTTCAACAAGACTAAAGTGTGAACAAAGAGTGTACCACATGCAGATACTACCCTGAAAATATTATTAGAGATTATGTACCTAGTACTCCTGTAGAACTAGACATACACCTCAGGTGGAATAAATTGCAAAGATGTACCTGGTATGTGTGGTTCATAACTACTGTTTTACTATGTCATGTGTGCAGCATATCAAATGGAATCCGTTTGGTGAAATTACCTCCCCAGCATTTACCCTCGTCTATATCTGCTCCTTTTTCTCTTTGCAGGAAGACAGTGTAGGCTTTCAGTTATTTCCTCTGGCTGGCATCTTGACACGTTTCCGCTGCTAAGTCGCACTCTCGTGCCTTGGAATGAGAGGGGTCGGAAATTTGCCTAGCCTTTACACTGCAACTGGTGAATCCGGTCTACGGAGGCCATCCCAAGCTCAAGGACACCACCGTCTGATGTTCCTTGATGGTGCACATTCGCGGATTCGCCGGAGGCAGAGCCCGTAGGCAAGAAGGTGCTTGCCGTGACCAAACCGCCGAAGTGTACTCTTGGCAACCTTTGCGCTTACCAAACTCCACGGTGCCCAATCGAGGTCGCGACAATGACCACGATGCCGCACGGGCGACGAGGAGGTGGACTGGACCACACATGCACATGGACTGGACCTGGAGCGTGATCCAACACGTTCGGTGCTCCTCCTCCGACCTTGCGCTTCAGCAAGCCTGCACGCCTCGACGAACGACAGCGCCAGTACGCCGCATGCAAACACACGACCTGCAAGGCTTCACGAATGGTTGGTTAGGCTAGGCACGAGCGAGGTGAACCTTAACTGATAACCTATACTCATGAACGGTGTTTAGGCACGAGAGACAATGCTGCTAATCTAACATCTATATACAACTCTCTTCGATATTGCTAAAAGTCATGCATGCTTAAATAAGTTAGACGCCTTGTTACATACCTTAAGCCTAGCAAGAAAACTTAAACTCCAGCATAGAGGTCATGCTGAAAAAAGTTAGGCACTCTTTCTTTCACACAAGAATTTAATGCTAAAAATAAATCATGTTTTTTTGGTACAAACACCTGCATTGTAACACAACAGAGCTAAATCAAGAACATGTATCCGCAATAAAATAAAATAAAATCAAGAACATGTGCATTTTTCAAGTCCTACAAATCATGTACCATTGGGTGCTTTAGGATGTGGAATGATGAGTGGAGAAAATTTTCTTGTTCTCTGTTACTTCATGTCTTAGTAAGATCTAATTTCTAAGTAAAACCTTGTTCATGTTTTATGTGCATTAAAACCTTCTGTGAAAATTGTCATCAGGTGCTCCAGATGACTTAGACCTCCACTGCAGTGTAAGAATTTCGCAAGAGTACCCCAGGAA
Organism: Eragrostis curvula; assembly: GCA_007726485.1. Taxonomy (NCBI): domain Eukaryota; kingdom Viridiplantae; phylum Streptophyta; class Magnoliopsida; order Poales; family Poaceae; genus Eragrostis; species Eragrostis curvula. Next base: position 17,846,335 of record CM017444.1, read on the forward strand.
TCAGTTATATTCTCACAGAATTTGGATAAACCCTTGTGTTCTGAAGAAGGCCTAATTGGCAAGCCATGAATATGACCAAATAAGTTGCCACATGAAAACCCTAGGGGTATCAAGTCTTTTCCATCAATCGTTTCCCTAGGAATCGTAAGTTTGTAGGGAAACGATTTCCCTACGGTGTTTTACTGTTTCCCTTGGGTGTTCGGGCCTAGAAAAAATGGGGAATTCCAGTAGTGAGAATCCACAATTTTCTGAAAGTGACCCGCAAGTAAAGTACGCATCTTGCAACACAACCAGACTAACTCAATTCTCATATGTTATTTTCAGCTTTTCAATGATGAATCTATATATACCTACATATAAAAAAATCACTACCAGAAAAATCAAAATTTGTTGAGTGTCCGAAACTTTGCCGAGTGTTTTTTCGGGCACTCGGCAAAAACACTCAGCAAAATAACTTTGCCAAGCGTAAAAAAACACTTGCCGAGTTAAAAAAAAAACACACTCGGCAAAGTTAATCATTGCCGAGTATATTATTTTTGGCACTCGGCAAAGCGAAATTCAAACCATATTTTGAAGCCCTAAATGAATTCAAAATAAAAACTGTTGAACTACGAAGTTGTAGAACTTCTCAGGATCTACAATTCTTATTTGAATCATTTTTTAATTCAACAAAGTGATAGTAAAATTATTCATAAAATCTACATCTCTCGTCTAGTTTCATTAAATCTATAAGAGCGATATATAAGATTTATGAACAATGTTACTACCACTATGTCAGATGAACAAATGACCAAAATAAAAGTGGCAGATCTTCAAAAGTTATACAGCTTTGTGGTTGAAATTTTTTAATTTGATTTAATTTTGTCAACAAAGAAATTCATTTGAATTTAATAAATTCAAAAATTGGATTTTTTCAAACGACCTCGAATGGAGAAACAGTAAAAATAAAAGTTAAATATATAAAAAAGAGATGAAACTTTGTAGTTTTTAACTTTTTTATTTGAAATCAATTTTTTCAACGAAAACTAAGTTTGAATGTTTCAAATTTGAAATTCAAATTTTGTAAACGACCTCGGATGGAGAAACTACCAAAATGAAATTTGTAGATCTCAAAAAGTTACGGAGCTTTTTAGACAAAAGCTTTTTAATTTGAATTTGCTTAGGGCCTCAAACAATCAATTTACACTTAATTAAGTATAATATGTGATGAATTCAACTGGAGTATAGACATATGTGAGAGTGTGATGTAGTGGTAGTGGAGCTTACACGTGAAGGAGGGGTCGCCGGTTCGAAATCCCACCGGCCCGAGTGTTTTTTTTGGCTTGTTTGCCGAGTGGCAAAGTACACTCGGCAAACAACACTCGGTAAACAAAACTCGGCAAAGTGTAAAACAAAAAAATGCCTCTGGCACTCAGCAAAGCACAGATTTCCGTAGTGAATAGAGAACTTCTACAAGCACGGATTACCGTAGTGAATAGAGAACTTCTACAATACAAAAACTAGGGTTTTTTTTATCATGAGGTAAGATCGGAAAAAGTAGAAACATTGAACAATAATAAAAAATTATAACTCAAATTATTCTATTTAATGTGCATTAAAAAAAGATCTACTGAACAATGTTCTTCATCTCTAGTTGGCTCCTGCAGGTTGAATATCTAGCCTACCCCATCTCTTGCCGGCATGGAGGAAGTTCATGACGCCACCATGGTCCTCCATGGCCGCCGTCTTTGAGGTCCCCGATTTGGATGGGGTCAACCCCAAATCGGGTCACCAACAGGCGACGGGGCTAGGCGTGGCTATGGCGGGGCTCGGGGTCGGTGGGCGGCGGTACACTACGACAGGCATCGGTGACGGCGATGTGAGAGGGAAAAGAAGATGGGCGCGAGCGGGAAGGAATGGAAGGGGGAAAAACCGTTTGGCAACAGAGGAGTTGGAGTATGGAAGAGGAGAGTAATTTCAGGGACGGAGGAGAGAATTTGATGCCTAGAGTAAAAGAAGGAATATGATAGGGGAACTGCTGGAGCATGTTGGCTATTTTTTTGTACTTTTTTCGTTTTACACTTTTCCGAGTCTTTATTTTACCGAGTGTTGTTTGCCGAGTGTACTTTGCCACTAGGCAAACAAGCCTAAAAACCACTCGGCAAAGTGTTTGCCGAGTGTAACACAACACTAGGTAAAAAAAAAACTCAGCAAAGTATAAAACTAAAAAAATGCCTTTGGCACTCAGCAAAGCACGGATTTCCCATAGTGAATAGAGAACTTCTACAATACAAAAACTATAGGTTTTTTTTTTTATCATGAGGTAAGATCAGAAAAGGTAGAAACATTGAACAACAATAAAAAATTATAACTCAAATTATTCTATTTATTGTGCATTAAAAAAAGATCTATTGAACAATGTTCTTCATCTCTAGTTGGCTCCTGCAGGTTGAATATCTAGCCTACCCCATCTCTTGCCGGCATGGAGGAAGTTCATGACGCCACCGTGGTCCTCCATGACCGCCGTATTTGAGGTCCTCGATTTGGATGGGGTCAACTCCAAATTGGGTCGCCAACACGCGACGGGGCTAGGCATGGCTATGGCGGGGCTCGAGGTCGGCGGGCGGCGGCGCTCTCCGACCGGCGTCGGCGACAGCGATGCGAGGGGGAAAAGAAGATGCGCGTGAGTGGGAAGGACCGGAAGGGGGACAACCCGTTTCGTAACAGAGGTAGTTGGAGTTTGGGAGAGGAGAGCAATCCCCTCTATTCAGGGGATGGAGGGTAGAATTTAATGCATAGAGTAAAAGAGGGAACGGGATAGGGGACTTGCTGGTGCATGTTGGCTGGCAGAGTAGAGCAAGTGCAGCCTCAAGACAAGAGGTCTTGAGTTCGAGGATTGGTTGTACAACACTTTTGTTTTTTCTTATTTTTTACATTACTATCTAATGCCTTTATTTAATTGTCTCTAATTCTAAATAAAAAAAAGTGCATGAGGAGACATTTATGTGGCATTTTAGTAAATGCCTCTGCGAGTGTCTAGAGGCAACAACAAGTTGTCTCTACAGTCCAATTCTCTTGTAGTGTTCCAAAATCATCATTAAAGTTTCTAAATACACTCACTAAAAATTTAGTAAACTTTAATGACAAATTATGTATGTATTTGGTAACGACTTTGGTATACTTTTTATTGACAAATTTGTAAAATTGTGGTTCTCTACATCAAAATTATGCTTCACATAATTATGATGTATTGTATAAGACTACGATCGTTTATTTATATCGAGCTTTATCATGTTTTAGCAGAATGTTTTAGTTTGAAATTCTTTGCTCCTGTAATGATCATTGTAGTATTAGCGCGACGAACTCCACTAGTGTGGTGCAAACAGTACCGTGAGCACCTTAATTTCTTTCACCTACACATATTGCACTCGTTATACCAGCAACTTATGTGTATATTATTGATCATGCTACCAAGTTTGACTGTAACTAGCTACCTTCTCCTTCAGCATTGTGTTGACTGCCCATTATTTTCCACATACATAGACAACAATGATGATAGTTATTGGAGCCTTGGAGGTGTCAGAAAGTTTCCAAGCACAATGCGGGTGATTCTTTTTAGAATTCAGGTTGCATGCTCCTAGAAAATGGTCATCAACGACACATCTGCAGTATAGATTTGTGGAGAGTAACGATGGACCAAAGAAGCTATCAACACACTACGGCGCATGAGACCAGGCGGACGTCGAACTGTGGTTTGAGGTTTATGGAGATCTCGACAAGTTGATCAATTGTGCATTCACTTAGAGTGGTTTCCAAAAACCTTATTCACCCTCTCCTGGTGTAGGATCTCATAGGATGAGAGCTATATACCTGCTCTTGCAATCATTAGTGCAGTACTATAAGAACAGCAAAATAGTGAAGACACATCTGTGCAAGGCACTAAATACCGTAGTTTAATGGACAGATCATGCGTGTGCCCCGCCTGGCAAGGCGAACATGTTTGTATATACTAAATTTTCACCCACACATGCAGTTACTAGCGAATGAAGCACATTTAACTATATTTGAGTTGACGTCCTTCAAAATCCACCAGCAATAATCTCACTGTTAATGTTTTCAGCTGCTATGTTTCTTGGTTTGAACGTTATCCAAAATTTATTTTCTGAGAATCCATTGCTTAGGAAAAACAGGAACAAGAGCCTAGTACGTTTGTGTGTCTGTCTTCCTCTCGCTGTGTGTTTCCTTTCTCTGAATTTGTTCTCTCTTATTACATGGTTCATGCAAGTTTTTTTTCAAGTTAAGATGATATATTTCCATTTTAATTAGTTTCGCCACTTTCATTTATCATACGCATCCACTAATATTATTCTCGTGTATATATCCCCCTCCTCCTCATCCAAGGAAGGCATACTTTTATATTTGGTTATTTCCTCTAGTGCGCATCTCCACATCTCCTGCAGCTCAAAATCAAACTATCCTACCTTGGAATGAGAGAGATCAGAAAGTTGCCTGGCCCATATGCTGCAACCAGCACAAGCATCCACAAAACCTCTAGGTAGGCATCATGAAAGATCTGACATTGTGTGGAAGCAAGGAAAGGTAGTGTTAGAGCAGGCCCAATAATCGTCGATTCGACCAACACGTCAGCAGAAAAATGAGCTGGAAGAGAGAGGAAGGAAAGCTTGTCGCGTTTTCTGTCGCCCGTCTGAACGTAGCGTGCTGGGGTCCATTTCTCCTCTCGCAGTCTCAACTGGCCTGTGCTCTTCCCCAATGCAAAATAAAATAATATTTTCAACAACGATGCTTCAGACAACTTGTTGTGGGTGTTGGTCGCTGAGATTGTCTCATGCTGCCATAAGACAAGCCCTTATTGACCTTGCTCTTAGTAATTTCAAGACCGAAGAACAGTAAGGGAAGGCACAGCATTAACGCATTTTACTGCTAACAAATATGAGCCTAGCAGGGCTGTGCTTGAATATACACGATTTTATTATGCGAAATGGAAAGAATACTTGTCTTCGTAATTCATGTGTTTTAATAGCAACTGGAATGAACACGTAATTCATGTGTTTTAATAGCGACTGGAAGAAACACATAATTCCTGTGTCTTAATAGTGAATGCAATTAATTAACGCGTAAAAGACATATTTTTCCAAGGAACTGTTATTACACTACAAGACAGTTAGTGTATTGCCATAGTGAAATATCGTGGCAATAGGGCCAAAATGGTTGCAATAACCTACAATAGCTACAAAACTCATTTCGGCGGCTGTCGTGGCAGGTAGTAGCGTGGCAATAGGCTTAGGCAATCATTTTTTCTGTTTGGTTGCAATACCTATGTTTGGTGCCATGAAATAAAACGTTGCGATCAGCAATAGACACAACGACTCAAACTGCGGCAATAAATGGTGATTGCAACTATATTTAGTTGTGGCAATAATTAAATTCAGCAAAAGCGCAAAAAAAGGAAGCAAAATAGATGTTTACTTTAATTATCAATTCTGTCCAGATTTGAAAATTTCAAAGTGTTGCAATGTCTCATTCCAAAATTGTGGTGAAATCACAATGTAAACATCAAACCTGTGGTTAAATCGCAAAGGAGCAATTTTTTCTTTGTGCAAGAAAGTTAACACCGTAAAAGTGTTTTTATTAAAAACTGATGGTAAAATCACAAAATCGATGGTGAAAGCGCAATTGGAGTCCGAAACGATGGCTATTATGCAATTGTCCCTTCCATTTTTTGCTGGGTGGTGAAGTTTAAGTCCTTAGTCTTTCATGTGAAAGCGCATTTCTATTCCTTAGTCTTTCATGCCCTTCACTCCCTCCACCTGCTCCAGATTATCCTTCAGTTATATCAAACATAACACGGCCATCAAGATTGAATAGTTTACGCTTCTGTTGTGTTTGAATCATGAGAGAGTGAATTTACATTGGGGCAGAACAGCGAGAGGCGCGTTCCAGCCATTAAGGAGTATTTGATTAATCTTCCAGTTTTGCAAGCACCTAATATTGTTAAGCCTTTTAAATTATATATTGCTTTATTTTTACGTGAGGGCGTGGTAGGGGTTGTTTTGAAGCAGGAAGCTTTAGGTAAATAGTTTGCTGTTGGCCTGTTGCTTATTTCAGTCGTCGGCCATTTCCACGTTCGTGGGTGAGCCAAATTGTAAACCGATGGTGGACACACAGCATGCAACAGAAGCCATGCGCTCTGCAAGGACTCTTCGGTGATGGTGAATGTTGCACAAATGTGTAACGAGTCTAGGCATGCATAACGGTGCACAGGTGGTCTGATAGGCCGTCTTGTGTAAGGCTACTTTGGATTTTTTGTGAGGTGGAAGAGATAGCGGAAGGTGAAAGAAGCACTATCGGAAATCGGTTTTTTCTGAGTGCCGGCACCTTTGCCGAGTGTTTTTTTTCGGGCACTCGGCAAAAAACGTCTTTGCCGAGTGCAAAAAAAAAAACACTCGGTAAAGTATTTTACTGAGTGTAAAAAAAAACACTCGGCAAAGATTGTTTTGCCGAGTGTAAAAAATAAACACTTGGCAAAGAAAATACACTCGGCAAAGGAAACTCTTTGCCGAGTGTATTTTTTTTTGACACTCGGCAAAGATGATTTCAAACTTATTCGGAACATTTTTTGAAATCCTAAATGAATTCTAAATAAAACGTGTTGAAATACAAAGTTGTATAACTTTTCAAGATCTACAGCTCTTATTTGAATCATTTTTTGATTCAACAAAATGATAGAAAAATTGTTCACAAAATCTACATCTCTCGTATAGTTTCATGAAACCTATATATAAGAGAGATATATAAGATTTGTGAACAATGTTACTACCACTATGTTGAATGAACAAATGACCAAAATAAAAGTAGTAGATCTTTAAAAGGTGTACATCGTTGTAGTTGATTTTTTTAATTTGATTTAACTTTTTCAAAAAAAAATCGTTTGAATTTCTTAATTTTGAAAATTTGAAATTTTCCAAACGAGCTCGGACGGAGAAACTACCAAAATGAAAGTTGTAGACCTCGAAAAGTTATGAAACTTTGTAGTTTACAACTTTTTAGTTTGAATCAGTTTAGGGCCTCTAACAAGCAATTTACATTCGGTTATGTATAATATGCATGTAAGGAATCAAAATAGAGTATAGACATAAGTGAGTGTGTGATGTAGTGGTACAAGAGGTTACGTGTGAAGGAGAGGTTGCAGGTTCTAATCTCACCGACGCGGGCGACTTGATCAAAAAATGACGGGGACAGGTGGTTGGCTGGTGGGGGCCTCCCCCTATTAAAATAACTTTTTTGCTACTTTTTTGACATTTTTCAATTTACACTACACTCGGCAAAAACACTCTGCAAAGAGGGGATTTGCCGAGTACCCTGTCTCCGAGTGCATTTTGCCGAGTGTATTTTGCCACTCGGCAAAACTGGGAATTCTGGTAGTGAAGATATAGTAGTTTTGTACATGAAACAAGCATCTCATACGGAAAAATTTAAAGGTACCAGACAACTGTACACCATTGTATGAGTTGCCATTGCCATAGAACTCACAAATATTTCTCTTATTTCGTGAAAATTAAGGAATTAAAAAGTTACAATGGGCAATGAAAAAAGGCCACCCATTATATAGAGGTCATATCTCATAATTTTTCTCAAGATTACATGTTGAACTCAACTAGTAAGTATCAAATAGTAGTTTATAATGAATCCTTGACTCCATCTATAAACTAACAAGGACCGAGTTCATGCAACCAAAATTTCCACCAACTACTAATCTATCGGACCCCCTAAGTAAATCCTTCCTTGATCTAGTTTCCATCCACTGCCCTCCACTGTTAACCTAAGCCATCTGAATCGCAAATCATCCGGACCCATAACGATCAAGCATAACACAACTGACATGATTGGTATTGAGTTTTGTCCTGTGAATTCTGGTAGTGAAGATATAGTAGTTTTGTACATGAAGCAAGCATCTCATATGGAAAAATTTAGAAGTATAGTTTCATACAGTCCTTTGAATTAATTGCTTTCGATGTTTGTCTTTGCTCTGCCATTCCTATATCATAACTTTGCAATGCTTTGCACGCATGTGTACCTTTGCAGTTCACAACTTCACCTACATATATTTGCAGTAAGGAATAATTGCAATAAACTAGGACTGGGAAGTATCAGCATGTTTCGTGATGCTTCCTGTTGTACTGAAGGGAGCTGTCATCCAGGCTCCATCACCACATTGTGGTTTCTGTCGATTTAAATAAATTTGGACGGTGTACAAGATTTCATGTTGTATGGCCTGTTGTGATGAAGGGTGTCGAAAGCTATCTGAATTACCTCGCTGTTTACACTTTCATGTTGCAACCAACAACTTTAATTATCAGGTAACCTTAATGTATCTCTAGTCAGAATACAATATCAGTATTAGCAGCGTGCAGTCCCAGATCCTTATAAAATCGAGTCTATGAATCTTGGGCAACAACATAGGTTGTGAGTGAGTCAATCCGAAGATGGGAATTCGTAAAGAAATTTTCTTTCATGGAGAAAACTTTATGTTTTGCAACAGTTAATAGCTTATATTCTACCATATGGTCTCCAATAAAATTCATGTTCTTCCCTCCTTTTTACTTAATATTTAGCACATGATCTATCCTAACGTTATGAACAAATAGTATAGGGCATAAAAAGAAACTAATATGTTGCAAATATGATCCAGTTAAAAAGTATGTGACCATGATACGGTTGTGGCTAGATGAATGTATAGACTAGAAGTTGCAAAAAAGGGTATAACACATCCGTTCTTACTCTCCCACATGTCTGTAATATAGTCTTAATGAGATATCTGGCCGTCGACAATCCTCACCTATCATAATGATGACAAGCCATGTGTTCCCCTCGTGTACATATCTCCTAATTCACAAAACTCCCACCTCACGGTAGGTATCACAAAACCAATCTCAATTCTCTTAACTATTCCAGAACATGCAGATAACGAAGCCAAGCAAGCGCATGCGCAGCATGGGATCCAGGACCAAATAACTGACAGTGACGATAACGATGAAGTTGAGGAAAACAGGCGCTGTCTCCTCGGTCCAGTTATTTTGTGTTCTATTTTCAGAAAATGTCGTTATCCAGCTGCCTAAATTTTTTTGACAAATTGGCCATCAGACCGGCATTAATACGATTCTTAGTTAAACACAAAAAAACCTTGTTAGGAGTCGGGACAGGTTCATGTCATTTTACAGTACCATATTCACATTATGTCCTTTGTCACTTCCCCATCTTATATACTCCCTTTACCAGCAACTTATGTATATATTTTTCTTCATGGCTACTAAGTATCCGATTGTAAGTCTGTAACAAACTACTTTTTCCTTCAACGTTGTGTTGAGAGAATGCCAGCCTATTCTTATGCACATGTACAGATAACAGTGGTGGTAGTTCAGTGAGTCTCCAAACACAGAGCGATTCGCCTAGAAAAAGATCATCAGTGACAATCTCTGTATATGTAAGGTCTTGTAGCGTCTGAGAAAGTTCTTTACATGGTACCACGAACTACTCTCTCGGTGGCAGTACCACTGAAGCATTGACGCTGCTTTCAGTGAGAGGGTCACAGGTTTCATGAAAACGGACTCTCCTTCCCTCTTACATTCCCTCTGAATGGAAACATTGAGGATGGATCGATCTTCCCAGATATCTTACCAAACCTTTATAAAGAGAAAGAAAAACAAACCCATCTGTATAAAGATGCAAAACTGAACTAGGGCCCTCGTTTTATTGCAGGAACATCACAAGAATTTTACAAGAACTATTCACAGCAAAAATTCCTACAATCCTGAGAGATATCCAAAAGAAGGATATAAATAGAGGGAGAGAGAACGGAATCCGAATGTAAGAGGAATAGATGATGGACTGTACCGTTTGTGGGCTCACTACCACACAAATGAAAGATAAACTTTCTCACATGGACCACACTTTATGATACCGGAACTTAACAACTATGAAGGTAAACTTCCTCTCATATATAGTTCCAGTTTGGAACCTTGGGAGAATAAATAAATTAAATTTGTCGAAGAATGTCCCTGCATCTAATGGTTTGCATTCTAAACTATGTGGGAACATTTTTATGCCATGGGTATCACAAAAGCCTTGTCATACATGCTTCACAGCACTATGCTCTTCCTCCGAGAGATCATAGTGGCTCATCTCCCATGCCACACTCTTGCTTAAACAGTGCATTCCCATTTATGCTTCAATTGAACCAGCCGGCCCCTGCTAAAGCCCTAGCTAATTCCCAGCCACATTGCCATCTTTGACTTAAAAAATAACCCCAATCCTTCTTCCACTGACAAACCCAAACTGCCACTTATCGGCAGTGTACTCCGATGATCAAAAAAGTGCCAAACGTATGTGATACTCCATTTTTGAAATTCTTTGTCAAGTTGGTACAAATTAAGTGCACATATGGAACATTTTTCCCCATGAAAATGTAACTTTTTATAATGAACGTTGTCACATTTGTTTATCACCCATGTACTTTCTTAAGTTTATTCTTCTTAAAAATTGAATCAAATTTAATTAAGGCTTGACTTTTTCTAATGGTGAAGGAACGATTCTTTTTTCTTGAAAGGTATGACTTTTTAATTAGTGGGAGAATAATTAAATATGCATGACAAGCTTCTTTTATTGACTGAGATATGTATAACCAAAATCTCAAACTCCCCATAGGGAACCTCACCCACACTTTTCGCTAGACTTTGGTGACCCGTGCTTTTCAGTCAAGGATCTACATTCTCCCATCCATGGTCTTCTTCTTCCCATTGGTTTTTAGGATTGTTTACTGCCACAGTCTTTCGTGTCCATCCTTATTACTCCCTCACCTGCACCACCACATCCTTCCCTTTTCATCTGATTGCATGTAACTATCCTTTTTTTTTCCACGTTGTGTTGATGCTTGTCGGGGAGCATCTCGGGGAGCAGTCCAGAGTTCGATTCCCACTATTCACACCAAGACAGCTGGTCGTATTCTTGCTCACCACCTTGCGGTATGGGCTGCGACTCCCAGGCTGCGCGTGTGCCAGTTGAGGCCCGGCCCAGCAGGTTTCGGTGGGCCTCTTCTTCTGAATGAAAATTCATGGGGATGTCGGACCCCTGGGCTCATTTTTGTGTTGATGCTTGTCCTTGATCCGCCATAGCTTTTTTTTTTCTGGGAATGCGGTTCACGCATGCCGATCCAGTTTGCGTACGTATATCCAGAGCAAAACATAACTACAATAAGCTAGCAATGGGAACTATCAGCAAGTTTTATGTTGCTGTCTTTAAGACTTTACCCTTTGGTAATGCATGACGCTATCACCCAGGTTCCATAAAAAAATATTGGTCGAGCGAAGCATGCATACCTGTTGGATGCCGTGGAGTTACACAAGACTATGCTGTCCCCAACCATAGATATAGACTGAAAGTGTTCGGCAACACAAGACTATGATTGTCTCACCTACCACTTTCATTTTAGTTCAATATCATCTGAGTACCTCCTTTATTTTACCTCCCCAGCATTGACCCTCGTGTATATATATCTGCCCCTCTTCTCTTTGCAGGAAGGCAGTAGGCTTCTATGCACGCTCAGTTATTTCCTCTGGCATCTCGACATTTCCGCAGCACAGTCGCAATCTCGTGCCTTGGAATGAGAGGTGTCGGAAATTTGCATAGCCTTTACACTGCAACTGGTGACTCCGGTCTCCGGCGGCCATCCCATGCTCGAGTACACTACCGTCCGATGCTCCCCAGTCATGGGCGTTTGCCGGAGACAGAGCCGGCAGACTAGAATCACTACACCACGGTATAGAATTACCGACCCATGTCAGTCGCTAAAAATGGTGCATTCCCAACCCACTAAAGGTCGGTAAAGATTAGCTACAAACCATTGGTCGGTAAAACCAGTTTTAGCGTCACATGATCTGTCGGTAAATATTTTTACGTTTAGAGTCTCACGGTGGGTCGGCAATTCTTTGTATGCGGGTCCAACAGTGGGTCGGTAATTGTTGTGGATCGCATGGGCTGAAAACTAAACCAGAAACCAGCCCAAGCCCAACAAAATCAGAACCCTAGCCTCTACGCTTCAGCGACCACGTCCCCACTCCCTCGCCTAGCCGCCGCCACTTCTCGAACTGTTCGTTTGCCGAGCCCCCATCCGTCGCTGTGCCTTCGTCCTCCCCGCGCACGGCGCCCCGCCGCATCCCCGAGCACGCGCCCCGCCGCCGTTCCTCCCCACTCGCCATGGCGCATGGCGGACCGCGCATCGCGGTGCCCTTCCCCACCAACCGCAGTGCAGGCCGCCCCTCCCGATATTCCGCAGAACACCGTCGCCATCGACCTCAACCATGGCCAGCCCTCAAGCTCAACGAGAAGCTGCCGCCGCCCTGGACCAGCGCCGGGCGCCGCTCACAGCAGTCCGGACACGAGGAGCTGCCGCCGCTGGATCCAGTACTACGGTGCTGGATCTGAGGTCGAGGTCATCCATCCTCTTCATCTTCACTGCATGTACGCAACCCCGAGCTGAGCTGATTGTCGTCTTGCCGCATCCCGGGGACTCCGCGCTGGTAAGCATCTCAGCTCCTCGCTCCCGTCTCTGTGAATTGTGGAGAAAAGCCTTATTGTGCCTTTGTGAATTAGTTTCTAGAACTACTCAGCATTACTTGAGCGATTGTACCTCTGGATTGCAGATTGGTTAGATTCGATTGTGGAGGAAACTCAGGAAAGGCTTATTGTGCCTTTGTGAATTGATTTGGACAGGTTGACACATCTTCTGCTAGTTGCAACAAGCTAGTGTGCTACTGCTAGGGAGACTAATTCTTCATCTCTTCATCTTTGGTCAGTACTACAAGTGATGATACACTTTATAGGCTGTTGTTTCAATTTGTGGCCTCACACATGAATAAGCTATGCTGGAACAGATCAAACACTGTTGGACGGCACTTGAACAAGACAAGCAGTTTCCTTGCAGTTGTTTTAGCAATTTAGCATATTCTTATCTGATAGTGTGTTAGCACTGTACCATTCTAAAGGTAGAATCAAAAGCTGGAGACTTTCATCATAGATTAGTCATTGTAATTCATAACTTGTACTTCAAAGAATGTTCTTATTTGAGAGTAAATTGTATTGTTTTTCAATGGTTGAGTCCATGATTCTATCTCTGAGATGGATCTTTATTTGGTTGCCTGAAGATCAGGTTAAAGAAATAATATTTTTTTATGAAAAATATTGGTGGCGACTGACCGTTGGTCGGTAAATATATGAAGTAGCATCTCACCATCTGTCGCTATATCATTAGAATTACCGACTCATCATCGGTCGCTAAAAACAGGTGGGTCGGTAAAAGTTTTACCGACGCCACTTACAACGACCTATCCTATAGGTCGGTAAAGATTTTTACCGACATATATATGTCGGTAAAGCCACTTTTAGCGTCTGATCGTCAGTCACTAATAGTGAACTGTGGTGTAGTGAATCTGGTCGCCGTGAAGTGAGGGAGTTGTCAGAGCTCCGCGGAAGGGTCCTGCTGCCAACGTTTACGCTTACCAAACTCCATGGCGCCTAATTGAGACCGCGAAGATGACCACGGTGCAGCACGCGCGACCAGGACGCGCTGGTTCGGCGAAATGGCGGCAGGGAACATAAGAATACGTGCTCTGTACGGATGCACAGAGCTTCGTGCTTCAGGTTGCTGCGCCTGCGCAAAGAGATGTGGTTCGGGTGGCCGGGCAGATAATTGCAGGCTCCGCCGATGTACACGAAGGACAGGCGCGTCTAGTTGCTGCCTGCTCCAAGGCCGGCCTTGGTCCGAGGAAAATAGAGAGGCAGGAAAGAATTTGCACATAACCAAAGCGGCCGGAGACCCGTCTTCCTGGCGTGCATCGGCCTAGAACGCTAGCTCCACACGCAAAGATACTTGATGGTCCAAAGAATGGGGGTGCTATAAGGGGTTGTCTGCATATTTTCACACACATGTACATGCATGTACATATTTAGGCCTAGTGCCCTCATGATTAATACAAGTGGTATTCAGAACACTGGTCTCCAAACCACTCTTGCATTATCTCTCAGCTGCCATGCATAACAGCCCCCTCTCACATGCTCATCAGGTTCTCTGCCCGATCATCCTCCATGGCTGCTCAGCTATGTGATCCGATTCGTGGAACGCCACATCCGGGCTGTGGCTGGCGAGTGATGGCGGCGGCGCTGGCGACCTTGACTGGGATTGGCGATGGTCTCACTGGCAACTCATTCTCTGTGGCGTCACATCGTTCGGCATTGTCCAAGAGACATGGTCACAGAGGAGCTGCGGTGAGGCCATTAACGCCAGATCAGCCTGTGCGCTCGTCTACAGCAGGATGTGTCATCTGTTCCAATTCCTCAGAGCAATTTGGTGTCAATTGTTGATGTGGAGGTAGCAGAGCTGATGGAGTTTGTGGCAGATATGTTTTGTGGTGGCTAGATTCCGCTTGTTCGTACAGAGGCGATTAAAGCCATGGGCATGTTTGTTCATCGACGATGCTGATTTGCTGTTTAGTCAAAGGTACCGGCTCGTGGACAAGAGGCAAGGATGTTCATTTGCAAGGACTGTCAGAAGATGGTGCAGCGAAAGCATCGCGTGAAACGCGAAGAGATGCGTCATCTCGCACAATCTGACCTTTCTTGTGTTTGATTTTTTATTGTGCAGCGAAAGCGTCGCGCGTGGTGCGCGGGGAGGTGTCAAGCCTCCGCACAACCTTGCCATCGGAGTTCGGGTTTAAATGAGCAAGTGTTGTTTAAGCGGCGGTAATGTTTCTTTAGGGACATATGGTTGCAACAACAAGGAGTAATTGATACCATAGGCTATGTTTTAGGTTTTGGATAGATGATAGATGATTTCTTGTTTTTTTAGGTGTTTCAAGGCTGATCTGTATCAGGCCCACCTTGGTGTTTGACATGTAAAAGCTAGATGTACCTCAGTTGTGCACAGAGCAGAACATTATTTTACCTCGAAATAAAAGATTCCTTTATCTAAAAAAAATACAGAACCTCCAGATAGTAATGAGAGGCATCAGTAAGCTACATTGCTCAGCATCTTCATTTGGCACGAGGAATTTTAATGTCAATTAATGGAGTTGTCGCTCAGAATCCTACTGATTAAAGGTGTCCCAGATTAAGCGATCATACGTGTTCAGATGACGGAGTGTGAAAGTAGGCACTTTGGATATGGTAGCAATTTACGTCCCATTTTAATTGAAACATTTAAATGTGGGTTGGCCATCATGGGAGTTTACAGTGCAAGACAGTGCGGGGTTAAACTACCCGGCTCTCTTGTCGTCTAGCTAATACTACAAGATAACTAAGAATTACTCGGTCCTCCTAGCTAGCTAATACGTTTCTGAATGCCAAATGTTTTGTTTTTCAAGAAATGTAATTTTTTTTGCTGGCTATCTGCCTTCATTCTCGAGAATAGCTCAAAGTATATTAGAATACACTCTGCTTCTTGAACAAATTACTAAAGTGTGAACAAAGAATGTACCACCTTCAAATAATACTCTGAAAATATTAGAGATTTTGTAGTACTCCTATAGAACTAGCAAAATGCAATGGTGACATAGACCTCGATTCCCTAGAAGCATTCTAAGATTTAATTAAGACAATATATTGGCCAAAAAACTGCAAAGATGTACCTTTGTGTGAGTGTCATTAATCACTACTTTGGTACTACGTGTCATGTGTGCAGCACATCAAACGGAATCCGTTTGGTGAAATTACCTCCGCAGCATTTACCCTCGTGTACATATCTGCTCTTTTTCTCTTTGCAGGAAGGCAGTGCAGCCGTGTAGGGTTTCAGTTATTTCCTCTGGCTAGCATCTTGACGTCTCCGCAGCTCAGTCGCATGACTCTCGTGCCTTGGAACGAGAGGGTCGGAAATTTGCCTAGCCTTTACACTCCTACTGCTGAATCCGGTCTCCGGCGACCGTCCCAGGCGTTGTCAGAGCACTGCTGCTTCCAACCTCGACGGTTACCAAACTCGACCGTGCTCAATCGATGTCGCGATGATGACCACAGTGCCGCTTGCATCTCGTCCGCCGCCCTCTTCGCACTGGTCAAGCTCAACGCTGCATAGATCAAGGTCGCCTAGGAGGGCCAGTCGCCGCAGGCAAGCGTGGAGGTCCAGAGTGTTCGCGCCCCTCTTCTCCCTCACACATGCGGGAACACGAGAGTAGCAGCTCGAGAACGCAACAGTGGCAACAAAATGCCTCGGCCACGAACACCAGCGTTTCTATTGCAGTCCATAATGGAGAAGGGGGTGTTATATCATTTTTATTGCATGCCACACAACAACACGACGCGGCTTCATAAAGGAAGTATATTTGACATTGTCAAAAACCACATCATTACAACAACACCAGACGGCCCAACATAGGGCAGCCGGCCCTACTAAAATAGTTTTTTCTCTTCTAGACTCACTCTTGCTAGCCAATTTCCAAACATATGGGGTATAGAGGGGGTAAGCCGGTACCAATGGTAATAACAATCCTTCAAATAGTTTTCGCATTGTGACAGTCAAAGGACAAATGTTGGATTGTCTCATTGCAATTGTAAAAACAACACTTTTGACTACCACGCCAATTGCATTTCGCAAGGTTATCCTTCGTGAGAATTACACCTCTTTGGAGGTACCAAAGGAAGGTCTTGATCTTATTTAGGGGGATTTTCAGTTTCCATATAAATTTATGAGAGAATGGAGTGTTCATATTTATCATGTAAGTATACATGGATCGGACAGATCGAATATCGTCCAGTCTGATGCAAACTCCATCTAAAGGAATGATTAGTGGCGACAGCTTTCTTGTTTGCTGTTACGTCATGTCTTAATTGGTTGGATGTAATTTCTCAGTAAATCCTTATTCATGTACCCTGTGGAAATTGTCACCAGGTGCTCCAGATGACTTAGGCCTCCACTGAAATGCAAGAATTTCGCAAGATTATCCCAAGAATCAGATACATATTCTCACAGAATTCGGATAAACTCTTGTGTTCCGAAGAAGGCCTTGCAATGTCATGACCATGACAAAAGAAGATCCAAAGTTCTCATGCATTATTGAATCCACAAATTCTTGAAAGTTAAATACGTATCCGGTAAAACAACCAGACCAGATCAATTCTCAAATGTTATTTTCAGTTTTTTGAATGATGAATATACATATACTTACATAAAGAAATAGAAGACATTTACCATCCAATAAAGAAATATTCATGAAAGAACGGGGCATGTGCAATGTCTTGCTACCTGCTCCATCTGACATACACAATCAAAGATCCATCCTGCCCTACGGCCATTAATTAAGCTATCATAAGCAATGTTTAAAAAAGCGGAAAAAGAAAGCGAGCGGAGATGTGTTTTAAGCGTTTTCCATTAAGCGGTGGGATATCGGCAGATGAGTCAGGAATAAAAGAAAAAAAAAAGAAAAGGGGAAAAGGCCCAGTGCAGACGGAGCTTCTTCCACTATTGGGCTTCACGCTTCTGTCCCAGCCCACGTATGCATCAGCTGCCCAAGAGCTCGTAGCCGCACGCACCAGCAGCCAGCGCCGCCGCTTTGGCGATTGCTCCACACCTCCACCTCGCCGCAGGAATACGAGCTCCGTCCGTGAGGAAAAGTTGCAGAGGAAACCGAACGATTGGAGTTGGCCTGCGCGAGAGGAGCTCCTTCTGGCGCGAGAGGAGCGATTGGAGTTGGCCTGCGCGGTGACGAGCGGGAGCTCTGCCTGGCTGCTTGAGCCCGATGCGGCGCTGGATTTGAGCCAGCGGGAGGCGAATCAGCATCGGGCCCACTCAAAAAAGCGGAAAAAGGCACCGCTTACCTGCGATTTCGACTGCTTACGCGCTCAGCCGCTCAAATCCGTCGCTTTCACGAAAGCGACGCGCTGGAGCAGCGCGCATCGCTTAGGCGGCCCTTAAGCGGCCGACGCGGCCGCTTTTTTAAACACTGATCCTAAGAAAGTGACACCACACCTCGTTATTAGCAACTGTGGAAAAGTGAGTGAAGCCCCCATCCTTCCTTTCCTTTAATCTCGTAGATGTACCACCATCTTCTTCCCGTCTTGACACGTGTCCTATTCTTCTGTAGAAACTACCGTCCAGAGCAGCGCTTCCGGCCGTTAGATGCCCATCGAAAGGTTGTGTCAACCATCCACCGCTACTACGCCTTCGGCCTTCTCGAAAGACCGGTCCAGGCCGCGCCATACCGCCGTCATCCGCATCCCTATCCTTCCCGCGGACATCGGCTCAGTCGTCCTCTGCCTGCATCACGCCTGCAATCCAGTCCCGCAGGGCCTCGCCTCTCTCCAATCTCTGCCACTGCGCCGCCTGCCTCGCATTGCAAATCTTTCACTCCATGCTGTAACAGCCGCTACTCTGCTGGTACCGTCAAACAATGCCGCACTACATCTCCGTCGCCGATGTTCATTTTCTGGCTTTCTGCCTTTGTCGTCCATGCGCGCGTTGCCTCGCCCTACCTCCACGGTTCTTTCCTCTTTTCCCCGGCGTCTTCTCAGTGGCATCCCCCAATGAGCTAGGTGCTACAAGGTTGACTCCTCGGTTGGGACGGTGTGCTGCTCTGTTCCGTAGCTGCGAGCCTGCGACCAGCGGCCTTCAACCAAGGTATATTCCTGCTGTATAAGTTCCGCGCAATACATTGCAATAGAATTTGAAGTCAATTTTTGGTGAGGTGCTTGATTGCCATGCACGCGGCAACACGCAGGGTGCCAGCTAGTTTACCTTAATGGCGTGGAACCGAGATGACGCCAGCACCTAGTGACCATGCCTACAATAAGAACTACGTACTCATCACGTACACATATTATCGAGGATTTCTTTTTTACCCATCGCTGACCATGCCTGCAATAAGAACTACGTACTCATCACGTACACATGTTATCGAGGATTTCTTTTTTACCCATCGCAGTCGTCGCGTCGCCAACTGTGAGACAACCCACGCGACAAGTCTGGCCAACGCCGCGACTGTCGCTTGGCCAAATGCGCAGAGGGTGCAAATGATGGTGGACCCCACGAGCAGATAGAAAACCGGGGACGCGACCGTCGCCGGCGACAAGCAGCCCTTTCTCTCTCCTCTATGCATGCTTTTGCTGACGTGTCTTTTCGATGCGACAACGTATTGGGCCTGCTCTTATAACCTCATCTCAATGGAAGTCTTTCTTTGGCAGCGTGGCTCGTCAGGAAACAATAATGCACGGTATTATTTTTCAAGGGTGGAGCGCTTATGTCAACTAGGGATTGACATGTGAAGGAAACTAGGGATTTGTGTCCTACAACTAGGGATTGTGTCCTATGTCAATCCATTTTTTTTCAGTGCCAGTTTTGTGCTAACCATATGGAATTTGCTGGGAAATATATTTGTATGTGAGATTGAATTTCTTTCGCGTTATAATTCCTTTTTTTTTTGTGAAACACTGTAAAGAGACACTCACAAACACAAATGAGTACTCACCCCTATGAATATACGCATAGAACCCCTACTCTATGAGCACCTTAGAAAGACTAGGCTGACTAATCTTTAGATTCACAAAGTCACCATGATAGCCTTGCTGTCGACAGGGACGTTGCCTCCCTTTGAAAGAATAATTAAATAGCCGTAAATGTGCAATGTACATACCAAGTTTGGGACTTGAACTTGGGTGGGTTACTTCCACCACAAATAACTTAACGAGCTGAGCTATGCTGGCTGTGCTTAATTCCTTCTACTTGTAAGTCTTTTCGTTGGCACCAAGGCACATCCGGAAATAAAGAAACGGTATTATTTTTCAAAAAGTGGAGGCAAACGTTCATGATTGGAAAAGATAGCCTCATCAGCACCCCTAAAAGATCATATGGCTGCGAAAGATCATGTCTCTCTCTTACGTCTGATGAATGGCGTCCAGTGCCGTGACCAAATAAGTGACTTGCACACATGGATCCACTAGTGGCAGAGTTTTGTGCGCGAATCAGCTGCCTGTGCCAAGTAAATTAAGATGGATTTCTTTCTTTCACAAATAAAAGAAGAACATTAAGATAAAGCAAAATAATGACTCTGTCGGTAATTTTCAAGGCCGTTAAAGATTTTAGGTCTTTATTGATAGGCTGAACACCAAGAAAATTCCGAGGAGCAAAAATCTCCAAGTCGAAGAACACAACTATATCTCTGTGTCCTATGTCGATCCATTAAAGAGGTATCAACGATTCACCTGTTTTTACAGTGCTAGTTAATGTATAGCTGCTCAAATTGGCTGGGTATTAATTGGGAGATGGAATTGGAGTTTCACATACTGTATATATTAACAGATGGAGACATATATTTGCAGCATGGAGTATTTTTCTTTGCAGCATGGCACATCTGGAAATAAAGAAATAGTACTCGTTTTTGATTAAATGGAGACGCGGAATGGTCAAGAGAGGAAAAGAGTCTCTCTTACGTCTGATCGATGGCGTCAGGCCTTGATGGCCAAGTAAATGGAACCCACCATCCATGAAACATCCTCCTTGAACGGAAATGACTTGTACATATATAAATCCACCAATGGAAGAGTTCCGTGCGTTAATCAACTGCACGCGCCAAGTAATTGACGATGGACTTCGTTCTTTCGCGAATAAGTGACGTTTTGGTCAGTTAATTTCCAGGCCAATTCTGCCTTTGCTTTGCCTTTCCATTACTTTATATTCAACTGTGACGACAACAGGTCACCGCCAGCTCCGACAATCACCGACTACAACTCAACAAGCTCTCTATATAAACTGGCATGTCCGAGATCATCATACACTGATTATTCGACACATCATCATCTTGTACCAGCTAGAGGTCCTGCATGGCGATGATGGACAAGTGGTCCGGCCTGTGGTCAGTAGCGGCCAGCTTCATGTTCCTCTGGACTATGCTGCAGAACCATGTCCCGGAGGGCCTCACCCACCGCCTGGCCACCTGGGCCAACAAGCTGACCACCTACTTCAACCCCTACCTGGAGATCACCATCTCCGAGTACGGCGCCGACCGCTTCCGCCGCAGCGACTTCTTCAAGAAGGTGGAGGCCTACCTCTCCGATGCCTGCGCCCGGAGCGCGCGAAAGCTCAAGGCAGAGTTCGGCAAGGACAGCAAGAAGCTCCAGGTCGCCGTCGACGACTATGAGGAGGTCACCGACGTTTTCGAAGGCGTCAAGCTCTGGTGGTACGCCTCCAAGACGGTACCCCAGTCCCAGGTCATCAGCTTCTACCCAGGAGAGGAGGAGTGCCGCTACTACAAGGTCATCTTCCACCGGCGCCACCGTGACCTCGTCGTGGACTCCTACCTGCCCCATGTCTTCGACCAGGGCCGTGCCATCACCGTTCGGAACCGCCAGCGCCGCCTCTTCACCAACAACCCCAGCACAAACTGGAACTCATACCGTGGGAAGATCTGGAGCCACGTGCCGTTCGAGCACCCGGCGACATTCGACACGCTCGCCATGGACCCCGTCGAGAAGGAGGCCATCGTCGACGACCTATCGGCGTTCAAGGAGTCCAAGGACTACTACGCCAAGGTTGGCAAGGCATGGAAGCGAGGGTACTTGCTGTATGGGCCCCCGGGCACCGGCAAGTCCACCATGATTGCATCGATGGCCAACTTCCTTGACTATGATGTCTACGACCTTGAGCTCACGGCTGTCAAGAACAACACAGAGCTGCGCAAGCTCTTCATTGAGACCACAGGCAAGTCCATCATCGTCATCGAGGACATCGACTGCTCCATCGACCTCACCGGCAAGCGCAAGGAGAAGAAGGTGGAAAAGAAGTCCGATGATGATGGTGACAACCCAAAGCTGACGATGCAGCCTGATAAGGAGGAGGACTCCAAGGTGACCCTCTCGGGCTTGCTCAACTTCATCGACGGGCTGTGGTCGGCGTGCGGCGGCGAGCGCATCATCATCTTCACCACCAACCACAAGGAGAAGCTGGACCCGGCGCTGATCCGGAGAGGCAGGATGGACAAGCACATCGAGATGTCCTATTGCAGTTTCGAGGCGTTCAAGGTGCTGGCCAAGAACTATCTGGACATTGAGGAGCACGAGCTGTTCCGTGAGATAAGGCAGCTGCTTGACGAGACGGATATGACGCCCGCGGACGTGGCTGAGAACCTGATGCCCATGTCCAAAAAGAAGAAGAGGGACCCGAATGCCTGCTTGGCAGCTCTCGTGGAGGCTCTAAAGCAGGCAAAGGAGGACGCGGCAGCAAAGGCGAAGATCGAAGAGGAGGCCAAGAAGAAGGAGGAAGAGGAGGCCAAGGAGAAGGCGGAGGCAGAGGCCAAGAAAGCAAAGGAGAAAGAGGAGGCAGAGGCGAAGAAAAGCAAAGTAGAAAGCGAAGGAAAGGACAAAGAGACATCAGATTCAGAGGCCACTAAGATGAGCAATGGAAGCACCAAGGAAGGCGACGAGTGAAGAGTAAAGTGAATTTGTTCATTAGTGATTGATCCAGACTAGATAATGTTATTACATAAAGAACATGTGATGTACCTGTGTTGAAATAAATAACTCTATCCATCGATCGAGAAGACTAATTCAACAATGGACACCCGTCTACAGACACTGACGAGATAAACACGATGTGGAAGCAACGTCGAATAGAAAAGTCATGATAAGTGCAACTTTTGACAGGACATATTTTTATAACTGTCGATGTTGTAGCACGTATGCTAAAGAATAACTAAAGCATGGGCTACGTAGGCAAATAGAGGGAGAGAAGAAGCGCGAGAAAAATGATAAGGGTTAGAAATAGCTTATTGTTGCTAAACAATAGCTTATTGGGGCCTCGTGTTAATAGGAGGGAAAAGGGTGATCAGTCTTCCATCCTTGTTGGTGGCAGCCTGCGCATTTGCACGGCGAGATAAATTATATTGTTGAATATGTAGAACAAAAAATTATAATAAAGAGAAAATTTCTTTACATCAAGATCACCATAATAGAAAAAAAACTTTGAAATCAATTCTTTACACACTAGATTTGCTTATATTATTTGAAACGTTCACACAATATATAATTTCAAATGCCAACCTTAGCAACATATTTATGTTGGTCTTCCTTTTACTTGTGTCGTAGCCCTAGTTTCCAGATATTCCGAACCTTATTTTAAGATTTTTCCGAAGACTTGTCTTGCACGACATGGTTTACGGGAAGGTTACGATCTCCTGGATAGATTCGGAGAAGGAACATTGTAGTTTAGAAAGGACCCTGGTAGGCGCTAACTAGCCTATAAATATTCATGTAACCCCTATGGGAAAATCTATCTGGCATCCTGCAAAACCCTAACGCAAAGGTTGCCACATTATACAAGATTGCACTGGACGTAGGGTTTTTATCCTTCGGGAGGCCTGAACCAGTATAAACCCTCTGCGTGTTCTTAGATTGATCTCGCTAACCACGTTGCTCCCACGATCCAAATATCTGCCGAACAACCCCGTTCAATCGGGTGACGACAGAGGCGCGCCAGGTAGGGGGGCAGCGTCGAGATTCCGTCAAGAGCATCAGATGGGATCCGCGAACAACATGAAGTTTCCTGTCGGCGCCGAGTTCCGCTTCGGATCTTTTACCTTCGTCGCCGATGGGAATGGAGATCTCCAGCAAGTCAACCCGCCAGAGGCGCAGGAGGCGTTTCTGGCGGAATTGGTGGCTTCGATCAACCTCAACGATGGAGCCGTCCCAGAGAAGCAAGAGACGATGTCTTCAGGAGCGCATATGCCGTTCGGGTTCATGAACTCGGCGGATGCGTTCCGGGAGGCTGCGACAGGGGTATGGGGCTCTCCTTCGGGAACCCTACCGGAGGCGGAATCCCCTTCGGATCCGATCTCTGGCTCTGCCCTAGAAGCGCAAGTCGTCCAGGCAATACTGGAAGGACGTTACTTTCCGGGCTTCGGGATCGGGAGCCCGGACAGTGATGATGAATCATGGGACAGT
Source organism: Eragrostis curvula (assembly GCA_007726485.1). Taxonomy (NCBI): domain Eukaryota; kingdom Viridiplantae; phylum Streptophyta; class Magnoliopsida; order Poales; family Poaceae; genus Eragrostis; species Eragrostis curvula. The sequence continues at coordinate 17,870,299 of CM017444.1, forward strand.
GAAGATTGCCCCGAAGTTGGAGGAGATTCCGAAGATGAAGGCATCGATCCCTCTCGCCAAGTATACATGGCCGGGCGGGCTTCGGAGGCATCCTCCAGCAGCGCACCCACCATCAGATCTATCAGATCCCAATCTCGAGCTCCGTCCGATGTCACGCCGCGCAACCTTGGTCCAGAGTTTGACGCCATTCGGCTTCAGACAGCGCTAGAGTCGCTGAACCGGTTGGCTCCCGATGGTTTTCCCTTGGCCCCATTGGTACAACAAGTCGCCGAGATCGCGGGTGTTGGGGACTACACCGAAGCCCCCTCCGACCCACGCGAAGACCGACAGCCAATGGCGAAGACAAAACGGAGAAGCAGACAGCGCAGGAAGAACACTCAAGTCAAACTATCAGGCTAAGAGTCGTGCTAATGCAGCCAATGGCATACATGTAAATATGATCACTCTTCCCCTTATAAATATGGAGGGAGATGATCCTGTAATGACATCTGTTTTGTGGGCCACGAGCCAACGGAGGAATCATTCGCACCGTATTCAGACCTCTCTAATCACTCGACCCCTTCGCCCAGCATCGCGGGAGAAGGAGAGCTTCGCGCAACAAAACTGCAGGGAACCTGAGCAAGAACCCCTTCGTCCGGCATCGCGGACCAGAAAAGAGGGCTTCGCTCCAACCAGAAGGCAACGACGACGAGCGAGGAGGGCTTCGCGAGGTGATTCGAAGGCATCGACAACCTTTGAGGGCTTCGCCAGAACCAGAACGTTTCCATCAACTGTTGGAGGGCTTCGATCCGTCCCATCAAGACCTTCGATCCCCCAACATTTGGCGCCGTCACGCGGGTTGAACCCACGACCACGATCAACATGGCCAAGGCAAAGCCGAGAACAAACGTCAGCGACACACAACGCGCAGAAACCGAAGCCGAAAACGAAAGGCTAGCGAAGGAAGCAAAACTTAGAACAGCAAGAGAGCAAGAAGAGCGGGACAAAGCTGCAAAAGCAGAAGAAATAGCAAGAGCCGAAGAGGTGGCAAGAAAAGAAGAAGCTCTAAAAGCCATGCAGGTAAACAACGCTGAGACATCTCAAGCAGCAAGCTTCCAGCAGGAGGACGACGAAACACGCAACATAACCGAAAGGCTTCGCATAATAGAGCAAGAAAGAGTCGAGAGAGAGAAGAAGTTGGCCATCATTGAAAAGACAGCGAAGCTGAAAAAAGACATGCTCGAGAAAATAATGCAAGCCCAACAAGAGATCAACGAAATGGACAGTAAGTTAAACAAATACAATGAAGAAATGGAAAACCTGAGGAAGCAAGAACAAGACACGCATCACAAGCCTCGCAAGCAAACCGAGCACAAGATGGTGTACGAAGTAAGCAGCTCTGGCAAGGACAGCCAGCCATACATCATCTACAACGAAAACTCTCCTTTGAGCGAAGAGCTACAGAGCGAACCTTGGCCGGTCAATTTCAAAATGCCAAAGATAAAGGCGTACCAAGAAAAAACATGTCCGAGAGAGTTCCTCATGTCTTTCGAAGCCGCAGTAGAATCGGGCGGAGGAACAAACTCAACATATGCCAAAGCTTTGGTCATGGCTGTCGAAGGAGTAGCGAAGACATGGTTTTCCACTCTCGAACCAGGATCGATTAATTCTTGGTCCGAGTTGAGAAGAGAGTTCATAAAAAACTTCCAAGGCTTTCAAGCATCCGAAATTCATCAGGGAAGGCTATTTTCATGCAAGCAGAAACAAGACGAAGGCTTAAGGGAGTACATGCAGAGGTTCATGGAAATAAAATCAAGAGCAAAAGATGTAGGGGCTTCGACGGTTATTGATGCACTAACGGAAGGCTTGAGGGCTGGCCCTTTCCATTCTGCATTAACAAGGAAGAGACCCAAAACCATCTTCGCACTGTTGGACACCTTCGAGAAATACGCGAGATCAGACGATGAATTCCGAAGGAAAAAAGAAGACGAAAAGAAGCAATCCCAGCTGATCAAAGATGAGAAGAGGTATAAAGAAGAAAAGGAAGCAAGTCGAAGCAGAAGGCACGACGATAGCAGAGACAATTCGAAAGATCATAACAATCGAAGGATACACAACCTCGAAAACAGAGAAGAAAGGGGCGATGAAAAGAGAACCAAAGACGATGAAAGAGGGAAAGAGTGAAGCAACCAAGATAGGGACGGCGAAGACAAAAACAGGGAAAACAATCAGAAAAACAGTTCTCGCGCTCCATACTGCGAACTGCATGGCGAAGGAAAAGGCCATACAACAAAGCAGTGCCGAAATCTGCAACAATTCAAACAGTAATGGACCGCAGAAAGAGAGGCGAAGAAGGCCATCAGACACACGAGTAACTATCGTGAGAACTGGTCTCAAGAGAACCCAATGTCAACATACCCTTCGCACTCTGTCAATCATGTTATCAACTATCCAAGAGAAGCTTCGTATCAGGCGCAGCAGTATGCCTACTCTCAACCTCAAAGCCTGGCAGCGCTGCCACCGCCTCCAGAAACAAACCAGCAAAACAATGGAAGAAGCGCAGAAACTAGCTACACGTCTCAAAGACAAACTATTAACGCTATCTCCGGAGGATCGACCCAGCAACTAGACTCAAGAAGGGCAAGGAAAGAACACATTCGAAGGGTACACAACGTGACGTCAAGGACTCCATTTGAGAAAACTAAGTGGTCCCATGTCCACATCACCTTCGGAAAAGAAGACGCAAGGGACCTTGACCAACCGCACTCAGACCCACTGGTCATCAAGGCAAATATAAAAGGGTTTGATGTACTCAGAATACTTGTCGATGGAGGAAGCTCAGCTGACATCCTCTTCGCCTCTACATATAGAAAGATGAAGCTAGAAAATGAAACACTGCAACCTGCAGGAATTCCATTGGTCGGCTTCACTGGAAAAGTTATCCAAGCATTGGGAAAAATTAACCTACCAGTTACTTTCGGCGAAGGAGACAACGCAAGAACTGAAGATGTGACCTTCGATGTGGTTGACATTGTTTATCCTTACAATGCAATCTTCGGAAGGGGGTCCATTAACAAGTTTGAGGCAGCCATACATCAGGGCTATCTATGCATGAAGATTCCTGGTCCCATCTCTGTGATCAGCGTCCTCGGAGACCAACTCCAAGCAAGAAGTATTGAAGATGGCGAAACCCCAGGAAGAAAGAATGTCCACTTCGTCCGAAGAAAGCAAAAGGCCCCAGAGCTCAAGATCTTCGGACTCGAAAACTCGTCCATGACATATCAGAAATGCATGAGCCGTGTCTACCAAGAACATCTCTTCGGTAGCACGCGCGATGCCTATATGTAAAAGCACAAAACTTGCGGGGGGTGCACTCTTTTTCCTCACGAGGGTAGCCCTGCGAAGGGTGTGAGGTTTTTTAACGAGGCACCTTCCAAGACTGTAACACAGTTTTATAATTACCTTTTTACCCTTGAAAAAATTCCAGAGCAATTTCCTGGGAGGCGTAGAAGAGCCAAGGCTCAAGAAACGAAGCTTCGAGCTCAAAAACGATATCAGGCAAAAGCCTAGAGAATCCGAAGGTCACACCAATTGAGTATTTTGGTGTAATCTAAGTTTGGATCGATGTATCACGAGGGATGATACAGAGACTCCAGACAAGAGACGAAGGGAAAGATATGCAAAGAAAGCTTAATCTACCCAAGTACAGGCAAACAGAAACCTTCGTACAAGAAAAAAGCGCGATCCTTCGCATGAAAATGTTCAAATATCAAAGAACGAAAATACGAAAACTTGTGTTCCTCAAAGGAAACACAAGGTCATCGTGCAAAAAGCATTAAAAGCTTCGATGATATTGAAGAAATCTTCTCTCTGGCAAAGACCTCCGAAAGACTACTTCAAAAGAAAAGCTTTATTAAGCACAGACATCAATCAAGGAGAGCCATCGTCAGGCTCACGCTTTACAATAAGGCCTAATTCTAAAAGCATTTCGCATACAATACTAAATTCATCAAAATTATATCCATTCGAAGGAGAATAAGGCCTTTGAAATATGGGATCTATTATCCCAGACGAAATCATTCGCTCAACATGCGAAGCGGCATCGAAGGAGGAAAACGAATCTAAAACATCCCCTCCCTTTTTCTTCTTGGCTGCACCTCGATGTGAAGAACTACTACCCCGTGGACAGCGACCACGAGGCCTTCGTTTGTTCCGACCCCGACTCCCTTCGGGAACATCAGCCTCTGGGCGATAAACTCTCCCAATAGCCACAAGGCTGCCAGGAGGAAAAGAAAAAGAACTTTCACCTCCCTCAACGGGTGACAAAGGACTCGAATCACTAGATAAATCAATCCTCGAAGGAGAACTAAAAACTTCAATCGGAGGCTCACGGCGAATCAAGCCACTAGAAGAAGGCTCTGGAGTCGCAAACTCGCTCAGGGAAACATCAGATGATGAATCCGGAGCAACACATTTCTCCGAAACCAAGTCAGAAGAAGCCTTCGGAGTAGCAAACTCGCTCAAAGAAATATCAGACGAAGCCTAAGGTCCAAAAACCAAGAAAAAATTAATCAAAGCAACATAAAGTCTACAACAATATTACAACAATTCTCAACAAGATACAAGTTCGAAGGAATGATATAACCCCTCTCCCGAAGCAAAAATAAATTGTTTATACCTCACTCTGAGGCAGACGACCGACAGACTGCACACGGTTCCAGAAGGATTCGTCAAAATGACCGGCGACCTTCAGAAGAGCTTCAACCACAGGACGGGGAGTAGAATCAACAGCTGAAAATTTTAAATCATCAGAAGCAACCTTCGCCAAAGCATTGCTCCCTTTGACATCAAGAGAATGGAGGAGATCCCGAATAGCCAGATGAACGGCATTGGTGGAGAAGGCCCTACAAGCCTTCACCACAAAAGGAATATTGACGGATAGCCAAGATTGGCGCTGCTCAGTCGAAGCGTTATCAGGGATCTGATCAGGAATAGTTCCAACCGAGATAAGAGCATCCTGAATATGGCTGCAAAGAGAAGACAGGCGAAGCTCCTCAGCCTTAGCAAAAGAAGCCGCCTCCTGATCCGCAGTTTCAACTTTTCCGCGAAGGACCTTGTTGGCTTCCAAAGCCTTCGCAAGGGACGAATCAAGATCCTCCAGCTGTTTCTCTAGAGAAGCCACCTTCGCCTTAAACTCTTCAGTAGATTTGACGAGGGTCTCCTTCTCAACAGAGAGATCTACCACACGTTTTTCACTAAGAGCAAGAGCATCTTCTTTCTCCTTGATCTTAGATTCAAGAGTTGACAGATCCTTGCGAAGCCGGTCCCGATCAGCCCTTGCCAGAGTCAGCTCATTAAACTGACGAAGGGAGGCTTGGGTAATAGCAAGCGACTGACGAAAACAAGAGCGAAGTTAGAAAAACAAGCAACTGAGAAAAAACAAAAATTAAAACTGCTTACCTTCATCTGCGAAGATAGTAAAGACTTGTACAGAGTATCACCACCCTGAAGTACGAGCTCATTCTCCACTTGGGGAAAACGAAGCCTCTCTGCAGCAGCAACAAAGGGCGCAGCGGCCCTAACACTCATGACGAAGGTGTTCGAAGGAACGTCGTCACAAAGAGTTAAAGAACCCCCAGTAGCTTCGACTGAATCAAAAGTCATGTCAAAAGGGAGAAACTCTCCAAGCATTGCTTCAAAGACTGAGTGTAGGAAAAGATCACCACCTGCTGAGGGGCTAAGGGGCTCACGAAGCACAACATCTGGCTCCGAAGGTAGTTGAATCTGGGAACGATCTGTAAGAGGTCTCAAGTTATCAGCAATTTGACGAAGCCCAGCCACACTAAGAGATGAGAGACGACCTTGAGCAGAAGCTTCGGCTACCCCTTCATTATGAACAGGGGCAACAGGAGGAACATCAGGACCGTCAACACAGGTCTTGTCCTGGATCTTAGCCTTCGATCCGGACTTAGCAACAACAGAATCAACGCCCTTGAAAGCCTTGTCCTGAATCTTGGCCTTCTCAGCGGCACTGGCATCACGAACGTCAACTGTAGAAGCAGAAATATCCTTTGCAACAGAAGAATTACTACCACCATCCTCCGGAACGACTGTAGAAGCCCTTCGAAACGACTTTCTTGGGGACAGACTGAGCCTTAGACCCAGAAGAATTACTACCACCATCCTCCGGAATAGAGAACAAGTCTAATGCGGAACGAATCACCGGTGGCTTGAAAGCAAAGGAAGGTTTCGCTGAATGTGAAGTCTTCGGCTGATTCGCCGAAGGAACAGCAGCACTCAAAGCCGTAACATTAGCTTCACTGATAGCCCTATCGGAGCAGTCCTTCGATGAGGTCTTGTGAGTTTTCAGCTTCTTCTTAGCTTGCTCTTCGCTAGACCTTCGGCTGCCAGACATCTTGAAAAAGAACGAAGGAAAAGGATCTCCTACTGCGAGAGGAATTAGAATAGCAAAAGGAAAAAAGACGCGCAAATCATGCGATTGAAGGAACAGCACGCCCACGATGAAGATATATAGAAGGGAAGCGGCTATCGGGAACGGAAAAGAAGTACGGAATGAAAACGCCAAGACACGTGTATGGGTCAGAAAGGCGCACGTTGCAGTCATAAATTGATCTAAAAAATTGCCTCTGGTTTTAGTTACACTAATAACACATCACCAATTGAGGGCTAATGTTGGGGACTACACCGAAGCCCCCTCCGACCCACGCGAAGACCGACAGCCAATGGCGAAGACAAAAAGGAGAAGCAGACAGTGCAGGAACAACACTCAAGTCAAATTATCAGGCTAAGAGCCGTGCTAATGCAGCCAATGGCATGCATGTAAATATGATCATTCTTCCCCTTATAAATATGGAGGAAGATGATCCTGTAATGACATCTATTTTTCGGGCCACGAGCCAAAGGAGGAATCATTCGCACCGTATTCAGACCTCTCTAATCACTCGACCCCTTCGCCCAGCATCGCGGGAGAAGGAGAGCTTCGCGCAACAAAACTGCAGGGAACCTGAGCAAGAACCCCTTCGTCCGGCATCGCGGACCTGAAAAGAGGGCTTCGCTCCAACCAGAAGGCAACGACGACGAGCGAGGAGGGCTTCGCGAGGTGATTCGAAGGCATCGACAACCTTTGAGGGCTTCGCCAGAACCAGAACATTTCCATCAACCGTTGGAGGGCTTCGATCCGTCCCATCAAGACCTTCGATCCCCCAACAGCGGGTCGCATCAATACGACACCGCCCGTGAACAATGTAGCAGCTCTAGCCGCTCCTGTCACCAATCTCTAGGGAAGGCTCAGACCAGTCAACAATGAAAGGCCTGCTGCATCTGAGCATGCGTCATCTTCTGATCGTCGAAGGCGACAAGGTCAACCCCTGGCGCCATCTGATGCCTGCCATGTCTTGAATCGACAGCGTGGGGCTCTCTCCGTCCACCAGCGCTTGGGAGGACGACCTTCACAAGCACCGAGACAGCATTCAGAGTCCACAGGCACTCCTCGCCTAGCATTTGAAACAGGGCCACCTGCTTACCAAGCCATTGGTTCCTATCTCCGACCAGTGCGATGGCCCAAGAAGTTCAAGCCGAATATAATGGAGAAGTACGATGGTAGCACCGATCCCGGGGAGTTCCTGTCCATCTATTCCACGATGATCGATGCAGCCGGAGGTGATGAAAGGGTCAAGTGCTACTATCTACCCACCGTCCTAACCGGTGCTGCGCGGACGTGGTTGATGAATTTGCCACCCTATTCCTTTGATTCTTGGGTTGAGCTGACAAAGATCTTCAAAGGAAACTTCCAAGGCTCCTACACTCGCCATGGCACGGTGGACCAGTTGAAGAACATAAGACAGAAGGCGGACGAGTCACTTCGGGACTACACGAAGCGCTTCAGCCAGATGAGAAACACCATCTCGAAGATCCATGACGTGGAGGTCATCGGAGCATATCGAGATGGATGCTTAGATGTGAAGACCGTGGAAACGATCGCCGAAAAAGAGCCGACTACAGTCGCTGAGCTATTCGACATTGCAGAATCTTGTGCTAAAGCGGCTGATGCCCGAGCACGCCTCAATGATGGCAAGGGTAAAGGTCCGAAGAAGAAGGCAGATGATCGTGAAGTAATGACAATTGAGCAGAAAGAAAGAGGAGAGGGACGCTTTCCCCGAAAGCGGGGTCGGGATCACGACCGCCCCGAAGGAGTTGAGAAGTGGTGCCCCATTCATAGGCGCACCTCCCATGACTTCGATGACTGCTACAAGTACAAGGAGATGGAACGAAAATGCCTGGCAGAAGGAAAGATCAAGCTCCATGATGAAGATCGGGGGAATCACAGGAATAATGGTCAACATCGGGCTGAAAGGCAAGATCGTGAAGAGGATGAAGAGAGGTACCCCGAGATCAACATGATCTTCGGAGGGAGTTCGGCCTTGTCGTCCCGAACACAGTATAAGAAGATCCAGCGAGAGGTGTTGATGGCTGAGCCTTGCTCCAAGAAGCTGGAATGGTCGGATACTCCGATCACCTTCGGCACTGAAGATCACCCGAAGAGTCTGATAGGTGGTCCTAAATTGCCGTTCGTTGCCAAGATCATTGTGCATCGAAACAAGATTGCAAAGACCCTGATCGACAATGGGAGTGGATTGAATCTCTTGATGAAGAAGTCCTTCCTGCGAATGGGTCTGCCGCTCATCATGCTTACTCCGGTTGAAGGATCGTTTCATGGGATAGTTCCTGGGGTGTCATCTCGACCCCTAGGGAAAGTTCATCTGGAGGTGTCTATGGGGCCCAAGGAGAATAGAAGATCGGAGGTTCTTACCTTCGAAGTAGCCGATTTTGACTCTGCCTGTAACTGCATCTTAGGCAGGCCTTTCGTGTTCAAGTTCATGGCGGCAGCACACTTCGCATATGCCCAGCTGAAGATTCCTGGCTCGAACGGTGTGATCACCATTAATGCGGACCAATCAGAAGCGGTGAAGTGCGACCTTGATGCTCTCGTGTTAGCTGGACACTTCAAGGATGAATCCCCGAAGGAGGAACCTCAAGCCAAAGCCCAGAAGGGAGATACATCGCAGACTCCGAAGGTCAAGGACGCACCTCCTCCGGTGACCCCGAACAGCCAAACCTTGGCGTTAGCTTTGACACCTAGTGGAGCCGCGAAGGAGGGCAACGTTGAGAAGAAGGATGTTAAACTCAGTGACACGGATCCCGCCAAGACGACGTACGTTGGCGCGGGTCTCCCCGACAAATAGGAAAGCGAGCTCGTGGCCTTCCTTCGGGAACATATCGACGTGTTTGCATGGAAACCGTCTGATATGCCCGGGATCCCCAGGGAGGTCATCGAGCACAAATTGGGGATTGATCCGGCTTTCAAACCGGTGAAGCAGAAGCAAAGAAGATATACTCCAGATAAACGCGACGCCATACATGAGGAAGTGACTAGGCTTCTTCAAGCCGGGTTCATTAGAACGGTCGACTATCCTGAATGGCTAGCCAATCCTGTATTAGTTCCAAAGCCTGATGGCTCATGGCGCATGTGTGTCGATTACACTAGCATGAATAAAGCTTGTCCGAAAGACGAGTACCCTCTTCCGAGGATAGATCAGATTGTAGACTCCACTTCTACTAGTGAATTATTGAGTTTTTTGGATGCTTACTCTGGGTATCACCAAATTAGTCTCAATGTTGATGATCAAGAGAAGACGGCGTTCATCACGCCCTTCGGAATTTTTTGTTATGTGACCATGCCCTTCGGGCTGAAGAATGCAGGTTGCACATATGAAAAGTGTGTGAACCTTGTCTTCGAGGAGCAGATCGGGAAGAACATCGAAGCTTACATCGATGACATCGTCGTCAAGACTAAGAAGAAAGAGAATCTCCTCGATGACTTGAAGCAGACATTCGACAATCTGCGCAAGTACAAGATGAAGCTTAACCCCAAGAAGTGTGTCTTCGGAGTTACTTCGGGCAAACTCCTGGGATACATGATCTCCGAACGTGGCATTGATGCTAATCCAGTCAAGATGGCGGCGATTGAAAAATTGAAGCCTCCTCAGACCAGAAGGGAAGTTCAGAAGCTGACCGGCATGATGACGGCGCTAAACAGATTCATCTCGAGATCGGGAGAGAGAGGTATGCCATTTTATAAGTTGCTAAGACAGAAGGAAGGCTTTGACTGGGATGATCAAGCAGAAAAGGCATTCCATGAGTTGAAGGCTTATCTCAAGCAAATGCCTACCCTGATACCGCCGCAACCTGAGGAGCCGCTGCTCTTGTACGTTGCTGCAACAGATGCTGTGGTTAGTGCAGCACTGACGGTGGAAAGAGAAGCTGAAGGGGAAACCAGACAACGTGCGGTGTACTTCGTCAGCGAGATTCTGAAAGATGCTCAAACGAGGTATCCGATGGTGCAGAAGCTGCTTTATGCCGTCTTAATGACATCAAGAAAATTGAAGCACTACTTCCTTGCTCACCCCATCAAAATAGTGTCGGATCGACCTCTGTAGGCTGTCTTGCATAGCAAGGATGCAGTAGGGCGAATCGCACAGTGGGCTGTTGAGCTGGGGCAGTATGAGATTGAGTTCGTACCACGAAGAGCTGTGAAGGGTCAAGCCTTGGCGGATTTCATTGCTGAGTGGACTGATGATGGAGGAGAAGAGCAAGTCGACCCTACTCATTGGGTCATTTATTTTGACGGTTCCTTCACCTTGAAGGGTGCCAGTGCCGGTGTGGTATTTGTTTCACCCGAAGGAAGATTCGTGAAGTATGCGATTCAGTTGCTATTTCAAGCTATGAACAATGTCGCGGAATATGAAGGCCTAGTTTCAGGTCTACGCATTGCAAGGTCACTTGGAATTGATCGGCTGCTTGTAAAAGGGGATTCACAATTGGTCGCCAGACAAGTACAGAAGGAGTACCAATGCTCGGATCGGAAGATGGCTGATTATTGGGAAGAAGTTCGGAAACTTGAGAAGGGCTTCAATGGATTCGAAGTGCGGTACATACCACGCTTAGATAATCGGGATGCTGATCATTTGGCTTGGATTGCCTCGTCTCGATCTTCAGTCCCTGACGATGTGATTCTGGAGAAGCTCACGAAGCCTTCGGTGTCGAAAATTACACCCGAAGAGGACGTGATGGTGATTGACTCGGAAGAAGGGCATGTTGAAGACTGGAGAGTTCCAATCATACAGTTCTTAGAAAACAACCCTATCCCGGATGATCATGTTACTACGGAGTGTGTTGCTCGGAAGACTAAGTTGTACGTGATGGCTGATGGCGTGTTGTACCGAAGAGCTCGTAATGGGATTCTGCTACGATGTGTATCTAAGGAAGATGGAGTCAGGCTGCTGCATGATATACATGGGGGGATTTGCGGCGCTCATGCCGCATACCGCTCCCTTGTGGGTAAAGCTTTTCGTCATGGGTTCTATTGGAACACGGCGAAGCAAGATGCGATCAACCTGGTCAAGACATGTAACACCCTAATTTTCACTTTTTGCAATAGATTAAAATTTCTCTTTATTTAATTAGGGTGTTATCATTTTTTCCTAGGCCAAAGAATTATTTTCTAAATTAAATAAATAAATCTAGGTTATAAAATAATTGTTTGTTGCATTCATGCTGGAGTAGCTTGCAGTAGGTATTTTATTGTGTGGCAAATGTATTTAAAATTCGAATAGAATTCAATTCCGTTTAGTTTATGAATTTTGAATAGAAGAAACGAAATGGAAAAGAGAAAAAGATTTCGAAACCTATTTCTGGGCCGAATCTGCCTGGCCCAGTTCGCTTTTTTTCTTTTTCTTCTTTTTTCCTTCTCCTCTCGGGCCGGTTCCCTCTTTTCCCGCGGCCCAGCTCCCTCGCCCGCGGCCCATCGACGCCAGCAGGCCGGCTCCGCCGCGCCAGCCCGCCTCAGCCCGCGCAGCCCGCGCGCAGCCCCCGCAGGCCCAGCCGCCGCAGCCCGCAGCATCGCCGCCGCCGTCTCGGCGTGCGCGCCCGCCGCTCTCGGCGTCCGAGCCGGATTCCTCGGCCTCCGCGCGTATAAAAGGACCGTGGACCCCTCCGCTACTCCCTTTGCCCGATTTCGCCGCCGCCCGTCAACCCTAGCCGCCGCGCCGCCGTCATCTCCTCGAGCTCCGGTGGCCGACGCCGCCGCGGGCCGTTCCGCCGCCTCCCGACGCCCCGGACGTCGCCGACACGCTGCCGCGCTTCCCCGTGACGCGCCGCCCCTTCCCCGCCGCTCGCGACGCGCTCCGACGCACCGAGGACCGCCCCCGACGCCGCCGAAGCCTCCCCGCATCTCCCCTCCGTCGAATCGCCGCCTCCGTTCATCCTCTCGCCGTCGTGACCCCACGGTGAGGTCCCCCTCACTCTCCTCTCTCTCCCGGTGCCCTCGCCTTCGAGAATCGCCGCCGGGAGCGCGTTTTGGCCGCACTCCGCCGATGCGCCGCCGCACCGCGTCGCCGCCGGCGACCTCGGTCCACCGTGGACCCGTGGACCGGCGGGTCTAGCCCGGTGCACCACCTCGTGGACCGAGTCCACGGGAGTTTTTCGATTTAATTTAATATAATTCAAATTATGACGTCAGCGCATACGCAATAATTCTAATTTTCGTAAAAGAATAATTTCGGAAATTCTTTAAAATGTAACTTTTACACTTAAGCCCCTAACCTTTTTGCTAATAATGTTTAGGTCCTGTATTTTTACAGAAAACCCCCTGAACTTTTCCTAAATTATATTTTATCCTAACTTTTTACACTTCAGCCCTCAGAACTTTTCTAAAATTACAATTAGGTCCCTGTACGACCCTGTTTTAGTTTAAATAAATCTTTTAAATTCAAATGCTTATAACTTTTTACTCGTAGCTCCGTTTTAAGCGATTCTTGCGCTCACATGATCGTAGGCTCGAGCTCTATCTTTTGGTGCTGTTTTTGTAGTATGTTAGTACTGTCTGGTGTGCTGTTATTTATTGTTTGTGCTTGTGTGCTTGCATGTTAACATTATTAGAAGAGGAGCCGATCGAGAACTTTCAGGACTTGGAGTTTGATCAGACAGCAGCAGGGGGAACAGGCAAGTGTCCTTGAACATTTTGAACCTATTGCTTTCTCCCTCTAGTCATGCATTTGCGTTTAATTTGAATCCCATGAGTCATTTACCTTGTTCCATACTATTTCCTTGTCGCCTGGGGTTTTGGTAGATGATAATATTAATGAGGAAGGGTAGGTCATGCTTAGCTTGCTGTAATCTTGGGCTTGGAACTTGACTAATAATCTTGACTAATGGTTCACTTCAACATAATCTTCATGGACCGGTTAATCTTTTTAGCAACCTGGAACTTAGGTATGCTGTAACTTGAGCAAGTGGTATGTTTGATGATGGTGCTGTTAGCACGAGACTTTGGTATGGGTTAGTCTTGCTCAAGTTTGCTAAGGACCGGTTCGTGGAGCGGCAACCCAGGACAACAGCACAAAGCACAAGGTTGATTATGGTAGACTTGGTCAAGTAGGATGTTGTTTTCCCAGTTTGGCGGCATTCGAGGAAGAGGAGTGGGATGGAGTAATCTCATTCCTAGGTGATGGATGGAGTAATCCTAGCCACGGTGCAAGAGGGGGCTTCTGTCTGGATGGCGTAATCCCACAGCGGTGGAACCTTAGCATGGGATGTTTGCCGGCTGGGAAGCACTTTGAAAGACCATGTGGTGATCTCTTGGCCTCACACCTTCGGTAGTGTGAAGTGGCAACATGGAGACTTTAGTCATCGACGGATGATGAAATCACCACCTTGTGGGTAAAGTTGTGCACCTCTGCAGAGAAGTAAAACTGTCATGACAGCCGTGCTCACGGTCAGGAGCGGCCTGGATCCTCACATGATTAGAGAATGGATGGTTGGACTTGGATGGTTTGGGTGGAGTAACACAGTTTGCTACAAGGGGAGTACCTTGTAGTAGTTAATTTAATAACTTTGGGGTAATCGGGTTCTCACCTAGTAATATAGGTATGCTAGTTTGGTGTAGGGTGCTTATTCTGCAATTTAACCTTTATGTCAGCCTTTCTTGTTATAAGCTTGCATTACATTTACTTTCCCACACTTGCGGAGTACGACAAGTACTCACCCTTGCTATTCCCCCACAATATTTTGTCATGCTGCTCAGAAGATGAAGGCGCGATGGACTACTTTGATGAGGAGTACTACTAGGCGTGCTTTCCCCCAGTCGACTGCCTGTGTGTTTGGGAGTCTTCCGCTGTCGTTTATTTAGTCCTTTGAGACATTTTATTCAGATATTGTAATAATGATACAATGAGACGATGTAATAATGACACTGGTTTATACTGTTTATTTCACTATTGTCCCTTTATGTGCGAAACTTGATCCTGGCGCACATAGAGTTATGCATTCAGTTTTGTCCTTAAAACTGGGTGTGACAAGACATATGCCAACTGTCAGTTCTTCAGCAAGCAAAGCATGCGGCACGCCCAGGAATTGCACACCATACCTTTGTCGTGGCCGTTCGTCATCTGGGGTATCGATATTTTGGGACCTTTTTCGAAGGCTAAAGGAGGATACAAATTCTTGTACGTGGCCATTGACACGTTCACGTAGTGGATTGAAGCGGAAGCGGTGATGCGTATTACTCAAGAGGCGTCGGTGAAGTTCATGAGAAGTGTGGTGACAAGGTTCGGAGTTCCGAAGAAGTTAATCTCCGACAATCGAAGGCAATTTGTGGGCAGTAAGTTTGAAAGATTTTGTGCCGATCACGGGATCATGCATCCCACTTCTTCGGTGGCACATGCACAGACCAATGGAGCAGTTGAGAGAGCCAATGGCATCATCATGAGTGGTATGAAGACACGAGTATTCGACAAGCTGTCTGCTAAGGGAAAGAATTGGATTGAAGAATTGCCGACAGTGTTGTGGTCTGCCCGAACATCAACAAGCCGCGCGACGAGAGATACGCCGTTCTATCTGGTGTGTGGTGCTGATGCAGTGTTGCCACCTGAGATACACCTGGGGGCTCATCGCGTGACAAATTTTTATGAAGATGCACAGCCTGATGCTTGAGAAGTTGATTTGATATTGCTTGAAGAAGAGCGTGATACAGCACTAGAACATGTGAAGCAATACCAAGAGAAGTTGAAGAAGCAGTATTAGAGAAAGGTGGTTGGAAGAACTTTAAGCGTGGGAGACATGGTCATCAAGAAGGACATCACCACTAAAGACAAACATAAATTGTCTTCTCCGTGGGAAGGTCCGTTCTTAGTGGTTGAAGATGCTGGCTTAGGAGTATATGTTTTAGCAGAAGTCAATGGTGGCATATTGCCAGGAACTTGGAATACTGATCAGTTACGTCGGTTCTATGTGTAAAGATTTTTGAAATAAGATCGATAAAGTGCAATGTTCAGCTGAAATAAGATTGTCCCTTCGGACCTGAGAAATTTGTCCCTTCGGACCTATTAAAGTTGTCCCTTCGGACGCAAAGGCCAAGCCCTTCGGCTAGTCTACTAAGTTTAGTCGCTGTTCTGGCCACACGTTTGGTTTACAGGCGCGATACGAACAGCCTTTTCAGGCACCAAAGTGTCGTAAGACTTAGCCACAATGGTGGTTTGATAAGTTATATGGCCCCCTTGTGTAAAAGTTTGGGGGGAGACCCTTAGCCCCATGTTGGTTTTATAAGCTGGATCTCCCCAAACAGGTCGCACGTTCGACCCAAAAACACTTAAAATGTGTATAAAATAGAACAATCTACATGCCTTGCTGATTTGCTACTTTCCTGCACACACTTAAAATTGTGTACTGAAAAGCAGGGGGGGATCATACAGGCATTAAAGCATTGTTCGGGCCTTTGCCTAATTATCATTAAAGCATTAATTAAAAGAAGGGCCTTCGCCCTATTGTTCAAAAAGTTGGGCTTTCGCCCCATCATTACAGAAGACTATTGCTTATTACAAGCTCTTTACATAAGAGCCAAATTATTTCTGGTCATCTTCAGCGGATTCTTCTTCAGCCGGAGCAGCTTCGGGGATCAGGTTCAAGGAAGTCACGAAGGCGTCGGGGGCAGCATGGGCTTGATTCATCAAGGCGTCACGCTGAGTTGCATCACACTTGAAACCTTGATCTAGGAGGATGACATCTAAGTTTGGAATATGATGCTGAAACAGGGCTATGGTGTAGGCGCTGCCAGAAATACACCGAGCATACCCTACTTCAACAGCATCGTCTTTCTCTGATTTCAGTTTCCATTCCTCAGCTTCAAGGGTTGAAACTCGCTGCTGAAGAAGTTGCACATCCTTGTCTTTAAGCTCTAGTTTCTCTTTCAAGGCTTTAGATTCGTCCTTCAAAGCTGACAAAGGGAGAGACATAAGAGATAGATTGTTGATCAAAAGATGTCTATGAAGAACTAGTGCAAAGATACTTACTGTCAACTGAAGTAGCCAAGGTGGCGTTGGTGTCCTGCAAGCTCTATACTTCTGAAGCATGGGCAGTCTTGAGATCAGCCAAAGCTTTATTAACCCCAGTCAGAGCTGCTTCTAATTCAGTTATTTTGGCCTCCTTTTCTGCCAATAGTGAGCTGGGGGCTGCTTCAGAAATCTTGAGCTTCAGTTGTTCATTCTCCTGCCGAAGATCTCGAACCTTGGTGCTGAAAGCTCTGCAGGTCTTCAAAGTCCAAGTTTCTGCTGCCGCAACTTCTACCTTGATTTTGCTAAACATTGCAGGCCCTGGAGAAGGACCCGAAGGAAGCTCAACTGCTGGCATCATCACGGCAGAAGTTGAAGTCGCAGCAACATCATCACCTCCTCCAGCTAACACCCGAAGACTCTTGGCACCAGGTTTCCTTTGACCCTGGGATGCACGAATCTGAGAAATACGCGAGAATCCATGGAAGAGGGTACCAAACACTATTGATAAAGGTACCTGGTTGCCTGGGTCAACGGTTCCTCGAACAGCTGGCATTTCTGGTACAGAGTCTGCTGGAGGAGGCACGGGAGCAAGCAGCGGAGTTCGGCCTCTCCTCTTTCTTGGACGGAGTGGCTGCACCTGTGGTACAATAACTTCTCCCGAAGCGCTGGGCTTGGATGATCGATGTTTCCGAGCAGTCCGAGGCTTTGGGGGAGATGGGGGCTTAGGAGCAGAAGGCTTCGGAGGCGCATCGGACATCAATGTGGCCTTTACTACTGCCACCTTTTCCTCCAAACTCTGATGGTCTACATCATGCTCCTGAAGATAAATGCAAAAAGAAAATTATGTGAAGTCAAGAAGAATTGAAGATACCAAGATTGAAAGAATAAATTCTGACCTGGCCTTCGGGCACAGTGAGAATGTCGTCTGCAAATGCTTCAGCTAAGCTCTTCTTCTGAGCTTCGCTGGGCTCCTTCTCACTGCTGCTGCTATCCAACACCATGGTGCTTTCCGCACCCCCTTCGGAAGGGTCAGGTCCGAACATATCCTAGAAGCATAAGAAGTGATAAGTGATTCGCATGGCAAGATACCAGAGTAAATATGAAGATATATACCTCAGTGGCTGGGTTCGTGGCGCTATATGGCTCTGGGAAGCCTTCGGGTCTGGGCTGAAGATCAGACTCGAGAATGGTGTACACGCGCCTCTTGACCTCCTCTTCAGGTATTTTGTCGACTACAAGAAGATTCAAGGCAATAAGTAAAGATGATTTATTAAAGTGAAGATGTGAAGACAAAAATAAGGATCAAACTTTAACCTTCGGAAGGAAGCCACTTCGGATTTCGGGGCCCGTCTCCGAACATGGCTAGGGGCTCCCGATGTTGAAGGGGGAAGAAGCACCTACGGACATACTCCTCCACGATGTGTTCACCCCTTAGTCCATTGGTGACCAACTCCGTAACCTTGGCGACCATCCGCTTGAGTCGCTCGTCCCTGACTGGTGCGGCTTTAATCCACCCTTGATGGTAAGGCAACAATCCTTTGCCCTTGATATCGTAACTCTCGGAGTCATCCATGAGGAAGTACTTCCACCGGTAGCCGCTCCAAGATCGCCGGTAAGCAAAGGGGGGATAAACAATATTCCTTCGGCGATTGAAGGACACGCAACCCACTAACCCAGAAGAATAGTAGCAAGGTTCATGATAAACCCGCCACAAGTCCAAAGAAGGAGCAGTACCCAGCCAACATTCACAGAGAGTGGAGAAAAGACTCAACAAAGAAACAACTTGAGGTTTCAGATGAATAAGTTCTATCTTGTAGAACTTGCAGACACGCTCAAGAAATTTGGAAGGCGGAAGATTGAAGCCACAGATCATGTGATATTCAAATACCGGGATTTCGGTAGTGTCGAAGCTGAAGCACATGCCGCCTTTGTTCTCCTTGGTGATGACGAAATCGGAGATCCATCCGGTCTTCCGCAGCTCCAGGATGTAGTTTTCATCAATTTCCCCGGGCTTCCAGTAGTCGATGGATTCCGGAATTTTGCCCGCGTCCATCATCTGCTAGGCTTTGGTGGGGAACCCATTGGAGCTGGTGGCGTCATCTTGATGCTCAGGATTTTTCTCAGCGGCGACGACGGCCCTATTGGGTGAGTTGGAGGCCATGAGGATTGATCTAGGGTTTGCGCGCGGAGGAAGTGGAGCTAGGGTTTAAGCAACAGCAAGGATGATGCAGAATGGGGAAGACAACTGTGGCGATTGGGTTTTATGGGCTCTCGCGACTGTTTGGCTTCTCAGAGAAGGCAACCCTGCCCGGCAAATGCACTTGCCAGTGCAATTCTGCACGATATTCCCGTTAATTTAAAAGTTATTCGGATTTTGTTGCCCAGATTTGAGGGATTTGTTATAGCAAGTTTGGGAATATTTCCGTTGAGTGTGCGTAAAATTATTGCCGCCGGAAATTATTCCATTCTTTGAAGATTGCTACTCTCCGAAGATTGTTATTCTCCGAAGAGAGTTGTTCTCCGAAGAGAGTTGGTTGTTGAAGCAGTGTTTTTCGAAGAAGGTATTCTCCGAAGGGATTATTTCATTATTGTGGTTATATTGTGAAGAGGTTCTTTCCCGAAGGACTTATTTAAAGAAGAGACATTCTCAGAAGATATACATCATTGCAAAAACATGAAGATGAGACTGAACATACATATATACTTGGGATTGAAGGCAGCTTTTTATTCATTAATCCGAAGGCCCTATTACAAGATCTAAGTTACATCTGAAGCTTTGGGAAGCGCCTGACCCTAACAGAAAGATGGAAGACAAGGATGAGGGAGATGCTGGGCTCAGGTGTGAGCAGCACGGGGATATCTCGTATCCCTAGTTCCGCCGCTCATCAGCATCCTTAGAAGGGGCTCCGACGACATTGGAGGAAGTGTTCTCTGTGCCCCACTGCTTGCGCTGTTGATGAGGGACACTCGAGAAGAGATATGGGTGCCCCCATGTTAGAGTCAAGGACCGGGTTTGCAACCCCGGTAGAAGGCAGAACCGAACCAACGTTCGGAGGAATAACGAGAGCTGGAGAACCTGCAGGGCTGGGATCCGCAGGAGCATCCATGTCCGTGGAGTCACCGCCACCAGAATCGTCGTCGATGGAGACGATGTCGGCGTCGGCAGGGATGTCGCATGACCCCTTGTTCAAGGCCACATGAAGACGCCTTGTGTACTCTTCATCGTCGATGTCTTCCTCCAAATCGATAATATCGGCTGGATTTGGGGGAGGGCTTGGAGGAGGAAGCCGTAATCCACCGCCTCTGTTGGAGGAGGAGGAGGAGGGGCTGATGGATCAGCAAGCTCAGGAGGGCTAGCCGCTGGGCTCTCG